>JAPZDY010000023.1:8070853-8099724 GCA_029783645.1 Ctenochaetus hawaiiensis
CAAAAAAGTTTTGGCTCGAAAAAAAAAAAAGAAAATCAGAATGTTATGCTTGTTTTAATGTGATTGTATCCCCAATTAGGAGGGAAGTCTACTCGACTCTGAGGGACTTGTATGTCACCCATGCCTGCAGTGAGTATCTCGAGGCCTTACGTCTGCTGGAAAAGCATTGTGGGTACAGTCCAGATAACATTCCCCAGCTGGAGGATGTGTCATGTTTCCTCAAAGGTAAAGATGGGATAAGAAACAATGAAACGACCGCTGTGAAGCTGGTGTTGAATGAATACACTGTCCAATGACAGAATGTTTGATTCTCTCACTGTCTCTTTATCTTCCACCTCCTAATAATGCACACACACGCACTCACATCCAAACGCACAAACACACAGACCGTACAGGATTCATGCTGCGTCCAGTGGCAGGTCTGCTCTCAGCCAGAGATTTCCTGGCCAGTTTGGCATTCCGGGTGTTCCAGTGCACCCAGTACATCCGACACTCCTCCTCCCCTATGCACTCCCCAGAGCCGTGAGTACGACAGAGGCTCCTCTTGCTTTGCTCCTCACATCAAATCCCACCACATATTTCTGTTTTGCTACTGTTGTTAGAGTCTTTGTGTTGTCAGTGTCCCAGTATATTTTTTTAGAAGTCTCATATAAGTCTTTTAGGCTTCCTTCATTTAGTCTCTGATTTAGATTCTCAAAATAAAACTTTTTATCATTCTGAGCATATTTCAACTATAAAAGAAGGTCATTTTGATCAAACACATGTGACAAAAAGCATACACACAAGTGTGACAGCATAAAGTCAATATATACATGGAGCATAAGAAAAAAACAAAACTATTAAGTTAACTAATTTTATTGAGGGGAAAAAAATTGAGCAATTTTGGAAAAAAAAGGAAAGTCTGGATTTTTGGGACAAATATCTGTTATTTTTTGGCTGTCTGTAAGAAAACAAATTTCTGTCTTTACTTCTGTTTTTTCACACTTTTTTCACACAGAATATTTTTTACTATGAAACCACTTTTTTGTAATGCAGACTGAACTATTATAACAAAGTATGTATTCAGTTAAATGTATCTATGCAAGGTGTTTCTATTAAATTAAATATGGTTCCCCTTAAACATCTGTCTCTCTCTCTCTCTCTCTCTCTCTCTCTCTCTCTCTCCTTCTCTCTCTCTCTCTTCAGTGACTGTGTCCATGAGCTGCTGGGCCACGTCCCCATGCTGGCCGACCGCACTTTTGCCCAGTTTTCACAGGTGGGTGGGAGGGACAGATTATTCCTTTATTCCATGTTGTGCCATTAAGATTTTTTAATAATTTATAAATTATTTGCTGCAGAACCTTGGTCTGGCATCACTAGGGGCTTCGGATGAAGATATTGAAAAACTGTCCTCAGTGAGTAACACCAACATATGTTAACATTTGTGAAAAGCAAGACCCTCCCCAGAGTTAATAATATTTGCTTTGTGCCTTTACCTTGAAAAAGGAAAACATTCCCAGTCAAACGTCATATAAGCCCCAATTTAAAAAAATGTAAATGCAAAAACATTTTTATTTTGCCGCAAATGGTGATGAATTAGCAATTGATAATTTAGAGAGACATAACAAATGGGGTTTCTTTTTACTCAGCATTCCATCTGTGCTTTACTTTTGTTGGCTAGTGGCAAAATACTGCATCTTTGAAATGAAAAATGTCTCCTACGATTTCCCAAAGCTGAGAAAAAAAAAATTGTATCAGTTGCAAGAAATATAAACTTTTATATAAGTAAAAGTGTAAAAGAAATCTCAAAGTAGAGACATGAGTGTTATCTTCTCCATTCAGCAAAATACACCTTTACATCACCTTTCATACCAAATATTCTAATTTTTGATTTTGATTAAAAAATTAAGTGTTAAGCTTTTTTTTAAATAAAAAAAAACAAATCTGGAGCAACTTAAGACTTTAGCAAAATACACAAGAAAAAGTCTAAACCTAACATATGACTGGGTTGTGTATAGATAACGGGACAAGATGCGGTCAGTTTGTTGGAGGAGTTGTCAGTAGTGTCTACAGTGTAAATTGTTGGTTATAAAATGTTCATATTCATTTATTTATTCAGTCTATGGACATTTTTATCAGAGTGATTATTATTTGGGATGTTTTAACTGAGTTGAAGTGAGTGACTTAAGTACTAACTCACAGATGCTTCTGTAGGGTTGAGCATAGCAGCCAAGCTAAACAAAACCCTCCCCTATTTCTGACCACCCCCTCCTTCTAGAGAGGGAAATGAACTGATATTTTCTTTTACCCATCAGTTGTACTGGTTCACCGTCGAGTATGGCTTATGCAAACAGAATGGTGAGGTGAGGGCTTACGGTGCTGGACTGCTCTCCTCCTATGGAGAGCTTGTGGTGCGTTCCAGCATTTTTTTTACCTGCTTTCTGCTCAAACTTTCCCTGAATAAAATGCACTACTGACGGACAACTAAGCTATCATTTTATTTTCCATCTTTATTTCTTTAACTTAAATCCAGCACTCACTATCTGATGAACCAGAGACAAGGGAGTTTGATCCTGAGGCCGCTGCAGTGCAGCCCTATCAAGACCAGACGTACCAGCCTGTTTACTTCATTTCTGAGAGTTTTTCAGATGCAAAGGAGAAATTCAGGTACTGGACAGCATCAGAACATGCACAGACAGAAAGAAGAACAAATAAAAGGAGAGAGGGACTTTGCTAGGATGGGGTCAGAGAACAGACAGTTAACCTCTGAGGCCATGTAGGTCAGCCATAACAGAAGACAGCTCATTTTAGCTTAACCTTTGCAGTCTAAAGCAAAGTGTTCCAGTTTTATTTTGCAAACTAATCAAATGTTTCCATGCAAACAAGTACATTTGGTGAGTGTTTTGGCAGTGTTTGGTGTTCAGTGGAACACAGCACATGTCTGACACACTATGCGAGAAACTATCAACATAATTTTAGAATAAGACTGTTTTGAAAAAGCAAAGTAAATATGAAATATGAGGAGTGATCGATAAGTTCCTGGCCAAAGGTAGATGACCATGAGTTATACAGCTCTCATTACTTTCTCGTGTGGTTCAACTCTCTGAGTAACTATGCAGTAAGTTTTAACATAATGTTTTTATGGCATTTCTGTTTGGGGTCATTTGAATTGCAAGTTAGCACTGTCTGAGAAAATGGGCAACTTTTGCCTTCTTGCACTAATCTGCTACCCCTGCTCTCACAGGCTCACCCTGGGAGGTTCAGGAAATTTGGGCAACACGAGGTGGGAGGGTGGAGGAGGAGGGTGCCCCTTCTTACAATATGATGAAAAAGTGGGTTTCTGAATTCAAAATGGCAGAGAGAGATGACTGCACAAAGGTTGTCCGTTTTCTCAAGATGTTGCAGAACTGCCATCTTTACCTATCCAAAACAGAAAAATGACGAAAGTTTTTTACTTTAGACATTCTGCATACTCACTTGAAGAGTGCAACTGCACATGCATGGTCTTGTTATTTTTTCTTTCTTTTTTTCTGCTCTATTAAAATAATTTTTTTCTGTTAGCCAAGTGAAATATTTTGGTTAACGATTCTCAAACAAAGCAGCTGTAACAAATACAATCTTGAAGCCCAGAGACAACCTTACTTTTGAGGGTTTTTTTGGTCCTACTTTTTAAACTTTCTGACCTCTTTATATCTTTGACAAGGGGGTATGTGGCTGGTATCAAGCGGCCCTTCGCAGTGCGGTTTGATCCGTACACCAGCAGCGTGGAGGTGCTGAACAACCCACTGAAGATCCAAGGAGCCCTGGACGGTTTGAAGGATGAGCTTAAGATGCTGACAGACGCCCTCAGTGTTCTGTCATGATGAAAAACCCTGCTGTTGTTCGCTTCCTCTCTGCTGCGCTCCGCGACATGTGACTTAACCAATGTGTTCATCTTTCTGTGCTGTACCTCCAGTATGATGCTGTTTCTGATGAGTTGTTGCTTGTTTGATGCTGGCTGGTTTGCTAACAAGTTTGCAACTAATTTAAACCTCAGTACTCAGTGCAGACAAAAATGTTTAACATCTCGCTGTATTTGAATCAATTTGTGAAATCAGTGGGGTTTTATTGACCATTGGCCATTCGTGCTTTTGAAGGAAAATGTGTTGTTTGAGAAATGTGTCAAAATATGAACCAAAATCAGAGGGAACTGTGATAATGAATGTATTAAAAGAAAACTACATTGACATGGTATAATTATTTTAAAGTAAAATAATGGTATAATAAAGATTAAAGTGTTAAATAAAATCACATTTATTTTACTTAAAAAGAAAAAAGTTAACCACTGCTGTGTTTAAGGCTTTATTTTCCAAATATGTAAATGCAGTATATAAGTATTTTGTTTCATGCAGTTTTTGTCTTGCAGTGTAGAGGCATACAAAATAAATAAAAAGAAAATCCATATAATGATGCACTATTCATTACTGCTTGAAAAAAAAGTCGAATAATAAAGAAACGCAGATAAACCCTTTTGCTGTCATGTTTGTCACATTCCATACAGACTGAGGATCCAAGGATCAAATAGTGTACATCTGTCTGCCACAAGAGGGAGCTGTCCAACAAGACTGCACGCTTGATCTCAAACTCAAAGCAGATTGTTATTGAGCCTATTAAAGAAAAAAATAATCTTAATGCTCTCTGCCTGGTTTTAACCACAAATGCCTTTTTTAAAAAAAAACAAAAAAAAAACAAGCTAATAAACATTTTCATGTCAGAAAAAAATGGAGAAGTAGACGAAAAAGGGTGTTTAAGATATAACTATTTCAAATAAATTTTGATTAACAAACTTATAACTAGCAAAAGACTATTGACTGACCATCGAAAAACACCTGGTTGAAGTAAAAACTTCCTCTCACGAAGTGTTTAGGGAAATAGATAAAGGTACCATCCTTGAGTAATTCTGAAAACAATGACATCATGTTATTTATTTATTTATTTATTTTGTTAAGTTAAAATTGTTGGAGGCTTGTTCGGACAGAGTCCCTGGTGGTCAGATAATAGGTAGTGCTGAAAGCTACAAGAAAAACTTACAGTTCCCCACCCTGTCCACTAGGTGTCAGTCTGAGTCCGAAGACGTGTCCACATTATTACCTTCTGCAGAAGCCAGACTTATATAAGGGCACCCTCATGCAGTTTCATAAAGAAAAAGCTTACTTAAATACAACATCTCGTTTTGGGCCCCTTTGTCTACTGTGAGGCTGCCTAAGTTACATCTGGATGAGGCTTTTTTTCTGGACTTTCAACGGAAAAGAGTGGGTTCAGTGTCATCCGCACTGTAAATGAAGCATTGATTAGCTTTTAACATTACTTTTTGTTTGTTTGGCAGTCAGATCTGATCTGTATCTCCATCCCTTCTGCCCCTTCACCATGGGATGCAGCACTTTGATTGACTGAGGAGCTTGACTCTATAGAGTGCTGCAGCAGCCAGTCATTACTGCTGGACCTCCTCCTCCTCCTGGTTCAACCCCAGTGTGTGCTCACTTCAGGTAGGAGAACCTTAGTAATCAGCCTTCACTCTTCTGTCAGGAACATTTCACCCCAATGACTGGTCCTCCTACACCTGAGTCAGAGGAAAGCCGAGGACCTTGGCCACAGAGCTTCCACTCTGAATGTTAATCTTAATTACAGCAGGGCGGAGACATTGACATTTTTCTTGGAGTCTGAGGAATTACGTCTATTCTTGTACAGTCTGCGTGCTGTGTGTAAACATTGTGATTGTAGGTTACAGTGCGTAAACGTGGAAAATGCCTATGGAATTGTTCCATATTTTGTGACTCTCACTCTCACTATCACCCTCTCTTTCTCCGTTTGCTTTTTCTCCCTTTAAGCACTTTTCCATAAAAAGTCTCTGGACCATTTTTTTTCTTACCAGCCGTGAAGAGGAGGAGCGAGGGGGTGGGGTGTGGGTGTAAGGGGCGTGTTTTAGTATATAATACTTCTCTCTGAGAAGTTTTGCCTGTCGCCTGGTCTTTGGGACAGCCTCTCACACATCATCTCTATAGCCGCACCAACTCGGAAACTAACTCACCTGCAATCTCTCCAACCAAATAACCCCCCAACGCTTTGACTACTGCTATCTGCCATGGAGACCCAGCAAAGACACGGACACCACTCACTTTGCCACACCTGCCGGAGAACGGAGAGCAGCAGAATGAAGGTAACCAGAAGGAACAGATAGTTTTATGCTCTCCGCTTGTGCTGTTCGGGTATTGAAAGAGCTCTGGCGCGGTTGTTGCGATGTTTGTATGGCTTTATAAGTGAGAAAACCGCTTCGGGCTAAACAGATGCAATGATCGGCATCATGTTTGTGCAATTTCAACAACCGGGCATCTCTTAATTTGCATGCAGCAGAGAAAGTTCAAGATGCGTACATGACACGGACAGCAGCTGGAGCTTTGAAACATTTGTGCAACAGGTTACCTATTTAGGCAAGAAGAAAATACAATTGAGAGATTTTTTTTTGTTCCTCTGTTGTCTGGATGGTGCGCCGTTTTCTGGACTCGGAGCAAACAGCTGGTCTTTCTGTCGGCAGATAGGGGGCGGCAGGTCTGAGGGTCAGTGAGCTCATCACAGGGTGAGCAAGGGGAAAATATATGCTGAGTTTGGCTTTTCAGGCAGTTAACAATCGAGCAGCCGGTCTTGCAACTTCTGGCGAGTTGTGTAAGAGCGTGAAAGCTGGAGATACTGCCTACTTTTTCCCCCAGAATAAGCACTTCTCTCAGGTGCGACTCTGTGACAGCGGCTGATAACAGTGCGGGGGGAGGCTGCACATTTGGCATCATTTGTTTCACGCAATAGGATTTTTCTGAGTTAGTAGGTCAATACATCAATACATAGAAACAGCACTTTACACTGAAATTCGTAGCCTATATCTCAAATAAGCGAAGGCAAATGCGTAAAGAGTGGATCAGCGTATATTTCACACAGAAAGGCAACATCTGGCTGTCATCTGGGATTTTTTTTTTCAAAAGATTTTAATGTCATCACTTCTGAAATTTGTGTTTGCATTTGTTGACTAGATGCTCCATTGTTCATTTTTCAATGTGTTCAATGTGTGTTTTTGTCTGCAGATCAAGAAGATGTCTTCGTCCAGTCGCGCGCTGCTGTTTGCACTGGCCCTGACGCTCCACGTTGTGGAAGTGGCCTCGGGAGAGACGCTGTGTGGGGGAGAGCTGGTGGATGCGCTGCAGTTTGTCTGTGAAGACAGAGGCTTCTATTTCAGTAGGTTCATAACAAGTTTTCACAACGGGCTGCATATGTGTTGAATCGCGTTTCATGTCCCTCTACCGAGTCTCTCCGCTGTTCATACACATCTGTTTGGATGGCTGAGACTATCGCTGTCTGTGGCTGTGCGTTATGCGTGTTTGGTATTTTTCTTTCTCACGCACTCGCACGCACGCACGCACGCGCACACTCACACACACATAGGCTGTGAGACAGAAAACGGAGCGACAGATTATAGGCAGCCGTGTGTCTCTCAAGACCTCGTCCAGGCTTCTCTGCTGAGTGTGCGCGTTCTGCCTACAGCCCATACCTCTCATTGCATATGAAAGGCCGGCGAGCTGTGAAGGCACACACGACGCAGCCCGACACAATGGGCCGCTTGTTTACCAGTAAAGTAATAGCACCCCAAGAGGCATACCAGTCACCTCAGCACCAGTGTTCCCAGGCCAGGAGACCACACTGATGAGTCTAAGGGGTTGGGGAAGGGAGGGGGTTGCTTTTGATGTCAAGTTAAGAGGACGGATCATTAACATCAATTCTGATCATTGCTTTCATTGTAATGATGATGGGAATGGCTGTAAAGCATTATGTGAATGCATTGTGGTGGCTGTTAATCCCCAAATGGATAAGCTTCTGTTTGCACAGTCTGCAGTGTTTGTGACATACATAACTTCACCTTCCCACGAAATCAAGTCTCTGCAGCCCAGAAAACTTTTTCTTCAAACTGCTGCTTTTTTTTACTTTTGACAGACAGTTTCTCCGTGTGCTGCTTGCTACAGAAGCTACTTCCCAATGAGAAAGATCATTATCCAATTTATGCTGGCATAGGCGTCCTCCCTCCCTCCTCCTCTTCACCTTCTCTTCCTCCTGGATGATCCTGTATTTCTTTCTCATGTTCCTCTTCCTGCAATCAAACCTTGCCCCCCCCCCATGAGGTTTCTCCAACAATGTGTTGGGCTCAAGGAAGTAAGGCCGTAATATGTCGCAGATTGTATTACCCTGTGCAACATGCTAACCCTCCTCTTTATTTCTCTTTACCCTTCTCTCACATCCTCACTCCTGCAATTTTTCACTTTGCTTTGACCGTCACATGCCTGCTCTTTGCACTGTTCCCTTTTCTCGTGTTTCCTCCACCCCTCTGCCCCTCCTCTCCTCTCTCCCTCCTCATCCTCTTTATCTTTGCTGACTTGACAAGGTCACAAAAGAGTTTCCATTTTTATGTATTTACTCACTCAAAGGTCTGTCTGAGAGCTTAGCTGTGTGTCTCCATCACTCTCTTTTAGTGTCTAGAGCACAGGGTGTTTACTTGTACATTCACTCATTAAAGGACTTCCAGATAGCCCTAATCAGATTATCCTCTACAAACAAAAAGATTTGTTGCAGTTGGTCATAGATTTTCTTTTATCCTCTTTGCTCTGTGGACAGCTATGATTGTAGTGAAGTAATCCTGCAAAAACAACCTAGATTCATTACTGATGCCAGTGTTGTGTTCACAGGACTTAAACCTAACAGCTATTCTTCATCGCCTGTTGTGTTCCTCCTCAGGTAGACCAACCAGGGTAGTCAACCGGCGCACCCAGAACCGTGGGATTGTAGAGGAGTGTTGTTTCCGTAGCTGTGACCTCAACCTGCTGGAGCAGTACTGTGCCAAACCCGCTAAGTCCGAAAGGGACGTGTCGGCCACCTCTCTACAGGTCATACCCGTGATGCCCGCACTAAAACAGGTACATCTCACCAACAACAAGAAGCCAGTAAAGAAAACACTGCTATTCTTCTATCTGGCCTGCCATCTCCCATGCCTCCATTCACCTGTGCGTCCTACCCCCATGTCCCTCACACTCAGAACCACGCAAAGACAGGTTTATCTTGTTAAATGGTCATTGGTAAGCACTTACCTTCCATGCAAAGTGCTGACCACCGTGGAAAACATCAAGACAGTCCTAGCACATAATATACATGAAAAGGCAGAGTCATACTCACAGCCTGAGACGGTGTGTGTGTGTGAATGCATGTGTGTGAGAGAGAGAGAGAGAGAGGAGAAAATCTGTGAGATGGTGGAGACTGCTGGTCCGTAACAAAACATTGTGTTCTGAGTGTGTGATTATTAGTCACGGAACAGCAAGCTCTCAGAAACTGGCATGCATTTTGATCTGTGCGGTCAAAAACACCTGACCTGGCCAGGAGAGCTTCTTTGGAATATGTCGTAAACACGCAGGGAACCGTCAAAGCATTTAAAGCCTTTTCTCTGCAGTCATAAGACCGAGCTGTTGATGACTTTCAGGCCTCTTAAAACCCTTTTAAACTACCTGTAGACAAAGACTGGAAAGTGCCTAATCAGATTTCAGCTTTGACGTGTGAGAAACAACAGTATCAGTGGCTGAGGATATGCACGTGATGTAAATAAGAATTAAATAGATACTTCAAATGTGTAATGCACCCTCTGTCTGACAAGGCTAGATAGAAAGGCTGCAAGGGAATTAGTTGGGACATGTCTTTAGTTTTTCTGGGCAGGGAGAGTTGATGGGTACAGCCTGCTCTGAGGGCCAGCTGTTCTTGGGCTATTGAGAAGGCCTGGAGTGAATGAAGGGGGGATAAACACTCCTCAAGTGGCAGAACCAAAACAAGCCATTCAGATGGAGCACTGGCTACTCACGCATAAATTGTAGCTTTGCTGCTGCCACTCCCACTGTCTCTGTCTCAATCTCTGCTGGTCAGCACAACACCTGATGCTGTTCAGGAGTGTTTTTTTGTGTAAGAATAGAGATTTTGTATTGAAAATGTGTTTATGTGGCATTTTGTTCGGTCTGTGGTGTCGGTCTGAGGTTAGTCAGTTCAGTTGTTGGATGAACAACGACTTTCCTCTCATATGTATATGAGGCGAGTGACCGCCCTTCCCTTTGACAGTATGTTAAAGAGGCTGAAGGGAGCACTTGTTGACAGCTTCTCTCAGGAAAGGAAACCAAAACAAGGGCAAGTTGGAGGCAAGGCGAGTCTGTTATGACGCTTGGAGCTCTAAGAATGACATTTGATTTCCATTTGACTGGCCCAACAATGACTCAATGTTTTCACAAAATAAACAAGACTTTCCTCCATTGTAATGAGTACTTGTACAGTATCTTATCACTTCTAATGGACTGACTCTATGTTTTCCCTTTTTCCTCTATTTTTGCCTGCACGCCACAATAGGAAGTCCCAAGGAAGCCGCATGTGACCGTGAAGTATTCCAAATACGAGGTGTGGCAGAGGAAGGCGGCCCAGCGGCTCCGGAGGGGTGTCCCCGCCATCCTGAGGGCCAAAAAGTTTCGGAGGCAGGCGGAGAAGATCAAAGCCCAGGAGCAGGCAATCTTCCACAGGCCCCTGATCAGCTTGCCCAGCAAACTGCCTCCTGTCTTGCTTGCCACGGACAACTATGTCAACCACAAATGAGCCCGCTGCCAGTCCTTTGCACAGACAAGAGTTTGGAGGGAGAAAAAAAAAGACTAGGGGATTATAGCTTTGTCTCTGACGTCATTTCTGTGGCAGTTCTCTTTGACCTCCCCTGCCCTGTCCGAGCCCACCAGTCCTTCCCCCTGCTCTCATCCACTACTTCTTGACCCCTTGGCCCTTTTCTAATGCCCCCCTCAACCCCACCAACCCACCCTCCTCCGGCACACAAACATGCCTTCACATTCTTCCTGTCTGAACTCTTTCGCTCCCTCTCTCTTTCAGTCACTGACACAAAAGGCACAAAAACACATGATGAACAAAAAGTTAACAATTCGGCTGAATGCAATTCAGGTGGATCCTTAAACAAAAGAGAAACGGGAAAGGAGAAAAGAAGATGAAAGAGATCTGGGGTTTGCAAGTGTCAAGAGGACACCCAGCGGAATGTTTTTGTCCTTGTGGAAGACAACTGAAAGTGAAGAGCAGCTTGCATGAAAAAATCCATTCCACATCATTTTTCCTAAGGCAAAAAGAAAATCTCTGTTAGTTCTTTTTCTTATTAGTTTGCACCTCTACCTATAAAGGGACTTCCACACTGTAAGGAATTATTTTGTAAAATTAGATTCCTGTTCCAGCACCTTTTGATCACAAACAAAAAGCAGAAATGAGTCTGCAAAATTGCACATTGCCACGGATTACGTCAAAGTAAAGAAAAAAATGGCACTATTTTTTTATGAACAATGAACGTGTAGCTTAAAAAAATGTCATGGTGCTAGCTTTGGGAATGGACTCAAAGAGGAGGTTGAAAAGCACGTTTTTTTTCTTTGAATATTAAAACTTTCCGTTTTAAGGAAAGTGTGACTTTTAAATAAAGGAAAATAAAGGATATGGGGGAGCTCCTGGCAGCGGCAATGTCAAGGGGGAAGTGTCACTGAGAAAAAGATGCGGGCTGCGTTGGCATCTAGGCTCACAGTGAATGCTAGCGGCTGCTCATCACTAGCTTGCCAGTGTAAGCAGCAACAGGGAACCTGAGACCCAGTCCCTGTTCCTCCTGTCCCTCTGAGGCTGCCAGACACAGGAAGCAGTGTGAGGACACTTATGGGACAGCATGGACCGCCTGGATTGGACAGTACTACAGTTCTGGGACGGTACTTCCTGTTTGCCATGGCTTTGCAGACTGCTCTTACAAGAAGTAACATGGCATGGACAAAGAACAAGTGGGAAAATGATGATTATATTTTATTTTGTCTTTTTTCTGTTTTCTTTTCATATCAATGTTTCAATGAAAAAAGGAAAACCCCGTCAGTTTCTGGTACCGTGACATTCCTGTTTTTTCCAAGTTAGGCTTTTTTTTCCATGGTTATTGTTATGATGTTATTTTACAGTTCTAAAGGCACAAAATTACAATTCAAAGGGAAAAAAACAGCAATAATGTCAACTAACATTTTTTTTTATTGTATATCAGTAGTATTCACATGCTTTTGCCTGAAAACAAATACTTGAATATATATATATATATATATATATATATATATATATATGTATATATATATATATGTATGTGTATATATATATGTATGTGTATATATATATATATATATATATATATATAAATATAGAAATATAATTAGTTTCCAGGGACGTTGTGTTATTTTCCTTTAGTCTGAGCTGTATCTTGCGTAATGAGCCGCCAAGCTTTTTTGTTTGTTTGTTGAAATACAAATAAGGGCACTGTATAAAGGCATTATTTATTTTGTTATAAAATATATTTGAAAAATTGGTCCAAATAATATACGTAGCACTGATGCTCAACTGACGGTTTTATTTTGTATGATCTCTGTTGTCCAATTGGAGTTGTAAGGCTTTTTTGTAGATGCTTTGTACCAAAAATAATGTCTTTTTTCCCTTTTCCGTTCGCCATAATTACTTAAATTAATATTTTAACAGCAGCATAGCCGGGATTACTTAGGCATGTTATGTCACAGAAATAGGCACATACTCTAAATACGTTGGTCTGCATGGATTTCCAGAAGCCTATCAGGGTTATTTGTGAAAAGGAAAGCATTAATGAGTGACTTTATTATCAGAAATATAACTGTTCAACGTTGATTGTACTCAAACCCACTATGTTTTTAAGCCACTTTAGTATTGATGGCAGAGGAATGGTCAGTCCTTCATTAAATCATGTCTTCTTAATAGCGCATGGTGTCCTATGGTCTTCTAAGGAGCATCTTGCCTATGTGCCAGTGCCACTGATGTTGTCACATGTTGGTTTATGCCATGAGGCCACAAATGTCCGCTCAGTTGTAGATTTAGGGTTTAGCTTACATATGACTTGCACAAGTCATTGTGTTGATGCCTTAATTGAAGGTAATGATGCTGCTATGATGCTAGCACCATCAAAGGTCACCTAAAGGTCATTGTCTATCAAAGAGATAGAGCATGTCATCCTATCACCTCACTGTCAATCTGTTTGTCTGTTCATCTGTCTGTCTGTCTGTCATTTTTCTGTCGTTTTGTAGAAGACAATGCATCAGCATCTTTATTTGCATTGCTGGGCATTGCAAGCATTGCAGGGAGGCCAGCCAGCCATCCACCCCCCCCTACAGGAAACTTCCAATCATCCATCCATTATTTGATGAAGGGCTATCACGCTGAACCATTTCTGAAGCACTCAGGAAAAAAAAACAAAACAAAACAAAACAATCTGTGCTCTCCAAAGGGAGAAGTGGAGTAGTTGCTGAGTGTAAGTGATAATCTTGTTGTGGAAGGGCAGCTGAGGTTGTTATCCATACCTGGCCACAATGATACAGCTCTCTGTGACAAACCACTGAAGTCCATGTCAGTAACAAGGTAATTCTGTGCCACATTATAGTTTCCTCCTCTATTGTGTCATGTATCACCCATGAAATGGAGACTTAATGGATACTCGCCCTGCTGTGGTGAAGAGTCAAGCCAATACATTATATTTTCTTTCTGTCAGAGAGATCTTAATTATCAAGGCTGCGTCCTATCTCTAATTATATTCTACTTCAGTTGTGCAACAAAGCAGGCAGTGCAATTATTATGATTATATTATTATTGTTAATAATAATATTATTATTATATTTTCTATTTTATTCTATATTTTCCTGCTAGGACTGCATTCATTCACTATTGTAATGTTCAAACAGGCTACTCTAGTGTTCTTATGAATGGCGTGAAAGACAACCACTTCTTTTCGCTGAATATGAAGAGATATCTTGCCGAGCGGTGGCAACTTTTTCTGTCAGTAGCTCACTCAGCCTGTGTGTATTTTATTGATTTAGCCTCTGCACGCTAGAACGTCCGAAATGCACAATTCATGTACTTTCATTTTTAATATCAATAAAAAAAACATTTTATCAAACGTACAATGTCTAAAAGATGTACTGCTTTGTTTGGTGCTCGTCTTGGATGTGTGTCTTTGCTCCTTTGTGTGTGTTGAGCTTGAGGGCCATTTTTGTAATCTTTTAATAGCAATTAAACGTTATGTAACTTGTAAATGATTTATTACTTCTTAAGGCATTGCAAAGAAACTCTGCTAGCTTTTACCACTCTCTCTGTTGGCCCCTCCTTTTCTTTTCTTTCCCTATCTCTGTCTCTATCTCTGCCTGAATCAACATCTGTCTCCCTGTCTGTCTGTCTTCTGCTCTTTGAGGACTGAGTAGAAATCACAGAGTTGCAGGCAGGTCAGCCACAGCTCCTCACTCTTTCCTCTGCTGCATTCCACGCTAAACCTGACCTGTTCTCACTGCCTCTGACACACCCATCTGAACATCCATCCCTCCATCCTCCAGTGGCTTGCTAACTACTGGAGCAAGCTCCACTTCAGTGACTAAGTTTAGTAACCAACATGTCTCAAATTATCACATGCATATTCTGAAAATGGCACGACCTTTCATTGTTGACATGCATGCACATACCCACACATGGGATGTCTGTTACCGGGCAGATTTACTGTTTAGTATCTTCCCAGAATGGAACCGCTTTGGACACTGGGGTTATCTTGGGGCAGCAGAGTTTACTGTAGCTTTCATTTCTGTTTTAGTTTGGCATCAAAGAGTTTGAGCTTTACAAGCAGGAGAGGCAGAAATCTCTTCTTCTTTGGCTTTAGTGCAAAGTTCTGCCTTACTGTGATGAGGTGCACATGGGTTGCTTCTGGGAAAGTGGAAAGACTATCGTTGGCTGTTGTTGCAAAGTAGTTCGTGTTCTGTGTTTTATGGTCATAAATAGCTCAATTAAATCACCATTGCCTGTCTCATGAAACCTTATTGTCCCACTAAGGAGCCCATCCCCCCGCAAAAAGAGGGGAAAAGTGCACGCTGTCAAAAATTATTCATTTCTGAAGGATGGCTAGAGGCTCTACATGTTCACACACACAATCAAGCGCATACTGAACTTGCATGCAAACACATGCAAATTTTCACATATTTTCACCTCTTTCAGCAAGTTAATTCATAGTCCATTCCCTTTAATGATAAATGCAGATTATGAGCGCAGTGCTTTGAAAGTGTCACTTCCAATAAAACACTCTCACTGACTTTTTTTTAAAAACCACTGGCAGGTGTGTGTATGTGTGTGTGAGAGTGTGTGTGTGTGTTCTCCAGCAGTCGCACTGGGACTGACCCCGTTCCCTGCAGGTGTTTATACATAGTTTGACTCTCTAGAGCTTGGTAATGAGATCAGGGACTCTCTGGTCCTCAGGGCTTGTCACGTCACCGCTGTGCCTGACAGGGCAGTGTCTGGCACAACATAAGTCAACCAAAACAAGCCAAACAGGGCCAGAGTGCGCCAAGACACATACTTGTTTTCCCTGATTGCTGAGTGTGATGATTATGTTGGTCAGATCTTTTCAAGATCATTAGAGCTGATACTGTCATTGTGGGGCTATAAAAGAAGAGTTGTCAACGTAGTTGGATGGAAGGAAATTACAGCCTCATTTATCTTTTGGATTACTGTGTATTATTAGCTTAGTTATGCAAAAACATCAACAGTACTGAACAATGTGAAGGTTTGAAGAGTATTTTTCTTGTATCCAAAGTATGTATGTTATTTGGATAGGTGCATTTTTAACTTGTTGTTCAATTTAAATTTACATCTGCATCTAAATGTGGAACCTTGGCAAAAAAACCCTATAACATTATCCTAAATAAGTAAACAATAGAAAGAGCACATAAATGCCACCTCAACCTAAACTGGTGGAGCCAAATAAACCATAAACCCCAAACCCACGCATCCATCCCCATCAGAGAGGCCTCCTGAACTGTGGAGTGGAGTGTAGATGTGGGTGGCACAACTCTCCCAGGCCTGACATTGGAAACTGCCAAAGAGCACACTAGAGTTAGTTGTGGTTGGCCGGATGCACGGGATGCATGTAAGGCCAGGCCAACTATTGAGGCACAGGGTTTGGCAAGCCCAGACCATCACAGCCCAGCGTGGCCACACAGGCCAATTAAGACAGGCCTTCTCCTCTCCTTTCTTCTCCTCCCCTCCTCTGTGTCTCTCTCATCTCTCCCTCTCTCTTTATCTCTCACTTTCTCTCTTGTACTCCCTCTCTCTTTCTCCCAATCCTCACAAAGCGTGCTCACACATTCCTCTTTTCCCACTTTGCCTCTCTAATTGCTGTGGACTGAAAAGAGGGATGGAGAGAGGGGAATGACATTGAGAGAAAGAGACAGAGAGAGGGAGAATCAGAGGGAAAGGGGGTCATACCACAGAACCTCTATGGCCAGGACAAACTGTACTGGCCCCCCAGAATAATCAAAACTCCTGTGTGTGATGTGTACGGGCACCAGCTTCCAGCACTCTCTCTCTCTCTCTCTCTCTCTCTCATTAACTACACTGAAACATTACCATTTGGCTAATTTCTCCCAAAGAGATTAATTTTGCAAAATATAATTTAATCTACATCCTAGGATGGGTTCTGAGGTGGTTTAGCCGAGACAGAGTATAAAGAGGGGATTGTGTTTCTTCAGTGCCCCACAAAACTGTCTAATTGTTGATTCCTAATCAACCAGGAGCTGCGAGGAGGCTTTCCTAATTATGTAACCGTAAGTTCTGACATGTTAACAATGAAGTGGATGTTTTAATGGATTTTGTGCAAACTAAATCTGTGTGAGGAGCAGAGAAACAGGTCAGAGGTATTAATTTTTCTATCTTGATTAAATCCACTTACATTTATATATGTCCCTTTTGTGGTGTAAATTGTCATAATTATAATTATTGGGTGTGTTTGCATGCGTTCTGGTATCCTGGTCATAATGGGTATTTGAAGTTTTTGGGTTATGTTTTGCACGAATGTCATATGCTGGTCTCAGAAATCAGGATATGAGAGTGGTCGAGATGATGAGAGATTCATTAACAGGCAGCCAATCAGGAACAGGGATATGAATAAGTGGGTTTTTCATGTTCCATGTAAACACAATGTGCTCAATATGTTCCAGACAAGATAAAGCTCAAAACCAGTATACCAACATATATCACAGTTTCTATTGTGTATGACCTGAGTTCGAGGGTGTGAGGATGTGACTAAAAAAAAAGATGACTTTGGTACACAAAAACAACTGTATAATGTCAGTGTTTGTCTAATTGTCTCCTGAAAAAAACATGAGGAGGATCCATACAGCCCACTCACACACTAAACATGGAGCCCTTTGGATGCTACATTTGTAAAGTTTTGCAATTTTGAGGCTTTCAGTGACTTTGTCAACACACCATTGAAAGGTCAGAGATGACAGAAACAGCAGAGAAATGTGGATGTGACAAGATGTGTGGGGTAAACTGTATTCTGGAGGGCCACAACAAGGGAAATGAGGTGGTTAAGCCATACAAAATCATAACAAAGAGGGAAGTGGTTTCCAGTGTGGTCACTGGGTCATTGCATGACAATTTCCTCTTACTGGAAAACAAGGGGGTCAAAGCTTTACACTGAAATACACTCTGTGTGTGGTGCAGAGACCGCCTGGGCTATACTTATTCACAGGGGTCAAGTGTTACACTCTGAGGCCACTCACTTTTAAGATCTAAAACTATCCACACTTGCTTCCAAAATTAAAATGAGAACATCTGCCCACAATGTCTATATGTTTACCAAAGGAGAGAAGCTTTATCTCATTTGAAATTTGTGAAATATTCATGGATTTGTGAAAGGCTAAATTTAATTGAAGGTGTTGCAGGAAGAGTGAAGTGGGTGGCAGTAAATGTTTAAAGGCAAAACGCTGCACTTAATTAAACAAGGAGGTCAGCATCTTGTAACGTTTAAGGTTTTTGAGTTTTTAACTTTAACATTATCCAGGTGTGTCCTTACTTCACTCTATCAGGGCATTCATCATTGTTGCATGTCAGTGTCACTATGTGGAGGTCACCAGGGCACTACCTGGGACTCACACATACATATATGCGTGCACAAACTCACACACATAAACACACACTCATAAGCATTGCCTTCCTGCCATGATCCATTGGGCACATTAGAGGCAAGACAGTGAGGAGTGCAGAACTGGGGCAGAAAAATGAATCTGCTGGATATACAACGTTTGTGAAAAAGTAAAAAGAATTGAAACTTTAAAACCAAAGGCAGACAATCAGTGATGCTGGCACTTGTTGTGGTGGTAAAGCAGGCTGCACAATAACCAGGGACACTCCCCTCTATGTTTGAACAACATATAATTACAGATCAGGATAGGAGAGCCCATTCTGAGGGGAAAATAGCAATCTCTCTTAATTACAAGGCAGGCCATGATCCATACCTATCCGTCACTTCAAATAACTCTGTTGGATGACTCTCTGTTGGAGTGGCTGGCAATATTATTTCTGTTCAGGTAGAGATAAACAACACAAGCAGAGCTGGAAGGGACATCAACTAAACCAAAACTTTTAGACTTACAACTCTAAACTCAGCCGGCAGAATTCTATCCAGAAGATTTTTATTTTTTAAAGTTTCTAAAGCTCAGCTATTAAAAAGTGGAAGTATTTGAATGGTTTAAAAGAAGACAAAACAGTCATGTGCCCCCCCCCCCCCGACTTCCGTTCTACATGTTTTTCCATTTTTATAAACCATACACAGATCCCTGTGGATGTTTTATGTGCTTCAGAAGGAGAAGTGTTGAGTTGGACTTTTGTGCAACAGCTGAGTGAGTGCCAGCGTGTGTCCAGCTGTCATGCTCACACACATAAACAGGCTGCAGGCCCTGGTCTCCAGTGAACAGTGTCAGCATACAGCTATGGTGGATGTTCCTCTTGCTGGCCACATGAGCATTCTAGTTATCTTCCTCACATAAACAAGATAAGCTCCATTTCTTTGGCCCTCGCCAGGGCCCAAGGGTTACAGAGTTCTTTCCTCCAATTGCTCTCTTTCTCTTCCTCCCCTTGATCTTTTTTTCTCTTTGTTTTGCAGCAGTTTCTGTTTTTTGTGTTGTAAAACTTTCTGCAGATTCATAAATTAGCGTACGCACAAAATCTCCCAGCAGATATTAAATCATCATCTTGTAATAAATTACGTCTACAACTTTTTCTAAAAATGACAAACATTTCAGACATTGCCATAGCTCACGCAATAACCCATGTAGTCACACACAGATACACAGACACCCACACAGACACACACACACACACTCTTAAACAAAAACATGACGGAGGAGTGCAAATATTTGTGAGGAAATTGCTCGAGAAGGACATTGCAACTGTGCCATTTGGCTGCCCCAAACCATTGTCCGTTGAGACTTGCCATGGAAGCTGGCAGCAGTTGTTGGTGTCTGCTATGCCATCCTTCAGCCCAAGACCGTCAATTTCATTCTCATGCTTCAGTAATGCAGATGGGAAGTTGTCCAGAAATGCCACAACTGAAAGACTATGTATACGTGTGTGTGTGTATGTGCATGTTTATGTGTGTGCACTTAAATATAATGGCAGTGCCACCAGTCTGGCACATCAGTGATGACAAAGTGTTCCCTGTAAAAACCCACACATGGACCTACTGTATACTCACATGTACACGAAAATAAACAAACAGTCAAGTGTGCACAAACATACAGGAAAGCACACATGCATATGCATTCACACACATTCAGATGGGAACACATGCACGCACATTTGTGTTCACGGAGCCTCAGCTAACGATGGGTGGCAGTATGATGTTTGTGTGCGTTCCAAAAGAATTGGCATTACTACTTGGGCCAAATCAGCAGCCAACAGCAGCAGGCTATTAACAAAACTGTTGCTTTGTTTGCTTTTTTCCTGTTTTTTCTTGAGAGGCGCCAAGCAATTAATGGTCTGCCTATGGGAGACCAGTAAACTGCGCCACAGTGAAGAACATATGCACAATGGTGTAAGACATAATGGAAAAGAGTAGATGATATTATGAGTGACTGGCATTCCTCATTCTGATCTTTATTATTGGACGGATCAGAGAAACAACCATGTTCTGAGGCCAGCAGACAACCAAAAGGGCTAGACATGCTACCTTCCTTGCCAGTGTTACCAATTCAAAGCATCCAAGCACATACAAGAATGAGGAACTGTGTGTGTGTGTATGCGTGCGTGTGTGTGTGCGGTGGGAGGCTGGATTACCAGGTTGAATTAATCTCCTTCAGCATGAAGGAAAAAGAGACAGCTTGGAGCAGACAGCTTGTAGCTTCTTTCCCAGCCAGGTCTTTCTAGGAAAAGAGCGATTTTTTAATCCTAGTGGTGCCACACAAGGTTTTCAAAAATGTCCAATAACTTGAGTAAAAATGACAAAGAGTAGAAAATGTGGCTCATCTGACTGCGAGCTGCTAAAACAGCAGCTTTTCAGTTTAAATTACTTCTGTTTAACTGCTTTATCTGCTGTTATATTATATTATATTATACTTAAACAAAACTGATAAGCACTGTTGATTCAAAGAAAAAGAAGGAAAGAACAGTTTATTATTTGCATAATGCTCTGTAGATCCACTTTTGTCAATTTTGGTGAAAATAGTGAAAAAAAATCTAAGAGATTAATGGATTTTTAATGGGTCTTAAGTCTTCTCCCCTTCTATTATTTCTTAAAGTTGACCATAGAACATAAAATCACATATATTGACTGAAATACAGAATATGATATCAAAGATAAAAATAATAATAATAAGAAAGTGCAGTTATTTTCATTTATATTCGGGTTACTCATGTCTATTGTGGCTTTTACTCCCATTTGCAGCCTGCCTGTCATGGATCTGCACACATTGCATTAGTGAGCCTTGAGGGTTAACGGCACGCGGCCAGCGACCTCACTGGATACCAGTCCATGGTTCAATATTTACACCTGCTCTATCGAATAGTACAAAAATCACTTCCCCCCGAATGTGGACAGCGATAGTTTGAGATAAATGGGGCAAGTGTTCTATGAGGATGGGCCTGATTAATGTTCAGCCAGATGACGTTAAATAAGAGGATATTGCCATATAATTACTGAGCCATAAAAGTGACCGAAAGTGAGATAATAATGTCTATTTACAGCCCTTTGGTGGTACTGAGTACTCGTGATTATTAGATAAGCTGTTGTTTTGACACTGAGATTGATTCTTCACACTGATCTTAATGAAAGACATGTGTGTGCAGTTGTGTTTCGACAACCCGGGGAAACACATGTCAGAGTTAAATACCAAATTAAACCATGGACCCTCTGTGTTCTTTTAAAAAACCATTTCATATCCAACATGTCAACCTTTTGTCAACCAAGAGAAACAGTCTTGTTTTAAACTTAGAAGCATTGCATGTTTTCTGAGATTTTCAAATGTTTTATGTGCTGTTAGAGTAAAAGAATTATCTTGACGCTAGAAAAATCATCAGACCTAAATCTAGCTTTCGAATCGAACAGCAATAACCTGAAATTCAGTCATTCCTAGGAGCATGAACTAACTATTAGCTCAGTCAGCACTGGATGCAGGAGATCCAGGGCTTTAGCAGTCACAGTCAGTGGTCCCTATTATGCATTAAAAGGGAGTAATGATGCTAGAAACACAAAGCTACACCCGAAAATTGTCTTTGTTTTATTGTCAATTAGCACGGAACATCATTAGTAATTTCCTGTTACACAGTAAATGCATACACCCTCTGGGTTTTTGAATGACCCCTTGAGATAAGGTAACAGTAATGGCTTCATTTTAACTAGACATCTTAAGGTAGAAAAATTAGCTGCAAGTTCAGGTTTGGCTCCCAGCACATGTTGGGCTAATTCATTCGTGCAGTGAGTGCATGGTCCTGAACTTATGTCTGTGCGTGTTTGTTGATAACCATCAAAAGGTTTTTTTTGTTTGTTTTTTTTTCCTGGCATTTGTATGTTAAGTGTGTTTGTGAGAGGTGGCTGTGACAGGTAACCAGGAATTATCCAGTGGCTTGGTCCCCAGACAGACTGTGTGCGTACGCAGTGTACCAGGCTAGTAATTGTGGTCTCGGAGGGAGAGAGGCTATACCATGTTAGCCTTATTATTATCATTAAAGCGAGAGTTAGCTCGCTGTCTGAGGCCAGGTCGAACAGGGAGATGTTCCTCCAGACAAACTGATGCTTACAAGCCTTGTGTTTGTCCCACGTGTGCTCAGTGAATCAACTGCTGCTTCGTAGCAATTACTGTCAGGCTATCACTGCAAATAACAGTTTGTCTTTATTTGACCTCCACACTGAAAATAATTTTTAAAAATGTGGAAATAAATGGTTGTGCTGATAGTTTCAGGCCTCTCTCTCCTGCTGCAGTGTACTGTGTGTTAATTAATAATGTCAGTTATTAGCCCCTATAGGTCGGGCCAGCTGCAGCTCCTCAGGCTGATAAACAATGAGAGCTGCTCAGCTCCCTGTGCTGGGAGCCACCTGTGAGTTTCTGTGTGTGACAAACTGAACCTGTGCATCAACCCTGGAGTCTTTTAACACCTGTAACTGCTCTGACAGCTGCCCATCTGTGTGATTATATTGAGAATCATAGAGAAGGAAAGACATGTGCAGGTGGGTTATTTCCAAGAATGTGCATTTGTTTAATTTATTTTCTTAAACTTAATTTAGCCACATATGCAATAGAATTAGATACGTCATTTGTAAGAGAGATGTGGCCAAGCTGACAACAATACAAACTCTGACTGATACATAAACAGATAATAATACAAAAATGAAGCTAAGAGTAGGTTAATAAAGCACAAATTCAAGGATGGAGTCTTTTACCATAGAGTTTACAATAGTCGTGAGTTTAATATTCACATATTTGAAATACTTTTAAAGACTTTCTTAACTGGAGCAGAAAACATGATATCTTATTTGTCCATTTTTGTCACATTCTAATTCCTGACAAAGAGGAAACAAAAGACTAAGGGACAAAGAAGGATACACATAATATAGCAAAAATCCTTTTAAAGCCTTAACCTGTGTTACATTTTTGCTTTCATTTTTTAGTTTAAGTAATTGCCTCTTCAAAAACAAACATTATTTTCTTCAAAAACAAAGATATCACTCTTACTATTATGTATCTTTCACGAGTCATGAGGGAGACAGAGTTCTTGCCATGGACTGGCAAACCAAACAAAAAAGCGAGCAAAACAGCCCCGGACAACAGACAAAGTTTTATCAATAAAGATGTTCTTTCTATGAAAATAATCACTGCCGCCAAACAAAACATGGCGCAGGATCCAGAGCTGTTGTCGGAGATTTGCCAGCAGACACTCTTAAAGGAAACTGCGCAGCAGAGGGGACAGGAATGACACCACAGGAGCCTTTTTAGCCTAAATGATCCCCTCCACCTGTGCCAGCCCACATTCCAGAAGTATGACCCGCTCTTCGGTGTCCAGAGGGTCTGGGGTCCTGAGCTTTCCAGCAGTCTGATAATAAGGGATGGTGTGTCTGCCAGCTCAGCTCCCGTGTGTCATCAGTGTGGGGTTTTGTCAAGTGGGGGAAGGGTGAGGGGGACAACAGCAGAAAAACAGGGAGATTAAAGAGCACAATAACACTTTTTTATCGTTTGCTATGTCAAGTCTGCATGAGAAAGTGAGCCTCGCAAGACCGAGAGACACATGAAAACAACATTCTGGAGGAACATAACACTCAGGGGTTATTTTGTTTTGTAATTTTGCTTGTTCCCTTGTCTTCCTTGTAAAAGCAGTTCACTTGAGAAATATCAAGAAAATAGTGGCACCTCCATTTCAGTTTGTATCATGTTATAACACCATGTTTTCCCACAGTTTTTAGAACTTTATGGATACTGTGTGAGCTTATAAATTAGCAAAAAAAAAAAAATTCCAATAATTGCAGAGTATTGTGGAATCTGACCTTGGGAATGAACAAAAATGATTTAGTACTTCTGCCCAAAAATCTCTGACGTTGGTCTTCAGGACTGGAATGGAAAGAATTCTGATTTCGTCAATTTATTAATAGCACATGGCAAAGAAGTAGTGTGTGGGATGATGTGTGACCAATGAATGTATGTGTGTGTGTTTCTGTGTGTGTGTGTGTGTGTGTGCCTATGTGTGTGTGCGCGCATGTTGAGAACTCAACAGGTGCCAAGCATAACAGAGGAGAAGAGAAAAACATGGTGGGGTTAGCTCACAGCCGGGCTTCCCGCTAACACAGTGTCACAAACAAAAAACGGGACGGTGCGTAAGTTTGAGCGGTCCTGTGTGATTTTGTGACTATGTGTGATGTTATGTGTGCTTGATAGATAGTGTGCCGGAGAGGATGCACGTGTGTGTGCGTGTGTTTGCCTTTGTCAGTATCTGCAGCTGTACGTGTGCAATAAGCGAAAACAGTACAAGGAAATGAATGAGGTATGTGTAATGGCTTGCTGCTCTGCTATGTTCATTAGGCTACAGCGCATGTGAGTGTGTGTGTGTGTCTGTGTTTGTGTTTGTGCCAAAGTGTGTTTGCTTTGCTTAAACACAAATTCCTTGGAAACAGTAGGAGGTATGGAAAGTGTTCCCTGCACAGCTTTTGAGGTTTAGTTGTCAACATTGTCAATAGAACATCACTGACGTTAGCACATAAGACAGATGCTGACACTAGCAGATTACCCTACATTTGTTTGGCTCAATCCACCTATAGATCAGATTTCTCCTTTTTACGCTGCCTCAATGGAGAGTGACATTAATTTTGGGCCTTGCATGTTTTTTTTGTGGAAAATGTGTTATTCAGAGAAGGAGTGAGAGCCAGCTTGTCCTTGCAAAATGTCCTCATCACTGTGGTACGGGGGCAAGCTGGAACACCACATACTGTATATGCTGTGTGTGGGCCATTTTTCCAAATTTTCAGGCACTGTGTATAAAAGCCGCTGCCCGTGTCACCCTAAGTAACCCTGGAAGACACCTTACAGCTGTTTGGATCCAGAAAGCTTTGAAAATGTTATTTTCTATCTCCTCATAAAAGGTTCGCTTCTAACTTATTACCTAACCTTTTTTTTCTTTTTTTTCATTTTATACAGAATCCTTTCAGTCGTAAAGTTGAAAATTGATAGGGACATCATACCACCAGCAACAAATAATTGCTGGTCAGTATAAGCTCTGCTGTAGGTCTCTTGGACTCTAACTAGCAGCTGCTATTAGCTTATTACCTCAGTTAAAGGTGCCACTGGTGGCCCTATTAGCTGATCCATCTTACTGGAACAGGAGTTTGGAGCTCTGGTTGAGTGTTAGCGTTTACACAGTGGGCAATGGAATGGTACTCATCAGCCTCCCAAGGAACACAGTCGGACCAGCACGTAACACAGCCTCCAAGACCAACTATAGGGCCAGTTTGTCAACATTGATTACAGGACCAAAGTGATTTACAGCAACTCTGACCAGACTCTGACTGGAACAGTGGAAAGATTGCTTTTGGTGTTTTTTTTCCTTTCTTTTTTCAAGTTTGAATGAACTGTTTTTTATGCTGAGTATGCAAGGCAAGTAAGTGCTAGGGTGGATGGTCCAGGCTAACAGGTTAGCATGCTAAATGCAGTTGATATCTTTGCAACACATTACAGACATTTATGACATAATGTCAGAAGTATAACCTCTTCACATTCTGTTGATAATATTGGTTTGTTTTTGAGTGTTTCAGTTTACCTCTTATCATATCTCACACTCTGTTTTAAGTGCTAGTTTTTCTCTGTGTTGGGTAATTGCAATATATTGTCCATATGCAATGTGAAATTTAGGAGAGGAACTAAACATTGTGGCAGAACAATGCATAAAATATAATTCATAACAGAGTGAGATTTTTCCCACAAGATTAAGTGTATATAAATAAGATCTCGATGCACTGTGACACATTTGGCAAGCCCTGTTACATATACATCACATATATTTCCATAAAATATGCTGAGACACACTGTTTGAATTTCCTTAAAAAACAGTGATCTTGTGTAAACGCCCTTTTTCCAGCCTCAAAGCCAGGTCATCCCAACATCATTAAATCTATGGTCCTTGTTTCAGAAGCCATTCTGTTGACATTGTCAAAGTTGTTATCCATACAAGGCTGTACATTTCTCAATGTACCCTTGGCTGTCCTCATATGGCTGGGCTGAGCTGACCCCCAGCACAGTTTAGTGGGAGTTTCACTTCTGCAGCGATTCCCAAAAAGCTTTCCAACACAGACAGCGGTACAGCTGGCCGCCCCATAGCTGACATTTACAACAACCTCTCATCTGACAGTGATTCACAGCACATGTACTAAAGATATATATCGCACCAGATGCGGCAGCGGAACTGTACAACAACAACAACAACCAAGACATCAATGATGAAGTATGTCATGCCGAGCAGGGGGAAAGGCCAAACAGCCCAAGGGACTGTGGGAGAATGTTTAATTTTGGTGCTTTGCTCTTCATTTTGGACTGATAGCCTACTTAAAACTAAATGAAATTTAAAATGTTTGATACGGTGGTGCAAATACCAGTGTACTCACTGTGACTTAATGTCAGTTTGTTCAATGTTATCTGTGCTGGAGAAGCATTCAAGTCAGCACGAGCAGATACAACCTGTCCATTCTTTAGAACGACCGGTTGCAGGTGAGGGTGTTTTTATGGAAGATATATGATGCTATGAGAAAATTTGGACAAGTTCAGTGGGGCAGCCTGCAGCCAAAGCTACATATGCAGCCTCTTCTAGGTCACAACCCTCACGTTTTGCCTGTGCAAACACAGCATAATTTACTGCTTTTAGAGTTAATTGCCTGCCTTAGTCTGAAGTTTGCAGCAGACATCACTGAGGCTTTTTAGCCTTTAGGCAATGTTATAGATTCTGAAAAGTCCACATTTCCAGCATTTTTTGCTTGAACTGACCCTTGGCACCATAATGTGCATGAAAGAACTTGCACTGCTTTATCAGATAATGCTGTATCAGTGTGTATGATGGGCGGGGATGTTGTTGCTGGCAGCAAATTCTTTTTAGCCATCCTTAGCTTATGAGTAAATACTTAGGCTACAGCTAAAGCTATTTCTCTCCCCTGGCTAGTGGAAGCTCAGTGATGTGAATTGTTTGTCTGTGTGTGTTTGTTTGTGTTTTGGGAAATAGTGTAAGGTGGAATTGCATATATAAAAGTCCTGACCCTGGGCCGTGGAATTCCAGGGTCGGCATTCGAGGAACATGCCCAGCCCTAAGACCGGGCGAGCCCAAATCCCCCTCTGGGTAGCTTCAGCCTTACACAACACGTCTGCAAGATACACATACACACATGCTTTTTGCACACAGCACACACACACACAACACACACACACACACACACACACACATACACACAATAAGCAGACAGTCCCCTACCCCCTTCCCTTTGTTGTTGTTGTTTTTCTCTTCTCCCCCTCTCACAATGGAAAGGCATCTCCACTCTCTAAGAGGCCACAAAGAGAGATCTGCTCTGTAGTGGAACAATAGACAGAATCTACACTGGCTTCACTCTTTCTTGGACTTTAGTCAGCCGAGCGATTCTTAGATACAAGTGCTCGATAAGAAACGACACTGCATGCTCAAGCAGGAGTAGCAGAAACACCCTAGAACACTCCCTTTATGTTGAACATATTTGTTGATAAAGCTACTTGTAGGCTGCTTCAGCCTCTTGGGATGGGGACCGTCCGTCGTTGAGGCCCCAGTGGCATTGAGGCACTCGGTGAGTTGCTGTCAATACAAAGCTCCTTTGAGCTTGAGCATTGTCTCCTCCCTGGCTTGTTCTCTATGATTAGTCAGCAATCTGCTATCGCACGGGGCCCTGGCCTACTTCTGCAGAGGAATTCGACCTATGACATCAGTCTGCTACAAAGAGGCCAAAGTCTGTCCAGCGTGGGCCTTAAAAAGTCCAGGTGGAACAGTTTAAAGATTTTAGGTGTTTTGAACCTTGTATGTAAGTTGTCTGCCTCCGTACTTTGTCATATTCGTTAACACATACCAACAAACCGCAGAGACAAAAAAAAAACTTCTGAAATTGTATTAAATGAGCACAAAGGTGAGAGAATTTATGACAAAGTGATGTAACAGAGACATGAGTAGAAACAGACACAAGGTAGACACAAAAAAATTACTGTGGTAAGCTTTTCTTTTTTGAACATGACCATAGGCTTTTAAACCCTAACCACCAACGAAAACCTTAACTATACACCAAATAGTTGTAGTTTCTTAACCTTAACCACAACTTTGCCTGTCTAAACCTCACATTGACCTTAACCATTAGGTAACCATTAATATGATGAGCACAAGATGTTGATTTGGGCTGTTGTCACAAAATCTAATTTGTGGTAGTAAAATACACTGTCTGCAACACGTAATTTGCAGGTCAGGATTTGTGCTCATTTTCCAAAATGTTATGAGGTCTTGATGGTGCACACACTCAGGCACACACACACACACACACATAAACATACCCACACGCCGATTGTGAGTGCACACACACACATACAGGGATGAAAAAGACACTGATGGAGGAGGGGTTAGAAGGAAGGAAAACAGAAAACGTGAGAACAGAAACGGGAAAGAAAGACTGATTAATCCTCCCTTCGGTGGTGTTCTCAAGACTTTTGAATCAACCACGCACCCCCGCCCTCCCGACCTGTCTACTTCTCTGTGAGGTGGTTTGATGTTTCATTCTTTCTTATCAATAGCACCTTTGCATCAATTACCCAAGAAAAACATCCTTCAGAGGGAAGGGGATGGGGGAGTGCATGGAGGGGGGTGGCTGGGGGTGTATATGGGGGGGGGGTTCAGAAGAGGCGTTTTGTAGAGGAATCTGAAAGGGG
>JAPZDY010000023.1:8106035-8118138 GCA_029783645.1 Ctenochaetus hawaiiensis
ACAGTATTATAGAATGCAACCAAAGATCAAAACCTGTTTTCAGGCCCAAACATTTGTTTGAGAAATAAAAATATAAATGTTTTTGGGTGCGACTGCAGGTGCCTTTGTCGGTGCAGAACATTTCGTCGACATTGTGGGTTATGTCGGGGAGAAACCTTGCAAACATACATCACTTCAGAGTCACACTGCTAGCGAATGAACATTTATGTAAATTTGGCAAGCCGAACGCATTCTGTACTGTACAGGAGACAAGGCACGGAGGAGATTGATTGACAAGGGTCTACAGTCCCTTAGCCAATCAGGACGCAGAACACAATGGGCGTTCATACGTTGTAAAAAAAAAGCATGCAAAATTGCACTAAAAAAAATCCCAGAAACAGCGAGGCCACGAAAGGTGAACCGCGTTGTAGTGAGGGACAACTGTATCTGCATATATTAGGGAGGAACAGCAGAGATGAACTTTTTTACAAAAATTTAGGAGAAATGCTATTGCCTTGCAACGTATCTCTCACATGAATAGCAGTTATATTCTTGAACACAACCAATCAGGATTTTGGGCTCAGCACAACACAGAGACAGATCTTGTTATGGTTACAAATGATTTACTGCTTGCCACTGACTTTCACCAATTTTAATCCAGCTTAATCTGAGTTTCACATTCAATATAGAATCATCACATCCTTATAAATTGACTTGGAAATTCTGTTGACTGAAGACTCCACTTTTACTTGGTTATGTTCCTACATCTCCCATGGTTTGTTTTCTGTTGTGATGGCTAAATTCTCCCTATCCCAGCCCATATAATATAAAATTCTCTTGTTACGCAGATGACACGCAACTTTACATTCTGCTGACTGGTAGCAATATAGACTAAATTTTGAATGATAATAAGGCTTTTCTCTCTAATATCAAGCACTGTATGTATATCTGAGGCCCACAAACCTGACTTGTGGCCTAAAGAAGAATTGCAACATTGCATTTTTTTATTTTTTTTAATTTTTTTTTTTACCTTAAACAGACTTTGAAGACAACCATGCTTTTACATCATCACTTCAGGGTTGTTGCAACTCTTTGTACTCTGGGAGCCGCATTAACAGGAGGACATCTCCTGGCCCCAGCTCATTTAAAACTTAGTTGCCAGATTCTTAGCATGTTCTAAGAGACAAGACTATATCACTCCCATTCTTGCAATGGTAAACCTGCTACCTTTGAGGCACAGAACTGATTTTGATGCTGTATTGGTAACTTTTAATACCTGCATAGCATTACTCTACAGCATTGATTTACCTGGACCCCCAAGCCTCTGACTGCAGTTCTCAGGCAAGACTTGGCTAAGTGATTCTAAAACCTGTTACAAAAGAAAACCAGGCTTTTACTGTAAGAGCCTTTGCAGCTGTGAAACTCCTTGCCTGAGGAATTTTGGTCAGCAAAGTCAGTACCTTCTTTTGAATAATTTCCTCAAGTTTAGTTCTGGCAGAAGGATTTTTTATCCATTGTTTGATTGTTTGTTTAGTTCCTACCCCTCTTTTTTAACTTTTATTTTCCTGTTTTATGTGTAAGGTTTTTTTATTGTTTCTTATGTTACATCTTTTTATAGTGTCTTGTTATTTTAATATTGACTCTGTGCAAACTTTGAACTTGGTCTGTAAAGCACCTTGCTACTGTTTTTAAATAAATGCTACATGAGTAAAGTTTTTTTATTTATCTTTTATTATTTTGTGTGGTGTGCCAATGTTCTAGATAAGCACTGAGTGTTCTAAATAAATGGGATTGAAGTTAAGACTTCTTTCTACACCTGAATAAAGTCTTTGTTATTTGAGAAAGTTAAGTTCAGAAAATGGTAGCTTACTATTGCGTATTGCTACTAAATTCCAAGTACCTACAACATGCATACCCACTGTTTGCCTCAGTCTATTTAAGGTAAGATAACCCATCACCAGTAATTACAAGTAAGGCACACAGGTAATTTTTTGAAAAGAAATTAGTACTTTTAGTCTTTCTTTTTTAAAACTGTATATCTCCTCATGCTCAAGTAAATTTTTGAGCCAGTAATTTTCTTTTTACTTCACTACACTTGCCACAAACCTGTGTTACAACTAGTCTCCTCTAAAAGTGGGGATTGAGTGTAGGGTGGAGAGTTACCAGCTGCTTGGAGGAAAAACAAGCATCACTTGTGTTTTGACCAAGATGCAATGATGACGAGGCCAAAAAAAAAAAAAAAAAAAAAAAACAGAACAAGAGGAAGCATCCAGTGCAAATCCCTAGCCACATCTGGCCACACTTTTATACCAAAATCTAAAAAAAACAACAGTTACATAATAAAGTGCTTGCTTTGCCTCCCAAAAACACTGTAATCTTCACTTTCAAAAAACCTCCTCTAACCTCCCCTAACAAATTAAAGTAAGTTGGGCACAGCCTACTGTTGGTGAAAACGTGGTTATATGGCTCAAATTGAATTATTTTTCATATATGATGTTGATCTTTGATGTTGTAATGATGAAATTAAAATGTCATGTTTATAAAGTAATTTGGTACTTTGTTACTTTTACTTGATGAGTAACTTAACCCTAGAGTTCTGGCTGAAGTGCTTCTACCCTTGAATTTCAAAAAATGCCTCTGGAGCATGAAAAAAATAAGCAGGGCTGGGAGGGGTGCTAACACATGCCCACTTACACACAAATTTCATAAATATTAACAAACACAGCTCTTAACAAAGCCATAGGCTATACTAGCTAGTATCATATTTCATACACTCCTAGTTACTGCAAAGCCTAATTATTGCAGTATTCTTTACTTTGTTAGCCTTTTGACTGACCTCATAGGACAGTTGGATGGCAAAGATAATAGGCACACATACAGATTTGGACTCTGCAGTTTGTGACACAGGTTTAACTTCAGCTGTCAATGTAGCCTTAGTTCAAGTACGCTAACCCACTGAAGCCATTTCTTACCATATAACAGTTAGGTTTAGTTACCAGTCATGTCACAGTCAGTGCAATCACCCCAAAATACAATGGAGTTGCTGACAGCTGGTGCTGCTGTGACAATCATATCAATAAAAATGATCACAATAAAAATGATGTTTGCAAACTCCAGCTGTAAGCAAGAGGTCATGTCCAGTCGGCCCAGTGCACTCGGTCTTCTAGAAAGCTGTGCAATTTGGAGGTGTTTTTGCAGCCAGGAAAGCAACAGTGTTGTCCCATCCTGACCACTGGCTAACAAATATTAAAACTGGTCCTAAACTAACTAATAAAATGCTCCATTAAACAGCTTTCTAAAACAATAAAGCTAAACTAAGAACTAAAGAACATCCACAAGTATGAACAATCAAAAGACTTAAGAACTGTCCAAAACAAACAGTAACCAACCAATTACTGTTAATTATCGGGGAAAATTCATACTGAAATATCAATTGCTAACAGCTAAGTGTAACTACGTACTTGTTGTCCTCACTCTAGCATTTCGGCAGGTCTCCCCACCCCTTCCTCTCACCTCCCGTTACCCCCACAGTTAGTGTGGTGAGATTTCGGGTGTATTGGAGGGAGTGAGGCTCAGTCGCTTGGTAAAAAAGTTGCCTCCACATACGTTACCTGCCTCAAGATCGACCAGTTGTAAAATTCAATTGTAATAGCTGGGTTTTAACCAATAGAGGGCAGTTGCAATGCACATTTATAGTGCAACATGTAGAATTAAAATACCTTGCACTACAATGTCAAAATTTGGACCTGAATCAATCAAGAACACTACTAAACACCCTTACACATCAGTTTTCAGCTGAAAAAGTGGTTTTGAGGTTAAGTTACTCTTTAAGTACTTTTTTCAAATAGTAATTCTGAGTCATTATTTATGAGAGTGATTTTTGCCTACTTTTAATTAAATATAGTTTTCAGTGCTCTACCGAACACTGTCCTTTACATTACATTCTCTAGAGACCCATTATGCGGTGATATTCAGTGTAGATACAGTATTTTTAATATGTTCTTATCCAGGTTGTCAAATATCAACACATCCTTGTTGTCTAACACAGACTAACACACTACCTTTTAGCATCTGTGCTCTATACCTAAAGCTTTCCTGCCAGAAAGACTTTATACATTAACTTTACAAAATGGCAGAAGGCGAAACAACTTGGTTAAGTTTAAGACAACAAAACTACTTGCTTAGATTTAGCAAATGATTTACAACATATGGGTTAACACTGTGAAACAGCTACAGTGTGTTTAGATACTTTGGTAAGGTTTAGGAAAAGACTTGCTCTTTGGCAATGAACTGCTACCTGCTTGTGCTCATTTATACTATTTATTTTTGGGTGGAATGGATGCTATGTGCGTCTAACACCTATTCAAGCAGGTTTACTTTGGAGTTCTTTGAAAGCTTGGTGCGTCTTATACAGATGCTCAGGGGTTAGTTGTGCATCTGTATGAAATGCCAAAAACAAGTCAGCTGAAGGTATTAAAAAAACAAACCAGAGGTTTTTATCTGATCACAGAGCTTTAGCTTTAGTATATGCTTTCTAGCTACAGCTGATAAAATATCTAAGTGACCGTCATCATTTCAGGTCACTGCCTAGAAAAGAGATGACTATGACTGTTAATTTGCAGACCCATTATTTGAGTAATCTCTATGAACAAGAGTGGAATTTGCTGTTGTTATCATCATAAACTGTCCATATGCCAGAAAAGAAAGCTTGACAGTCGGAGCTACTGATACAAAAAAGTGGAGAGGCTTTGGCAACCCCAACACTGGAATTATTCTGTCATGATTTAAAGAAAAATCCAAGAGAAAAATTAAATATGTTCAACTTTTCTTCTTCTATTTCAAAAGGGACAATCCATTTAAAGGCTATCTGTCACAGATCAGCTTTGTGGTGATGTGCAGTGCAGGTGCAGTATAACTGGGGAACAAGTCACAAGTCAAATCACAGGGTGTCCCTATATCCACTGTTAAGTGTCCTATCACCTTTCTGTACCCTCCTTCAATCTTCCCTCCTTCAATCTTCCCTCCTTCTAAAGCTCCTCCTCCTCCTTCCTACCTACAATAAATACAGTAAATGGACACAACCAAGTTTATGCACGTGTAGAGACACATTTTACACACTCAAGGAAACATGAAGCACACAATTTTTCAGCAGAACCTCAGTATGTGTTTAGGCCCTCGTGGCTCAGTATGTTCTCAGCTCAGATGGAGGCAAATACTGTAAACACACTCACATGATTTTCTCAGGAACAAACAAACACTTCCTCTAAACTTGAACCAGTCTGAGCTCTGAATTAGTTGATTTTTGTGTCTCTTCAAGGACTTCGTTATGGGGGATACAGGCACTCAGTGTTGACCTTTCCATTAAGCTCCAAGTTGCTGTTGCCAGTCACTGATTAACCAGAGTCTTGATAAGATCTGTTGGCTGAGCTGATAAGGCCCTTCTGTCAAACACAAGGGGAGATCATTGACACTCACACAGAATTATGAAACACCATGCTTCTGCAGCAACCTGTCTTTTCGCAGAAGTGGAGGTTGATTGATTCATTCTGTCCTATGTGTGTGTGCAAGACGTGCTAACTGACCAATACTGTCACCATATAACCCTGTAACATTTACCAGAACGTGACTGTTACCTGGTATTTTGAAAGTTCCACAAATTCAGAGGATGCCTGTCGCACTCTCTAGGAAAAAAAGGGATGGGGATGCTAAATTTGTTTGACCAAGGAAGTTTTGATGGATACAGTTTAAATATTTCACTTCCTAATTTAAAACACTAAAGCTGATAGGATGCAGGGTAAAAGCACAGGTGCAGGCAGAAAGTCATATCATAGTTTGTATGTTAATTAGGATGTGTGGTCCCCTGAATGGGAGTGGTTCTACCTGTGGAGACGTTTCCCCTCTTATTTCTAACTCAGTCCTGATTGGTATGGCACCCTGTTCGGCTCTCCAGTCCAGCTGAAGCAGGACTGGGAAGTTACAAATGCCTGGCAAGCAAAGCAGTCGGCGCTTGGCTTTCCAGCCCCCTCTTTTGTCTTTAGTTGTGTCAGACAGATATGTCAAATATGGGTTTTCTTGCCTTTGAATACTGAGGCAGTGGTTTAACTACCCAGGGTCTGAGCCAAGTCAAATTTAAAACTGATCTCACTCACACACAATAGCTACCCTTTGTCCAGGGATAGTAAGAATAGAAGTGCAGTTTTATTCTTTTACTGATTTCTAGACTAGCTAAGTCAGAAAGTCAGGGTTTTATTTTCCATTTTTGTTTCATCTATATAAATTTAGTTGCAGTTATTATTTCATTTATTTCTTTCATTTGAACTGCATCCACTAGTCATTTTTATTATAGTTTTGCCTCACTTATTTCTGTCTATATCCCGTTTTCTATGCTCCTTACAAAGTGAATAACTTCATTTAACCAAACAGCACCTGGCTTTATGTTGCCTCCCTTTTGCTTGACAAGCTATGTTGTTCCATAATTCATAATGGCCCCCTGGCTGAAGAGGTGGTTGTAAAAAAGGTTGAGGGTGAACCTTGTGAAGTTCAAGCAATTTCAGGAGTGGATGGTGAAGTAGTTGACCAGACATAACTGTCATTCAAGTCTCCTTTAAACAATTGGCTCTCCTCTGCCAGTACTGGGTCTAAAGATGAGGCTTTGTGAAAGGGCCAACACCTCCAAATGAAAGGCCTCAGATAACGTAAAAACCAGACATGTACGTTAACAATTCCAACTTGTGATTAAGAAATTAGGAACTGAAAAAGCAGTATGCCAGTTCAAGTCATAGAGGGAGGTGCAGTTTTGCAGGTGTGTTTTATTCTTCACCATCATCTGCTACTTCGCCAGATAGTGTATTTAACATTAGTGAGCGCATTACTTTGATAGGCATATTTTGTGAAACTGAAGTATTTTTTGTTTTTTTTTTGCAATGGCTACCTGAGGTCTGGCCTCTTTTGTTTCAATGCAAAATTTCCAAGAAAAGCAAGGAATCATTTAAAGCTGCATTCTTGCAAGACTATGAACTGGTCCCAGAGGCATTCAGACAAAAATGCAGATACCACAAAATATGCCCCAAATCAAACTTAAGTCAAGTTTGTTAGGAAAAAGGAAGCCTTGTTTGACAAGAGGAGCACAATAGGTAAAGCCAATGACTTTGATGCTGGGGGTTAATTTTGCTTGCAGAGTTTTAAGAAATACTTGCCTGATGCATTGTAGTGTACCTAAATGAACAGAAAGTGACTCATGAGTATGTGTTCACTCTCATGGCTGCTTTTCCATCTGTCTCTGTTCAGAGGTGCCGCCAAGCTCTGGCTGAGTAAAACAGTCTACCTACAGTGTAGATCTCAGAGACAGAGGAAAGAGGGTGTTTTTATTGCCACAAACCTACATAATTCATTGTAAAATGTCTGACCCTTAAACGTAAAGAACAACAACAGAGTTCTCAAAGTGGTTCATATCCTGAAAGGCATTGGATTAATCAAACTGTACGCAAATGCTGATCTTGGCAACAGAAAAATGTCTGAGGACTGTTTGAAACTATTCTTGTCTGACTGGTTAGTGTCATTAATGAGTGAGTCTGCTGATCAGCATCAAAAAATATTTTTATAATTTTTTTAGAGCAGAAGTATATTAGTTTCTTTTTTTTCCCTGTTTTTGGTCTGCTCATGGTTTTGGTTCTGTGTTACATTGTGTTGAGATGGGCTACATCCCCAGGCCAGTTCACTGAGCACATGTACCGGCAAAGCTTATTACAGTTATCTTTTCTGTTGAGATCTTTCCTGTATTGCAAATTGGATGTTTGCCTTTCTAATGAGTAATTATGTAACAGAAGTTAGAATGACTTCTGTACAGAAAGTGTTGGATTCTCCTCTCGGTGCGAAGAGGCTGGTAAGGTAGCTATTTTACATTCAGATTTGTTGCCTGCTTTTAAAATCACACACGCACAGGCATTTCAAAATGGTGATGTGTCTTTATTTGATTGTGACCTTATACTAGTTTGATCAGAGGAAGCTGAGTTGGGAGATTAGATGTGGGTCCAGACTGTGTCTCTCTGTGAAAGATTCCCTGAGTTTAAGCACCAACCTGCCATCTCTTGACGGTATGCTGTGCTCGGTAAACCGAGACCACTTGCGCGCCACTCAAAAGATTGACTGGACACCAAAGTAGTACTTCTCTGATGTGGTGAGTGCCAACAAAGCAAGTGGTGAAAAGAAGCATGTGTTCTTGATAAAGACCTTTTGGTGTTTAAATGGTCTCCTTCTGTAGCCACAGACTCTGACCTGAGTACTGTCTACAATAAGTAGTGCTTTCTGTATAACGTCAGTGAGTTTTGTCTGATGCACATGAAAGCCAATGTCAGGACATTCAGTAAAACAAAAATTTAAACTCATTCCCAAACACTCCTTTTAGCAAGGTCTGAAAATGGATATTGCAAGGCATTGCAACTGTTGCCATGTTTGCTAGATTGCAGGTAAATCAAACCAGACTATCCCTCGAGTTCAACTACATCCTAAACCTACAATGGGAGCAGGTGTGGAGTGCCCCTTTGTTGGTTCCTTGTCCTTTAGTTCCTAAACCAAAAATGACTCAGTATTTCAGTATATTCATTTCATTCTTTTCATGTCATTAATACTGTTTGTATCATATCTGTCTTAGCTTATATTTACTTGCTTTATTATTATTAAATATCTCTTAACATACGTACTTTTACTTTGCACTTCTGATTAGTGCAAAACTGCATTTCTTTCACTCAGTACATGTACTGTGTGCAATAACATAAAAAAAGTATTTTAAAAAATTAATTTCTGTGTAAACTAATGTCAGGATCAAATTAAAAACACATTAAATTATTAGGATTATGGTATTTCATTATAGTTGCATGATTCCCCAAAAACAATCCAAAAATTAGAGTTTAAGGGAAAAAAGTCATTAAAACTGACTCAGTATGCATTGGAAATTTAAACACAAAACCTTAATTGCAAAAATTTGTGAAAAAATGAAAAAGCAAAATTTAAATCAATCTCAAGAAAAAAAAATAAAAATTGGCTTTAGAGACACAGGATAGATAGATATGACAATGTGTAAGTGGGAGACTTTTTTTAAGTCAGCACAGTTGCAGGTTACATTTTTGTGAGTGTGTACATTCTAAACAGCAATATGGCACATATTTGTAACTACAGGGAGTATGATGACCACACTACAGGAAATGGAAAATAAAATTATTTATATTTTTTCAAAATGAAATTTAATAAAGGGAAAAATCATAAGATTAGATTAGATTAGATTAGATTAGATTAGATTAGATTAGATTAGACTAGATTAGATTAAGTTTAATGGTATTTGTGTATTGTATTCAAGAAGACAACAAAATAAAGTTCAGCATCTTACTAGAGGAGCAAAAAGCAGTAAAGTGCAAAGGAAATTATATTTGAATGGAAATATATAAATTACAGCAAAGCAGGTGAGTATAATCTTAGTAAATACAGTGTGAACAGTATTGAACCGAACCAAAGTAGTACAAAAAGAGTCAAAGCTTGTACAACAGAGTCTTTTTATCTGCAGTTTGTGGCAGTAGTGTGCTGCATTTTGCTCCAGTATACCAACGAAATACAAAATAGGAAGCCATACTAGTAGTTAATCTATTAAGCTTTAGCATGCTAGTAACCAGCCTTTGAAACCATTGACCATCCAAGCTAGTAGCTTATCTGACAGGTTGTTAGCCTTGGGGTGCTGGTTACCAGCCCCAAAAGCAAATGACTAGCTGAACCAGTAGCCAATCTAGATTGTTTTGTTAGATTCATAACTGATCACCTCGGTCAAATGAATAGCTGTCCTCTCATTTGCCACTGCCAGCCTCTCCTAGGGCATACTCACACTGGGTCCAGTCACCCTGTACTGTGCCGAAGCACTATTGCCCAACCTCCCAAGTTCCCCGCTGGCCTGCACTCACACTGCTTCAGGGCCAACCAGGCCTCAGCATGGTTACCTCTTGTACATCCGTCATTACATTGTGATAAAACACATGTTTGGCTTTACGTCATTCGTCACAGACCTCTGAGTTCTTGTTTTATCCAGCTGAATGGATATTTGCATTAGCCAAATTTTGAGAAAACACCTGACTTTAGCATCAGACCAGAGAAAACACTTTGTTACTATTGTTTAAAATGACTGTCGCTTGCAGAGCTCATACGTACCATTCGGTACCCGTCCCTGAACCGTCCACCAATTCCCACCTCTTCTGCCAGGGCCAAGGAAGTGTACACTCACACTAGTCAGACAAACTTGACTCTGGGGGTCAAACATGCTTCAGCACAGTATGGATTGCCTGGTCTGACTGCTCCTTTAGTTACCATTTCCAGCTCATCTTTGACCAAATGGCTGGCCTCGTTAAGGACATAGTTTTCTGTGACTCTGCAGTTGCCCCAATTCTAACGCTTATTTAATGCCAAGGTTTTTTTTACTTAAGAGGAATTTCTGTCATCTGAAACTTTTCCTTAAAAAGACTAAGTAACGTCTCTGAGTGTTTGGAACATGATTATCCCCTTACAAAACAGTCTCTTTGAACCTCACAGACAAAAATGACCTCTTCATTATTCCTTTCAAATGAATGATAAAGTTTTAGCATTACTGCCTATTTCCATATCTACCCTTTCTGCGACTGTCTTAGTAAAAAAAAATATTTCATTCCTACTAAGAGGGAGAGGCACAAGTCATTTGTGACATGTTTGAAACGTACTTTCCCAGAGGAGCCCCCAAAATTAGTCCAGCTGTAAGTCTGATCCCTCCATTCTTTTGTTTTTAGCAATTCCTTGCTGACTGTCCAATCATGACAATGGATTAATGTGATGATACCGCTCTTTTGGTGGCCTGGTGGTTGTCTTCAGTTTATAAACAATTTCTGGAACAGGAAATGCTCACTGTTAAAGTTTCTGACTCTAAACCTCTGCAGAGAATGGATGACTGCATTGATGACTTGGGCGCCACCAAAAATGCAGACCAGGCTTGCTCAAGGACTCTTAGTAAGAACCCTTAACAGACTGCACACCCAAAAATTCTAACAGCTGCCACATTAGGAGTTGTTTGAATTTAAAAATGCTAGGGAAAATGCTTTCCTCTTTATTTCCTAGAAATAGAAATACCAAAAACAGGTGTGCTGTTTTACACTTTGATTTTTGCACAGGCTACATCAGGTAGTGAGAGTTTTTAATTTCCTTTTTTCCCATTTTCTCTTTTGGTTCTGCAAGCCATTTTTTGTAGTTTTGCCTCACGTATTTCTGTTTGTAATTACTTTTCCAAAAGCGTTATAGTTGTCATGCATGATTCTAACCAGCACAGGTTGCTCTGCTAAAGGCAGACATGCAGCAAGAGTTAGAAAAACATGGCTGTATGTCCCAATGCTTGTCTACAATTAACAGTGTAAAAAAATCTTTCCTCCAGCAGTTGTAAATTAGTCATACAACTTATTTCTACATGAAAGTAGCACTGACGTTGTTACTGCAGTTAAAAAGCATCTCTAGCTCAGACAGGCTTGCTGGGAGTTTAGTCAGATCGCGGCTCATTTGTAAACAGCCACTCAGAGTCAATGAAAGACTGTGTCATTTTACCTACCAATTAGTTAACCCTTTACTGGTTGTATTTAAGACTTTGGAGAAGAAAACTGATCATTGTTATTGTGAAAAAAATATATCTCCCACAATAATCAAGTTGTCAAATACTTTTTGGGAGAAGCTGATAATTACTAAAATGCAGCAATTGTGAAAGCAATAACAGAGGCCTAGTTTATCCATCATTATGGTGCATATGATTGCTAGAGAACTCTATCATACAATAATTCTGAATCAACAATTTTTGTAACCTGAAGTAACACTGCCACTTTCTCATGTGTAATTAATGGGCAGAGTTTTAGGGTAGGGAAAGGTAAGGATAGGTTTCTGTTTTTACTTGTCTGGCTTCAAACAATATCAACATCACTAAATGTAAACTGAAGCTGTCATTTTTTGCTTGCTTATTTCTCCTTTCCATATTCACCATGAAGAGTTCTAAATCAATCACATTACAGTATTTTATATCCTTATACATATGTGTGTGTACACACACACACACACACACACATATATATATAAACTCTGT
>JAPZDY010000023.1:8125997-8144904 GCA_029783645.1 Ctenochaetus hawaiiensis
CCCCCCCCCCCCCCCCCCCCCCCCCCCCCCCCCCCCCCCCCCCCCCCCCCCCCCCCCCCCCCCCCCCCCCCCGCAAGATGTTAGCAATTGTGTTTGTGTGTCTGCATTAGTGCGCAAGTGACTAAATGCTTTTTTTTAACCAATGTGTGAAATGTTCCTGGAGGTGCTGGAAATGACTTAGAGCCCCAGAGATGACGGTAAAAGGGTCTTTTCCGTGTAGGGAGACATTAGAGGGATGACCCCTCCCCTCACCACAACCACCCCAACACCACCACACCTCAAGCAAGAACAACATTTGACCAACGAAAACACCACTATGGGTTGGAATTTATCTCATGGCTCATTGTCTCACTGATTCACTGCTGTCTGGCTATGATTCCAAATTAGCTTCCAGGAACACAAGAGAACGAGGGGAAGAAAAAGATGGAGAGAAAGAATGACATAGTTGGCATTGTGAAAGATTATTTAGAGAAACCAATACATGTCTGGCATCTGTGAATTTCATAATCATGAGGAGATGGTGGGGCAACCCCTCTCTTTTTCCTTATGTTGTTTGTTTTTGCCTACCAACTTTATGTCTGTGTGAGTGTGTGTGTGCGTATGTGTATGTGTGTTTGTGTTTGATCATACAGCAGAGTGTGTAATATGCCAGTGTTGCCAGTGAGTTGGCGTATTTGCCGTGTTTATGTGTGGGTATTGTGTCTGGACTGAGTGGTCATTGTATTCCAGACATGTGGTATATTCAGTGCTGAGTGATTCACTCCTACCAGCATCTGTTGTCTACCTCTGCAGTCTCTGAGAGGTCTGATTAACACCACACAACTGACCCACCCGCATCTGACCGGACCTGACCGGATCTGACCACACCTTCAGAAATAAACCAGAGACAACAGGATGGAACTAAAACAAAGGAAGCAATCATGCCCACTACAAATAACACACATCACAACTAAAATATTTGTTACTAGTATGGAATGAATCATTTTTCTGATCTTATCATTGTTCCTACCATTTTTTTTATATCTGACCTCCATGATCTCATCATTATGAACCAGACACACAAACACACAGCACGCCGAGTCATTACATTCATCAAATCAGCCAGCATCAGCTTTCCTGATCATTTTCAGTAAGAAGAAAAAAAAAAACAATCTTTCCTTGAAATTTTCTGTTTGGCATTTGGAGGTAAATCTAAGACTCTTTATTGTGCAATACCACGATTCAATTACGTTGCTGTGCCAAATTTTAACTTCACCGAACACTAGTCCCAGAGGTGAAGGGGGGGGGGGGGGAGGTTCCCCAATTTTCAAACTGTAGTCGTCATTTCACTGAAACCATTAAATCATTTTCTTTGTCACATAATAACTACAGTACGTTTCAAACAAAGTGCCTAACAGTGTCTGAAACCTTCTTTCCATCAATGCGTCCAACAGTTTTTGTAATTTTTGGAAACCAGCAATCTAGCAACCATTTCAGGCACAATTTGGCCAAGTATAAAGAGGAGTAAGAGCAGGGTTACGAGGTCTTCCTCAAATCCTTTATCCCTTCTGTTTGTGGGAACTTCTGTAACTTTTCATCCTTGTCTTTAAATACGGACATAAAGGTGCAAGCATTTTAAGGCCCAAATTAACACTTCTTGTTAGGAAGAAACCTCTCATAGCCTTCATTATATGATGAGACTGAAGGATGAAGTCAGATACAGTATATAACTTATGTCATGTGCATAATATCAATGAACATATGTAATTTAATTTACATATTAACCTATTTTATTCCATACCTCAATCTTCCTTAACCTAACCAAGTTGTTTTGGTGCCTAAAATGAACACAACTGTGGGTGTTTTACTGTGTTAACCATGTGCTTGTCCAGTTCTCTTGCTGGTACTCTTCAACAATCATATTGTTTAGTTTTTGGAGTCTTTGGCAAATTCTCCATTCTGTGATTTAGATTTGAGGACATGTTGCTACAACAAGTACAAAACTGTGAATTCCCTCAAGGAGAAACTGTCCAAAGGTCTGAACCTTTATAATTTGTACAATTAATCACAACAAGACCTCAAAGACACGCTAATGATACTGAATTTTTGGACAGAGCTTGAAGGAGGCTGTGACTGCAGACCTCGTGCTTTGCCTTCATGTGTGGCCATTCATAACACATATGAACTCATTTTCCTTTAGACATGGTCGATCAACACAACATGCAGAACATTTTATTTTGAGATACTGAACCTTATGTTGTACTGTAAATAGTCAAATAGTGCCACAAATACCTTCTTTGTTTACCAACTGAAAAGAACCAGGCCATTGCTAGAAGCAACGGTTTATCATATTCCCTTTTTGTGTGTTCTAATATATCTTAGTGAAAAACCTCCTCATTCTCTGATTTGCTCCCATTTGCTGTGTTAATTTGAATGTTGCTGTGGTTTGCTGTTAATACAAACTCAACACTTCCTTCATCTGTTTAACATTAAAACCGTTCCAGTGGTTGGGACACATAATCCCTTCCCTTCCCCTGAGTGCTTTTATTGTGAAATATCTTTGGAAAAGGTTAAGTTAACAGCAGCTTAACATGAGGACAGAAATGGCAAAGCAAAGTCATTATGGATGAAAGTCAGAAAAAAAGGCTACCAAAAAGAGAGACTCAGGGCCACAGAAAGTGGTGTATAAGACATGATTATGGTGTTGCACTGATGGATTTAATACTGTGGAAACATAGATCTTCCAAAATTACCATGCAAGTAACCATAGTTCCATACTGGTAATCTAAATATAAATATATTTAACAACTTAAAATTATATTAATGTTTTTTTTCTGACTTTGATTTGTTTTTTGTAGGTGCTCTTTTCCAGCTGTTTCGCACATTCATGTAAGTTGGCAGCACTGTCTTGAGAAATTGACTTGGTGAAGCATACAACTACCATTTAGGACAAAAAATTGTTTCCTCAATTTAAAATAATGGGCCTGAAAAAACAAAGTTAAAAAAAAATAGCACAGGGCAGAAAACAGGAGCAGATCATGTACGTAATGGATCATTACAGTTATTATATTTAATAAAACTGGACATTACTGATCATGTTCATGCAGCACTCAACATCATCCAACCATGCTTTTCCAAAGCTTTCAGGACTTATTAGAGCTCTCATATGGTCATTGATCATTGGTGTTGTAGGTCAGTAATTTTGGTCAACCATGCCACAATATTATCACAAACACATAGTGAAATAGAGGTCAGCACATTAGCAGCAACAGAAAAAGTCATGGTTTGTTTGTTTGTTTTTTTCCTTACAGAAATCAATTCTTTCAACTTTGTTTCACTCTCGGTCATCCACACCCCACCCATGTAGAGTCTCTATGCCCCAAACCCCCAGCAGCTCCTAGTTTAAGTACCACTGGGTTATGGTAAGTGGTATGTTGACTCAAAGCTTAATATACACAATACAATACAGTACATGCAAGTACATATAATACATCCATATGAGAATGGACTTTTTAGTGAAGTAGGAGACACCCATGTTTCACACACTTGGATATACACAGATTTTTTTCTTTCTTTCTTTTATCAGGAAAAAAAATGTGAAAAACATTGTTGGGAAATGTTATTCAAAGCATATCATTTTTAAATTTCTGGGGAAGATCTTTTAAAGTTTACTCAGTCTGGTCACATTCCCCAACATCCCCCCCCAGCATCCCCCCTGCCCTCCTACTCTCCTGACCGGTCCATGAGACTCCATCCTTTCTCCCACCGCAGCCAAGAATGGTTGCTGTCTTTTGATGGTCACTGCATAAATCAGTTTTGGTGTTCTTGCTTGGCAACATTGTAGGGGAAAAGTTAGATAAGAGGAATTCTACAGGGGAAAGGAGGACGGGCTGGGGGAGATCATGAAGACAATCAGACCACTCTCATAGACAAACTGATATGGGGGAAAAGATGAGGACAGACAAGCAATGAGAGCCTTAACAGAAAGAAGGAGTATTCTTTGCTATGTAACACTCCGTACAGTGTGTGCTTGTAAGAACAACTCATCCCTCCACCCTCCTAAGCTCGGTTTGAATAACTTACCATAAATAGTGGTTTCTTATCAACTTATTCATCAAAGGAGGAGTTTCATTACATGTGCCTGTGGATGAGGCAGAATGAGGTGTTCCTTCAGATTACAACTCCTCAACTTGGTCTTTGAGGATTAGCTAGAATACAATAGAGTACAGAGGAGTCAGTCAGGGTGGGTGCTCCGCAGATAAGCACTCATAAGAATCAACAGAGGGGCAGATGAAAACAAAATGTTTTCCTGCCCATGTATTTCTAGTGAGCCTCTCCAAACTAAAGATGAATATTACTGTCTGAATATGTGAACAGAGATATTTAACTTGGCTAAGAAGATTACTTTTCTAAACGACGTTAAGTGGCTCTGTCAACATTTAGACATTTTTTTACCTTCTCAGACAAACTGTACTGAGTCGGATAATAGCAGTTGATTAACATCCAAGAGCTGAACAAAGCACATTTATCAGATTCATTCACAGAAACGCAGATTTTAACTTGTGCGCATGCTTGTCTGTATGTGTGTGCATGTGTGTACACACAAACACACACACACGTGGGCCTCCTTGATGCCTCAGTAACCCTTCATTAAGGCTAGAAAACACAGGCAAAGTGAGGAGACAGGCCATGCTTTGTTAAGCTGCTGAGGGAGTTAAGTGATGCTGCTGAGCGTGTGTGCTCAGTGGATTAGTCTTAACTGTCTTTGGCGTTGATGAGATTTATCATAAAGGCATAATGTCATAACCATATCATCAACACAATGGCTCCTCAGCCACGATTAAAGGAGATTTGGTGCGCCGAGATCTTTGAAGTCTCAGACGAGGTACACAAACACTGAAACATTATCCTGACGTGAGTGAGAGAGAACTACACCAATTCACAAGCTGTCGAAGAAAACAATACAAAGAAAGGCATGAATGGTGAATGGGGAGGTACATGCTGCCGTCAATGGTCTCCAGAACCATTGACGGCCAACCAAGAACCCAGGAGGTGCATTCCCATTCACCCTTTTGCGTGTGTGTGCATTTATGTGTCTGTTTGATGTTATGTCAGAAAAATGTGACGTACACACAGCTGTATTGGCAGCAGTGTTGTCACAACCTGCTACATTGCACTACAAGGAAACAACAGCTCCTTTGTGAACATGTGTTTGTGCAAGGTAAAAGAAGGCAGGGAGAGAGGTTTTCGGCAGGCCTTATTACCATACAGCCCCTCTTTAATCCTGCCCTTCCTCTCTCCACCTATAATATGGCTGCATGTCCGTTAGCCAGGCTACAGACGGAGAGGAATCTGCAGATGCCGAGGAGAGGGCGATCAGAGGGCGCATAATTAAAAACACACAGAGAGCACTGACTCAGAGAGCCCAGCTACCAAGGGAAGGTGCAGTGTGTGTGTGTGTGTGTGTTTGTGTGTGCGTGTGTGTTTTTGTGTGTGTGTGAGTGTGCCCCTGAGCTTGTGTTTGTGCGAATGCATTGAGAGAAAGCCTTGATGAACAAAGCTTTGAATTGCGAAAGAGACAAACTCACTCTGCGTGACATCTGACGAAATACTTTCATTGTTTCTTCTGCCGAAAACAAGTATCAAATAACGGGAGTGCAAAGAAAAACTGTTCTGAGACCTGCCTCATTAACTAACTCTAATCTGAACTCAACAACGGCAAATAAATGTACATCCTACAAGTCAGCTCATGTAATTTAAAAGATCTCCCCCCAAAAATGTTTTTTTTCGTTTGTCTATGCACAAATTGCTTTACTAAAGGAGGCAAAGTCATACACTTCCTTATAATCTGAGATTCAAATGTAAGCCTAATTTAGTGCATCACTCATTTGTTAACAGTAGGCAAGAAAACCAATGTAGTCATGTACAGAGAGCAACAGTTTAGCATAAACACAAACTCTATGTTAGCTACAAGCTAGCAAACGACATAAACAAATTAAAGATGCTAATTAAACAAACCAATCTGATACATCTGACATTTACCATTTTTGGTGCACAACGGACTTCTTATTTGAGTCTTAAACATTTATATTTGAGTTTCTCTCACATAATTTTTCCTCCAACAATGCTAATTGTTAGCCCAATTGATGCACACTGCTTTGTAATCGATGAACCTAGCTTGATCGGCTGTGAATGGCAGGGCACACGGCTCATGATTTTCAAAGTTTCTCAATGAAGGAGGAAGAGTGAATGCCCCCAGCTCCTTTTTAAACCACTGAGAAACAATGTTAAACCAAAAAAAAAAATAATCAAAGCACTGACTTATTACATACTTTCTCTTGAATTTTCTTAATACATGTAATCTCATTTGTGCTTTGTCTTGTTTTGAGACAGATACTCTGAGGAAATTTCTAATTTTTTAAGAATATTACTGAAGAAAAACTGAACAAATTAGTCCTGCTAACCAATTAAAATGTTGAGTTGTATTATAAAAAATAAGTCTGTAAGTTGGGAGCTATAGTGAGTATTTCTTGCCACATTCTTGCTATGCGTTTGCGACCTTATGTGAGAATTTTGTTTCAGTGGCTTTAAACACCAAGTGAAAACACTGTTTTCAGACTGTTTATTCGTCTGAAAGGGTAAAAAAGGGTAAAACAATGCAACTCTGTGCACTACAACTTGGAAGCATCCTGAGGCTTCTTGGAAAGGTTTAGTGCTCAGAGAAAATGCGATTTATACCGGGGAGAACTTGAGGTTTCTTTCACCAATGTCTGAAAAATGCTTCAGGCATTCAAGCCACGAGGATGAAAAGCTATCAGACCAGAGAGTTAATTTAAATCGAAAAATCTGTGGCTATATGGTTGAATTCTATACTACCCATATCACATTTCAAATGACTCCAGTGCTTGAGTGCAATTCAGCATTTGATTGTTTGGGGCTGTCTGGGCTCTCAGTCATGTGGCAGTGCTCCTCGGGACACAGGCCAAACTCATAGCATATGTTGGAAGGGTATGACAGGAGTTCAGTGAGTATGTGTTTTTTGAAGTGTACACACACAGACACCCACACACTGTGAAATGGCCTTTGTTTGAACGATATGTTTTTGGCAAGCATTCACACACATTCATGAATAATGAATGCGTGTGTGTTAGCATCTGCACAATAAAGTGCACGCGCACAGACACACACACACACACACACACACACACACACTCACTTTTTCATACTTTCTCTTTGTGTGTGTTTTGCTTTTACCTAAGCACACACTTAATCCAGCAAACAAACACAAACATCGAGGGTAATTTGTCTTGATTTTTCAGCCTGCCTCTGTAATCTTTGTATAGAAAGGTCAAAGATTTTTGATAGGTTGATCAGGAGGCTGATACCGATCTGCATCACTTGTGCAAGCGGGGTTTTGCATGTGTGTCTGTGTGTGGGTTTCCATCCCACATTGTTGCAGACTTCTGCCAAACACACAACCATGTAAGGTAATTCACCCATCCTGGATGTGTGTGAACATTAATATCTCAAACATCTGTGCACGTCTGTGGTTCTGAGTTGGCAACCTCTCCAAAGTTTGCTGTGGACCCTGTGACACGATCAAAAACATATTTGTGCCAACCTTATCTTTAGAGTGGCTTTTATCCGCCATGCTGACTGCTGCTCTGGTATTTTTCTGTTTCTCATTCTTTCTTTCCCTCCCTCGTTCCTTCCTTTTCCCTCCATCACCAGTCTCAAGGATTTCCTTTATTATTCACTTGTTCCCCCTCCCCTTTCCCTGCTTTCCCTCTCACTCTCTCACTCTCTCCCTTTCTTCTTCTTGCACCCTGTTTTGATTCAGGATGTGCCAGTTTGGGTGGTGAAGATGGAGCTCCCCAGACCCTGGAGGGATATTGGAGCCGTAGGAACACTGGTGTCCGCCTCTCCATGCGTCGGCATTGTGAGCGTGGGCTAATTGTTAGAGCGAGGCCTCAAAGAGAGAGGACAAAAGGTCACGGTGGGTCACTTTGGCGTCCTGACATGAAAGGAGCTCCCAGTTTCAATGAGGATTAACCAAAAATTCCATTGACTGCAACACTATGGGAGCTGCCAGCATCTTATACATGTGAATTCCCCACCCATATGAAAATGCCCTCTCTCCTTTCCTCCTCTCCTCTTCTTTCCTCTCTCCTCTCTCCCCTGGCACAAATGCAGTTACGATCACACACACACATTCATGCACACAGACAAACACACATTGCGCACAACATTCAGCGGGGAGTTAAATGAGTTCAGTGTCGGCAGCACTAACGGTCAAACCCTGCCCCTTGACCCCTCGGGTGCCTTTCATTGAGTCTGTGTGTGTGTGTGTTTGTGTGTGTGCGTGTTTGTTTGTGAGCGCGTGTGAGAGAATTAAAGTGCCTGTGTGGCCAAAGACAGATTAAGGGCCCCACAGCAGAGCTCATTTAGAGGTTAATGTGTCAGTGAATGAACTGAATGTGTATAGCTTAATGCTGCTATGAGGTGAGATCCCCAGGACGCTGGCATGCTGTACCTCTGAAACAAGGCGGCTCGCTTACGGCCGTGTAGTGAGGGGTGTAACACCCCTGTGTGCTCTGTAATGGAGGAAGGAAAAATGGGGCTAAAAATTTAGGCTTATGTCACAGAAAATAATTGAAGAATGGAGAGAATGAGATGAGCGAATGAATGGATGACAGGATGAAAAGGTTAGTGAACCATGGCTGTGCCCTCTGTGTAAATGTACAGACTAAGGGGGGCACAGGCAGTGCCTTTGTGACCTTACCCCACAACATGTACACTCACTTCCAATCATGTCTGATCTGCTGAGCCCAGCTGCAGGGTGCTGCTCGACTGGGCTGGCACCCACTTCGCGTTATGGGCAGTGCTTAATAGCCACATTCTTGCCTGGCAGTAAAGCTTTATGTGCCCATACATGCAGTGGGTCATTACGACAGAAGCAGGGACCTTATTATCTTCCACGTCATAATGCCCCAACATGAACTTCAAACACGTTCCTCTGACTCGATGGGTCGATCATGCAGAGCCGAGCCCCATTCAGGTCCATTCCTTGAGCTCTATTGTTTATGACATGTTTTTTCATACTTGGTGTAAAAGAATAAGTTCTAGCTGACTAATGACAAATCCTCTCATCAAAGACAAAAAAGGCTGCACAGTCATCTCCTCTTTCACTCTGTTTTGATGTTAACTACTGGAAAAAAGCTTGCATAAGGGTTATAGAATTTTAGAAATGAGAAATATGACTTTCTGAACCTTTGTATTATCCCTGACATAAAAATCATGTGTTTTGACTGTTATTTCAACCTGCAAAATGTTGCTTGAGTCATAATGTCTCCTTTAGTGAGTGATTTATACCTCAGTAATATCCTCACATCGTTTTTAACATTTGGCCGCATTATGTAAGAGAGAGGAGGAATCCCAAAGGGCCACTCAAGCATCCAGGAGTGTTGTTCTCTAAATGAAGACTACATAGACGTTGTGTTTGACTAATCTTGGTACAGTACAAAATTGTTTTCTTCTAAATTCCCATGCAAATCAGAAAAAAATGTGGAAATTGTTTGCTAAGCCTGTTTACCTAAAGGCTCAGGGGGAACCCTGCTCACATGTGTGTCACTGATTAATACTGCAGGCTCTCCTAAGAAATGTGAAGCAGAGGAAAAGGAAAACACTAACTATCAAAAGGAAAACAAAGATTTCCCATTAAATCCCCTCTGTCACTGGTAAAAGTTCTGGGAAATACGTCTTTAACAGTAAAGCCGGTAGTCATGATTCAGTGGCCAACACTGCATCAGAAACAGACGCATAGTGTCCACTGACATTTCCTATCATAAGTGTTTAATGCATCAGCAACTATGATAATGGAGACAGTAATGCACTTTAATTTTCATGCCAAAAGCTGTTGGTCATACAGAGCAGCGGTAGAGCATCGCAGCATGCGGAGTCACAGAAATTGGGGGAAATGTGTTCCCTCTGATACAGTGATGGACAGGAGAGATACTGTGCCCCCTTTGTGCACTCCCAGGCTGTGTCGGGTGCAGAGATAGGGAATGGGGCCCAGTGAATCCATGGGACAAGGGTAGGCAGGCAGGCACAGAGGGTGAAGAAGGGGGTGGACTTGAGCGTCAGCGTATGTTACTCATCAACAGAGAAAACATGGTATTAACCAGGCCTGTGCTTTGATTACCGACACTCTTACAGTGTAGTCTGTGAATGATGTTTTGTTAAATATTCTCTGTATTGAGTTAGGTGGCTGTGATAACATTACAGTACCAATTTCTACCAATTTTTTTTTCTTTATTGTCAGCTCCAATAGAAGCGATGCCATTACGGCACTGTTAGCGCCCCCTTCTTTGAACTATTCTGAAATATTTGTCCCTCTTTATTCTCTGTAATAGATTTGGCTTGTAAGATGCAATCTCCTGCCTCTTATTATTCGTTTAGATGTTTTTGCCTTGCTTTATTAATTACACTTTCAATCTGTCTACACTTCTTTTCAGTTCAATTTACCACAGACTTTCACAGAAAAGAAGAACAAATTAGTGGGTTACACAATACAGAGGAAATCATTTCATGCCGCAATTTTGACAGAATATTGGTCAAGATTCAAAATAACTTTTAAGACTTGAAAAACCTTTTGAATTTTTTTTTTTTTTTTAATATGATACGTCCAGTGTTAACTAAATGGTAAAATGGCACACAGGGACAATAACACAACCTCAGCCACAGCAGTTCTTGTTGCCTTCTCCATGAGTGCTGGAGGTACCGAGTCATGAGGAAAGATTTTATTGAGCAAACACAGCGAGATGAAAGAATAGGAGAGCATGACAGAAGTCTGAAAGAAAGAATGGCAGAGACAGACACATGCACATGCAGTACACGCAGACACACACACATAAAAACACACACACACCAATCCCCAGAAGGACAAACAGCTTTTGTTTCTGTCATGCGAGGCTCAGAGAGGCAGAGAGAGGCTTTATTGGAAAAAGGGCTGTGGTGTTTTCCTCTCCAAAATCACTAGGGCTCATTAGAGAAGACATTTCAGAGCTGGAAAGGAACACATGACACATCACACTTCAGACAGCTGACCTATTTACGGGGTGACTTCTAGCATATCTATAAAACACATTACAGTCCCGTCAGCAGGGACCAGTCCATACAATTGGGGGAAAATATGAACTAATCATCTTCTGAGGTTATGTACAGGGAAAGGGAGGAGGGGGATGATTTAGCTGTCAAATAGAGAATAACAGGAGCACCACTCACACACATCAAACACACTTCAATTTCAAGTGACGCACAAATTCACACCCACTCAGACAAAAACACTCTGTCTACTGTGTATCCCCTGTGTACTGAATGTTTAATAAACTCATACTCTTTATATGTATGTGTGCATGAGTGTGCAGGCTCCTGCTTACAGTCTCCACACCACAAGCTTCCAGTCCTGCACTGATAGCTTCCATGTGTTATCAGTGGGGAGAATTACCTTTTCCATGGTAGACGAAGGGCAACCCAACTCAGTGGCATCCCCCAAAATGTCTCCTTCTGCGAAAAGCCACCATAGAAAAAGAAACCATAAACCATTCAGTCAGATGAGGTCATACATTTTTAGTACGGGTTTCCCCAGTGGGAAACACAATATTGCTGTGGATCATAGAAGTCTGTGTGCAATCGTACTAAACAGAGTTACACAAAATTGCCTCTTTCTCTTGGTTTGTCATTTGGATTTGACACTGCACAGTGGTTACAAAAACACTTTTGAAAGTACTATTCAAACTCCCTCAGTGAAGCGATATTCTTGCTGCCAACACATCCCCCCAAAAAAGACTGAAACCGACAATGTGATGGTTGCTGTTCGCAGCTTCCCCAAGCTGTCAGCCCTTTTCCCATTGGTTCCTACTGAACACAAAATTATTTAAAAATGGGTCATTAAAGTAAACTTTTATTTGTAATAAAGACTGAAAATATTGTAAAACAACTGGCCACCGTTGCTTTTAGCAAACATTCCTCGAAAGAAATGCATTTGTTGGGGAGTATTTTTAGTCGTAGAATACCACAAATTTGGTACACACGAACCAACATATGGCAAGGATATATTAAGAGAAATTGATATAACCTCTTAAAGCTGCTCAGTTACATGTGGTACTGTAAAGACATAATGCACATCAATGCAGACTTCCTGTGGCCAAGGCGGCTAACTCTGGTAGTGTAGCCCTCAATGAGGATAAAAAATGTATTTGTTTCCAATAATGGACTCAACTTTAAAACTGAAAGACCTCACTTACGGGAGTTATAACAATTTAAAAAAAAATTACAGCTGACTTTTTAACAAAATGTGAGCCGATTTTTAAAAAGTCATATGATGTGTAATTACACAGCTTGGCCACTATGTCAAATTGGCTTCAACTCTGGAGCGCTTTCTGGGGGCTTGATATGAGGCAGCAGGACTGCGCAAAATGCGGGGCTGATTTAAAAGAAAGCACAGTAGTCATGTACATCATAATGAAGCAGTATGTCACCCAGATGAGATGGTGGCTCACTGATACACTTTGATTTATTTTTGGACAACAGTGGAGCTCTGTGCCACAGGGGACAAGTTATTTCAGGCTTCAAGAACATAAACTATCATAGAGCAGTAGAATTCATCATGGGTTGTGGTCTGTAAGAAAAACATCTTATACTAATACTAATTTAACCATTTCTGTTAAAATACCCTTTGAGTAATATTCTTAGCCTATATTTGCTCAAGTGGAGCAGCTCAGTGACCGAAAATAGAAGACTAAGTTGAATTGGAAATGTTTCACATGAGAATATGAGACAGGGTGTTGTCAATAAAGGGAATGCATAATCAGCCAACTTTTTCTTAAACGAATTAAGTTTTTTAATGTCATCTGTAATCAGCAAAGGAAGAATATCCATGTGCCTTCCACATATGTTCCCACAGAACAGAAGCAAGTACCATATGTTCCTATCTTTCCTTGTATCAGCAGTGAAACTCCATCCTTTCCTCCTGTCTCGTTCCCACCTATCCAGTTCAGTCCAGTTGTGTTTTGAAAGGGTGGTTATATTCAATGTTATTGTATGATTTCACAGAACCTCTCCTCCCAGCCTTTGAAGCAGGGAAGAGCTGACCAAGCTGAGTGATCCCTGCTGTAAGCCTCAGTCTGGGCAAGACCTGAGTCAGTCCCAACTGCAGGACTCCCCCTTTCTCATACCCATCTGCATTCTTCCTGCTCCCTTCACGCAACTGGAACAAATTTATGTCAGCTCAACAAATTTTCAGGGCACTTTTGAGGCACACACAAGGCCACTTGCCAGTTCAAGTTGACCTGAGGGTATTTGTCCTGGTTGAGGCGTTTGAAAATAAACAAGAGGACAGAGGCGCTTGGTCTTGTGAAGCGCTGAGGTTTCAGGGGCAGAGGAAAACAATTACCCAAGGTGTTATGGACATTAAGTGCTGAATGAGTGCTGTCCAGAGGTAGGGCTCTTTGAGTAAATAAGCAAAGTGGGGATACTATCTGCCGTGCCGTGGACATCGATGAAAGGGAGTAATAGAAAAATATAAATAAACTTTATCTGACTTGGTACTGACCTTCTTTGTCAAAGTGCTACCGCTGGGTTGGAGGTGTTGGGTTTCCCTCAGTTAAGCTCTCTCCCTCTCTGTGCTCTTTTCACACTATAATTAAGGCCTCGTACTCTCAAATAAAGCCTTAATGGTTCAACCAAGACCTCTTTCCCAGTCAACAATGACCTGAGGTAGCCGAAAACAATAGTGCATGTGTTTATAAGGCAGTGCAGTGGCAATGAGATGGTGTATAAGTTCCACAATGTGCAAGAGCATTGCAAAATGCTGTGTTTACTCTTCCTCCACCCACTCATCTTGGCTGTTTAATTCCAATACTCTTTCGAGGATTTGGCAACAGGGCCAATGGGCTTCCAGTATAACCTCGAATAGTACATTGACCTTCAACTGATGAGCTCCCACAGGCTTTGGATCCTCTGCTACATAGCAAGAGAAATAGCTCTTCTACATATCTCCTCTGTTTAACTCCTGTTGCCTTTTTTATTATTTACTTTTCCCTCGCTGTGTTTATCCAGTAAAAGAGCTCACTAGAACACTTCCCCTACCATACACAAGCTTCAGAATGAACATTACTTATTCTCTGTGACTGGTTTGATGATTTGAATTAATTTATGAAATAGTGACATGTGAAAAAAAAATCCCTTTGGAAAATAGGAAACATTAGTCTGGGGCTTTGTTTTTGTTGGTCCTAATTAAAGCAACATTATCCACAAGTTGTTTTTTTATGCGGCTTGGAGTTCCTTCAGTTTTGGAGAGCATTTCACTTTTACACCATTGTAAGTGAATTCAAATCGGGCCCCGATTCCACCCGCTGGCTCCTCGTCTGGAGATGAACACTGACACGGCAAAAATGAATTACAATAAAGAAAGCTTTAGTTTGATGAAATACTGCTAGCCTTTTCAGCACATTCATAGTTTTAACAGTTTGCTAAGCATTTGAATGTGGAACATGTGTGTAATCAAATAAAATGTTGTTGGCGACATGATAGTGGCTAATTAAACAATACAATTGCACAGTGTCATTTATTAAAGATATCTTTTCTGGCCCATTGTTAGTTGCTCTCCAGCAACTCTGGTGGTTCCTCAAAGAACTATTGAGAGTTAGGGAGTTAGCTAGGGTTCTAAGCTTAGCTTAGGATAGATTAGCTTCTTAGTTCTTAGCCCTTCTTAGCTTCTTCCATCAATGCCCCCCTCATTGTTTGCCATGATATCTGAGAATGCCAAGTTTGCTGTGTGTGACTTAGTGCTTGAAGTGTTACAAATTTTAATCCGTTCTATCTAAGTTGCCCAGTGCAAAATCAAACATTTGGGTTACAGAATGGGAATAAAAGAGGCAGCTATTACAAATCAGTGTACCATCAAAATTACTCTAAGATTTTATTTCACATAATGCTGCTATAAAAGCACAGTTAATGGCCTCACAAAGGCCTGTTTTCTGCAAAAGTCAAGAAAAAGCTTTTCACCCTTAGGTGCTTCCATGACATTGTGAACAAACAAGAACTACAAAAGCTGTGGTAACCTTTCATTTCTGCCCACCAACACAGGATTCCTGACATCAAAATAATGATTGCAGTTTACAAAGTCTAGACATTTTGGGGTTATTTTATAATAACAGCTCAAATTATGCCCATCAGTATCAAACTGCACTCTCTCTGGCTCTCTTTCGTTGTTTGCAAGCATGCAAACAATTGTTGCAGTTCTAGGAACAGGGGATATCAGTGCAGGCCAATTGGCCCTGCACAGACACGCACATTTAGCAGAGGAAGGAAGAGCCTTGGCCTTGCTGCTGCTATAATGTTGTGGCTCACTGGGTCACCATGAGTTCCTAATGACCCAAACAAATACATTCTCTATCCTTGTGTGCTTCATCTGCCTGCTTCTGCTGCTATTCATTCTATTCCCTCCATTCGTGCCATCGCATGTGCCAGTGTTGATAGGGGATGTTTATGAGCAATTACCAACAATTAAGGTTGTCGAGCTTGCTCCATTTGCATGAGAATGTTTTTTTAATTGTGTTTGCGCTAGCACCCAAGCATGAGAAGGCTTTTGTCACAGGAACAGTGGCTGAGGCACTCAAACATAGTGACCGGAGGAAATTAGGTGCATGGGACCTTGAGTATCTCAACATCAGCATGTGAGCGTGCAAGACGATATGACATTTTAAAATGTGGATCATTATTATTTCATCCGAATATTAACATTTAAAGTTTAACTCGAGTTTAATAATGAGAGTTACAGGTATAAGTTGAAACCTCTGTGAGTGCTGGATGCTGCTTGGACTAGGTGAAAGTTTATCTCAACCACAACAACTCTGTTGGTGAAATTTTACCGCAAGAATTAACTGTGAGTCAGTAAAAAAGCATGATAACTCTAGTGTTTGCCACATGTGAAGGGAGTTGGGGATCAACCAGTCAGCGAGAGAGTGAGGAATGATGTTCTGTTTTACACAGACAGCCCCGTTTGACTGCTGGGAACTGAGTGTATCAGTGTCTTTAAACTCTCTTTCCCCCTCTCTTTTTGATTTACATCCTTGGCCTGTCTTGGCCAGTTGGGAATACTATAACTGATAATAAAATGGTCCTTTTGCCAGAATAAAGTGAGCATTGTACATGAACATTTCTGAAATCAGAGATGTTAAAACTTTACAATGTTTTTTACTCTTAAACTTTACATTTCAGTCTTTAAAATTCTAATTGGATAAAAATGTTGATAAGGTCTGCTTTGGTTTGGGCATTACAACTTTAGAAGAAGTCGAGGAATGCCATCAGGCGGCAAATCAACATAATCAATTAATCCATGTCTGTGTTTTATCAATAAAGTAACTGTATTTAACAATTTATTTATATTCATTAATGAATGTGCAGTATAACTGATTCCAATTCAGGCTACCACGGAGTTTAAAAGAAAAAATACCCAGGTTGGTCACTGAATTTTATCAAGACAAAGCGGGCGACACTGGCTGTAGAGTGTTGGACTTTATGGATCTTCACAGGTGGTCTCTGAGATACAGCCTGACACTTGTCACTAACTAATGTAGAATCAAATGCTGTCTGGCTGCTTCATCATGGTAAAGATAACAGCAACAACAAATCTCTGCACCCCATCATAAGTTGTGATTGCATGAACAAAGAGCGTGATTCACTGAACAGTAATTTATTGAGTGACTGACAACATTTGATAGCTTCTCACAAAGCATGCAGTTACATCTTGGTGAGTAAGAAAGTTTGAAATACCTGCAACTGCTGTCAGAACTGTTGGCAAATAATGAAACGATAATGTCAAAAAAACACATTCTGTAGCTTGCTGGTATGCAGTGTGTTTGCTTGGCTCTGTCTCTCATGATCTACCTCTCACCCTTTCATTCCCTGTTTCTTCTCTGTATTGGAGTAAAATCAGGTTTTCTGCTCATTGGTTGTCCAACGCTCTTGCTATTTCAAAGGAGCGAAAACCAAGTGAAGCAACTCACTCAAGAGCACACACAATCCCACATGCACATATACACTCAGACCTGCTTTTAAATATATAGATAACCAGTCATCTGTAGAGAAACACCGACTTGGACAGCACACACACACTCACAGGAACCCGCTCACCTTAGCTGGCAGGACTGTGAGCTCCCCTCTGGAGCACGCACATTGTTGGCTGGTGGGGGAGCTGAGGAGGAAGGGCAGACGTGCTCTGGCCCCATCTCCAGTCTCCTTCAATATTTCATAAGGAACCTTTCTCCTGTCCCCCTGGAGCCCAGCGGCCCTTCCCCTGCATGCAGCTTCAATTCTTTATTCTCCACTGCAAACAGCTGTCACTCGTCTCCTGACAGGAAATAAAGGAAGTTTCAAAAGCCCTTTTGCATACTTTTACTAAACTATTTGCCCTGATCATTCATTTCCCCTGGGCTTCCTGCAGCGTTACACTTTGTGCCGCCTTGGAAGTGTGATAAACAAGTCCGATTCATGTTTGGCCTTCTAGCAATGAATGTTGTGGTCAGTAAACAGGTATTCTGACCCTGGTTGCCTCACTCAGGATTCATGACATTCCAGTTAACCAAAGCTGGATCTTATGCCACTAAACTGGACCCGAAACAACATGTAAACTTTACTGGGGACTGAAAGGAAGAAACCAGTTGAAAGCAATTATGTCCTGCGATTGCACATAGGCTTGCAATATTTAGATGGCAATGAAGGATTAGATGTGCAATACAATTCAAACAGTATTTTATATTTGTGTAAACACAGTCTCTAAGCCCTTCTCTAAAAAAAAAGCTCTAAAAAGGATAGTGTGGAAATACTGTGGAAACAACAGGCAGAAAAAAAGTCCCTTGCAGTCTTTGGGTAAAAGAGGTTCACATGCTGGGAAATATGAATAAACATTTAAACACACATGAGTGAAAAACCTAGCAGGAAAAGTCACTGTCCCACCAAAATATCCCCACAAAGTATAGTTTCTTTCTTTATTGTGGTAATTTATGAGTTTTCCCCCTTTCTGTGATTGAAAGCCATAATGTCAAGCAGCTCCAGCTTGGAAAGGGGATGTGTCAAGAACAGCTCACTGCCCTAAGATGAACTTCTTGTGACAAAAGAGGAGCCACCAAAGGTAAGTAAAGTGGATATGAATCCCCACAAAAAGTTTGGCCCTTAATTTCACTTTTGCTTTAGACACATTTTGAAAACCAGTAAGTCCTGTATAGTATAAGTAGGTAATGTATATCACTACGATATGGCAAAAAAAAGCACATATGCTGCTTTATTTACAGCATTTCTTTATGAGGGCTCCCTTGGGCTTTTTTTATTCTGGCTCCAGGACCTGACTAGACAGCAGTGGGTGTTAAAACCAAATCCAGGCTCCAAAGTGTTCTTATAAAAACCTACTGATGTCACAGATACAGCATTTACTGTTTTTCTGTAGAGTTATGGATTTAAATCTGTTGGTTTGAAGAGAATGCTATCTATTATTATTTTATTAAGAACATTTAATTAGTTTCTTATGCAAAACTGGATTAAACTGCAATGATAAAATGTAAGATATTGAAAATCAAAAGAACCAAAAAATCTGTACCAAGTTAGATTTTGAATAATAAGCAAATATTTTACAGACTCATGGTACTCTTATGTGTGTGTGTGTGTGCATATTGCCAAATAGAAAGCTGTGTGCACACAATACACAACCATGAGCTTTGAGAAAGTCAACACCAATGTTAGCATTTGAACTCTGCTCTTAGCTCAAAGGAAGCAGGGCGCCTCAGCAGTCAGCACTGTGTCCTCTCAGCTGGATGGGTCTCGGTTTGAAGCAGGGTCTGTGTGCCTCGATTTCCCCCTCAGATTAAAGACA
>JAPZDY010000023.1:8145017-8158366 GCA_029783645.1 Ctenochaetus hawaiiensis
CCACCCAACACACACACACACAGAGAAGGGAAGCCACTTATCACACTTATTTTATTTACTGACAGAGCAAGAGCACATTATATTTATGATGTACTTTTGACAAACATCTAATGGTTTGAATTGCTGTATGGTTTTGGCAGCAGGCAGAAAGCTTTATGACACCCGGGTTGAAGTAAAATGTCAGCAGACATATTTCACTTGATGCAAAAACAACCTCCACTGGCCTCTGTCTTATTATTCACAGGATTTTACAAGTCTTTATATGTTTGTGTTTCTGAAAGCACGCTTTATTTTGTAACAGGAGTACAGTTTTGGATAATATGTGTCAGACAGGGATTTAGGCATAGGTGTTGTGCTGCTTGAGTGCACAGGTGCCACACTCCACTTTATTCTCCAAGTTAACAAACTAAATATTGGCAAAAGCCAGTAAAGCAAATGGAAAGCCAGCAATGATGTCAACTCGTACATCAAGTAACATGCGTGAATACATTCCACCTTAAAGGTGGCCAGACGCTGCCAGTGGCTTTGAGTAGCAAAGATATGAAATCATTTTTCCCCAATTTATAAGCAGCTAAAATGTGCAATTACAGATAAAAAGGCGGCAAAACACCCTTCTCAATGATTTTGATATTTTCTCCATTTGTGACTTTTTTGCAAGGATGAAATGTAAGAAATGTATATCCTTAAACACTGATGGTATGCACCACAATGACAGAAATCCTCCAATCACTATTTTACCAGCTTTAATCACTAACTCAGCAACCTTGGATCCTAACAGGCAGTACAGGGTACACAAAACCTGTACAACAGAGCAGGATTTTAAGTGAACAGTTCCCTGGGTTTTCAGTTTTTACAAAGGTGGATTACTTCATACTGTGAAGTATTGCCTCAGTAGCTTATGCTTAACACCTGATGTACTCCAGATAGGAGATCACAGGTATAGAAGCAGTGTCTACAGACAAATCTGATCCATCCATTCTCTGAGAAGATGGCATTGGTATCATAAAAGATCCTGTGGAGCACAGCATGAGGATCATTAAAACGTCTCTTGGGAGGACATGAGAGTCAGAGACTGACTTTCCCTGACACGCATTTCACAGTACTTTTGTATTCTAATATTATTCTACAACAGAGACTGAAAACATCTAATAAACATGTTAGTTTAACGACCTTAAAAAATATATTTATTTTTTCTCTTTTAAATTTAGTTGCTTTTTTTTTACTTTTTTTTTTTTACTTGAACACAGAGTCTATCACCTTTCACCTATCATCTATGCCTCTTTGCTGCCAGTAGACTTCTAAATGCTTGCGATTGGTTATATGCTGCAAAAAAGCTCCTTTTTCTGTGAACAAGCTCATGTCTGCATTGTAAAACCCTGGGTTGATTTATCAAGTTCAATTCAACTATCATGTGACCCCTAAGCTTGATTGAAATTGTTAGGTTTAGTGAAGCCAGGCAACAAAATGATATCCTGTACGTGCTAAGCTTTCTTCATAGTGCAGGGTTCGGGAATTTGGCAAAGCAATAATCAAAGGCATGACAAAAGTAGTGTACAGTTACAAGGTATTTTTTGTATAAATATTGTAGAAAACAATGTAAAAACTGTACCCACCCTAAATATGTGGATCTGGTTGTGGCAGGAACAAAGGAGAGTGAGGACATAAACATTAGTATGATCATCAGGAAATGAGGTTTAAACCCATCATCCAAGGTACACATCAAAGTGTTGGTCTTATTATGGGCACAGAAGATCATCACAAGTGTCAATCATGGTGTGGTGCACGTAGACAAAGCATACTCACAGTCCTCACAGAATTCCTGCCAATAAATCCACAGAAAACTGGAATGAACAAAAGTGTCAAACCAAAGTAGTTTATTCAGTGGCTCCTCTGAAACAAAGGCTCACTGGCAGCCAAGTTGTCCCAAGAAGCACAACATGAAACAAACCCCAAGCTACAACAAGAGCCGCCATGACATGAGCTGTAAACACTAAACAAATGATGATATCACTGTCTCACTACAATTGCTTCAGCTCCTCACCTACCAGATTCCACAAGTCTTGCCATCTTGTAACATGCCAAACGCAAACCAATTTAACACGCAAGATGACAAAAACGGCACTAATCATACAGTTTTGGCCTTGTATGTTTCTAAAGAAACTTTGAGACAAAGACAGAAATCCACGTACTGGACATGTACAATGGCAAAAACAAAAAAGACCGTAACACAGCTCAAGTTCCTAACCACTTCCCTTTACCATGTGACTAGTCTCAGCCCTGGTCTTTGGATAGATGCTGGCGGTGGATATTTATGCACTGATTCCACCAGCACCAAAAGGCAACCAGGAAATTGGCGACTCTTCAGAAACCATAGACACTGTCTTCACAAACATTCTCCCTCACACTAATGTTGAAACAACAAACTGGTCGGTCTCCTGTTGAGATCAACCACTTTAGTCTAGGAAGGGGGATGCATGGCTGTTACCAACTGACACATGGCCATAGTTACCAATTACATGCACCAGTACTTACCATAATTACCAACAAATGGGTTTGCAAACTATTAAGTTAGGGACTAATGCTGCTTCCTTCAAACAGCCACCAAAAACAAACTCCACAAAAGTAACCAATAACAGAACAAGTAGAACCTTGTGCAATGTTCCCAAACAGACCTGCGTGTGTCCTGCTCGTGCCCTGGACAAGGTGATCTTCAAAGAGCCCTCTTCCTGTGCCAACTGCCTTTAGGTGCTGACTGGCCATTAGGTAAAGCATGTTCCAGTCACTCAGCAAAATGAGCTCTACTCTCCTACAATATCCAGATACATTGTAATGACAGGGGAGCCCCACCATCAGAATTCTATCATTCTAATCATACCAGATACATGCAATCATTCCCAACTTTGCTTTGAAGTTGTCAGCCAGTAATAGCCTCAGCCTTACACTGGCTTTAACCTCATCATCCAGTTTAAATGACAACTCAACACAAGGTATCCTCTGACAAGAACAGCTGAGCCTGAAGATGGAAATAGCTGTTTCAGAGAGGAAAGGCAGAGAAGGATAGACTCAGGCTGCAGATGAAAACAGAATTTGAGAGGTTGACAGCACCAGAGAGCTGGAGGTGGACATGGAGTCCAGGCAGCAGGTGGATGATGTGAACAAAGGTAAACAAAGGTCAAAAGGCATCAGATCAAACCATGTTTTGCATTATGGAAAGGCAAGGTATATCATCTTTAGATACTAGTTAAGGAAAGTTAAAAAAAAAAAAAAAAAAACAGATACAAAAAGAGCAATTTTAATGTGACTTACAAAAACTTTTTTTTAAAAAATATGTATTTTTTGATCACATTTTAAAAAGGGATTGTTTAAGGGTTAGAAGGTTCTTTTGGGTCCCTTTGACCCAGGACCTGGGGAACCTGACCTGCTGTTGCCCACATGCAGCCCTGATCCCCAAAATTTGACTTACACAACAAAGGTACTTAAAACTACTCAATTAAATAGCCCTTAAAACTGTGAGCGCTGGCACACAGGGCCCAGGTGTCAGTGTGCTGACAGCACTCAGCTGAGACCTGCTCAGAGGGTCACCACACCAGCATCATGAGAAAAAATACCTGGTTTGTAAGCTCTCTATCTGCTTCAATTTTTCACTAGCCAGCAGTTAATTTACCTCTTCAACATGCTAACCGAACATTTTGCATGACACATAAATGCGACTCTTTCACCATGGTGTGTAACACCATAACAGTGCCGTACACAGCATAATTCAGCCCTCTATCAGTCCAGTCCCAGCCTTCAGTTTTAAACGTTTTAGATCAGAACCGTTCAAACTCAAGTCACAGTAAGTCCATGTCTGACAGCTCTTTTAAGGCTTCTGATTGGTCGATATGGCTTTAGGGTCAGGGTTATCGCAACACCTGCTGGTTTGGCATGGTCATGGCAGCAATAATTGTGTTCTGTGTTTTCATTTGGATGGATTCATTTTAAACAGTGTTTGCGAGTAGGTGATTATTTTTGGAACTCCAACTAAAATCTGCAGTTTTAATTAAGGCAGCAACTTGTTTCATTTTCTTGCATGTCACTAACTTCCAGAGTAGCACCAGTCAGAGAGTGAGGAAGAAAGTCTTTAATACATCACATCATCTGTTAACATTTCTGCCTGCGTCAGTCAGATAGATTGTTATCAGTGGCTGTTTAAATATGAAATAAACAAATCCCATGATCCCTCACTACTTTGTGATGTCATCGAACTACATATTTTGTTTTCACTGTTTTAATTAACTAACAGCATAGGTTGCATATTGTAGGTTTAAGTTAAATACATGAATTAATGTAGGTAACAGATCTACACAATTAAACAGTTTTGTTTTTGTTTTTTTTAAGATGGGTCTTTCTACTTCTATCTTTTACACAAAAAATAAGACCCATCTTCAGGAAATGCTCCTAAAGTCTATCAGATGGAGTCAGTCTGTGTGTTTGTCATCGTTGTATTTCACTGGTCTGTCTCCTCAAGGCTTCCTCCTCTTTGAGGTCGAAGGGGATGAGACACAGATATGCCGCCCCATAGAGGACCTGATCACAGAGATGAAGGAATGAGAGACAATAAAAGATAAGAGAATAAAACAGATGAAAAGATGAAAGGAGGTAATTGCGAAGTCACCAGCTGAATCTCGTATTAGATCAGACCACATTTTCAGAAACGCCCAGCATTATGCAAAAACGTGGTGTGTGTCTTTCCCATCCAACTTTTCTCTCTGCTTTTGGCGCCACTTACTTTCTGCATCTCTGCACTCTTGGTGACCAACACATTTCCATGAGCTTCACACAGGCCAAGTCACAGTATGAGAGAAACACTTGCGGCTACCAGAGTATTCTGTGACGTAGATGACAGTAGGGAGGCATACATTAAGCTGTCACTGTCTGTCATTCAACCAGCTCCTCTCTCTTCACTGCAGACACTGCAGGCTAAAGAGCTTTGTCACACTGAATGTGAACAACAAAGCCAATTGTTTTAAGTCAGCATCTGCGGTTACAATCTATCTGGAATTTGAACTCACAGAGTGACAAGGTCGCAAGATAAGATGTAGTGCGCTTGTAAATAAGAAATACCATTGGTGTCAAGATGAGGGATGAGGTGACTGGTGACTTTGCGGCCAAGAAGGGGAAGCAATGGTTCATCGTCAAATTGCAGCAAGCAGGCCCTCCGCTCTGGAGTAAACCTTCAGACCCTCTGTGGGGAAACATGAGTCGGCTTCTGCTGAGACATGCCAGATTCACAGAGATCCACACAGAGCGAAGGGATGGGTAAGTGAAAAAGCAAGCAGGGAGTGAGAAAAAAAACTACAGGAATAAAATGGATAAAGAAGTGTTAGGGGAGAGGGATTGATTTCATAAACCCTTTTACCCCCTACCCCATCACCCTGTGCAACCATTCAAGGTTAGGTCTGTCCATCTGGCATGTGTATTATGTAGGCCAGAAGGAAGGAAACGGCAGGGGAAGGAGGATGAGAGTGAGATACCTTCCCCGCTCAGCTATTATTCTTTGTTAACCAGTTTTTAGCACTGCTCAGCCTCTCTGGTGGTTTTCATTAAGAAAGGAATCACCTTGGTTTTGCCAGGACCCCTAATCAAATCCAGACGCGTTGAAGATTTTAATTGAAGCAAGATGGACCTCCACGTTGTACACAACTGGCTTAATGTGACAACTTATCCCATCACTACAACAGTGTTTCCCAACGGACCGGGGAGAAAAACATCCCCTCAATGAGGGAAATCTAGGGGGTTTGTTAATATCCCTCTGATTTCAGAGGGTTGTTATTGTTGAAACAACTCCAGACTGCTATTTACTACCACATTAGCCTCTCCTTCTGCGTTACATTATTTGTATTGTGTTTTTTAGCCTTGTCTCTTCCTCGTCGGCTAATGTTATGACCATTAGTACAGCACCGTGGCGGCATGTGTCTGGTTCTAGCTGTTTTTGAAGCCTGAGCAGAGTGGAGCTTGGCAGTGGGAGAGCAAGGAACACATTGTGTGACTGTGTGTCCAGTGCTAGCCAGCTCTCTGGGCAGGGGAGCTTGCTTTTAGCTGAAAGAAAACAAGAGTCTGAATGAAAACGACAAACTCAGAGCTGAGGATGTTTTTTTAGCTACAGCCAAAGCACCAGTTCCAGTTCTCGCTGTAACCCTGCCATAAAGATAGTGTTTCATTCAGCTTTCAGTCTTTATATAACCAAGGCCACTACTTGTTTTTTTTGTGTTTTTTTTCCTGCCTCTCTTTCTCTCATATGTTGACAGTTCAGCTGAACCAAAAAATTGCACGGGGACAGATAATCTACCTGCTTCCTTCTCTCTCCCTGCCCCCTTTGCCTAATCCCCTGAGAGTGTTTGGATTACTTTGAAAAACAATATTAATAATTTGGAAATGTGGCTCCTCCGGCTCCTGCTGTGTGCTTTTCTTTCTTTGCTCATTTCCTTCTCAAAGCTCCCTTGATGTGGGGCTTGTTGTGCTGTTTTCAGAGGAGTGTGAGATCTCTGTGAGTTATTACCCAGGCCCCTCACCATGCACCCTCTCTAACCTCTAAGACCAATATACACTGACGACTAAATACACCTGGCTCGCATTGAATTATGTTTCGGCACCAGGTCAAGGTTGATAGTAAACTTTCCATATAAAACTTATAAAAATCCAACTTTATGTTAGGTTTAAGTGTGTATATGTATAATATGATAGAGATGTTATGGGAGGAAAAGCTGAATAAAGTTGGTTGGATATAAATCCAGCATGTGTGTGTATGTGTGCCGAATGTGCACAAATGAACGCGAGGAGCATGTCACTGGCCACAAATCGTTTCCCACCCAGGCAGATTTACGCGGGGCAAGTCAATGAACTGTCTAGCATTCAGAAACCAAAGTCACCAAAGCCATGACCACAGGCATGAGCAGTATCCCCTGAGGGATAAAGATAAGAGGGAGGAAGTGAGAGAGACTCTGCATATGAACAGTAAACCATATCAATGCATATTTAACGTAATTACTGATCATGAAGCACAGAACATTTTGTCTTGTCATCAAATTGCAGTCTTTCATATGTTTGCCATACGTAGATGTGCAGCATTCAATTATTGCACTTATTCATCACTCTTTAATGTTTTCACACTTCCTGCTACATATCAATGCATACATATGTCTTTTTTTTATGCCCCCTCCTTCCTCCCTTCCCACTCTGCCCGGTCTCTTTCCTCCCCATGTGCTGCACTGCAGCTGTGTGAGAGCAGGGACAGTGATGGAAGGATGGAGGGAGGCCCAGAGGAGGAGAGGGCCTGATAGAAAACTAAGGGCTTCAATATGTCCCATAGCATTTCAAGTGAGTCTGAGAAGCCAATTTAGTCAGCCACAAGGAGAGACTGTTTGCGTTTACAGATTGTTATTCTAACCACCCACTCTCACTAGCATCCTCAGACCCTCCTCACTCTCCTTTGTACACACACATCCCTTTCCCGGCCTAAATTATTTTATCCCAAACAGGTCAGACTACTGTGTATGACAAGAAAAAAGAATGTTATTTTCAAGGAAAACGTTTGTGATTCAGCCACAGAACTTCACTGGAAGCCGCACATGTGGGGAAATATTCAATAATACCTTCGTGTTTTATGATGATTAGCATAGCACGCAAGCAGACGATTGTTCAAGGCTTAAGGTATTGAAGTACTCAAAGGCAGCTGAAATATTGCAAACTCTTACTCAGTGAGTCATTCAAAACAGGCAAATACTCCACATGCTTGTACCACACACACAGCCTCGTTGCCTCTTTTCAACAGATGACAGAAGGGCATAATCTCTCCCCATGGTCCATAATGTGTGTGTGTGTGTGTGTGTTTTTATGAACAAGTACTTCTTATTATTGTAGGGACATAAATCTGCTTACACTGTCACATTTTGGGGACTTTCCACCATGTTGGTGACAAAACACAAGCCCCAAAACCACAAATCATTAAATTTTAGGATGGAGATTTGGGTTAAGGTTAGCTAAGGTGAAGGTTAGGGTTAAGTTTAGTCAGGTACCGGTTATTGCTACAGTTAGGGCTAGTCTCCAGGCAATAAATGTAAGTCAATGTAATGTCCTCTGAGGTGATGGAAACACTACTCTGTGCTTGTGTGTGTGTGTGCTTGTGGCCTTAAAACACCCTTCTCTGGTTCCTTTAGGAATGGGAGGGGAGGGATGACAAAGATGGTGATAACAGGAGAGGAGGCGTCCCGCCATAACCCACCAACATCATCCAGCAGTCTGCTCCCATACGGCACTGTGGGACCTGTCAGTGCCAAACTGAGAGTGAAGCTGCACCCACAGTGATAAGTGCATAATAGACACGAGTGGTTTGATGTGCATCCAGATTTGTCTGTACTCTTGTGAGATTTTGATCAAAACAGGGAGTGGTGGAGAAAAGTTGTTGATGGCCTGGCCTCCCTGTGAAGCCGATAGACCCAAAACAAATAAATTCTAATATAATCCAAGTTGTGGTTAGACACAGCATGGAGAGACTTTTGATCTACCCCTGAAATGAAACACTACTGTACATCTGCCTGAACGAATGATCAAACCTCTTGATGTTGACTATGAGCCAAAAATATCAAGCTGACCACAAAAACGCCTTGTAAGTTTTTGGATCTTATGTTATCCATAGTGGAAGAAGCAGACAGGACAGACTGTAGATGAACAACCTCTCGTGACACGAAACACCCGCTTAAATGTAGCGAATATGTCTTGTTAGCCTAGATTCCTTCTGCGGCTAGAGAGACCCTTGCTAACTCGGAGCTGTTAAAACAAACAGGGAGGTCCCTGAGCACAGCACTTTGGACAAAGGTTAAAGCAATATCCCCCAGCACTATTCATTTCAGAGAATCCATCCCACTCACCGGCTTTGATCCTCTCTCTCACTCTCTGCCCCTCTGTCTCTCTTTCTTACCCTGAGCTGGTGAGGAGGTGGTTGTGTGTGTCTGTGTGTGAGTCTGTGAGTGCACAAGAGAAGCAGAGTTCACCGTGAATCCTTGAAAACACCATCTCACCGACTGCAACAGCCATCGGCGCCCGTGCGATACCAAGGGATCTTCTAGTGCCGAGAAAAAGCCTGAAGCCTGAACACGCAATGATAAGTGCCAAATAGGCGTCAACAGTTTGATCTGCACCCAGATTTGCGGGTGTGCGTGTGTGCATTTGTGTGGGTGTGTATGTGTGTGTGCTGAAGGCCCCAGAGGAAAGCCTATCCTTCGGGCTGTTTACCTCCACCAGAGCTGTTTACTTGACCCCTGATGATTTAGATGCATAACCAAATAAAAACAGCCAGAGAAGTTCAAACAGCTAGTGACGCATAAAGGGTGCATGAGGTGAGACAGCTCTGTGTTCGATGATGGCTCACAGCTGGACCTCCCCACGTCACCTACAGCTTTAGGGATGAACTTAGTAGACCAGCTACTCATAATCTCATATCAAACCCTTTCTCATACACTTAGAACTACTTGTCCGCTGAATAAATCTTTATAACACATAATTCTTATCTTGTTCCATGAAAGTCTGTCCGTGCTGGCCAGAAAGTTCTTTTCATTGAAGTTCAGTATTCATGGGAGCGGACCATGATTCATAAATTTGCAAAGAGGATCCTTTTGTAAACTAGTACAATCTTTTCTTATGTGTGTACGTATACTCGTGTATACCACCCCTGGGACGGATTTCATCATATTTCGACATTGTGAACATTTGGCCATTTGTACAATGTTGTTTATGTTTTGACAGGAGAAGCATTGTTGTGTAGCAACGGATCCATTTACATAATTTCTCGATGTTGTAAGCACTTACATAATGCCCCCATTCATTTGGATTGAACTGCAGCTCCCTTCAAGGCCCCTGGACCTGCAGACTACAGGACACACACCCATATGCTCACTCAGGTCTTTGGGCTCATATTTTTTTCCTCACACACTTTGCATTTTGTTTATTTTAAGAAATGAATGCAGAGAAATACAAGATGACAGAATAAAAGAAAGATTTTTTAAAATTCAAAAATAAAAAAAAAACGTTTAAACTTTATGCAGCTTTAGAAAACAAATCAGATTGATTTTGAAAATGGACAGAAACGCAGAGCTCATATTTTCCTATAGGTGTTCACATCTTCAAAGTATGTTATGGTCATGTGACATACTGCAGACTTGTGTTGCTGAAGTCAGTAAAAGGACCATATGTTGACAGGCAATTTCTGAGACAGTACAGTTCAGATCATGTTCTTATATAGGCTGATGTCATCCCTTTAAACTGGCAGGCTTCACTTTGCACGGGTCACTTACACATCTGACCCCCACACACACACACATATACATACACACACACGCCCTGTCATACTGGAGCACAACAGCCTTTTAAATATATGCCCAGATTAACATGTAAGTAAACAAACACACACAGAAGCATAAATCTGTTTGGATACGGAGTTATACTTGTCTTTGCTAAGCTGTAAATGACTCTTGTGATGTGATTTATGGTCAGCATAGGATTTCACTGAATACAGTTGTACCACAACAACACTGAGTGGATGTGTTGTACATCATCAGATTATGTTGTGCATTTGAAATAAACCCAAAGAAAGTGTGTTTAAGGGAGGAATGTAGGCAGCAGAGCTACATTGCATATTAGCTGATAATTGAAAGTCAGCATGTTGTGCGGATGCTGTGGTAAACGTTGTTTTTTCACAGATTTCAAGAGTTGGCAGAGAAAGTCCAGAACATTTGAGATTTGGATTTAGCCACGGTAAGCCATGTGAAATGTTTGTTTATTAGTCGGCATATTCTACAAAGCTTCTGCTACACGTGGTGTTTTGTTTAGATGCCGCACAGGGCCATTGATTGAGGTTGTCATGATTGGCTTTTGGTGTTTTGTGAGCCAAACTGAAATGGAGTGGAAACCACGCCCACTGTGCTCTATGATAGAGAGCAACAGTGGGAACAGTGGGTTTGCTCTGGAAATTCCACTGAATCACAAAATACAAATTTGTCTAGCCACTAAAAAGGAGACAATTACTGAGCTATGGATTCTTTATTTACTTGAGGTAATCATGATTAAATGTTTTCCTTCACTTTGTGACAGAGAGCAAAGATCAACGTGAGGACATGTTTTGAACTGGAAATGTCAATTATGTGTACTGTTATCAAGAAGCAGAGCTCATGTCCAACTCAATCTAACTTCACTACAAACGATTTCTACAAACACTGCAAACATTGTGTGGAAACTCAAAGCAGCCTAACTTGACCCATACGAAAATTTTGTGGTCTCAACATTTTGCGGTTATCTCCCTTTCTCCTGCAGCCTCTACATGTATTTCTGGGAGGTGTACTACATCAGCTCCAGCAGTTGCAACACCCTGACACAGATGTATAAATCTGGATTTACACTCATCCGGTGTTTCTCTCCCAGTAACGGTCCCGGGCTGTGGTGAGCTGCTTGAAATAGAAGATGGAAAGAAAAGAAACAAGGAGAAGAGGAATAAGACGAGGAGGAGATGACAAACACACAGTTACAAATGCATTTACCAGCCCGACGTAGCTCTGCTTCACTCTGATAGTAACCCACCATCAAAAATTATCAGCCAACCGTAGCAGGTGGCTAAATTTGGACATGCGTGCGGCGGACACTGACACAGTGGGAAGCATTTTCACGAAGACATCAGGTAGAGGAGACGCACAGCAAACGTAATGAATATGAATCCTCATCATCCTCTTAGAGACCTCACAAAAACACTCACATGGTAGGTGATGAAAATGATGTGAAAATTGATATATAGGCCATGCTCGGCTGTTTCTAATGTGGTGATTGAAATATGAGGAGGGTGGAAGAGCCACTAAAATGGTTTTGAGCTCTGAGTGTGTTGAGCTCTGTTCCATGACTGAAGCAGTGACCTTACAGCTGAATCCTGTGTAAAATCTGTCTGACATCACTCACCGAGGCTTTTCCATCTCACAATCTGAGCACTGTTTTATTTGGAGAATGTGATAGTCTCGCACTCTATTTTACTTCCACACACTCACTCTTTTATACCATAATGTGCAATCACACGAGCACATGCACCCTCGCACACGTACTCACACATAGTAAGTGTTCTCAGACAGGGTGAGTGAGTGATATTCCTGGTGTGGTTGAAGGGTGGAGTGGGAAACAGTGGACCAAACCTGGTTTAAAGTTAGAACCATGTTGCCATATGAAAATGATCTCATTTCTAAATTGAGGGAAACCCTGATGGATACTTTGGAACACGATACAGTGGCAGGGCACCCCAACATCTCTGTCATGCATGATAATAATCTCATAACAGTGAATGATATGATTTTACAAGACTTGGCAAAGAGGGATGTTACATGATGCGACTGACTCCATGGCTTCTTTTTAGTGCCTGTGAGTCTGCTAATCACATGACAGTGATGGATCTACGTGAGGATTTCATTGTAAGGCTCCTATCAGAACACATATAACATAAGTATGTATTTTTTATATATATATATATATATATATATTATACAATCAATTAATCAATCAAGAGGGAACCACATTTTAATTTCATTATATACAACTTGTTGTATAATGACCAATAAACTTCCTTGTATCCTTGTATCCGTGTATGTACAGTGCAGCGTAGATATCGTGGCTGTTTTTGCTCAAACTATATGATGAAGGAAGGAACATTTTTGTAATGGCTGTCATGGAATAAACCAAGAGTAATCAAGCAGATTACTTGGCTCTATATTGTGTTGGCCTTGCCAGCGGTGCGGCTTTTGTGCTGGTAAATATTTGCTGTGAGTTGAGTAGCATGGCATCGGCACCTCACAGGGACATTTTCTGTTTCCCAAACATTAGACTGGTGACGTCAGGAGGCCCTAATGATGTTTAACAAGCCCACCCAGTCCAGCATCACCCCATAAACAACCCTGATATACCCTTACTCTCCTGTCGAACTACTTTGGAGCACAATAGAACCCAACACCCACTTAACCTGGCTGTCCTCCATGTTACTTTAAGGTAACAAAAACAGACACTCGGCCCTGTGCAAGCCTTTCATAACCTCAGTCTGTCGTTCCCACCTTCGCCAGGTTGCAGGCAATGGTCTGTTCAGTGTTGGTCTACTGAAGGATCTGGCTCAGCTGTTTTGATGTGGGGAAACCCTATTTGATAATTACAAAAGAAGAAAAACAACTGACAGGCTAGAAAAAACCCATAACATCACCACTGCAAAAGTGATAAAAATAAAGAGCGGACACACCTTTAACAAAAAACTAAAAGTAGGCAAAAAGGAAAAGGGGGGGGGGGGGGGGGGGGGGGGC
>JAPZDY010000023.1:8168070-8183247 GCA_029783645.1 Ctenochaetus hawaiiensis
ATGAAATACTAATAATATCATAGAGTAGTAGATGCATTGTGCTGCACAGCAAGATAAAAATAATTTAGGAATCTTTATTAATTCAAATACATCAAAAAGTGATTCTTTAAATCATTTGTTTATCATTTGAGGTTGAAAGTATAGAAAAGGTGTTAGGAGGTGGAGCACCCTAGAGTGGCCCATGCAAGAGTTATCTTGTGCGTCTAAACATTTTCATTTTTACAAAAGGCAGCATTTGTTAGCACATGTTGATTTATTTCTAAATAAATATGAATAATACATGAATTTTACTTGAAGAATACACTGCTTTGCAACAGCATAACCTAACTCTAAGGTGGAGAAAATAACTTTGATTTAACCTCAAAAACCTGCTCAACACCAACAAGGGCTTTCTCAAGAGCCAACACTCTCAGCTGTTTCAGAAAAGCAGCTTTCTGGTGTGCTATGCAGAGAAATGGCAGCAAGTTAATTTCTGATGAATGCTGTAAAAAGCTGCATGAAAGAGCTTGAGCTAGACAGGAAGTCAGACATAACAATGGCTTAGAGTAGAGCTTCCAAAACTTTAGAGGTCTAACAGCACTTGAAATATCAGGGAAACTTGTGGAGCCCACTCTCCATCTCACTTTGTCTTGGATGTATACATGACTCACTGTACTTTATAAACACTGACATGTATATGGCTCATTTAACAAAATAACAATATATATCAAATAGTGGCCAAAGTTCTTGTGAATACAATGAATAGTTAAAGATGGCTTTTAAATCAAGAGGGAGAGCTAGGAATAGAAAGAAATAGGTTTTCTGGAACAAAAAATAAATAGTTTGATGAATTTGCCACACAAAGGATTTTTTTAGGGATAACTGATTTTTTTAGTCTAGGTTGTGGTCCATCTGTAATACTTACACAACCCAGCAGGGGGTTGAGGCCTACACTTTAGTAATCACTGGTTCAATTCTCAAAATTACACACCTCGCGCAGCTTTCCGATCATATCACATCACAGATCAGACATAGAAAAAAATGTAGCTACGTAGCCTACTTGCCTGAGGCAAAGCATGAAGATCATTAACATCAAATCAACTAAATCTAAGCAAGAAACAGGCAAACAACCACTGTAGAAATGCTCCCAATGGACTTTGAAGCCACATAAAGTATAGACCAAAACCGGTGCTGGTCGGTGCAATCAAGGCATAAGCACAGACAAACCAGTGACCATGTGACCACAGACACACAAGACAAACCAAAACTGAGGCTACAAATCTTTTCTGAACTTTTACCCAGATGCTGGGATATGGTATTAAACATAAAAGTATCCACACAATTGATGCTCCTCTTATCCACACTCTATCCATTTGCTCTATATCACACAAACACATTCACTCTCATATACAAACTTATTAAAACATACACAAAGACTGATAATAATCCCACTTCTTCCACATAATGGGACACATTAATCAAGAATAGCCTGTGTGTAAAACATAGAGCCATTAAGAAAATCAGGGCCAAAAAACATATTTAACAAATGGAGCATATAAAAACTGTTTTCATCAACCTCTCAGTTCAGTGCAACCTTACAGCTGAGATGTGTTTCATTGCATACATTTAAAATAATCTCTGTATAAATGTGTTAGTGTTTTATTTGATAAATGGAGGCCTACTGAGTGGTTGTCCACACTACAGTCGAGTTAAGATGAGGACACAGTGACCGAAGCCTAAAACCAAACACCGAAACCCCAGAGAGTCCCCCAACTCCACTATAAACCCTGTCAAAGATCTGTTTGAGGAGTTGTGTGTGTGTACATGTGTGTGTCCCACCCCACATTTTGGAAAGTTCTGCCAAACACAGATCCATGTAAGGTCATTAGCCCACCTCGGACGTCTCTGCTTTGTGTCTTAATGGCAACTTCCCAAACACTCAGCTCTTCTCTGCCAGGGCTTCCCACAACTCACACGAACACACTCTGTCTCATGTAGATACACACACATGCTACACAGACACACACGTACAAACAGAATACAACCTGGCTGCCATAGCCTAGGAGGCGTGGAGGAGCCAAGACATCACTCTATAAATAGTGGCTCAACTGATTGTGTGGTGCCCAGGGTGAGGAGAAGTTATTTAAACCAACTTTATCTAGATGTTGGCAATATTTCCTCTACTGTAGCCAACAGCCTAGATTATTTCAAATTCAGTATTAAATTTGTTTATTTCAGGTTTTTAACCCTTATTCAGCCTTTTTCAACATTTGTCAGCAAACTCTACTAACAACCAGTTGGGACACAGGTCTCAGAAGGGCATGATGTTTGAGATACACAAGAGCTGCATGTATCTTACTGTTGTTTACTGCAATAATGAGCAAAAATAAATGTGATAAAGATCAAAAAGATCATTCAAGAATGATCATTAAAGGGATAGTTCACCCAAAATTGAAATTTCACACTATTTCCACTCACCACTATATCAATGGAGGCTCTGGTGACATTGTCCAATCCGCATAGCCCCTCTGGAGTTTCACCAAGGAAAAGAATGCCATGCTGATACAATGAGAGCCTGCGGTGGCCACAGACTCAAATCTAAGAAAACAACACAGAAAAACATAACATATAGTGTCTTGAAAACTCGGCAGTCCAAAAACGGTGATGTTAACTCTGTTTTTAGCCAGAATACCCGCTGTAGCCTCCTGGACAGAAGCCACATTCATGTTAGCGCTTATGTAGTTCAAAGACTATATGAGACAGGAGACTCACAGCTTCAGCTGTGTCATGCTCTCACTAATCATGTGTGTCACAAGAGTTTTTCAACTATGTTCGTGCTAACATAAGTGCGACTTGCAGGAGGCTACAGGGGCTACAGTCGAGTCGAACTGGATTTCTGATTCTTCTGGACACTTGATGACACCAAACCGGCAGTATGGAGGCATATTATGTTTTTCTTCTGTTGTTTTTTTCCATTTTGAGTCCATGGCTGAGGCTTACTTTGTATCAGCATGCCATGGAATTCTTTTCTTGGGTGAAACTCCAAAAGGGCTATGTGGATTAGAAAATGTCACCAGAGCTTCCATCGACATAGTGGTGAGATGGAAATGGGTGAATTTTCAATTTTGGGTTAACTATTACTTTAATGATCATTCTTGATCATTAATCAACTAAGGAGGGTACTAAAAAGGGATCTGTTGTGTAGGACTAGATGTTGATATCCCCTATTACATGCGTGCTTGAGGCACCAATGAGACACTGTGGGAAGGTCAAGTTTGTGGTGTTATCCTTTGGGTTTTGAAGTGTTGTGCTGAGGAGGGCTTCTTAACCTAGTTGTGTTTGAGAAGGCCAGCTAAAAGAGGCGGGGGTTTTTTCACCCAGAAAGTGGTGGCCAGTTTGAATGAGGAAGGTAGAGTCAGGGAGAGATGCCCTTTGCGGGACTAAAACTCTCCCCCGCCGGACCGGGCAGTGCTCTACCTCCTTCTACTCCCCCACTCTCATGGGTGAGGCAAGGAAGAAGAGTTAACACTATCAATACTTACCAGTCAAGACTAGGGGCTCTAATTTCGTAGACCAGGTGCAGGTGCGCCGCGCCATGAAATTAGAGCCCTAGGTGTTGATATCCCCTGTTACATGCATGTAGTGAAACTGAAACTTAACTATTTGTTAATCATGTAATAGGTTAGTGTGTAGTATTCATATAAGGCCACATTGCACGTGTGTAATATTAACCTTTCAAAATTTGGTTCAATGGCTGCTCACAAGCCTACTTTTCACTATCTGCCCCATAATTATAGACAAACATTGAGCTAGCTTGTAAAAAAGTCAAACATCTGGTGAATAAAGAAGCATAAATTGTCAAGGGTGGTGGAGACCAAGAAGGGTAGTGAATATACAACATACATTTAAATGAAAAGCCATAACTCTAGTGAAACAGTAATTTTTCTCTGTGTCTAACCTATATTAAAGAAGACAATTGATTGCTAACATGTTAGCAAGAACAGTTTTAAAATCATTATTGCCATGTGTCACTTTCCTGTCTCTATCAGCTTGTTTTGGAGTTATTCTAACTTTAAAAAATCATTCTGGCCAAAAATGCACAAATGATTTGTTTCTGGTGGCACTTTGGAAAGTCTGATACATGACTGGTCTCTTCTGGTATGTAGGCCTATTGTCTCCAGGAAATAGTCATTTGCTTGCACTCTGAAGTTCGACACTAACAAAAGCTCTCATGCTTTTCCTGCTTACTTGGCTTTTAAGTTGCAAAGCAAACTGGCAGCCACATAAATTGAATCATTACAATCAGTACTGGATGAGAATGCTAGCTTGCTTAGTGTGGGTAGTAACTGACTTAAGTGTTTCCCCTTTGGGGCTTATTGTAGTTGTATGCCGTCACTACTGAGACATACTTGCTATCTTGCAGCCTTTCTGTATATGTTGACCTGCAGCCTCCAATCAATACTGAAGTAATAATAAAGTGACCAATTACCAATGCTTACACGAATGTCACTGTAAAGTCTGTGCTTGTTAGCCTGTGGAAGCTCCACCTGGCACAAGCAGACACTGTTGAATCTCACTAATGCAGTTTGATCCTGAGACAACTTTTAGCTCCTGTTAGAGTTAATAACTTTCTTACAATCCTCTTCAGGCATTAAAAGGTTAAATATTTTAGAAATGTCTTGGCATTTTAGTTCAAAGAAGTTGACCATCTTGCCATTGATGCCTTAACTACTTACGTTTACTGTCTTTAGATCTGCTTTTTCAGAAATACCCAACCTAAGGGACTACATGAGCTGTTTGATACTGGTCTGACCAGTGTAGGCCTAACCAGTCAGTTAATCTCAGCTGCCACCAAACAGCCATGAACACTCAGAGAAGTCTGAAAATAAAAACAGTTTTTGTGTGTGGCTGTAGGTCTCTGTGTGTTTGTGTGTGTGCGTGTGTGTTTGTCTCTACAGTAATAGGGTCCTGCAACACAGCTTACTCTCATTCACTCACGTACTACTCCCTCTGTAATGTTTCAGGAGCCGACCACATCACTATCGATAAGATAGCCTGCTCTGAATAACAGAGATAGACTGAGATGAGATCACCTTATGAGGAGCTGTGGGAAGGTTGTGTTCATCTTTGGAATTAGACTATCGAGACAGGAGCCTGCTGCTCTTAAAACTCCTTAGTGTTCACACCTCTGCTCTGGCATGGAACTATGTCATCCACGTCAGAAGTTAAACACCATTACACTGACGTAGCTCAAATTAATAATGCCATGCATGTTTGGAATCATGGCTGCATGTACAGTGCAGTAGGAGGGGTTTGCTTTGATTTGAAAATGATTGTGAGCCTGAACCATACAAGGCTCCTCAGTGGGAGATTATCCTTGATGGAGAAAATCTACCCGTTAACCCACCAGTTAACAGCATACCTATGCAATGAAACCAAATGGCAAAGTTGTTTTCGGGTGTTGCTGTTGTAGAGCGCAGCTCTACACTCATCACCTGCAGTGAATTTATTGGACCCCTCCATGGATGAGGTCAGTATGTTTAAGGCAAGGGCTATGCTGGGTATTTTAGTAACACACACATACACACACACACACACACACACGCACACACACGTGCATTTCTGCACACACTCCCACAGACAAACATAGCCTGTACACATAGAAAACATGAACACAGACAACTTTCACTCATGCTTTCACATGCTTTCCATCTCTCTGTCTCTCTGTCTCTCACACACATACACATACACAGTATGACTCAGGCCAGCAGAATGTGTTTGCTGCCTGCTCAGCTCCCATCTGGAAGCACCAGACATGAGATAACGTGGATCCAATGATGGCAGTCTGTCTGACCGAAGGAAAACGACCCCCTGGGCTGAGTCCTGTTACCTTCTTCATGGCACACACACGACTGACACAAACACAGCAATACACAAACAACCCCCAGCCAGCTCCATGACATAGTCCATCTAATACCAAACAATCACATGAGGCGGTGTGCTGGTGATCCCTCACATATGGTCGAGTGGAAATTTACACACGCCATCCGTTTATTTACTTAGCTGTTTATCTATGATTATTCAGGGCACTACATCCTGTCACCCGCATACAAACAAGTCATATATCTAAATCCTAATGGTCCACACAGTATTGTGTAATGTTGGATGTCTGTTCCAATTCATTTATATATGTAAAGAGTGGAGGGGGGGCTAAAATGGGAAAAGTGTATGAAAGTGGATCCAATGAAGAGCAGTGGAATCTTGGACTGCATGGAGGACAAGTTACGCCAAGAAAAAGTTTTATGTCCAAGATGTTTGGATATAAAACTAGAAGTTATATCTGTGATCAGTGTTGTAGAGGACTTTTTATGTCAAGATGTTTTGGAACGCTTTGTTGTTCGGCTACAGAACTGCTGCTAAGATCACAGAAATAGGTCGGATTTCACCTCAGACAAACCTTTGTCTCTTAACTGTTTCACACATACACACTTTCAAACATATAAATATAGTATGTATTTTTGGCAGCAACGCCCTACAAGTTATTGCTACATTATATACTGTAAAACTACACACAAGCACCTGTGTTCCTACATCACACGTGCACTGTGTAAACCCTGTGTATGCAAGTATCCCATTACAGATATATCCATGATATTTTACCCCTTTGCCATTTCCTTGCTGGCCAAATGTAACACAGTTTGGAAACTCAACATGGATCAATTCCCATCATTGCCATAGTTGCCATTTTCATAGCGTTAGATTTTTCCAGAGTGGAGAACTTCTGTTTGTTTTTACTGCTACTGTCAAACATTCTGCTGCCCTGCAACCTGATTCATACTGCCGAACCTGACAGAGCTCCTTTGTATCATAAAAGCGCCACACAAACTGTAAATAGTGCATACTTCACACGCACACACATGCATGAATACGCACCTTTACCTGAACTTATGGAAATGTGCATTTTCATGCACTGATGACAGATTACAAAGGCATTTCCTCAAACACACACACAAAAAACAAAGGCTGACACGCACACACACTCCTGACAGTGAGCAGCCAAGCTGGTTGCTTTACATCAGTTTCCTCCAGCCTGCCTTGTTGGAAATAATAAGTAGCATTTAACAGGCACAAAAAGAAACAGAGACAAAGAGAAAGTGAGTGAGTGAGATGGAGAAAGATAGAGAGGGAGAGAGAGAGCAGCCACCATGTCCACTCACACAAAGAGTGTGTTTGAGTGCCAGCATTGCAGATGGAGCAAGTGAGTGCGCAATAACAACGCTGATGACTGATATTTCTTTAACACTGGAGCCTTTTCCGCCACATGGAAAAGAGCAGAAGAGGAGGAGGCTGGGGAGAAAAACACTGTATTCACCTGATGCCAGACCGTAACATTATGACCCAATCCCTGTTATATTTACTGGTGGGGAACACTTGGTGGTGCAGGAAGCAGCTATAACATTGTTTTTCCCTCCTGTTAAAAAGCCTGAGCTCTAGTAAAACTTTGGGGGGCTCAAACCCACAGCTCCCCTCAATCTGCTTTCAGGGGGAAAGCTGAGTCACCTGAGCCCGCCTCTGCCCTCCAGCTCTCTCCATCTATCTCTCCATCTTTCTTTTTTCTTCCTTTTCTCAATCTCTTCTCTCTGCCTTTGGAAGTAACCACCCAGTTCAGAAAGGCTGAGCAAAAAAATGGAAAAAGAGACATTTTTTATTGCAAATGCACTAAGTGTAATGGATCCACAATGTAACCCAAAGGAGAATCTGCTTTCACACGTTGAGATGTATTTAATGGATGCATACATTGAAATACGAGCAAAGGTCTATTGTAATTTTGTTGAGATAGTGCTGTTATGTAAGGCAGTTTAAGGACTGACGAACTATCAGAGAGAGAGAGAGGTCAAAGAAATACAATAGAGTCCCTCTCCTATGAGTCATTTACTGGGTCATGGGCTGCCTTCTCAAGATGTCATCAACACAACAGAGGGATCTTTCACACACACACAAACAGATATTATGTTACAGGAACAACAACCGAGAACAGAAGGGGAAAAGAGAAAAAAAACAGGCCATGATCATAACAAGGCCAAGGCAAGATGGATCTGTTGTTGTCTGGATGAGGACATCGCAGAGCAAACTTTTTAATTACAAATAGATTAGACCACTGTGATGTTGTTGTGTGGTCTCTGTGTAAACTCCCTCCATATTTTGTTTTGAGTCTTGTGTGGATTCATTCCCCTTTGTTTGTCTTCAGGAGAGCCAGGAATCTCTCCCAGAGATGAGGACCAGTGCCACTTTGTATACAGGAAAGAGAGGCAGAGAGAGAAAGACAGAGGGAGCGAAAGGGGAGCTGGACCAGTGCAAAGGCCTGAGTGCATATCCTGAACTGCACTTTTGAGTGGCATGACTTGCCAGAATGTTACACAAACTGTGCACTTAGACATTGAGTAAGGTTCCAAAAGCAGTTCCAGTGACTTTAGAACCACAGGTGAAGTGTCAGACTGCAACCATGGTGTGCAACATTAACAGGGCGTCCACCCCTCCTCTCCCTCGGACTGCCTCTGACTTGGGTCCAGCTCCCAGGGCTGTGGGCTGATGTTATTATTGTTGTTTTTCGTGCTGAGAACAGCAGTCCCAGCCAAAACGGACTCCCGTTACAATAACAAGACCTGGAGGGCCCCTACTCCGCTCCACGCAGGGCTTTATTGGTACAGGGGAGCACCAACAACGATGTCTGTGGACAATCAACAACCAATTTGCTAAGGGGCGGGATGGGAGATCGGCCAGAGACTGTTCTTTTTCTTTTGTCTTTCCTCCGGCGCTGAGTTCCTGTCACTGTTAGACAACCATCTCTGCTTGCTTCCTCTTGTGTGTCATCGACCACCACTATCGACCATATGGAAATGCTACAGGCTATTTAACACGTACAGTATGCAAGAACATTACGGTCTATCTTAGTCATAAGCACTGAGAGGTGGCTGTAGGTAGTCATACAGATTAAACCAACATGAGATGGTTCAAACACATACAAATGTGAGATTGGGGTACATCAGCAGAACCAATTGATAAAATGATGTGCAAAGTTCACAGTTTAATTACTTCAGGATCACAGTTTGTAGTGTCATAATGTCAGTACAGCAATGGAATGTGAAGACATGCAAAGGATAAATATGTTTTCATTTATTTTAAATAAACAGTCTCAGATTTAAATTCAGATTCCTTTTTTTTTGTCATGGTAAGTAATACAATGAAATTCGATCCATTTAGTAAAAAACAGCACTCGTTTTAAGTGATTATAATAAATAATCTAAAATAATAATCTAAAAACAATAAAACACACACACACCTGCACTACATATGTGCACACACACACACACACACAAGCATTACCACCATATGCCATGGACAGAGAATGAGATAAAGATAAATAAATAAGACAAGAGAGGTGGCCAACAATTTTAACCACCAGTGTACCAGAAGATGGGCAGCATGTCAGCATGCTAAGCTTAAACTTTAGGATCAAAGGGGGATCCAGTCAGGTTAAGTTTTTTTATATAGCCCAAAATCCTACTTTTATCTCCATGTGCCTAACAATCTGTGTAACATTTAATGCCCTCTTTCCTCAATCTGGACCCTCAATCTGGATAAGGAAAACCTTAAAAAAGTGAGAAAAAAATGAGAGAGCAGCAGAGTAAAGATCAGTCTTTCAGGTCTAACAGACATGCAAAGTTCACATGCGTATGAGTCATACATGACTGTCTGCAGTTGAACTCAGTGTCAAAGGACCTTATTACTGATCAAAAGCAAAAAATGTGATGAGGATGTCACTGCATTTGATTAAGCTCTCTGACTGAATAAAAACCAAAAATGCTTTTATTTGCACCCTCCTTCAGCTCCCTGTGCAGATGACCCATTCAGACAGACCACAGATAGTACAGTACATACACACACTAACCATTTTTTAGTGTGCACCTGCAGGTGTGTATATGTGTGTATATTTGCAAGATGTTTGTTGGCTTTTAAGGATAACACATATCGGTGGTGGATGAGTCACCCATTGCTTTCTATGTAAGCCCACACACTCGCAGCATTGATGCACATCAATGTGTCAGAATGCACCATAGTCCAATTCCGAGAATCAAAACACTTCAGCAACCCAAAAACAGCAATTTTATTTGTTCCACAGACTGGAACTGACACAACATTACTTAACACAGCTGGTGTGTGCGTAACTTTAGTGTCTGACTGGTTGGCCACCCCTGACATTGTCTGCAATTGGTTGTTTCATAAGAAAATGTAAAATGTAAGTCCTCTTCGATAGGGACACATGCACCTACACCTCTAACAGAGACACAGGTGTCAATAGACTCTTAAAGACAGTTGCAGTCCCGCAGGCATCTAATTGATGGCCTTGTACTGCAACATGTCATTATGTGGATGCATAACTGTTAGGATAACAACAATAAGTGCAAGCTCTCTGCTAACACCGTTGACAAAGGGGTTACTGATGCCAAGGGGGAGGAATGAGGCTGGAGAGGAACCACTTTAGACCCCACTATGCCCCCACATATTGGGGAAAGCCCACTCATTCCATCAAAACTATTTACATAACTCCATGAAGAAAATTGGGCCCATAGCAGTTAGCTTTTCCATGTGTGCCACACAGTGGAGACGCTGTTACGATAATTGTCCTTTTACACGAGCAGAGGGCATATACGGTACTGTATTTACAGTAAGAAAATAAAGACAGGAGGGATGGTGAGAAAGAGAGGGGAAAAAAGGAGAGAGAGGGAAAGTGAAAGAGAGAGAGAGAGGGAGGGGAAAGTGCTGATCAGGAAAGAGAGTGGGGTTCCACGGATATTCCCCCAACACAAACACATCCAGTGTTGATTTTTGTCATTTTCTCGGCCCTGTGAAGTACAGCAGTTGGCAGAACAGTAAGCTCTCTGATGGTTTGTATGACTGGCTGTCATGGTCTTAGCAGTGGCTTCCCACTGCCTCAGCGTATGCCCCTTCCCTCCCTCTGTGGTAACCCCTGCCTCTCCTCTACCTGCTCTCTCCTACGTACCTTTTTGCTTTCCCTCATCTGGCATTTCTACTCTGTCTCAACCCCTGCAACCAGTTAAAAAAAAAACAACCCAACCTGGCCCTGGTTGTGCTGTTTGCTACACCTACTGCCCAGCTGGCATCCATTGTTTGCAATTAGTTGCAAGGCATGTGTTTGACAGCATGCACGCTTGTATACGTGCAAACTTGCTTGTGCATTTTTGCAGGCATGCAGGGTGCAAATGTATGCACACATCTGAAGATAAAGATATATTTTTTTGCACATTTTATGATCAGCATTAAAATCTGTCAGTCTGGGAAAACCATTGAAAGACACAAGTCTGAGCAAGTCCAATTATTAAGAATAATCCATCAATATGCAGAGCAAGTCCTGGAGCAGCCTCAGCAGAAAAACATGGCAGAAAAAAAGTGAAAGCAGAAAAAAATGTGGTTCTTACGAGGAGGGAGAGAAAAATCTGTCTTTACAATCCCCCTGTTTCAGCTTGCCAACTTTCTGCTGGCTGTTGGTAGTGCGGAAATGAGAGCGTGCTAGATTCTCCCCTCCCGAGAATAACACAAACCCCTCAAAGCTCGAATCAAACACACAATCCACGTCACAGGAAACCATTTTGAAGCGTAAAACCTCCCAATGGGAGCTCCATTTGAATGCTGCGGGTATACGCTGCCTTGCTCGCCCCCTGCGCCTCCCCCTCTCTCCCCCTCCCGCTCTCTCAAGGCTTCAACCACAACCTAACCCGAACCACACCACCTCTCAGACGACAAGACTCCCTTTCTCTCACTCCCTGTCCGTTTCCCCCTTTATTCCTTCCTCTCCTTTTTTCTTTGTTGTTCTTCTCTGCCTCCTCTCTTTCTCACATGGTTTGTTATAAACAATTTCAATTTCACCAACGACATTATAAACATAAATGATTTTTTATAGATAGATAGATAGATAGATAGATAGATAGATAGATAGATAGATAGATAGATAGATAGATAGATGTCATATTTAATTTCTTTAATGTACAGATGGACACTTGAACACATAGTTTAATTAGGTTAAGGGTCATGAGCCAGCCTTCACTGCTGAAGTACTCAAGTGACCTCTCTTGCCACGCCACCAACAGCCCACAGTCGCTCCCACCTCCTCCATCCCAAACCTCAACCACAACCTCTTGTACCCCCATCCAGCTCTCCTCACTTCTCTGAACCACCTCTTCCCCTTTCCCCTCACCCCTTTTTCCTCCTCCTTGCCTGGCAATTAAAACACAGAGGTCAGGAGGGCATTTGGGAAGCAATCACAGTAGTTTGTTTTGGCTCTCTCACCCCCACACCAAGTCCTTGGCTGTGCAGGAGCAATGCCGCCACCTTGCCTGCTTGCTGCCTGGGAAACAAACACATCCTTAATCACCCAGGCCCCGTATCTGCCAAGGCCACACTAGTTGAGCCCTGTCTGACAAGCTGAGGCCAGAAAAGTTGGACTTCGTCTGATGAACTCAGGCCATAAAAGTCAAGCTCTGTCTACTGAACCCAGGCCACAGTAGTGGCAGCCAGACAGTCAAATCCAGGTCGCACTAGCTGAGTACCCTTAGTTGAAACAGAGCCAGTGAGGACATACACTTTAAGCTCAGTGTCTGCTCAACCCAGGCCACTCTAATCAAGCCCCGATGGTCAAATGTAAGCTGGGGAAGTCAAACTCCGTTGAGTGAATCCAGGCCACAAAAGTCTTGCCGGGCTGTTTGAAATCGAGCCAAAAAAGGCTGATCTATCTTTGGCTGTGTGAGCAGTTCTGTCATTATGTTGGCTAAGTGTTGGCTAACAGTGGGATCTTTGACGAAAGCACTGCGCAGCTAAGGGCTGGCAGTGAAACGAGATGTAAGACAGGAAAGAAGACGTTTTAAATAAGAGCCAGTGGCGGACAGCCATTTAGACCAAAGATGAGTTAGGTGAGTTGTCTTACCCTATTCGTCCCATCCATCCTAATTCCTAAAACCTAGCCCCAAAGCTTCTAAATCTCACCCTATTTTTCTCTCTGTCTATCTGTCTCTCACCAGTTAACGTTCTAAAATATTTTCCCAAGTCCTCTTCCTAACCACTAAACTGCTTCTTACTGCTTCCTTCTCTCACGACTCCTTTGTGCATTAGTCACGAACAAGCTCAATGTAAATGACCAGGATCAACAAAATGATTGTATTCAAGTCTGAGAATGTGTTTGTGTAACTGTGTTTGTGTGTAAACAACAGTGGTACTAAAACCCAGGCAGCATTTTTGCAGCTTCCCCCACTCATGTCTGTTTGACAATGAGAGCTGAGGCAGGGCCTCAGATTTGTGTTATACTAAAAACCACAGCATTCTCAGACCTTAAAGAATCTCCCTTTTGGGATATCTTATTAGCATGTACTGTGTTAGCCCTTTACACACATACACACACCATCACCAGCACACCCACTGCATTACACTCTGTCTCCACTGGGATATTGGACAATTAACCTTGTAGTTCTCCTCCCCGGGTGATATAAATGTACCTGGTTTGATTGTGCGTGATGTGAAGAGTCTTGTGTAAAGGTACATAAGATTTCATTGTTTGGAGGAAATGAATCTCTGAGGCTCATTGCTCCCATGGTCTCTCATCCCCTCCGTTCTCCTCTGAACCATGTTTCAAGTCAGATTGACCTGAGGGCGCGCACAGAGCAGTGATAGACCCACTGATCCCCATTTAGCCCACCGTGCAGCCAGGCAGCAGCTGGAGTGCTGAGCAGGTACACGAAGCGCTGAGACCGGCCGGGACTTCCAGGAAGTTTAGCATCAGGGATCAGTCTGTGTTATTGACTTGGCACAATATCCAGCCAGTACGATTCTACCAGCGAGGTTTTCACTGACTGCACAAGTGCACATATGTGTGTGTGTGCAGACCAGGGCTCAGTGCTCTGTAGTCCAGATGGACGGCCAGGCCCCAGTTGATTTCTGTTATTTTGTTATGACAATTGAACCCATTTGAACCATTCAGTTCTTTTTCTTTCCCTGAAACACACGCATGCTGTATCATCAAACCTTCTCCTCTCGTCCTTTGCTCTTCTTACATCCATATCACTGTTATTATGTTGTTTAAAATGCAGATTTATGTGTTGAACAGCTGGCAGGGACAGGGACCACCCAGCCAGCGGAGTAGCATTGTGTTGATAGCAAATAAGCTGAAATGAGGTGTCAAGAAAAATTTCTCCCCCCCTTCAGACAGGCGGCTGTGCGTAAGCCTCACAAACATTATGCCACAAAAAAAACAATCCCTGATGGCTCCTCCCCCTCTTGGTCACCACAAACAAATCTTACAGTGCAAACACAGATCAAAAACCCTGCCACTGCCGCTTTAGTGATGAAGGCTGGCATGTGCTGTCTTCTATTGTCAGGGCGTCTAATTGATCATAATTGATGTTGTGACAGACAAAGAGGGGGGAGGATCTCTGGAGGAGCACAAAGTTGGAAAACAGCATTCAGCTTTTATTAAGCACCAGTTCTGCTGAGGAAACCCGAATACAACATGGCTGGCTTTGCTGAGTGATCCTTTGTGTTCCACTGAAAACTAGTGGACGAGCATGGAAGCAATAAGATGCTTGACACAAGCCAGACTGAAACAAGATGTGCACCACATTGCAAAAAAAAAACAGTGGTGGTAAAAAACATCCAGATCTTTAACCAAAATAACATTACTACAATAAAAAATATTAAGTAGTAGTTATTATATATTACACAGAATGGTTATTTAGCATATTATGAATCCTTTTTCAGGCATAATATCTTACAAGTATTTTAATGTTGCAGCTGGTTGAGAGCTTGCTAACTTGCTATATATCCTGTCAAATAATTTAATATGAAAAAAAACATTAATGTTTGAGATAGATTTACATGTTTTGTATATGGAATTGGTATCTGCAGAGCAAGTAGTTACTATAAAAAATAACAGTGTTAAAACTACATTATTTTCCTCTCTCTTCTCTTTCTCTGTAGTGTTGTTGGCAGTGTACAAGCAAAGGTGGAACATAACTGAGTAACGTAACGCTCCGCTTGAAAAAAATGTTGATATACCTGTATTTTTATTTTATATTACCATATACTTAAACCTTACTACATTACAGGTAAAACATCTATTTGTATAACTTGTAT
>JAPZDY010000023.1:8207237-8249185 GCA_029783645.1 Ctenochaetus hawaiiensis
TTTTCATAGGAAATGACTGGAAACGTTCAAAGCAGACTAAAATTTAGGGGCTGGTTATTTTCTCTTCTATGAAAAGCACCAGATTGGGTTCATGGAGATTTCAAATGAAGGCAAGTTTAACTGGCAATGGTGGCACAGTGCACTTCAGCTGTGAGATGGGCCAAGAGAATTTAATGAGGGTAAACCACAGGGTCTGACATGCATTATGAACATGATTGGCCACAAAAAAAGTCCTTCTCTCTAACAGGCACATTCAAGTATACTTTGAAAAGGGATTTGCTGCAAAAATAGTACAGGTTTTCCTGATAATACAGGTGATGATTTGCCCAGTAAATACTGGGACATTCTTACGTATGAAATGAAAATGTTACCAGAAAAAAATAGTGAAGTGCACCAGACAAGCAATCTAATTACATCTACTGTATATGAAGTAATGTCTAAACCAGAGGCCGAGAAGCGCAATGCAAAATTGGATTTTCCAACATCAGTCTGCTACAGCATCAAATCTATGGAAAAGTATGAGTTGAATGTGAAAATCTGAAGCAAGTTATACCTCAGGCATAGCAACTAGAGTTAGCCCTTTTAAACTCAACAAGTTCTAGTGGAGCATGAAGGCAGCCTGACTCTATACACTCCAGTCTCACTGATGTGAAGCCAGACCTAAAAGCGGTCTGATAGACTCAAGATTTTTCATTTTGTACTGCTGTTTTTGTCACCCCACCCCACCACCAGCAAAAGACACACACGTACACACACACACCCAAACGCACACACACACGCACAAAACCTCTTCCCCCAGCCCCTGATCGCTTTGCCCCGTCTCTGGACCTCCCTGCTCTGGCATGACTCCATCATGCCCTTATTCCCCTCTCCTTTGTGAGCCCCTCACACACTACACACTTTCCCACACACAGTGCACATTTCACACATGCAGACGCTATCTCCTTCCCCTGTAACTGGGGTCCCCCCTAAGCCTGAGGAAAATGGCCGTCACGGAACCCCGCTAACGGGAGGCCTCTCCTCAACCACAAACCAACAGTAAGGAATGAGAAAGAATAGAGAGAGAGAGAGGGAAAGAGAGAGAGCAAATGCATTACCGCTGCAATATTAGCTGATGGAGGGAGCAGGGGGAAGAACGAGGGGGAGGGAAAGATGAGGGTGGAATGGGGGGACCGCGGTGTGAGCATCGACCCACAGAAGTCTCCCACATGTGGAGTCAATTAGGAACAATCTTGTTTGCTACCCACTGCTGCAAAAGAAAGGAGGGTTTTCTGGGGCTCTGTGTGTGAGAGTTTGTGTGTGTCTGTTGTGTGCATACAAAAGAGAGTGAGAGAGGTAGGAAAAGAAGTTGAGAGAGCATGTTTTTCTGAACCTGCTATGAAATTTTAGGAACATAGAGCCTGCATCTCAGTGTTTCTGTATGTGATCACTGTCAAACGAGCATGCCTTCAGAAAACTGGTACATGATTGTGACTATGGAACAAATGATACTCAAGGAAAAACATTAGTCCTCTAGGGCGTAGAATGCTTCAATAATGCACACGTCACAGGTGTGTGTGTGTGTGTGTGTGTAACTGTGTGAGCTTGTTGTTCCACATCCTTGCATCATTGTTGTGTGCATGGTGAGACACAAGAAACACCACTGACTCCTCTAGGAATTCCAGACAAACAAAAAAAAATCACAGGCTACTTCCTTGGTGTCAGTCAAGAGGAAGTCTTTTCTTTTAAAAGATTCATTGCTGCCTTATGTATGTATCCTCTCAAATTGTCGTGTTTAGACAATTTTCATTATTCATCCATTTCAAGATTGATGGCTCCCAGTCGGGTGGGCGGCGTGGTGTAAACAAGCGTCTACACCGCTGTTGATTTATCTGGGCAAGATCAAAACAGCACGCACAAAACAAAGGCCCCTTGCTTTTCACGTCTGCATCAAAGGCACATTAAAACAGTGACTTTTTTTTGACATTTTGGGAGGAGGTTTGTTTGATTTCAAAGAGTAACAGACTTCAAACATTGGTGAAGATGTGCAGGGAATGGGCCTTCCTGACCCAGAGCTCACCTCAAACACAGGTGTGAAGGCATTGGCTATGATGCAATAAGGAAGTCTGGGTTGACACGCCAACATCAAGGGTGTCCTTTTTAACTACACACATTCTAAATGCTGCACATATACTACGACTGCTCACATTCCATCTATGGCAAAACACAAAAGCACTGAAAGGAGAGCTATACCAGATGATAACCATATTTCAATATTTCCTGTAATAAGTCTAGCATGTAACCAAAGACAACCTTTCACCCTCCCCAAGCTCCCCAAGAACACAGACTGCTGCTTTCTCAAGAGGGCAGCCAGAGTGTAGAAAAGAGAGAGGCAAGGTAAAGCTGTGTGATTTGTGCATCTGCATATGTGTGTACGTGCCTTTCCTCGTGAGAACAGTGAATAACATCTAAAATGACGGAACAGTGTTTCATGTTGCTTTTTTGGAGTGCAACTTATGCTCAGTCTTGTTGTGTGTCTGTCCCATACATGTGAGTGTGAGAGCACACCTTCAAAGGCCACCGGCCCCCAAGGGCTCTGTGAGGGGACGTTGACTAACCAGTGTCACCTCTCTCAACCAACGAGTCTCTCTTTAAAAGAAGCTCATTACACAAAAGCCATAGGATCGGGCTCTCCAATATGCCCCCTCCCCATTGGTGTTGTGTTTAATAATGCTGCTTTCACAATTAGAATGGGCTAGGAGTTCAAGAGGGAGAAAGAGAAAGTAAAGTTGTTGTGAAAGGTCTTCACCTCTAACTGTGTACTGGACAGGAGTCAATGAACAATGCCACTCAAACAACATACCAACCAGAAAAACTATAAAGAAGTCAGAGTGTACATGTGTGTATGTGTGTGTCTGTGTCTTCTTACCAGTTGCACATAGGCTACTTTATAATCAGGCTGCTTAACCTTCTGGTTTAGGTGATTCCTCTTCTTGTTGGAGCCTGAAAAAGAGAGAGGACAGCAGGTATTGTATTTGTGGACAAAGAGGAACGTCTAAACATGAGCAAGTTCTGGTTATGAGACACTTTAATGAAAATGAGAGTAGAAAGGTTGAGCAATGTGACAGCATACTGTTACAGCGTCACCTATGAAAGCTACAACCATTTAACCTGTTGGTGGACAGACAAAGTATGAAATGGCTACTGCTAGGCTTGATCACAAACTTCTCACACTGTGACACTTTGGTGAACAAAGAGAGTTCTGCCCAAAAACGTGCATGTAGCAGGTGCAACCATTACTGTTTTTGGTAACTGTTCAAAGTTTCATTGCTGGGTTAATAGCACATATGTTACACATGATTTTGTGAACACTGATATATTTGCATTCGCAATTTCATCAAGGACCCGAATCCTGGGTCTATGGCAAATCGAATCATATCTCAGTCTAAAGAGGGTAAACTATGTTGTTGCAAGCAAGAAACTTACATATTTCTAATGTGCCTGCACATGTGCTGACACATTATCACATTAGAGAGCACAGTTGCCACAGTTCAGGTCGTTTGCACCAAATGTTTCCCCTCAGAGGCCTCGGAACATCACAGTAGTACTCAGCATCAACAGTCTGACCCTGGGAGACCAATTTACTTCACGCAACCCAGGAAATGTCACTTTTTGCTGAGCTCTTTATCAATAGTAAGCTTTAAAAATTTTGTTCATTTATTGTTTCAGCAGGATGAAAAAAAGAGTTAAATTTTGATAGCAAGGCTTTTCTTTCAGTATCTCCATGATTTACCTGCACTGCAATTATCACGCAAATGTTTAATTCAAGTCTGAAACAATGGTTTAAAATACATCTTTTTCATTTCATTGTAGAACTGAGATTACTTTATGTGTTCACTAGCAAGGCAGATCCTCATCTTCTTATGCAGCTGGATATGACAATGTCGATATCATCTTCTCTCCTGTCAAACCTTTAGCAGTTTGAAAGATATGGGGCTCTTGGAGATGCTGAGTGTGTGTATGTGCATTGTGTGAGTTTGTGACTTGAGGCAGGCTTGGAGTCTGGCTTCAAGTTGTATAAAAAGCTAATTTTACTAAACCTACAGGCACATCACACAGGTATCTCAATCATTTCTTTATAACAAAAACAGTTTTAATGACAGATAGTGTACAGAGCATCAAATGATTCATCTTTGCCTTAAAACTTTAATCTCAATGAGACCCCGGTGGTCAAGTCAACAGGCCCTCTGAGTAACTGCCATTGCCATGGGAACGGTTTATGACATGAAAAACAAGGGAAAAATTCCGCTGTAATGAGTCATTTGTGAGTGTGTGTGTGTGCATGAAAGAGAGAGAGAGAGAGAGAGAGAGAGAGAGTGTGAGTGTGTGTGTGTGTGTGGTACGTGTAGCTAGTAATCACTAGCCAGGCAGCCCACAGCTCAGGGAAAGCCCTGAGCAGGGTTGTAAAACACCCCCCTCCACACCCCCCTAGCTAACTGGAGGCCCCTGTGTGGGTGGGAGACAGAGGTAACGAACAGTGCGTGCCTCTGTGTGTGTACGTGTGTGAGTGCAGTGTGTGTACGTGTGTACGTGTGTTTCTGATGGCTGAGGAACTCCACAGCCAAATGCTACAACCTTTCAAAAAAGAGCAAGGTAAGGCTTTGACCTGTCCTCTCATTAACAAGAAACACAAACACACAAACTTGTAGGCCGTTCAAACGTACAAAGTAGTGTTCCTCTTTATTTACATAGCCCTTTCCTAACACATACAGACACACAGACAGAGCTTTCATACAACACTCGCAAACGCAAGCACAATTTCTCCCACTTTGAGATTGCGGTTTGGCAGCCAGCTATCATGTTACAAATCCCAGGCCGGAGGGGTAACCATGGCAACTTCTTCCAAAATACCCCTGTCGCCCATGGAGGAAAGAGAGGGTCGTTTGCGCCCCTCACTCTCCTCTGTTGGTTCTCCTCTTTATGCTGCCAATGGAGTGGAACTCCTGACGCAGACAGGGATACCTTCTCTGACGCACCTCTGGATCAGCAGGGGCCCTGAGCCGCCGTTTCTTCTCCATCCTCCTCCGTCCCACCACAGCTCACTGCTTTCCTTCCATCCACCCTCCCAAGGGGCTTTCCTTTTCCTTTAGCTTTTAATGACACAACCCTAATAAACAGCGTTAATGAGTCCTCCACAATGTAAGCTCAGCTAGGCGCCTCTCTCCTCCTCCCTCCCTCCATGTCTCTTTCCCAGTCTCTCCTCCAGGGGTAGAGGGGGCTCCTTGCGGCCCTTCAGGGGCAGCATAGATGGGGCTTATGCCTCCTCTTTTAGCTGTTCCTCAGTGTCTTTCCAACTCAAAGCCACTCATATGTCCTCTCCTACTGTTCTTCCATTACTTGCAAATTCCTTGGCTTGTAGGGAGCCCCAAAACCAGTTCCTGTAAACTTAAGAGCCCCCAACCACCACCATCACCCCTCCCAAGAAAAAGTCCTAAGTATTGCAGCATCAGTGATATAACACTATTGGCTCAATGATCATCATCATGACAAAGGGATGGAATACTTAGGGCCCTGAAACATAGTTTGTCAGTGAATAGTATGTGTTTGCGTGGAGGGAGCATGGGGTGTCCTGGGACAGCTGAAGGCTGGAATGCTGCAGCAGCAGATTGTCAGATAAGCAGCTGTGTGTGTTAGAAGCAAGGAAAGCCAGGCACGCTAACCACTACCGCAACTAGACGCAGAAAAAAACACTCCTGCTGCTGTATGTCAATGGGAAAGCGGTGTACATCGCAAGCTTAAATTGCTAATCACCACTAACCACTGCTTATAGCCTCCAAAAAAGAATAAATTTGACTGCCAGCTTCCTAAAAACAAAAATCATCTATCTGTGAATTCCACACGCCTAACTTAATTAACAATACTGTCAACTCTTTAAAAAGTCTATTAGGATTGATCCACCCCCTAAAGACTATAATATAAAACAACTTAAGAATGATATTCAAGTTAAATTTATCTAGAAAAAAGTTTTATAAGACTTCACATTTAGTCCAGTGGGTATACACATTAGCAAGCCCAACAAATACTTTCAGAGAGTTGATCTTCTACATTTCCACATTAATCAAAAAGCTTTTGGTGCAAGAACTTTTTAATACAAATAAACTTTACTAAGAAAGAAGTGTTTCCAACATACTAAGCAAATTATTAACAGCGCAGTGTAAGAGGTTTCATTTGTTGCTTCGCACCAATTTTCTATTTAAATTAGAATTAAATAACCTTTATAGTGTTCTTTAATACACAGAGCTTAGCATAGTGAATTTGTGTGGGGTTTTTTTTGAGTGTGTGTTTGTGTCTCTGCATGTGTGTGTTCTGTGTGTGTGCGCGCGTGTGAAACATTTGCTCGATTTACTCACAACAGCTGCAGTACAACTTTAGGATTTTAATTTGGATAAATGTTTGTGGCTTGGTATTGCGTACCACGAATCAAGTGTTTTCACCACTGCCTTAACACCCTCTCTCTTAACAGTTTGGATGGGCTCCATGTCTTTACATAGAATGTCTTTACATAGAACTACAGTCACGATGTGTGTAATGTTCTTCTTTCCTTGTCATGAGCTCAGTAACTCAGGCAGTGATGTCTGCATTTTTAATTCTCAATAACTACTCAAACTCAGAGCACTTAATGTGATTATACATATGAAATATGTTCTATCTAAACATGTTACTTGATTTAAAGGTTTTGGACTTGATATAAAAATTACCTCGCGGACACTCAGACCCAAAATTTAGTTGACCTAAACATACCCATACACAGCAAAAACTTCAGCCCTGGCAGCAGCATGATACAGCAAAAACTATAGAGCAACCACTGTTTAACAAAAGTAGCAATTTATCCAACTTTCCATCTTATGTCAGAACATGTTTTTGTACAATGATGATGATGTACCAAATGTTCAGATATGACTGTGAGTCCATTTGTATATTTTTGATATAAAAAATATTGGCACACAGATTCTGGACCTGAGGCAATACAAGGGAATCCTACCAAGCTCAATTAGACTTGATATAATTTGGACTGGGCCGTCACTCTGGTTCCAGGCTGGGTCTGTCATTTGGACAACATCAGACCTGTGAGGGTCTATGGCCTGAGCTTGGCCTCACACCTTTGAAAATACTCACTGTTGGCAAGGTTAAGGAAAAAACAACTTCTGTCCAGTTGTACCTTCACTATCATATCCATGGAAAATATAAATATTACATGACTTAGTATCAACCAGTGCATTTACTCTGTAAATGTAATAGCTCTCTGTATGTGTTTGTGCAAACAGTGAAGACACTCACCAAACTGTATCCTAGTACGGACTGCTCCTACTGGGACGTTGTAGATCTTCTCTAGGTAGTTCTTTACATCATACTTGGTCATTCTGTGTAAACATGTTCAGAACAGACAGAGAAGAACACACAAATAGGGAGGGAAAAAGAGAGACAGGAGAACAGGGGTTATACAAGGCATCCAGCATCAGCGTTTGCATGTGGTAAGGAGTGGTTTTAATTTGTATGTGAGGAGGGAGGGGGTGAGGGAAGTTGTCTGAAGTTGCAGTCCTGCACTTGTAGGGTTACATGCTGGATCACTGTCCATGAAATAGCACCACATCCACTTAATTGACACACACACAAAAATGATAAAGCCTGTTTACACACTGCATTCCCATAAATTCTATTGTTTTATTACCTACTGTAACGGACAGGACACTCCCCTATGAACCCATATTCAGCTTTCACTCTCTAGACCACAAAGTGAAGAGAAATGTGAGTGTCAGGGTTCATCCAATTAGCTGTCTGCATGTATTGATCGCGCCCAGTGAAACCCGACACAGGAAGTAGGCCTGGCATCAACTGATCCAGAGAGCCTGCGAAGCTAAAGCTAGCCCACTGGGTAGCTTCTCCGACCAGAGGAAGAAAGGCTTTTAACGGCTAATCAATCTAACCAATTGGATTAGTCTAGTAGAGAGCACTTCCTAAATGCGTCTGACAAAGTGCTTAATAGCAACGCTGTGGTCCAGCATGAGTGCCTCAGATATGGCGTCTTCTATCACCTCATATGGTTCCTTGATATAATAGGCTAATGCAATATTCCATATTTTTTAGAATAAATGGCATAATACCTTGAGCTGTTGTAACAATATTAGGTGAGGCAAACATTTGCATGAGAAAATCCCATCTGTTAACACAAAGACTCTTTGTATCTAAGAATGATGTAATATAATGTTTCCATGCTGTACAAACAATTACCTTTTCCTCTATAATACACTAAATTTTGGCAAAGCAGACACTGGTGTAGACCTAGAACAGCTCCATTTGACCTACTAAGTTCTGTTTACCAAGAAGGGTAAGCTTGTATTTACGATACTTTGGTTAACTATTTCCACATTTAATTCCACCGTTATGGAAAGCAGGATCTAGTTTGATGTGGTGACTCCTGACTATGATAGGGTATTTCTACTAAACTCCAATTTCAGGCAGCTGCCTTTGTGAAACGAGAAAACTTAGCTCGAACAGAGTTCTCTCAGAGCCAGCACTGGCCCAGGATCACTTAGAGTGTTAGTGTGGACAAGTTTTTGCATCAATGTGTGAAGAAAGGTGAAAACAAACTTGTTAAGGCCTCTTTGGGTTTATTCGTCTCCCTTTGCCAAATTAAGAAAAAGATGTTTCCATGCAAATGTGCCTTTCTGCTCCATTTGTACCCACCTCCCCCTCAAAACCCCCGTCTCACAGTGTGTGTGCCAGAGGGCAGTGAAGCAGAGCGGAGTGACTGTGGTACTTGAGATCAAGAGAGGAAGAAAGAGAGAGTGACTGCGCTGAGAGACGGGTTTTCCTAGAAAGCAGGTTCAAGGGAGCTCGAAGAGTGGAAAGTGGCTCTGAGACTGTGAGGTCTCCTGTGGATCATTAGCAGAGAGAACACTAATCCTGATTAATGAGGAACATTTCCCTATTTAAATCCATCTGCTTTTTCTTTTCAAATCATTCACCACCACTAACATACAGATAGCTCATATGCTACTTGCACAAGCACAGTCATGTCTTTTACTTTACAAGTATGCAAACACTATGGCCAAAAAAGCCAAAAAACAAAGACAAAATAATTAGAAAAATAAAGTTAAGAATAACTTTATACAATAAAAAAAACATAAAAACATGGACACATACATACTGAATACTAGATTAACAGGGGTTACAACAGATAGGCATTTTTTCTCTGCTCTGAGACAGTACACAACTCCCATTTACAGTTAAAATCTGAAATCCAGTCCGAAATAAAGCTTTGAGCTGAAAACTGAGGAGAAAATGTTGAGTTAAGCGTGTACATAAACAAGGACTAAACTTAGACAAAGGGCGTGGTGTCTCCAATAGTGATGCAGGCAACATCTGATCATCACTGCAGTATAAACAACCATCTGACTCCACAAGCTAACCTTTCACACTTCTGGAAGAATGAAAACCTGTCTTCAGCTTCTGCCAAAGCTAAGGCATCGTTTCTCAGCAACTAGTATATATTTATACACAAACACACATGCAACAAAGTTTCTTTACCCAAGACGATGAAAGAACTCCAAACACAAAAGCTAGAAGGGCATCAGATGATGCAGACAATGGATTAGGTCAATTATGGTCCATTGTTGCCAAGCAGTTTTAAAACAGGCACACTGGCATCATTGTCAGAAAACAAGGTACCACTTTATTTGAAGGAGTGTGACAAAACCCGACATGACACTATCATGGCACTGTCAAAATTATGACATGACGTCCTCTATAAACAAGGAGGAATCTTCACAATGTTTGTCTGCTGTCATTAATGAAATTTAATCAGTTAACCCTAACACCCATTCAAAATAAGATAATTGAATGAGTGACACTTACTGACAACATTTATAAATATTCATCAACCCTTCCTGTTTATAGTAGATATAGAAATAAGACATAAGACCTAAATCTAATACAAAGTGGTGCTTAAAGAAGGCATGGCAGCCACAGATAAAGACACAGGGTAAATGTAGGCTTTTGTATTGCCCTGCTATGTTAGTCTAACCTTAAGAGTCAGCCGGATTTGCAAGATCTACACACCTGTGTCCAAAGCACAGTGTCGTATGATGAAAAAGATGTTTTTGCTATTTTTCCAAATAGCTTTCAGCAGTTTAATTTACCAACACTCTGTTCATAGCGTTCTCCTACTACCTTATATATTTTGTTGATCTGATTTGTTGAAGTTAGTCCCTGATGGACGGTGGAAGAAAGATTATTTGTCCAATTCGTACCCAGTATTTTTTGAAAGTGCCTGCCCTTTTCTAAACAGTTTACAGGGACGATTCCAGATGGTTCTGTGTAACAAACCATCTGGTGTGTGAGATGTCTGTTTGTATTTGTGTGTGATAATATTGTGATGGATTGTGATATGCGATAGATTCATCAATCAGCAGATTAACCCGCACACCTCTGTCAGCTGCTCTGAAATGTAATCCTTCCTCTGCAATGAATCTACATGCTCCTCGATATTTCCTATTCTAAGATATGTGCTAACTCACACTCAGCAAAGGAGATTGTGAGTATCAGGTCCAGCAGTTGTTAAAGGCCATTTACTCTTGTGCCCCAAAAGTATATGAGAGAAGCCAGCAAAAGGGCACAGTTGGAAAAGTGCAAAATAGGACAAGGGAAGCTTTGAAAGTCTTTGACAATAAGGTTACTGAGGGTATTATTAAAGCTCAGAGACCGCTGCATGTCACTTTTTCCTATAATCTGTTGGTTATAAAAACATCTGCCAGGTGAATGGGAGATGCCTCTGTTGTACATAAATGATGCCCTATTCAGCCAACCACACAATTTTGTTTAACCACAAATCCTACACAACACACAAGTATTGAATGAAACATGAAGTTTAGTGTATCTGGATTTTTGGCTGAATAATTTTTGTAGAACTCCTTCTAAAACTGATGTTAAAGCAAACAAAAAGTTAGGACACCCTACTGGTCTGAAGCCCCATTCACACAAGCACTGCTAAACTTAAATTTTACAGTTATTTTGCAGCAAAGCAGTATGTGTGAACATAGAAGTCTAAACCCTTAGGCACAGACTTTAACCCATCAGCTCCCCAGTCATTAGCCAGCGTAAAATGCAATTAGGGATGAGTGATTCAATTATTTTTGATGAGGATTGGGATAAAATATGCATTGACAATCATGATAAGTTTCTGACATTTTTACATCATATGGGTGCATCTGACAGCCTATTATGCAATCAAACAAATGAACCCTCTGTTTTCTTCAAAGTTCAGTCTTTATCAGGCTACCCTTTTAACTGGCAGGGTTATCAAAGCATATATTGTTCTAAATATGACACTGATAAACAAGGAAAAATGACTGTTATCATATTTTTTTCATTTCGCCCAGCCCTATGTGTAACTGAACTAATGTGTGAATAGAGCAGGTCTTTGTCCAGCAAAGTCACAGCCAGCGAAAGTGTTGATGTTCTCATGCTGCTGCTGGATACAAATCCAAAATGCAGCAGCTTTTTCTAAAATAGAATCTAAATTGAGAGAGTGCAGCTGCTTCTTACTCTGTTCTGCTTGCCTGTACATTGCCTCTTACTCTTTCGTTGATCAAGCAGATACTTTCAGATACATGCAGAACTGATATCAACAAAAAAGAGTCATCACTACAGATAAGTTGGTAGCCTTATCAGCCATCCTTGACACACGGTAAACAAAACACGCCATGCCTCCTGTACTCTGTACCCAGGCACCATTCCTCAGCTGAACCCTATATCATTAGTAGTAATTCCAATACATAAAAACAAGTCAGACCAACAATTCATGGTTGTGTGCTAAGTTTGTAGATGGTTAACGATAGTTCACATGTGAAAACGGCTTAAGACATGTACTAAGAAACAGTGCATCAACATCAGTGCAACAACAGCTCACTATCTTTTTTGCATGTAATTTCCCTGTTGCTCTCCCTCGCTTTCTTCTTGTTTCCTATCTGTGGCAATAGTTAATTATTAAATAAGGGCAAAACTGCCAAAAGCATTTTTGAAAAACAACAAACAACAACTAAAACCAGGACTGGATCTATTGACAAAGGTATCATGACACCACTTATTTATCTTCCAAAACATATCTTACTTAAAAAATGAAAGACAATGTAAAGTTGTAAATAAATACATAATTACCTTGTAATCAGTAATATAATTACAGACTACAAATTGATAATAAAAGTACTGACTATTAGAATTCCTATGTAGTCACACTTCATGGACTGTGCTACAAAGATCAACTTGAAGAGAATAGACTGTAGCTGGGGCAGCTGTCAATAAGACAGATCGTTTTTGATGGAAGAAAATTAATCATCATCAAAATCTCTATGTATGCAGATGACACAGCAATATATATACCAATATCATAAACAAATTAACATGCTTATGCTTTTCAAAGGGAACTGCAGCTGTTGTTGAAATGGGCTGTAAATACAAAAAAAATCCAAATATGTCTGATTAGTACACACGCTATAGACACTGCATTTCGAAAATATTACTACAGCACAAGTTCATGGGACTAGACTTGTGGTTCAGTTTTGTAACCTAAATTGGTTGATAAAATGTCTAAAAAGAGAAAAGATTTATCAATTGTCACATTTTAGGAAAACAGATTTTCAAAATATCTTAGTACACTCATCTATGACTACATGAAATCTTTAACCAGTGTACATTATTCACAGAAATAGCAAAGCCAGGCAAAAGTTTCACTTCAAACAAAAACTTTGAGGGATCAGTTATCTTTGATTTGATAGCGTAATCACATGTGTATGTATGAACACATGCTGTAGTTAGTGTATTGCTGCCACCTGCAGGTTTGACCCATACTGACCTAATTTCATAGAGAGGAGAAAATGTATGCAGACCCTTTTATTAGGTTAACAACAAGCAGTTGGTTTAGTGGGGGGAAAGTGGGCAATTGAATAAATGTTATGGGAAAAACTTTGTTTATCTGGTAGTTTAGTTTCATCTTCGGGAGGATTAGTGGTCATCATGGTGAGTCATGTTTCAAAAATTGTGTGTGTACTCCACTGTATAAACTGAATGCTGTGCCACAGTCCTTGTAATAGCTATAACAACATTTGATCCAAAGAATGGGGGTGTTGCTGTTGTCATGTCCTTCTAATTTTAAGATGAACATTACTTTGTATAGGAATGATTCAGTGACCATCATGCTTCTTGTGGCTACCATGAATCCTCCTTGGAAAGGTTGCTTGTTTTAGCAACTTGACTTGGCAAACCACAGGAAAGCTTTTAATGTGGTTTTTTGTTTGATAGAGACTGGACTGCATCTACCATTGGGCTTTTTATGGTGCCTTTTTGGTTGGCAGATAGACTTGAAGTATTACAAGGGAATGGAAAAGAAGAGGAACAGATGCAAACAGAAGTCATGCAGAGTTGCAGGCAACAGAAGCTTACTGCAGTTTAGAGGAACCTTAATTCCTTAACACACCATTCTGGCAACTTTCTCTTGAATGTATGTTGCCTTATGTCCTAAGAAACCATTTACAAAAGTGGTATTGTGAAAACCCTATGAAAGCTAACACAGATGTTTATCTTTTAAGAGAATTTGCTGTCTGAATTGCCATTGCATCAGCTAATACTGCAAAACTATGTAAAGGTACAAATAAAAAACATCATAATGACAAACAACGGATATGTGTAACCATTATTAAACACATTGTAGGTAAACATCTAAAGTACACTAAACAGTCAATACACACACAACATCAAAGTACATTGTGTCAGAGCGTTTAGTGGTGAGAATGAAACAGGAGAGTTGTTTTCTGCATAGATGAAAGGCAAAAGAAAGCCGCTCCTTATTGTTAGACTGCCCCATTGTCAAGTTTGAGTCGAGATACGCACACTCACTACTTTAACCCTCCCATCTACACAGACAATACATGTACAGAAGTTGCTCAACACAAAGTATCAAGATCATAATAGCAGACTTTGTTTAGAGAGAAAGCCACTGAGGAACCTGAGACTTACAGAGAAAAGAGACAGTTGAGAAGTTGGGAGTATATAAGCAGCGTGTGAAGGATTAGATTTATTGTTCTGATGTTGGGTCTGATAAAAGAGCAGAAATAGATCAAAGAGCAGGTCAACAGGAGTCACTAAACTCCTTACAGAGAGATGGGTCAGTTAAGATTCAACAGCTAGTTATACTCCTCTACCGGATCACTACATGACTTCCTTGAATGTAAACTGAGGTTAACTAGTGTGAAAAACAACCCATTTTGCAACATGTGCAACATGCTTATGAAGTGAAGCAAACAGATAGAAACAGAGTGATTGCAATGGTGATTAGAACCATGTTCAATCCAACAAGTACTAAACTGGCACTGGAGGGGAAAGACAATGTGAGCTGCTGTGTATCACGGTCAGTTTGCCAGAGTCTGAGTGTGGTAAAACTGAACTGAAGCATGGTCTGGTTTTATAGTCTCTAATCAGCATCATAGCATGTGACCGAGAAGTAGTGAACACAACGTTCAGCGTTGTGATCTTTTCTTTGTGAGTGTCAGTGCTGGCCTCTAGCCATGCCAGGTGAGCCACAAGAGGTGTGTGTGGGTGTCAACCTAGAAACTTGATGATGTTCCTTCTAGAGAAGAGAGGAAATACTAACATAGCACAAAAGGTTTGAGAACAATCAAAAAGACAAACAAATACTTCCCTCAAGCAGGTAGAAAGAGAATTACACGAAACACAGGCCAGGTGTCTCAGACAACAAGTGCCAAAGAGGGATTGGTTTTGGACGCGTTGCAAAGTGTTTAAAAAAAGCACAATAAACAACAGAGTCCAGGGTGGGACGGAGGGAGAAGACAGAGAGAGACATGAACAGAACATAGCAAGGGAGTGAAACTGCAAACAAGCAAGAAAAACAGAAAGAAGGAAGAAAGAACAAGACAGACAACCAGTTATCTGGTTCCTAGGTGTCATTGAGATAAAGGCCACCTTGTGTTATTGCCATGAGAACACCAACATTACCACTTCTCATTAACAGCTGCTCAGCACTACAACTTACCCGCGCTAACACCGCCTACCCTCGAGAGTCATAAGTACAGCAGCTTTCACTGCCGTAATGACTCAGGCTCATCAATAAGCTGAGAGTGGGAGTGATATTTGGTTCATGTCACTGTCTCTCCATGTGTCCATTTACTACATCGTGTGTATTGAAAAAGTAAAAAAAAACAACGGTGTTTCAAGAGCATACTGAGGCCCCAGCAGCATATCAATCAGCCATGCACCTCTCCCATGCATCAAAGACTCCAAGAAAAAAAAAAACCTTACACACCCTTATAAACACACACGCACCCTGCACTTACCCACTTTTGTGCGTATACACAGACACACACCATTCTCTCAAGCTGACTCGCCTACACTGGCGAGCGTGCACACAGACACACACACACACACACACACACACACAATTACATAAGCACCCTAGGAGTTTGGCAGAGAAGAGGCAAAAATCAGAGTGGGAGGCCAAGCACCTGGATGAACAGATTATGGTCTAACCCCCACCAGAGACACATAGATGATCTGCCTCAAACTTCAATTTTTTCTCCCTGGTGTGGGCTCTGGCCCTCTCATCGCCTGAGGAACGCTGCTAACCTCAGTGACCTTGGCTCCCAGATGCAGTCAAAATCAACTCATCACTACTAACTGTTGGCTGGTAAGGACCTCCTGTTGTGGTTTATGATAGAATACATGTTGTCCGAACTAAAACTCACCAAATATCTCTAATGGTAAGACAAAAACAACAGAGCAAAATTAGGAGGTAGTAAAGAGGTGTATTATATATAGCACACTTCTTTGGATGGAGGTTTTGGAGGATGACCATGAACAGTTTGCTTTCATTTTCTACTTAGATTGTATTAATATATTGGCTCCTCCAAGTGACTCATGTTTGACATCTCATTTACTACAAGGCCTGAACTTCCACTGCAGCCTTAAACAAAAGCACTGACCTCCCACTCAGCTGCCCATGTCAGCCTTTCATCAATAATCACTGCAACTGAGCTCATCAGAGACTGCCATAAGGTGCACTGCCTATATCATTGAGGACTGTCTGTAACAATGACAACTGGCAACAATGATTTCTTTTTTTTAAGGCTGTCATGCCACCTGGTGGCCATGTTGCACATCTGGTACATAGTACTGGTCCAGAAACACTGCCTCGGTGCCAGTAAAAACAAATTATTGCAGCCTAATACTTGAAACATATGCTATTATGAATAGGTCTGAATGACACTAAACTAAAACTTAAGTAAAAAAAAAAGGTAACAACCAAAAATAATCTCTGTTCCAAATAAAATAACTGATTTTGTATCTTCGTGTAAATTTTACAGGACATACGGGGCTTTAGCTTGTTATATTTCTGATCTTATGTAGTACAGTAATTTTTTCTTTTAGATTGGATATAGCCACAAATTCACCTTTGGAATGCTTCTTAGGCTTCAAACTATAACTGAAATTGAGGGCTGTGGCCTTTTTTAGGAATAGATGCACTGCAGTGTGGAACATGGCTTTAAAGAAACAGGAAAAAGACATGACAGGGAGACTGAAATTGTCCATCATCAGGAGGATCACTTGCAATAGTTAATAGTTGACGATGATAACAAAGACAATGAGGTTGGCTAATGTCTGGTACATTATATGATACACTCTTCAAATTGTATATAAGCTGATATGGGCAGGATGGAAAAGTAAGAACACATATGAACAAAGCAGGAGTAGGCATTAACAGGATAATCAAATTATGAGACTATTTATGGGCTTTAGTATACATGTACATCAACACTTACCATTATTTATATCAGTATCACCTGAGCAGTATTATTGTATTACATTAAAAAACAATCAAGTTACTAACCGTGTATCTTGTTCCAATAAAAAAAAATATATATTTATTACTATTTGCACAAGAAATTGCTGAACCCAATGAGGTGTGCTAAGAAAGGATTACTTTCCACTTTTTGATCTTTTCCTGAAAATAAAATAAATATTGATTAAGGTCAGTCATCGGTTTAATTTTACAGACACACAGAATGCATTAGCCCCATTTGTGCAGAGTACAGTTATAGCTTTTAAATTGTACTGTATCATTTACCCACTGCAGGATGAAATAATAATGTAAGGAAATGGATGTTTAAACATACATAATGCTTACATCATATATTTTTCACTTCCCAGAGCTATTTCATACAATATATGTTTGAAATTACTCAAACTTAAATCACTTAGCCACTATACCTCACTCTATCCACTCTATCGATATGCCCCTTGAAACACATGTTGAAAGGCATCAGATAAATTAATGTTCCAATGCTTTTTAGATCAGTGCAGGACTTTGTGTGTCTCCAGGTTCTTGTTCCTTCACAGGCTCTGGTCTACCCCTGACTTTGTCATAGGAGAAGTCATCATTGGCAGCCATTTGCTGGCATTTGACGGTCCATTCTGCCCTTTCAACCTGACAGTTAAAGCCCTGCAGTATATGTGATAACCTACACAACTCAGCGTTGATATAAAATCTGAATGAGATGTAAGAGGCTTCGAAGCTTAAAACTATTCAGTGTAGCTCTAGAATCTCTGTATTAATGATCCATTTTCTGGCACCAAATGAAGCATGTCGTTATGATTAAGATTATAAACACGAGTTGCTTGGGGCTTTTGTTTGTTTTTTAAAAGCAACTTTTGTAATATTTATTTATATTTCAATGTGGATTAGTTATTCACAATATAACACTATCCAGTAAAAACTGTTTTTGTTAGGGTAATTTTTCTGCATTAGTTTTTTTGGCATATAACATTTTTAAATGTTTTTCACTTAAGTTTATTACATTATTGCCCTGGAAACAAAATTTATGATTTTAAAATAAGTAGCATGTTAAATGAGTTTGACTTTAATATATAAATTTGATTAATGTTATGTCAGATTTGTTAACATGAGTACATATCTGTATGTATGTTTTTAGAGCCCTGTTACAATCACCTCTCTCTGTCTGCAGTCATCACTCTGTAGTGTCGCTCACTGTCTAGGCCACAGTGCTATCAGACTGTTCACATGTCATATTTAATAGTTTATCAACACTCAAAGCTACTGTGCTACAGAATGGATATGCAGACTTTTGTTTTTTTTTTAAGTTAAGGCAGCATATAATGGTGAAGTTGCTAATAATCACTTAAACGCTGACTTGGGATTTGAATGTCAGTGTTATAAATAAAGCTTCAAGGCTTCAAACTATTCAGTACAGTCCTCCTCAATTCACATTTCTCATAGTTGTCCTCGGATTGAGATACTACACAGCCTGACAGCTAATAGTATGGGATTACATAACAGTAAGAGCGCTCAGCCTTTAAATTTCCAGTAATGCATCTCAACACATTGACAGGAAAGTTCTGTTAGCAAAGACTTACTCCATTGGGATGCGAAACTGTACAGTGTCTGGAGGCTGCTCTTTTCCTGGCCTCACCAGAGTCAGGAACCAATTGGGTCTAAAGATCCTCAGTTGTGGGTTACCCAGCTGGTACAGTGGATATCTAAGAAGAGAGGCAAAACTGTTGTTATTCATTGACATCCTGTACTATTTTCTAAAATCACATTCAACAACCTGGAGGATATTAATACTGTACAAATAATCCTTTAGAATTACATGGTGTTACCCAAGTTTCATTTACTTTAGGCAATTGTTGTCTTAAGTTATTGAAAGCAAAGATTCAGTAGAGGGATCATGTATAATGAAAAGTGAGAGGATGTAATCTGTGATTGGGGTTTGCTATATGCCATCTTATCAATTCTATGCCTTGATGTGGGGTCTGCCATTATTGCTGTATGGAAATATGAGTGTCTATTTGCTAAACAGGACAGTACGTTCACCAGATGGTCAAAAACTTTTCTGTGTTGTTTTACGGAAAGAAAGGGAAGAGGGTCTATCAGACCATTTTGGCTAAAATCAATTTATGTGTTTCCTCTGTTTGCTATTATAATCTGTTCTTTTCACTGTTCTCTTTTCATGCCCTCTTATACTTTACCGAAGTGACTATGCAGTGTTCCCAGAGATAGGTACTTGATTGAGAAAATATAATGTTGTTATTACTACTAGTAATGATAGCAAAAACTACAAAAAGTCACGGAAAACTGGGATTATCAATTCACCCTGTGTGTGCCATGTTAGCAGTTAGAATCACTTTATATACTCTCCCAAGAGTTCAAGATATGGCAAACAAAAATCTTCACTGACCAATAGCCATAAATGTTGACATAACTAATACCTCCAAACATGGGGAACATATTACATGCTACTATAATCTTACATTCAGTGTCTTTTTATGTAACATTTAATAACTTTACCAAGCATTTCTAATTAATCATTTCTATGCATATAGTCCGTGATCACAAATTTGCCTCAAACAGCTTTACAGTCTGTGCAGCCTAGGACTCCCTCTATCCTTAGACTTTAATAACAATGACAATAACCTCACGCAGTCCGTAATTACAGAGTTGCCCTTCTATCAAACGTTACTTACCACTACAACTATCTATACGTTGATGCCACGTCTTTGAGGGTAAGAGTGAGTTACAGAGTTAAACATTAGTTAACGTACGCCGATAATGTGTAACATAACTTAAAAGATGTCATATATCACACTAAGACATATGAGGTAGCTTCAGTCAGTGCTGAGAGATACTAACGTTAGCTGGTTCTGCTAGCTTACCAAACTGCCAAAAAGGCAAAATAACTGGTAAATAGAGTCTAGCTACATTGCCCTTTTGCATATTTACGACCATAAATGAAGAAAAGCTTGACACTTACAATAATCTGGTTACTGGCATCACTGGAACGGTTTGTGTTGAGACCTCAGCTATCAGCTAGTTGTTTTGTAGTCTTTTCAAGGTTGTCAAGTGCTACGGTACACGTGCATGAATGTACTTCCGGGGCCATACGCACAGCGCATGCGCACTGGATTTGGTCGGTGCCAAACTTTGCAGCTCTCTGCAGCACTGATGTAATGGTCTCTAGCCTCAAAATAATGCACTCATGATACACTTTGGGTATTTACAACCCAGTAAAAGTTTGATGTGTTCAAATGTGTTCAGATTTAAGTTCTCTTGCTGGACCTCAGGGCCCAATTCCATTTAAACTTAGAGTTTTAGTTAATAATAATCCCAATTTTATTTTTAAAGACAGAACATTTCATAATGCAGAGTGAACAGGTAAATTCAGTGCCAATCTAATGAATGTTTTCTACACAGATTAATTCCTCAACACTTATTCAGAGCTGGTCAAAGTGAGTTAAATGACTGGTGGACATTATATCTTGCGTTAATATGAGATTAAGTGCGCATTTTTCATAATAGGATACTGTCCATTTATTTTAAAGATAATTTTATAATCTGAGATAAACACACAGTGACAGTTCCCTGTCACAACTTGGCTGTATAGTCACACTGTAAAAAAGTTAATTATACACATGTGAATACCTAATTTATCAAGACCTTGGATACAGATAGTTTATGTTCATTACAGTTGTATTAATTCAGAGGTTGATATCCACAGACATTTGGGATAGTAATAATGAAACATTGTCAATGCTTTATTATAAAGATTGTTAAGTCCACATCATCACATTAGAAAATAAGCAAATTCCCTGTACCCAACGTTTTTTCTCATTTTTGACCAGCTGATTCTATTAACCCTCAGAGTAGGCTTACTTGTTATTCTTTTATGAATAGGATTTCAACTTAAGAATGTAATTTCAGTATATTTTAGCAGCTAAACCAGTCAATACAACAAACCCTCATGATGCTAAACTGATTGGAATACTCCTGCACATAGCAAGGAAGACTATTCTCAACTTTTGGATTTCTAAGGACAAACCGACACTGGATGATTGGTATAAGGAAATACTGAGAGTACTTCCCCTGGAAAAGCTGACTTACACCCTTCGTGACAATGTTTTTCAAGATATGGTAACCGGAACAACCTGGTGATGTATGTTTTGTCTTGTTTAGGTTTGGTCTATTTCTGTTTTTGTCTTTCCTTTATTCTTTTTATTTTTTGAATTATGTCCATTTATAGTGAAGCTTTGTTCTGTTGTTAAACATGTTCAACGCAGAAAAAAAGTGGTTCTGTATTTGTACTGAACTGAATTGGGACAACGACTATCAGAACCTCAATAAAGAGAAAGCTTAAAAAAAAAAAGTAATTTCTTGAAAATTCTGTCAGGGTGCATATAATGAGACACCAGGGGGAGACTTCATCCCATGTCTCCATGAAATCCTGTGCCCCGGACTCTGACCTCACACCCACTCGGATGTGCCTGCAGCAGGGGTAAGAATGATTGAAGCCCCCTGAGTGGAACATGAGTCCCTGGCTCAGCTGGTTCAGACCTGGCAGGAAATGTGAGGAAACCACACTGACAGCCCACACTATGCCAGGGAGGGAAGTTTCCGTCAGTTAAGATGCCATGGAGTGTGTATATGTGTGTTGAGGGCAGTTAGACATTTGATTATTATGCAGTTGTTGCAATGTTTACCACTTGGCACAGGTATTTATCACATTATATCAGAATGCTCTACCATCCTTATGGTTGTCTAGTTGTGTTTAGCTTCAAGAAATGAAAATGTTCACTGTCATCAGTTCATAGGTTGTTTACTTGTTTGTTGTTTTGGAACTGGTTCGTCTGACAGCTGACACAAGAGTGTACTGGAGATTCATAAATGCAGTGAGGCACAGGTGGGAAGGTTTCTTCCAAAACACATCCTGTAATGTGTCCTGATCACTGCATATTATGGTGTTAAAACATTAGACTGATAAATAGATGCATAGATATATATGGCCATCAAACAGAAACAATTTTACTCTTCTGTTTCTAGCATTTATTCATCATTTTGTTTAAATCTCTGTTATTATTTCAGTTAACAGTGATTGATTCATTAATTTCATTCCTTGCAAAAAAGCATTTATCTGTGTGTGTATGTGAGTTTGCTTTCAATATTCCTGGGACTCTTATCTCTACGTTGGCCCCAGCCCTGCTTGCTTTGGGTGCAGTAGCAGTGGCTGCACTCATTACCTCAGTCAGGGTGCCAATGTTTAGCAAGGCTCCATCTAGTACAGAACAGGCCGGGTCTAAGGGGAGCGGAGGGGGCCGGGAACATGAACTGGTGCAATCCTCAGCCAAAGGTCCGATCTCACACTGTTGTCCAACTCTGCCATTTATAGATGCGATTCAAGCCTGTTTGTTAATGCACACAGTTGGGCTCTTTAATGGAAAATAAAAGTTAACCATATGATCCAGCTTCACTTGTTTGCCCTAAGAATACAAACCTGCTTAATGAGGTTTTATTGCTTTTTAAACGACTGGGGCAAAAGCCTGCAAGAGCTCTGCTGCTCTCATTATTTTTCAAATATGCTTTTTGAAAATGATTGTTGCTCTTTTTTTTCTTTTCTTTTATTCTTTTGTTGGCTTCTGATTCAATTTTGTGAAAGTAATTTTATGGCTAATGGCTTGGCCTCTTAATTGCCTGGCCTTTATACAGTACATACATAGTGTGTGACAGGCACTAATAACCATAACATGCAAGCACGCACGTAAATGTATATGCATGCAAAATAAATTACACCTACATTTGGTTGGATGTGTGTGTTTGTGTGTGTGTGTGTTGGGGGGTGCTTTTCGTGATCCCCCTGACTTTTAATTTTTAATCTAATAATTATCAACCAATCATTACTTGTTTTATTTCTAACACTCAGCAATGCTGACAATACATTTTGAACTGAATAAGACTTTCTTTTGTGTGAGTGTGTGTCAGAGAGAGAGAGAAAGAGAGAGAGAGAGAGAGTTAGACAGAGAATTTGAATGAAGGTTCAGGTCTGGGGCAGTGGAAAGTGGCTGTTTGTGTCACGTTACAAAAAAGGAGAAAGTAAGTGAGGTGGAGGGAGTGCTTTAACAGCAGAGGTGGATAGACGGAAACAGTTAGGTCTACAGCGGGATTGTCCCGCCAAGAGCGGGCGCATGGAAAGTTTCCCCCTTCGACTCTCAGGCATCCGGAGGAGAAGTTGTCGGTATTGAATATCCTAGAGAAGAAAAAGGGAAACGGTAAATTGAAGATCCAGACATGAAGATGGAAAAGTTTGTCAGTTAAAGTGAATAGTTTTGCATGTAAGAGGACTTGCTGTTTAAGTGTTTCCCTCTGAAGCCACTTCATCCTTCAATGAAGACCGGACCATCCTAAAGCCCTGACTCATTTCCCCAAAGTAGATGAGTTTTATATAATGTTTTAAAGGTCCAGTTATATTAATGTCATATTGTATTACATTATGTTTTTGCCACTAAAACCCACACACTGGACCTTTAAGTGCAAAACACTTAATCCAAAACTTTATTTAGATTAATTTAGTTTCACTTAATCTAAACAGCAGCAGCAGCAGGAACATCTTACCTTATTGCACAATGCTGCAGAGAGGTGGACGGAGAGCAGGTACAGGAACATGATTGAAGATATATATAGCAATGAGTGAGAGAACTTTGAGTCCAGATTCAGTTCAACAGTGGCCTGTTAACATCTGCTGTCATGGGTGAGGCTCATTCTCTGGGCCTGAGCTACAGTGTCATGCACTACACTCATGAATGAGGCAGAACCATGCCAGGGAGCTAATTATCATTTTTAGCAACTGTTGTTTATAAAACCATTCTACTCCTCTGTTGACAGTCTGTAGCAGATGTTTCAAAGATACACGAATGAATCCTATTGACCTTTGTGAGCAACTGAATGTCATCCAGCGCCACCAGCTGGTCTTTTTTTTCCAGATATAGGGTGAATTATTTCAACATTCACATGATTGCTGACAAAAGATTTTTTACAGACACAAGCAATTAGTACTACTTTGGTGACCCCCTTGATTTTTGATCACAGCAAAATACCTGTTAAAATGATTAAATTCCCACCAGTGTCTGCTATACTTTGTGTTTGATGCTATTTACCAAACATAGACATGCTAACCAGCTAAAGTTAGATGGTGGACATTGTGAACAAATCCTGATACACATGAGCATGCTAACACTGTCATAAGCATGTTAGCATGCTGATTTTAGCATCGGCTCAAAGCACTGCCATGCTTGGAGCTGAGGCCACCTGACAGAGCTACTAGCATGGCTGTATAATTTAGGACTACGAAGAGGAGTCATTAGGACTTAATAAATACAGAGCAGAACCTGTAACCTGCAATGGCTAAATAGCAATTATGATGATGATGAAAAACCAATTAAAATCTACTTTTATTGTGCTAAAATGGTACTTACAGATGGTTTTTAGTACTTTACAAAATTATAGGTGTATGATGAGATTCAAATCAATGAGACGTTTTCAGTGATTGCTAGTTTGAACTGTCTTTAACCTAAATAACGCAGTAAGTCCTCTTGACACACAAAAAATAAACCATTAGCTCCTCCACGCCACACCTAATTAAACCCTTGCCCCTTTGCCATCAACACTAAATGAGTGGTCAGAGGTAGTGGCCAGTTCAGGTCAGATTCCTCTGTTTTTTCATGTCCCATGTTCACACTCTCAGAGGGAGCTGGTGCATGCCACGCAGCAGTCCTCTGACTATTAATAGCAGTGAGGGATGGAGTCGGTGGCAATCTGGATGGCGTGTAAATTTAGACCCTCCCCCTTGGATGTTCCGTTGATGTCATGAGCCTGACCTCTGACCCAGGAGCCTGGCTGCCACAAGGCCCATGATGAACTTGAATTTCAGCGCTCTGAATGCATCATGCATTCAACATTACACATGCAAGAACTTTATTTACAGTACACATACATGTACGCAAATGCACTTATCAAACGTAACAGTTTGGGGCAAAAGGCTGTATAAATCTGTCACCAAAGATGCTTAATGCTGTGTGCATTCTTTTACTGTAAGAATGTTTTAACTATCACATGACAACAACTGACAGTAACTGAAGCTTGTTTGTCATTCATATTCAAACTAGCTGGCGTTCACATAGAAAGAATTGTTTCCAGCAAGACACAGAGTGATGACACTATCATCTGTCTCCTTTCCTGAAAACTCGGCACTAAATCATCACAAAGTCAAACACAATCGCACACTGACTTTCAGACATTTTGAAATTAGCTACAGTTGGAGTGGAGTGATTAGTCAGAATGCTCACAGAGGTTCCCACAGCCTTATCCAGTGTCTCTGCCCCTGCCAGAGTTATGTGATGGATTGAGGGGAGGGGGACTGACATGCATGGGGACAGGGCAACTGATCTTCAAGGTATGTCAGCCGACACTTTTAGGATATCTTGTGCACAGCACCATTGAAGACCATAACCCACAAACATAACAACATTGTTCAAGCCATTATTTCTTATGTTTTATTTTTGGGTCCAATGAAGTTGTTGGATACCAGTAGAGCCATGAACATGTTACAGTAAGAACAGTGTTGAAATAAATGGAAAATGACACTGAATTTACAGTAGTTGAACCAACATGATCAGTACACAGTTTGGGTTTAAGATGAAGGATATGCATCTAAGAGCTAAGCATTGCTTTGTATTGCATATAAAACTCAGCATGCACCTTGATGGAGCACACATATTTATTTTCAGTGCATGTCAAACAGTAGTCCAGCCATATTATGTTGGCATTGTAACTCCAGACACAATGGATGTTAACTGTCCAAATGCCAACGGATGCCACTAGATGCCACCTTCAACCAATCACACCACCCCCTGCAACCCTTGGAGCACGCATAAACAACATGCCTGCCCTCAAATGTCTTCTGCAGTGCAATCGAACCGCACTGCACATTAAATCTTATACAACCTATGCCATATCCTCATCACTTCCTGAATCCACTTCAGATTCCCTTCTTGCTTTACATGTTGTTTAATCTGTGACCCCTAAAAGTGCTAGTGATTAAGTACCAGGAAGCATCCACAAAACTAATAATAAAGCCAAGACACATAAGTTTAAAAAAATCTGTTGGTTGTATAAATTTGGACACTGTATGCAGGCTAGCTTCAGTAGTGCTGACTACTATGATTCACCTGTAACATGTTTTTTTTATTATTTAATTTAAGTTGACAATCTCTGATTATTTTCATATCAGGCTTTGAAATACTAGATCCACAGCAAGAAATCTTTTTTCTAACAATTTAGTCCTCTTTAAGTTGGCATTATGACAAAGTTGTGAGATGTTTTCACTGTGCTTTCACATATCAGATTTTCTTTTCCGTTTTTTTTTTTTTTTTTAAAGCAGTGTCATTTTATTGATAAGAGTAAAATCATGTAAATCAAAATCAAGTTCCGGTGAACTTAAACTAAAAGACAAACTTATCTGGATTTATAAGAGGCTAATTTGTCTGATTTTTGTTGAAGATTTACTGTTATTCAGGTCTATTTCACTTTCTAATAATAAGTAACTCTTCAATATGGAATAAAGGTTTGATTTAATACCATGATTGACTTCTAGGCTACAGTCTTTTTGTACATTTATATTTTAGGTTGAATGTCAAGGGCTTTCGGAGTCAAACTAGCTTTCATTGACAAATATAATACTTTGTAATGGGCACTGACAGTCATAGTGAGCTGCGATAAGGGGCAGTGGCTAATGGGCTTTAAATGGGTTGTTTGGCAGATGATGGCTGGTTCATCTGACTTTCTACACTGAGTAAAACTAGCAACGCAATCTGTCCAAAGTTCCTAGATCAAAACTTGGTCTTTAGATGTAATTGATATATTTATCCCTAGGACAAGGTGAACAAATATTAACTGCTTGAATGTGTTATTAACCGCTTGCTAAGTTCCATTACAAACCTGTTTGCTAAGCAAAGCTAAAAGCAACAGCACTTATTACATAAACTATAGGAAAGCATTGCCGATTTAAACCCTCCACATGAGGTCGTTTTATCATTGATTTCTAAATCAAACGCCCTCCATTAAAATGGTAAACGCCACAAGCTCAAATGTAGATAAGACAAGGCAAACTCTAGCCCATTTGACGCCCCTGGCCGTCGATCAAACCTTCAGATGACAAGTCTCCACAGTTTTTACGCACGGAGAGCGCACGGAGAGTTTGTGAGCACGCGTGGGGGGTTCCTCCCTCCCAGAGTGTCCGTGGGCTCCTCGCCCCGGCGGCCAGCTCCAAGACTCAGCCAAACTCTCCTGATCCCCCATTTCCCTCTCTCTACCTTTCCTCTGAAGAAACAACCCGGCGTTACGTCAGAAAGTGCAGGGCAAGCAAGACAGCGTCTTAGGAGCTATTCGTAGGCATTGCTGCCAAACCCGGCTTGGGGCTGCTCACGAGCTCACTGCAGCCAATGCAATTAACAAATCCAACTCTTTTAAAACAGCAGCAGTATGTGGTAAGTCAATTATTCATTCATACTGTTTTGTTTCCCCGCTGGGATTTTTCTCACAGCTTTCTTTACATGACAGGTCTCTGTTGCTGGCACAATTGCGCCAAAAAAACCCAACAGTATAAACGGTGCAAAGATAAAAAGTAGGCTGGTTTACCCTGTAGCCTCACTGAAAACACCATGACATGATGAAGCAACAGAGACTTTTGACGCACAGAGATTTCTACATTTTTTGTGTGTGATTCTTTGCTGATCTCAAAAAACAACATGCCCCACGCTCGAAATAGGAACCCTAGCCCCATCCCAGAGGTAACATGGGACACGGGATTGAAGGAGATGAACGAAACCTGGAAAGGAGCTATAGCCTGTCTCGGGGTGGCCGTCTTCTTTGTCATGACCATTGGGATCATATACTGGCAAGTGGTGGACCAGCCCAATAAGAACTGGATCCTCAGGGGGACCTTTAGCGGACTGATCTGGGAGAGACGAACCCATTCGCTGGTCATACAGACCCTGACGGAGGACAAAACCTATGTGGAGATAGACGTCGGAAATGTGGGGAACCCTGACATTGAAGTTCCCTTTGTTAGGAACCTGTGCTGGCTTAATAAAACGGAGTTTTGCTATACGTGGGACTCGGTGGCAGAGGTGAAGATCTCGCTGGATGTGAATGAGGAGACAGAGACGGAGTGCTACAGTATGACTTGGACGCCGGTGCACTGTCATGTGGAGCTGAAGGTAAGGTTTCCTTCAGTGTGCGCTAAGGAGCCAGTCCCCACAGTGCTTAACAAATCTTCTCTGAAAGTACCATTTAGGAGGAAGACATTTGAATTTTGCACCTATAACCACCACAATTTTCACACTGGTAACTGGAAAGTGATATAACATAGCTCTTCTGGTACTGGTGTTCAAAGTGACACACAAATTTATTAACAAGAAGCCCCATGATCACTTCATAAAAAAAAAACAAAAAAAAAAACAAAAAAAAAACGAAACAATGCCAAACATTCATCTTTATTTTTAAATTGTTATATTACAATCATTATTTGTATTTATTATCTTTTTTGAGCGGAGTGTGGCTCAAAAAAAGAATTAATGCAGCAAGTTGTGCAAAATTCCATAAATCATTTGACTCATAATAATTCAGTTGAAATGCTGTGTAATTAAATGTAATTTTCAACTTTATTTTCAGGATTTAATTCTTGCTGGATTTATTGTAGTGGATTTTAATATATGTTTTTAACTTATATTTTAAACACAACACATTCATGACGCTTGAGAGGCTCTTCTGAGTGAACATAATTTCAAAGACCAAAAAAACATTTAATCATGCGTAATTCTCTCATCCTTTCCCTTCTTGCTGCCCTCGATTAAACAGCACTAAGCGATATACAGTTCGTGTTAAATCTGCTTCGTCACAGTTGTTATGTTCTTTTATAGGCACAGTACTTACTGTACTTCCCCCCAGGCTTAATTATCAAAGGCATTTAACTATTTGGATGTTTGGGGAGGTTAATCTGTCCACTCTGGAACATTCCTCGTCCTAACTCCTTGTCATGTGGCGCGACCGCCCACAGAAAATCTTTCTAAACTTAAGTTGCCTTTATTTTTTCTCAGTTTTAAAATCCTGCCCTGAGCCTCTCAGGTGACCACTTGGCACCTGTTCTTAAACCCCTTAACCGGGTCCAGCTTTGCTGACATGAAATTAATGAGCTCCCGGTTCGCGCAAATGTCCCCACGCGTAAAGACGCTCCAAAGAGGGACGAGCTTTCTCTCAGAAAACACTCTGTCATTCAATCCCTCCTGCATGCGATGCTTTCCGAGACAGTCTCATTTACCAGCCATCACATACCCCCTCTCTGCCCTGCATGTCTACACCGCACTAACAGCAACTTTCACCGAATGTCAAATACACACAACAAGAGATTTGGTATCCCACAAAATATGGCAGCTTTAAAAATATAAATCAAAGTCAAATTTATCTTGTAAACACTCATTCATAAAATTCAGAATTTACTTTTAAGTAAACCCTTTTCTGTCCTTTCTTGTTTTCTCTCACACACTGTTTTGCTTGTGTGCGTGTGTGTGTGTATGTGTGTGTGTGCATGTGCGCATCCTCTCAGGACTGCTTCTCCATGACCAACGTGTCCTGGTACGGCGGCGCCAGCGTCCGGGGTCAGACCTGGCCGATCAACGATCACAACGCCACCACGCAGCTCTTCACTGTGAGTGATCTTAAGGACAACCCCTCTGGCTTCGGCTCTGCCCTGGAACGCTACTTCCTGGGCTCATCAGGTAGGAGGTCCTGGATGAACTGACTTGCTCCTGTCAGCTGTGATTTATTGTTCGTGGCGACTCAATCTAATTAATCTAAGTGGAGTGACAGTTCTTCTTCACACCTATGTTTGCTACAATATGAAAAGACCTTTTTAAATATTTCAAATGACGCAGGGACGGCTCCTTTTTTTTCCACACTTGCAATTAGTGCGGGGTTAGCGCAGGGGCTTGGGAAATCTGACCCCAAATCAGCGATTAACAATGTGTGGCGTGAATCCCAGGGTGAAAGGGAAGCCCCGTGGATGTTGTTGTGTTTTCCTACCACCCCTGTCATGTTTGTTTATGTTTGAGCTAAGAAAAATGGTCCGACCGCTTCCAGAACCAGCATTCCTAAAACGCACACCACTGACTGGATAGGACGACTGTCCCACAAATAGAGTGTAACACCACACTGTCTGCGGCATCTCAGTTTATTAATTTAGAGATTAGACTACAAAGGGAAGTAAACCACCTTTAGCATCTTAAATTAACTCCTAGGATACCGAGGTAATTGCCTTTTGTTTCTATTAAAAGGGCAGGTTTGGATGAGAGCCCTGCTGACTCTTATAACTCACCAGGTTATTTTGGGGGTGTTAGATTTTGTCCTGGGGGTAAAGGGGGGGAGGCAAGGGCCACTGGCAGATGTGAATGGTTAATGTGACTGATGATGAATGTATGATGATGGTTTGTGTGTGTGTGTGCATGTGTGTTGGGTGGGTATAGCATTAACCACAGAGACTTTGCCCTCAAGTCGTCCTTCAGGTTGGAGTTTGCTCGCCGAGCTACTGCTCAAAATAATCAGTTTTATTCTCGGAAGATTTCGCAAAGATAAGGTATTTTTACCACCAGACTGGCAACATTGCAAGCTGAATTGTAAAAAAAAAAAAGCTAAATCCTATTTTTAAGTACATGCACATTGCAACACCCATTTATATCAATGTGTCTGGAATCCTTTGCATGCGTTTTGTATATGCATATGTGTATATTTAGCCCCTACAAAGTGCCAACCAGCATTTAGACCAGGACAGAGGGTGGGACATCAGCCAATGAGGTGATACAAACAATGCATCTGTCGTGGTTTTATTGTTGGATTGTTAACATTCGTTTCACACACATTCATTCACATACTGACAGAGAAAAATACACACATACACCCATCAATATTTTGGGATGTTACATAAGAGTGGCAAGCTAAACAAGAGAGTCACATGACTGAAATCCCTCATCCACCTTATGAGAGGATGATAAATAATTACCAGGACTTTCTAACGGTTTGTTTCTCTATTCAACTGTGCAAAGAGAAAAAAAAACATGGATGAGATGAGATCCCAGTGAGAACAACTGTTTGAACGTTGCCAAGTAACCACTCACAGACACATACTGTACATAGCCCCAAACATAGCAAACTGATGCTCAGCAATGGCAACAATGTCTATTGGAGCATTAAAGGTATATTTAACATGATATCTTGCTTCAAAGTTCAAAGATGTTTTTGTTTGATTCTTAGATGCTGTGTACATTTGCGACAGATCAAACTGTGATTGAAGATGTATTGAAATTGTCCTTGGCTACTTTCCTGTTTTGGATCGGCAGAAACTATCACTGATTAATGATTTTAATTGAATTTGGGCAGTGCGGATGAGCACTGGGTCTCATTCTTTCCTCATGCATGTAGCTCATGAGTTAATTATCAACGAAACCTGACAATGTAGGCTGTCGTGCCTCAGTTTTGGCTAATGTGACAAGAATGTCACACTTTGGAACACTGCATATCCACATTTGGGAAATGTTCTGACTCAAAGTGCACAATCAGAGTCAATCCAATGATGCACTGCTGTTTGGCTATTACATTTTTGTAAGACTGACACCAAAACTGACTTGTGCCCACCTCCTCTGGTATGTGCACTTGGCAAAAATGTCTACTAATCTCTCATACTTATTTTTTTTTAATTGTATGCAGCTTTTTTCTGTTGTTTTGTTTGTTTGTTTTTGCATTTTCATTTATTAATTTTTGAACCAGTACACATCTTGATGTTGAATAGAATACAGTTTTTGGCTGAGGAATAATACTATTTTATTACCTCTGGCATCCACAACAGTTTAAATCCTGAATAAGGACAGCGATTAATCTCTGATTTCCAAAAGTAGGTGAGTGTTTTCTTTTCTTTTTTTTTTGTTAATTTTTGTTTTTTTGCTGTCTCTCTTTTGTGTTATATACCATAACCACATGTGCATTTGTGCTCTTATGTACATCAGACTGATTGGTTATTTTTATTACTCATAATGCAAAGTTTCCCAGTTACTATTTAAGACTTTTCAGATAATCAGAACTCAGGGAAGAACTTGACTTCCATAAAAATTAAAAACATAATTAAACTTATCTCGCTTTGCTTCTTGACCAAACAACCCTAGGACCACCATTTTTTTCCTTATCTTCATCAAAAAAAATCTGACTGCCCTTGCATTTTTCTTCTTCTTTCAAAAAGATCTTACAAAAATAAGGCCTCAAGCATCATATTTTTAACTGCAACAGATGACAGCGGCTGTGAAGGAACAGCATGATGAGATAGAGTCATAACTGTGTTATTGTTGTGGTTCATAGTGGTGGGACAGAAAACAATTATAGCAGCTTTTATGACAAAAAATATCCACAGTTATGTGTAGATAGTAAACAAGATCATAATGAGAAACTGTGAGTTTATGCAGCCATGCAAAGGTTTAATCAGATTATTGATTGGTTCATTGTTTTGGCAGTGAAACATTATTGTTTTTGCATGTATACTGACCAAATCTAATTGCATGCAGAGCTAAAAATATTTTCCAGCACATAAAAAAGACAATATACAAAGTAAATCTTTTTTTATATTGACTCTGTATAATTCAAAGCCATATTTTGTCTTTATTATTGCATTTTCCAACTAAAATTGCACAGAAAACAATTCGGCTTTTCATGTCCACAATAGTGAAAGTGAAAAGTATTTGCTGATTATTTGTACTTGAGACTCGGCGCCTCTGAATAAATCATGTTAGTCTCCAAGCCGCTTTTAACCCTTAGCACATCATGGTTGGAACAGCACCTCTTAAAGAAGCAGGACCGTCCATGTTTGACACTAGTTCTTTACCTGATTTTAATTTACAACACTACTATAGGTTGCACCACTGAAGTGCAAAAATGTACAGTAATGCTCCCACTGGACTCACTAATTTACTTTAGTTCATTCAAAACATCTTGTGCGTTTCTCCTACTGAGTTTCAGTCGGGTGAAAAAAGAGCTGCAGAATGTTTGTTTCCCTCAAAACAGATTAACAAAAGGCAGCACTCCAGTGGCAGTAAAAAAGTAAGAGTCACCACATGTCTTGACCATTTTGGTGAATTTTATTTATAATTAATAGACTGACAAATCTGCATTTCGGCATAGAAAACAATCATCTGCACTTTGATGTGCCTTGTTTTTCCCTGAATCCTGTTTTCTGGAAAACAAACTGCAGTTTTAGCTCAGCATGCAGTTTATGAATATCAGACTTCACAACTGTTTGAACCCACTGACCGTTTGCAGTATCTGTGCTGTACATGTGAGCCGTTGCGAGTGCATGGGATCTGTCCTCACGGACTCTAGTTAGTCAGAGGAGCACATTATAAATGTTTCAGGCAATATGGAGCCGTGACTGAAGTTACTAACTTAAGAAGACTCCAGGGGACGATTAAATCGCAAGTCAGACAGTCAGAAACACAGCAACAGTGTGACTAGAATAAGAGCTGTTATTAAACTAAAGAGGAGAGAACAATGAATGACAAAGTGAAGAAGAAGTAGTAAGTAAAGCAGAGAGAAAGGAGAGAAGATATATGCAACTGTGCAGTGACATTTGAGAGGGTTGCCAACTGGAGGAACTTGTCATAGCCCCACCTGTCTTTATCCATACAAAAACAACTGGGCTACTAATAACAGAGTAGTGTCACTGAAGTCACATCCTGCATTTAAAACCCAAGAAAAGACTGTCACGGAGAACTTGTCCCGAGTTTTAGATGCTTATTCATACATTTTTGTCACTGACGGTTTTAAGGATATATTTTAAGTTATGTTTCAGCAAAAGGGAAACCTCTGGGATGAAAAAAGAAACCAGTACTGTTGCGCTAAAATATGCAGTCCCTCAAGTGGCCACTTGAGGTTAGCTCCAAAAGTGAGTCAAATCAAATAGACTCCCTTTTAAAACACTTAATTTTAAAATGCAGAAATATCAAAGTTTGGAACCTGGCACAAAAAATGTTTTTGTCTTTATAACTAATTTACACATTATTACCAACTGTAGCTAAATGGAGTCACTAAATTTGACCTTACAGACTTCTTTTGGTGTTGGGGTCTTTGAACAATTTTGTGATGCAAATATTGACCACCCTATATTAGTTTGATGTACGGATAATTTCAGTAACACACCCCATGCTCCACCTCCTTCCTTATTTTGGGTTTAGCTGAGAGTAAGATGGAGTCAAGCTCTGCCTAAATGATGACAGCAAGAGGCATTACACTACTTTTACAATGGCTTTTATGAAAAATAGGGGTGATGGCACAAAGACTACGTCTATACTTTTTGGTTTGAGCCAGCAAGTGTAGCAAAAATAGATTTAGAAAAAAAATCATAAAATACAGATACCCAAACTATACAACAATTATTGCAAATATTTAAATCACATGATGCAACATTACAGTAATTTAAGGAGATTCTTACTCTTGAGTCCGTATCCTAAAATAAATTACACAAGCTGAAGATGCACCAAGACTTCATATTTGTAATTCACATAAAGAGTCACTGTTTAAAGTAACATTTCCTACATCAAATGAAACTGTATTTAAATTGCTTAATTTGTATGTAAAAAAATTTTTTTGTTAATTTATTTTTTTATTGAAAAACAGCTGTAGTCTATTTGGTATTTATTTAGTATTAATTTTAAGATATTGTTACATTTAAAATTTAAATTAAAAATTGTGTTATTAACAAGTGTGAAAAATGATGACGTGTGTACAGTGTAAATTTAAGCTAGAGCTCTGGCAAGTTTATAACTATTTTACAGTATATAACTTGGGTTTTTTAACACAGCTGGCAGTGTTTTGAATGCTGAAGCAGGTTCATTTACAGATGATAGCCCAAAGCTAAATGGTCTAATGATATTTCAGGGCGCAGAGCCATCCCAATGATTAAGTTTTTTTCATTGTGATATTATTTTTTGTTGTTAAACTAAATACAGCAGATAAAATGATAACTTAAAATAGGAGATAAGAAAACCCAACTCTATACAAAACTCTTAAATAAGAAAAACATGATTTATTTGCATCCGTTTAATTTACACACACACACACACACACACACACACACCCAAACACATACATACAGACTTAAGCGTATATACTTGAATAGGTACATTAGATTTTGTGTCTGAGATAAAAATAAGCATTATATTTGTTTTGAATAAAAAATTTTGTTTTACAGCTGAGACTATTATGATATTAGAAAAATAAATTATTTAATATAATTATTAGTCTTCCTCCAAGGGCCTCATTTCTTCAAAGTCCACACAAAGAAACTGCACGTTTACATGAGACAGATAACTTGGCTCTCGTCTAAGTTTCCCTAACTCATCATTACAAATAAGGGCTTGGAGAGATCCTATTTGTTTTCACAGCAGACTGTAGTAATAAATGAGAGTGTGATAGCTTTAACTGTGACATCGCCTAGTTCTCTTGCGCTGAGTCTGGATCCAATAAAAGTCATTTATCTTCTGTCACTTTATATCTACTCTTGTTCCATGCTTGCCTTTATGAAGTGAACATCAGAGATTAGAGTCAGTTATAACTCCTGCAAGACTCAAAGGGTTCGACAGCAACTCCTTAAAAAGTCAGACCATCTCCTCCACACGTGCACACATAAATATGTGTAAATGTGCATGCATGTCACCTCAGTCTCCTCTCCTTATGTCTCTGATCTCATTCTTTTTTAGCATTGTTCTTCCTCCCTTGAGCTCAATCTATCTAACTATCTACCACTCCTTTTTTCTTTATTTCTGTCTCTTACTCACTCTTTCCATGTGGGATCCAAAGAAATCAAACTTTATGGCTTTAGCTCATTTGTTGTTTGGCCAAGTTAAACAGACAGATGCAGATAAAAGTTCTTTCAGATTATGATAATTTATCAGCTTTATGTGAAAGAAAAGAACCTTGTGATGACAAGAGGGAAAATGAGGAGTAAGAATGCTACCAGAAAGGAACCAAGGCACATGAGATGAGGAGCCATTCAAAGCCTTGATTGTTGTGGCTAATGCAAGACAAAAAAACCCCCACACCTACTCGGGTCACCCTGATGAAGCTCTGTGTGTCTGTGTGATGTAGGTGTGTTTTTTTTTATATTTGCAATGCCTTAAACAAGCCAAAAAAGGCTTTAAATGCTCTTAAACTAAAATGTCTTGGTTGCTTTTCATCGCATCGAAATTCATCACCTCTGCAACAAAGAGCACCTTCTGTGATTTTTTCTACACACTTTCAAAAGAAATGCGCTCGTTTCTCTCACTTCTAACGGGTAGGAATTTATTTTTATTATGGTGCTTAATGGTGAGCAAATGCAAAGGAGGTAAAATGACCACAGTCAAAATAATGGAGAAAATCTGTTTGCCACTAAATAGCGATACACTCTCTTCCACAGAGACTGAGCAGAAATAAAAAGCTGAAATATTCAGCTCACATGTAAAAAGAATACATGTTACTCAGTAGGTCACCAGGAGGTCCCAGGGCAGCTGCAGTGAGCTCGACTCTCCTGGACAAGCAAGAGGTGAAACACTTGAACAATGACTCACTTAGCCAACTGAAGCTTTGTTAGAAGCGAGCTGTCATCTCCTGTATGAGAGGGCTACTGTATGAAATTCACCCCACAACATTTTCCACAGTTGATCTCTTACCAAATACTTTCCATCAAGGGCAGTATAGAGTGACTATTTAAGTAAAGGATTGATACAACAGCTTCTGTTCACTGGTGTAATTACAGTGGCTCGTTCACAGCCATCTTCTTAAACTCAACATGTTGCCAGTCAGCAGTTGCTTGGATCAGTTCTCTTCTCTGTCATTTTACAAATGAGCTAAAAAAAAATTTAGAGGCTAAGTTGTCTGAAAGTGTAGCAGCAAACTACTTTGACAGTATGCTAACTTTACCAGCTGGAAAAGAACAGAGGAAGAGAAAGATTTTTTTTTTATTATCTAAAGTGTTTGAATGTGGGATCTTCTTCTTTTTTGCTTGTGAATTTTAAACAAAATGCAACGCCTCTCGCTTGAAACAGTAAAACTGATAGATGGTAGAAATAGAGCAGAGAAAGTCTTTTTAGTGTTTCATTATTTTTTTCAATAAGAGGAATTGGAAATTTACTACCATGGCAAGACCCCAGTTTTGTGGCCATCAATTTCTTGAGGTTGGGCACAGAAACCAAGTTTCCATTGTTAAGGAAATGAATGCCTGAGCACACACACGCTTGTACACACGCACACACATACTTAGCGTTTGAATACATCTTTTATAACCCCGGTCAGGTCTCTAAGTGTGCACAGGTGTCATAAATAAAAGTATAAATATGACAGGTAAAAGAGTGTAGCCCATCTGGTCCACAGCAGCAGGGAGTCAGACATCGAGGGTCTGCACGCCACATTAAAATCTTTCTGACCCATCAGAAGGTGCATGGGGTCACCTCCGCTGCCACCTCCAAACGTTCAGCTCAGACGCAGCGAGAGGAAGTGCACAACCTTTATGGGTCCTATAAGTCCTGCACTGTTTTCACGGAAGTCTACAGTTTCCCATTAAAGCAAGTGTGTGTGAATGATTGTGAGAATGCGTGCATGTGTGTGAGGAGGCAAATCCAAGGTTGCTTGATTTGTGTGTTCACTGAACAGCTGTAAAACATAAGCGTGTGTGTGTGTGTGTGTGTATCAAATCAGTCAAACTTCATTTGATTTCACCTTTTCCTATCTGCCGTTTTTAAGGTGAGGGGATGCAGTCAGTCATGCATATAATTTTGCTTTTGAGAGCTAGTGGAAAATATTTCGGGGGAAGCTTGGAGTGTTTAAGGAATTGTTCTAAAAATAGAGTCTACCCCTGCTTCCCCTTCAACTCCTGGGCACCCCACCTTGGCTGTAACTCAAGTCCTCAAACCTACTTCACTCTCTTAAAATAACAACTTATTGATTCCTGCTCCCGTCTGGAGATACTATTTAGTCAAAGATAAGTATCTGTGTCATGCTAAGCTTTTTACTCATATAACCTGGGTGCAAAATTTAATCGGGAGTTCCCCCATGCTAAAAAGGCATGCAGTAATGTCTATGCGAATGTCTAAGAGAGAACCAAATTAACTGATAACACAAAATTTAGTATATATATATCATTCAAATCTGCGTGTTTAGTCAAAGACTGTATGACATATACAGCTGTTTTTGACCAGACTGTCCCTTTTCCTTGAGGCCCCATGGTGTCACCTCCCATAAAAATTAAATATGACTCAAGAAGTCATGCTTGCAAACATAAACTCCACTTTCCACCCTGTGTGCACTTTGTTAAAACACAGTTTGCAGCCTGCTGTATCTGCACATCATTCTACAGGGCTGCTTGGTGTCTGGTCTTCTCTGGTTGCCTCTATTTCCACTGCCTGCATTCCACTTCCATCCTTCCATAAAGCTATAACATTTTCTCCTCTGTCCTACTTTCTGCTCCACAGTGTTAGTACATTATTGACATGCAAAGTTGTATTGCGCCTTTGTTTAATTAAAAATATGTCTTGGCATTTTAATCCCTTGAGCTTTTAATGTGTAACAATGTTGCGAGGCAAAAAATCTACATTTATCTGCCATCATGAATCTATAACAAGCAGGAAGGTTGTGACTTTATATCTTGTGAGGGGCAGCTGAGGAGTTACCAGTATCTCTTTGACATTATCCGTTGCAAACACGTGAGAATCACCCTGAGGTTGAGGGCTCTTAGCTAGGCTTTATTCAGCACTTAAATACTGATCTCTCAAACTATTAATCTGATTATAAACTGGTACATGAGTATCCTGCCTGCTCCTGGTTCCTGCTTGCATGAGAACAGTAAGCCCATTGAAACCAGAGAGGGTGGCTGAAGCGAGCCAAGCTCTCAGCCCGTGTTCTTAGACTGTCTGCCGGCTTCGGAAACAGGTCTTTCGCCCTAATCTGTTTACTGATCAACTTCAAATCCTAAATCCCAAGTTTTGCTATTTTGAGCCGGTTGTGCAAAAACCAGAGTGAGGGGTCTGTGGTCAGAGTCTGGGTTTGAGGAATGGGGCAGTGACCGATACTGGCTGACCTGAGATGGATCACACCCAGCAGCAGAGCGGAGTGGACAGGAGAGGAAAGTAGTTAAAGCTGAGAAGCAGAAGGTGGGAGTCAGGACGGGTAAGAAGTAGTGAGGATTGGGGGTCGAGGCAACCTGAGAGTGGGGAGGCATTCCTTGCAGGGCAGCTACATCTGCAAACACAATTTTCTGTTTCACATAATCTGATCATTTCACATGGCCCCTAAGAGGCCTAGATACTGTACATATATTGAGAGGGAAATTAGAAATTTTCACAAGCTGACTGATTTAATTGAAGGTATGTCTCTTTTGATCTTCTATGATGTTTATGTTAAATTAGAAGTGTAGGTATGTATTTTATGGTGTTGTTTTCATGTTCTGGGGCAAAGCCTAAAGAAAAATTAATGAAAACAGATGCTGATCTTCAATACCAATGTGACTTTAATATCGATATATATATCCCAACTACCTAACCCTTCTATCATTGAGGCGCAGTGTAACTTACCTACTGAGAAATTGCCAGCAGTCCCCGGGTAAACTCATCTAACTGCATACTGCTATATCTCATTCTAGGGGGGAGTTTTTCTCACAGATGAGTCGAGCAATATCAGCTGACACAGCCCACACTCTACCTCCCACAACACTCCATCCGTCACACTCATCCTGGTCTTAGTAACACTCCTGCACTATGTCATTTAAGATGAATCATCTAACCTTATATCTGTTAGAAGTGACACATTATATTATCAGTGTATCTGATTTTAGGAGATCACAGTTCGGAATTTCTGACAAGTATGATGTAATAAACTAATATCCTGTATCCTCTTCCCATCTGCTTCCCACCATGCAGGTGTTGCAGTGCTTGTATCTCCTGATATTCCCCTGCAGCTGGGGGTGGACAGCAGACAGCAGTTCTGCCTGCAGTCACTGCCCAGTATGGAGCGTCTCCCGCTGCAGTACACTGTGTGTGTGGCCCACAATGTGAAAGCTGCTCATCAGGAAGCTGTGCAACAGCTCTCCCAGCACAGCAGGGAGCTTCCCAACATGAAAGCGCTGTGGTTAGTTCAGTTTGATTAGTGGAGTTGTTGTCATAACACCTATAAGTCAGAGAGGAGTGGAGTTTTTGGTCCACCGAGCTCTGACTGAAACTTTGTGGGTTTGTGGGGAATCATAAACTCAGAATCACCCAGATTCCCCAGGGCAGCAGATTCTATATGATCCCTCCGTTTGTCCCGCAGGCTGCCATTCTGGAAGCTGCTCGCCAACGTGGATTCAGGGCCGAAGGTGGAGAGGGAGCTGAGGACCTTCTCTAATCGTCTGAAGAGACACCAGCTGGGGGAGGGAGTCATCAGCCTCAATGAACATTCCACCACCCTCCTCTCTGATATGGTACACACTCCTCAGTGCTTTCTGTGCTGTGCTGTCACTACCACCAGCCTCAAAAACTTGAGAGGAAAGGAGATTTTTCCAGTTTTGGTTTATATAAACATTAAAGAAGATCACAATTTACAGTTGCAGTCATGCTTAGTAAAGAAGGCAGTCATGTAGCTACTAACATTGAACTTACTGTTCATGCTTCTACAGATAGAAAACCATTTTATGTCTTAGGATGTATGAAGGATCCCATCTTTTTACCTCCTGCTTAACGGTCCTCATTTATCAAAGAACATAAATTTGACAAGATATCCGTTCAAACACATCATATTTTTTCAAATAACCGGTCTTTAAAGGATCCAGTACATACATTCAGAAAGCACTTGCCATTTCATGGAGACTTTGTTCATCTATATGGAGGGAGACAAAGTATTTTTTATTCTCCATCCAGATTTGTTTATTATCTCTCATTTTTGAAGAACAGAGCTTCCTTTGGTCTGCTCAATTTAGAAACTTTGCAACGTAACCAAAACCAAAGAATGTTTGTATGAACAAAGCTCCGACGATTAACTTTCCATCTTACCAGGTAATGAGTATAATTGAGTATATTAAAATCTATACTAAAGAAAAAGTACAAATATTACCATAGAAAGTGACTTTTAAGTATAAAAAGAAAATCACTATTCCAGTAAAAGTTAAAAAATATCTGGGTAATAGACTGCACATAGTGCATTAAAATATTACTCAATAAATTACTCATAGTATTTCTTTTTTAATATTTTATTATTATTATTATTATTATTATTATTATTATTATTATTATTATTATTATTATTATTATTATTAAGATCAACAGACAATAAAAGCTACAAGATGAGTTAATGTTATTATGATAACATCTAAAATCAATGTTACTTGTAACAAGGTTGTTAGGCAAATGCAGTGAAGTAAAAGTAAATTACTTTCTCTGAAGTGTAAAACAGTAAAGAGAAGTCATAGTTTTAAAACAGGAATCCTGAAAGTACTCGTTCCTGAAAAAAATCTTTTTTTACTTGTGTGATTTGCATGTAATGGGTTACTGTTCACCCTCAGTTAGACCTTCAGGACTTCATTAACAGTCTCCTCGGGAACATTCAGTTCAGTGTGTACACTACTGTTACTCACTCCTACGTGTATCTCTTTTGGTTCTTGTTTTCATCCTCTCCTTATTCAGCCAGTTCTTGGGCCAGGTTACTGTAGACTCTCCTAATCCTCCTCTTCAACCATCTGGGCTGTGAGGCTGGTGGGGGTTCACTGGTCAGAGGCTCAGAAACTGGTCAGGGATAGAGATGAAAGAGTTTTCTTAAGTGGATCTCCAGAGTGCTGGAGACAGGCAGGGAGCAAAAAAAGGACGGGCAGGTTCATGGAAATGTCATAGCATAGGAAAAAAAAATGGTTAAGGGCTTTGCCTTCATGTTGAAAAATTTGTTTCCCAGAGAGCAGACCACACTACCTAACAGG
>JAPZDY010000023.1:8256125-8267676 GCA_029783645.1 Ctenochaetus hawaiiensis
AATTTGTTTTGTGACATTTCTTCTTCCTTTTTTAAAATGATAATTGGTTTTACCTCTCGGCTGATTTGTTTCCAGACTTTTTGATCTGTTCTGCTTTTTTCGTTTTTGTATGTAAGTTCCAGAGAAATCTGTGTGTTTACATACTGCATTTCTACAGTCTTTAAATTTGTAGCTGCTGCTGGCTGTCTTGATAAGGAGGAACAAAGCAAGCCCCTCGTTTGCTTAAAAAGAATCTGAATTTCTCAAGAAGACCAAATGAAGATAAAGAAGGACAGAGAAATGTTTGATTTTTTTTGCGGGGGTAATTCTTACTGTAAGGAAGTAAGCTCCCAGAAGCTAACAACACCGATGCACCGTGGTACTGGATGTCTTGCGCACTCATTGGAAAGGCTTTTACTTGAACCTATCAGGCCAAATGGCCGATGATTTATGAATGTACCTCAAGTTATGGTTTTCACTGCTTTACAAAGTCATCAGACACAAGATCCTATAACCCCTTAGCACTTAGACCCTGTTCGTAGAGTAGTTATCTTAAGTTATCAACATACCTGGACAAATCTGAATGTCCTATAGAACTGTAGGCCAGATAAACATGAGGCAAAGCCACTGTTATTATAACTCTATATTTGAATTTAAATGAGATGTTACCATCTTACTAACCTGCTGTTGTGAGGGCTCTTTTGATAGGCTGCTCATTTTCTGTCTGATGTTGTGTTGATATGCTATTTCTTCTTCATGTGTGCAGGCTGAAGTTTAAAAGAAAGCCTTGTTGGTGACACCACAGAGGTTAAAGCAGATTTTTAATAGGTAGTTCAATGTGTTTGGAAATGCCTTTATCACTTTTGTAGAGAGTTAGATGAGAAGACCAATACTACTCTCACATCTGTACAGTTAACTATTAGCCATTGGTTAGCTAGCCTGGTCCAAAGGTACAACAACAACTGCCTTCCAGCACCTAAACCTCAAAAATAAACAGGTTGTATCACAATGTTTAATCTGTACAAAAACTGGGGTGTAAAAATGAGGAATTGTGGCTTTATACTGGGCCAGAAACTAACTTCTTTTAATTTTTAAAATTTTTGTGCTAAGCTAACTGTCTCTTGGCTACCGGCTTCCCATTTACCATTATAAAAACTGATCAATTTCCTCATCTAAGTCTTGGCAGAAAATGAAAAGTAGCTTATTTCCTCAAATGTCAAACTATTCCTCTATAGCACAACATTTGGGAAAAGACCTCCTCTAACCCTAAATACATGAATACAGTGCTTTCATATGCAAGTACTGTCAGTTACAGCAATCTTGGCATTATCAGAAATTGTCGAAAGCATTACATGACATGCAAAGTCAGACAGATGCAGTGGCCTGATGAGTAATTCAAATTCTTGCCCTCATGTACCTTCATGTAGATTTCTCTCAACTGTCCCTGTAGTCACATCCACCTCTGCCACTTGTATCGAAGGATTTCTTTTGTAAGAGAATTTTTTTTAATTTAGTTTAATCCCTAATTAAATGCTCTAAGCAAATGATATGTAAATAAATAAGTGATTTTTCTTATTATATCAAAAACTAGCCAACAGATAAATATAACCATCTTTGCGCCATGATGCTTTGCTCTATGCCCAGTTAGCTACCAGACAGAGCTGCGTATCAGTGCTTCCTTTAATGAATTGTTCTTCACATGATCTTAACTGGCCAACAGTGATGATACTCTGAAAACCTCTTCACATAGTGAATACTTTACCACTAAACTGATTGTGTAATGTTGATCTATGAAGTTTACTGCATCAACTCAAACACTCAGGTCTATTGAAGCTTATCAAATCACCAAATGTCTTAGCGCAACGCTGTATGTTGTGAACACATTAATGTCTTAATCTCTCCTAGAGCTGAATGTACAATGGACAAACTGTGATTTCCCAACCGAGCCTTTCGTGTGAGGAGCTTTTCTAGCTCCCGTTGTAATACCTTTGTGGAATGCTGTGGTATGTTCACATATAAGTTGCAGGAGAGCTTTGATGTGTTATTCCTACCCTCTACAGACTGAGCAAACCATGTGCCTTAATATGCCAATCTTAAATATTGACAATACGAGTGTCTGGATTATTGCAGTATCAGCAATGTACATAATACGATGACTGTGCCATTACAAGTGTATTTCTCTTCTGTAAATCAGAGAACTTAGAACGAAAAAGTTGCAATAAAGTTTACATTTTTCTTACATCACTTACTGGACGCTTTGCATTTTTCTAGTCTGAAAATATGCTTCTGTGCTTGACTGTTTATGCAATGGACTGGCAAACTGTCATTCCAGTTGTACAAATGCCACCAAAGGATTGTGGGATAGACCCCAACACCCAGAATGACCCTAAATAGAAATATGCTGATATGTTAAGAAATACAAGACTGCCATTATTTTAATTAGTTGTTTTTACTTGTGTTCTTTGCTGCATCTTTGAGTGAGGTCTTCTTGCCCATGTGCACGCTCCTGTGTGACTGCATTAGAGTGTGTGAAAGGCTTTCATCGTTAACACTCCTTGCTCTACCTTCTCCTCATGTCAGGAAGTCTATGGCTATATATCTGTTAGCATGCTGACGACTACGACTCCACTAATTCCCCTTAAACCTAATAAAAGTTATTTATAGCTTTGGTGAGCATGCGGTGGGAGAGATTCTAAAGGGAATCACATTCAGCACAACCTCCGCTAAGCTCCTCTTCCTTACCTTCTTCTCCTGCTGCCCCTTGGCTGAGCTCCACCTTGGGGCCCCCAGACCCTGCTCCTTTAGCGCAGACAGGTGCAACTGGCCACAAACATGCACAGACCCTCAACGCCAGCCGCTGGGCTCACCCTCTCCGTTTACACCCTTGCCTTAATCACTTAGATTCATATAGCACTTTTACAAAATCTGGCCACAGTTCTCAGCCAGATAAAATTCACAAGACATTCTAGTGTGGCTCCATGGTTTGTGAGGTGGTGAAGTTACAGTGTTACGAGGTTTGAGGGGACTGTGCTGCAGGGGACAGCAGAGGTTAGAGAGCCAGACATCAAAACCTTGAATGACCTTCATCATTACATATGATTTTTTTCTCAACTAATACAGGTGAAAACACAATATTATATTCAGAATTTGTCATACATGCATATAATTTCCCCCTCATCTGTGTGCAGTGAATCAGTTGGATATTGATGTCAATTCTGAACACTGAAGCTTCTTCCAGAAATCTTGCGGTGAAAGACATCCACCCTAAACTAACATTTAGCAGCAGGAAACAGTGGTCCAATTATTTTTTTTTCTTCGCTCACTAAATCATCATGTAACATTCAACCAAATTAGTTTGGGCATAACGGAGCCTTACGTAAGTCGCCCCGCAGTGCAGGAAAACAAATTGTCCTGCCAAAACTTGAATCAAGAATGACACAAATGATCTACATACAGTAGCTGCAATGAGAACAATGTTATTCTCCACTGTTAACAGCTAGTGATCACTCGCCGGTCAAAATGGGAACATCCATGCTCCTCTGTGAATGATTAGCTTATAAAACAAGATAGGCAATCCTGGCTCCCTTCTTTGAAACTGTTGTGCAGCAAATGGCACATGAATTAAACTGGTGACAAGCAGAGGCTGCAGATCTCTCCCAAAGTCTACTTTTAGAAAGTGCAAGTCAAGGTTTTAGGTTTCGGTGTCTGCTCTTGAGTGAATGGGTTTTCCAGCTTGCCAATTAGGTGCGCAGCTTAAAGATGTTGTCTAAAAGCCAGCCAGTTGAAGTCTGTTGATCATTTTGTATGGATTTGTCATAGTTTGTCCGCAAGTCTTGGGTTATAGTAATACACAATTTTGCCTTTTTCTATTGTGTAATCAAAACTTTACTAATGCGCAGAAAAAGCAAGGAAGCTCTTCATAATTTTGATAAAGACATAAAAAATAAATATACAAAGGTCTGGCTTTGAAATTGACTCTTCTTATCATGTGGCCAAAGAGCAAGTTCCCAGAGTTGATGAGGAGTAAGCAGACCTGAGGAATGCAGTCTTGAAATGTTAGCCTGCTATCGGAAGCCTAGAGAAGGGTGACATCAGGGCGGGTGTACAACGGCGGTGTGTGTGTGTGTATGGGAGAGAGAGGAAAAGAGACTGCACAAGTGGTGGATAGCAGCAGAAACTGTCACATCTAATCACTTCCTGCCTATGCCCTCCTTGGGAATCTGTCACCTTACAATGCCTTTAAACGTCTTCTATTTAATTCAAGTTAATAACTGAATATGCCCCGGGTAGCCCCTGCAGAAGGACTTATTAGTGCCCTCTGAGACGGAAAGAGCTTCTGGGTGCCATCTACTTGAGCCGGACCACCTGGCCAGAAGGCAGGCTATAGCTTCCCTTTGATTAAGTAAACAGAGAGCTAAGGAAAGATCTCATTTTGACACCAGACCAGTTTCAGGAGGTTTACAAATTGTCAGAACTAAGAAAAAACTGATTAACATAATTAAGACCCCTTATGCAGATAAGGATTGAACATAAAAAAATAAACAAGCCCTGAACCAACCATACATGACATGCGTGCCTCAAGAGGGCTATTTTAATGTGTCATCCACAACAGTTAGATTGACTTAACTAATGTTTAGAGGTTGTCAGCAAAACACCAGCTAAATGCTTAGTTACAAGCACAATTATTAACAATGTTGGTGGCATAGCTGAAGCGTCAGTTCACCACTTTGATCCAGACCAGAAATCTCCAACAATGCATTTCTATGATTTCCACGGTCCCCAGATGGTGATTCATCAAACCTTTTCCTCTTGTGCCACCATGAGGCTGATATTGCGGTTTACCAGTGAAATGTCTCAAAAACTATGTGAATGGATTGTCCTGATTTTTGGTCCACACACTCATGCCTCCCTCAGGATGAAATGCTATAATTTTCTTGATCCCTTAACATGTCCTCTAGTGCCATCATCAGGTCAGTGTCAATTTGGTAGATAAGCAGGTGTCTGCAAAAACGTGTATGCAAAAAGGACCAGACAATAATTAGAAACATAGCTTAAATTATACCAGCTGAACATAGTCACTGTGAGTATGTTAACATATTGGTATTGGCACAGCATGGCTGCACATTTTTCATGTTGTAATTATTTATTAATCTAACATCTGGTTTTTAAAGTGTTCATCACAATTACGTTGAGCACAAGTCACACTCTTTTATACTGGTCCAACCAACAATCCAAAACTCAAAGAAACAATTATTAATGTATTAATACATTAGTTTTCTGTGAATAAACTAATGAATTAATACACTTATCTTTTCATATTTATCCAAAATTTGACTGTCTTGGTGTTAACTTCACCTGTGGCGTTAAATACAGTAAATACAGGGCACAACTTCTCCAAGCTTTAAAATTATTCAAACTGATAACAATCAAACAAATCATTGAGTAAGAAATGACACACTCTCAGGTGATACAGCTGTCTGACATTCACTTTATTGTTAAAACTTGTTTTGGTATATCAGCTGCTTGTCTTTTTACACATCTTTAAATTAAAGGCAAGATATACAGCTCCATCCTCAAACACCATGCAGCAGTGTAAACATGAGGTCTACTGAGATAAAAAGTTATCGACTACAACATACTGGCAAAGCTGGTGATAACAAAACTTAAATGTCAAAAAAAAGAGGAAGCATTTAGTCCTTTTAACTTCTTGAATCAGCAAAGCTTTAACTTAGTGCTCATTGTTTGCTGCATTCAGCTGGTAAATAAGCAAGTTTGTTTTGTGCATAAAAAGGTGAAAATGAGAAAGGAAAAATAAATATGATGAACTGACAACATATACATACCGTAACAACAGAAATGCATTCCGACACATTGCATTGACAGCTCAATAAACATCTGCACTTCCTATGCATAACTCCAAGGGAAATCGATTTCTTAATGTCCTGAAGAGACATAACAACCTACTACAGAGATTCTGCATCTCATCTTGATAGCTGCAACACCACTCCTCTGGGCAAAACAACTGTTGTTTGCTATAAAAAGTGTACAGTTTAGACTGATCTGTCAAAAGGTAAAAGTAAGAAAATGTTTGTCGAGGACTAAATGGTCAGTCATGGAGTGCATGACAGAGTTGAAGTACAATTAATCCACTCTTTTTTAACAAAAGACACTGAAAAAAGTTAGTTGGCCACACGTTGTCAAATAGTAGCGCATGTGAGGTTCACACACCATGTCCTGCCAACTGCTCATCTCCACAGCAAATTTCATGTTCGTCAGGGTCACGTGACATTGTACTGTTGCGCTTGTACATGCTAGTGTAAGAGCTAACCTTCCAATGCAGCAGCTAGCACCCTCAAATACCGAGTTAGTTAAACCTGAGTATGAAAACAACAAACAAATGCACACAGGATCTGCACTCACCATTATATCATGAAATCTTGGCGGCTAAAAAGAACAAACATACAGGCTGTTTACTTGAGTCCAAAAGGCAATAAAGATCATTGTTTAGACAGTGAGAACTGTTCTCTGTCTTCTGTGATGGTATCTAGAATCACAATGACACATAGTCACTTTCTAAGGCTAAATATCTCCAATTCTTGTGATTATAAATCAACTGCTTTATGCCTACAGTCTTCCATAGGCATGAGATTATTAAACGCAACAGTTCAGCCAAGCAAATCAGTCTCAGAGGCAGTTTAAATACTAACTCATGAAATTAATGGACACCACGCAACATGCAATGTGTTCATAATATTTAGCATCAAGTTTGCCAGTTATATACCTGCCAGTGACATATGACTCAAGTTCTACAACAAAGAAGACCAGAAGAAACCTAAAAACGAGAGGAATTCAAAGGATTTTCAAAACTGGGACAAAAACTAGTAAAAATATTGCACCATCTCTCAACTTAAAACAGGATACAAATATTAGATGATGCTACTGAACAATCCTTCAGCGGCTCTGATTTTAATTCTCCCTTTCTGTTCTTTTTACAATAGTGGGTTACTAAGGCACCAGTGCATACAGTCCTGTAAATACAAACTTTGATCTGTGCACTACCTGTACCCAATAACACCCCAAAATCTTACCTTTCCTATACATACAGTACACATAAACGTCCTGCACACATATTAACAGCAACGTTGCCAAATACTTCTCAATCATTCTTATTTTTGTAACATCAATTAACTTAAAAAACAACCCCAACATTTGATTCTATACAAGCTTCAGGAAGAATATATGTTTGCTAAACACCAGTTCTCATGTTTATTCCACCCATGAAGAGCATGGAGAGGACAATCACTTGGTTTTCTTGTCGAGCTGGAACAGATCCAGCATGTCAAGCATGGCCCGTCTAATGTTGGTGCCAAAACGGTGGGAGTCCTGGAATGAAGCAAAAAAGGACAAAAGTCTTTTTATAACAGAACGGACACAGGAGAATCTAAAATGTCTGTAAAAATTTGAAAACAGCGAACATACAGTTTCTGGACTTGAGTGTTTGCTGGAGATGTGGAAGTTGATGAGGTTCTCGCCAACAATGATGTAGGAGACACCATACCCATCATCAGCCACCTTAAGGAACAAGAATAAAGACAAAAACATGCAAGATAAATCCTCACAATGGTCTCTATGTTTTGAATCATATTTTAAATAAGGGATGCATGTAAAATGAACATAAAAACAAGTGGAGGGAATCATGCCTAGTGTGACTCACTGTTCCTCCGAAAAGATGAAACAATTAATGGACTCATCCATAAAGGTCAAAATGTGCATTGTTTGTCTTCACTCTACCTTTACACTTAACCAACAGATTGAAAAACCTACCGGACCAAATCCACCTCCAGAGGACACATACTCAGGGTGTCTGACCAGATCAAACAGCTCAAGCTGCTGCAGAGGGGTCTGGCTGGTGGACAGCCTCCATGGCTCAGACAAGACCTAAATATTGACAACATACAGTACATTCAATTCCCTGGTCAGAGCAAACTCCTACTGTGTTGTCTTGTTTTTCAAGCGTGATGTAAAAAGTCTATATTGGACCTTGAAGGAAAAGTCACTGGGGGGAGGGAAGAAGTGACTATGTCACTCAGTGTTGAGCTGGATTTAAGGACACCATGTTATATGTAAATGAAAGGTGGAGAAATGAGCTTTTTCATTCTTTTGCCTGAGTCAAATAATATGACTTAATTTGTAAACAGAGTATCACACAACAAGAGAACACGATCTATTTTACCAAAGAAAGGTAAGTGAAAGTCGACTATGAAATGTTTAAATGTGCCTGAAATCTTTGTGAGCAAGTCTATATAATAAAAATAATCAGGAGGTAGTTGGTGATATTTCTTAAGTAAACTCAAGACTAGGCTTCATTTTTTTAAAACAGGCCAGGCCTCTGACTAGACCAATATTTACCCCATAGGCTTACATCTTTACCTTGGAAGCTGTCATTTTTAAGTGCAAAAACTATCATGTGAGAACTCTCAACTTTTCACCATTAAAAAAAAAAGAGCAAATGTAGAGGCACCATAGCCACCTTGTTTCTGCTGTGAAAAATGAATAGTACAGTCTCTGGCTGGTGTGATTTACAGAGGCCTAATGACAGCTTTAAGAGCAAAATAACTTGCAACAACACCTCATACCTCCTTGAGGAAGGGTGAGTCTTCTCCCAGGTATTTGGAAACCACATAAAGGCAGAAAAGGTGGCGATCGATGCCTTGACCGGTCATTGCCAGTCGATACATGTTCTGGTGCTTCTCTGCTGCTGCTTTGAGCAAATTCAGACGCTCTTCTCTCTGATTGGACAAGCGGGAGATAAAAGTGAAATGTGAAAAACAACTTTAGAGCATGCTGTGCACACTGGATTAACAGTCAGTGACTAAGAGGCCTGTAGCACTGTAAACAGAGGCGTGGCATGTCGCTGCTGTCTAGCCTTACTGTCTCATCTCTGATCATGGAGCGAACAAAGGCACAAGTCTCCATGGTGCAAGAGCGCACAGTCTCTGTTCGACCCTCGCGGAACAAACGCGTCATAGAGGCTTCGTATGTCAGACAGAACTTCCCTTTGTCCTGTTGAGAGACAGCAGAGCTCATAATTGATCTGTGATTTGCAACATTAGATCTAAAATATTCAAGAGTAAAATTCAAGCACTTTTTAGGCAGCTGAACCAAACTTTTCAGACTCTTATAGCCTTTACAATCATGTCTAAATTGTTACTTCATTGTAAATGTAATTGTAAGAAAGTTAACACTGTCAGCACTCTGTACAAATCCTGTAAGACGAGGAAAACACAGCCTCTAACTAAAGCTGAACAGTGTTTTGATTGTATAATTAATCAATAGTCTTCAATGATATGTTGTTAGGCAAGTTCTACATGCAATCATTAAGAGGAGTCTAACTGGACTGGGTAAGTCATTATAAAGAATACCATGCAAACAACATTAAATGACAAATAAATGAAAGCAGAATGGTGTTGTTAAGTCAAGCAAGTTACTTGACAAACCAATGAAATGTGTGTGGTTACCCTGTAATGGGCCAGCTGCAGGGCGATCTGTATGAAGGCATCAGGACTGGTGCGGCACTTCTTAATCAAACCTTTGCCAAAGTCATTGAAAGGGAAAATGTGAGAGTCCACATCATCAGCCAGAGTCTTTGCGACTGTCAGAGAGCTCTGGATGACCTCCTGGCACTAGAGGAAGTGAAAGAGTCCCATGTTAGCCTGAGCAGATGACAACATACTTATAAAACCGTACTCTCCCTAATAAAGCTTAGGTTAGTTTATTGTTTATCAGTGGCATATTGTATCGCAGCATTTTGAATTTCAAATATTCAATATATAAAACCCTTTTCCCTGAATCTTTGAATTTTAGTGATAAAATACTGACACAGCTGCACGCATTTCAAGCCTCCAGCAGAGGGAAGCAAGAATCACATTACAACTGAGATATCCCCCACAGTGTATGAGATGTTCTAGCTGTCTTAAGCTGCCAGTATGCAGCAAGTTACATATTGCAAGTGCTTGTCAGATGGTCATAGAGCTTTACAAACACCCTGACCTTGAACTTTCCAGTGTCAGAATTGATTCAGCTGCATCTGTTCATTTTTGGTTGTTTTTTTCAAAACTGACAATTAAACATTCACATCTACTTCTCATAGGGATTGGCCAGTTACACATTTTGAACTGCTGTGGTTGAACAGCAGGATATAGGAATGACTTCTTTTTGAGCACAACCTGGCCCTTACCTCAGCGTGGATGTCCCACTGCAGCCTCTGAGGACCTGGCAGGTTGGGGTGAATCTCCCCACAGCAGTGACCTTCCTCAGTATAGCCCAGCTTTACAGGGTCCATAGAGAGCACATGCTGCAATGCAGAATCAGATCAGACTTATTGAATATGACTAACTTAAAATAAAAACCAGACATGAAATTCAGTTATTCTACATTACTGCCTTACAACCTTTGAAAAATATTTTTTTCCATTCTATTATACAAATTAATTATTGTTAACTGCTATTCAATTAATTTATTATTTTTAGTTATCCAAATAAAAAAGGACAACAAACCTTTTGATAATATTTAGAGATAAACTGAGTTATTTATCCCTAAGTTAAACCTTGTGAGCTAGTTTTATACCAAAAAGAGAAATCCATTAGATTAAAAACAACACTGACATACCTCCCACAAGTGGCCAACAATTGGAGCATCTGCCCACGAATGCTCTGCGTTTAGTCCCATGGTGCCATTCTTGAAAACTATCAAGTTGAAGGATTTATCAAACCACCTAAATGAAAAAAGGGATAAACCACTCAGTATATCTGAACAGACAAATGTAATAGCTGAAGGTATGGTAAGCAACAGAAACAAAATATATGAACTCTATATGTCCCACCTGTCGTAGCACTTTCCATGGAGTAGGGACTTGGCATAGCTGCGCAGAGACTTGACCGGGTTGCTTTCATCGTAGCGCTGCTCTGTGTCATCCAGAGTTACAAAGAAGGCTGCCTTCTCAACAGCATCAAGAGACTGCTTGTTCTTACCACGGCTAAAGTAAGTTTCACGAGCTTTGGCCCATGGGGTCCTGCAGAAAGTCAAAAGAGGGCAAATCGGGTGTCACTTAAAACAAGTGTGTAATGTAGGGAAGTGAAATTACAGTGCAGATATGCCAGGCCAATTAGAAGCAGCATTGCATTTTATAGTTTTTCCACTGACTTTATTTTTCTAATGCAAAATGCCCCACTCACTACATATCCAGGACACACTCCTTTAATGTCAAACAAACAAACAGTTGTATCTTTATTTTGAAACCTAAATATCATGCAATGTTTGATCTCAAAATTGCAATATAAAGCTTTAGTCGCATCTCACATTGCCATATTATACTGTGTGTATTAGTGTGTGTATTAGTGTGTGTATTAGTGTGTGTATTACGTAAAGCAACACTGTACAATTGTTTTGCAAAAGGCAAATTATTACCTCACTGAAACAACCTTTGAAAATAAATAAAACTAGTGCTGGGCAAGTTAACGCGTTATTTTCGCGTTAACCCATCAATCTATTAACGCCGTTGAATATTTTATCG
>JAPZDY010000023.1:8275505-8285578 GCA_029783645.1 Ctenochaetus hawaiiensis
TCATTAGAGTGATACAAAGGATGGTCAGTTTAAGTAAGGCAAGAACAAAAAAATCAGTTATCTATGCTTTCTTCCCTAACAGATAATGAGAGGAAGGCAGGATGCCTGTTAAGCAGCTCTGCCTTGGAAAACACTGTCACTGTCAAGGGATGACCTGAGGACACTGTCACAAATCAAAACTTGCACGTCTCTCACTCTCATTTAGGGAGGTGCTGCTGACCAGCAGCTTGCTGTTCTATCTTTAAAGTTTTTATCATGTCTGTGTTTTTAGTGTTGTACACAATCTGATATGGAGATGAACTTTTTATGTCACCTGCTCTTGGTGATACTCCTGAACTATGACTTGGACACCTATATACACCCAAACAATCCAATACTCACATAGACTTCTTTAAAATGTTTAACAGAATTGCTAGTCCCTGGAATCCCTGGAAGGCTGAAGGTTGCTAAAATCAGGAAGAGGGGGAAGACAAGCTACATGCGGCAGCAATTAAGAGAGTAACCCCAAAATAATCGTACTCCCTTGCCCTATATAATCCTGGCTAACCTCCAGTCCCTTAGAAGTAAAATTAATGAACTGCTTAGAAATGTCACTTGATTATGGGATCACAAAGATGCTTCTACAATGGCATTCACAAAGACTTAGGTTAATGATTCCCTCTCACACACTTCCCTGGATATAAATGGTTTTGGGGCCCCAATCAACCTAGAACGGGACAATGACATAATTCAGTAAAAACAGGGAGGAGGTGTGTTACTGTACATCTATTGGGAGAAGCAAGACAATTTAAGTGTGCAGGAGCAGTTGTGCCTGCCAGACACAGTGCTCCTGTTGATGTCAATGAAGCTGTTTTATTTCCATCGAGGGAATTCTTGCAGGTTTTTATCACCACTGTTTACATTCATCCTAAACCAACATGAGAGCCGCAACTGACACCATCTCTAAAGTAATACACTCACTCCAATTTATCTGGCCCGATGCCACCAATATCATACTGGGTGATTTTAATCATTGTGACCTAAAGAAAACATTTGACAGTTTTTATGAGTGTGTCAGTTGCTTTGCAGGCCATAAAACTCTGGATCTCTGTTATGGCTCCATTAAAGGTGCATATCTGTAGCTGGCCTTGCCCTTGGATCCATGAACCACAGTACAATGCATCTTCTGCCAGTTTACATAACTGTGCTGAGGACAGAGAAGGTGTGCAAATGTCAGGTGAAGTGAAGATGCCTCTCTTACCCTGAAGAAGTGCTTTGACTGTACAGACTTGTCAGGGTTTACTGATAGGTCTGATAATATTAATGAGCTAACTAAAGTTGTTTGTTGTTACATCGCCTTTTGTAGATACGCAATTTGCATATTGGTCTGGTAGGGGTGTGGATGATGCTGTTGTCAAATTATAATTTCTTTTGTATTGCCACCTCAATTGGACGAAGGCTTTTTTTTGTTCCCCCCAGCTTTGAACACTATCAAGGCAACTTTTACCGGGAAAACTAATTAACCTTCTTCGGAAGGATTTAATGCTTGTTAGCTTTATACCGGACTATTGAGCAGACAGATGCAAGTATGTGAGGATAAATGTTTTTTTCCTATTAGCTACACTCTTCCACTGGTTCTCCCCAAGGTTGCTGTGTTTCTACACTAATTTTCATCTTGTGCACTAATGACTGTCACAGAAACCATGCTAACAGACACATTAGTCAATTTAAAGATGATTCCATTATTTTTCTAAAACGTGGGGAACATTATCATGGGTCTGATCGTTTTTGATGAATTCACATCCTGGTGTGATGACGCTGTCCTTGAGCTAAACATTTCAATAACTAAGAACCTAATAATTACTCCCTCATGCCACAGCAACCATGATAAAGGGTGCTGGTATTGAGCTGGTGAGCAACTTGATGCCAAATGACCTCTTGCTGAACAATTCTGTATTTTACTTCATACTCTTTGTGGACTGTTAATTAATGTGTTATGTGTTTTTTATGTTTATGCTTATTTATCATGACACCGGCTGCAAGCCAACCTTCCTGTAGGGACCCTTGCCTTTGTATCTGGAGTGTTAATTCAATAACCTGGATTTGAAGTTTTATTGCAGTCTTCTGAAAATACATGAGAGGTGGATAATTACCCGTTTGCAGGTGTCCTTGACAGCAGGCACAGGTAACCGTGGCAGAGAGTTCTGGAAACTGTAGAGCATTGGCTTCCTGCCAGAGAAAATCTTGACTAATAACTGGAGAGGCAGAACAGATAAGGGCGTGAGGGAGGGCAAAATGAATCTGAAGTTACACTGTGTGTTTCACCTGGAAATTACATATAACACGAAGTGGCCAGAGGGTTAAAGCAAAAGCGCCACAGTAGCACTCATCGAGCACTTGGCATACACATCATGTTATATTTGTGTCTCATAAGAAAAGAAAAAGAAAAAGAAATTTCCCATTTGACTCATTATAGTCACTTTACTTTTGATGTTTTGTTTTTTTTAACATGGAAATATTTAATCTTAATATTTAGCCTAAATGTGAGATATCCCATTTTACTGTATTTTGGGCACTTTAAATGTTTATATCAAGAGAAACAGAATGTTCCACAACAAGACATGGTAGGCCTTAATTACTTTGTATCAAAGAAAACAGCAAGTGAAACAAATGCACGAGTGCATAATGATGTATCTCAACTTAATGCATTTAACACTGTACACTACAGAGAGAGCCCTGTTAGCCTAATCACTTGTTAGCCAGAATTTTGTATCTATAAGTAAAATAAATATTCATGTCAACTTTTGCATCTCATACATCTGTCTCTCATAAGGTGGGACAGTTTTTTCCATGTGAGGTGTCCAAAATAGCATCTATCACTCAATGAAAAAGAATTGGAGTAAGACATTCCTGTACGAATTTAGTCTCACCATCCACAGACGAGTTGACCAGGACACAGAACCATGGCGTGCATGCATCCAGCCATGCCACGACAACAGGCTCTTCAGGACATTCCTCATAATCATGATTATTGTGACCCACAAGCCTGTGCCCACCAGAACTCCTCCAACTATCTTCTGGCTGTCTGTGGACATGTATCGACTGTGGACAAAGACAAATAGAGACAAATAATGTGCCACATATCAGCTACGAGAAATGAAGCAGTCTAGAGTAAACAAAGTCATAAAATCATAACTGATGAACAAACAATGCCTGTAATTTATCTTGAGAGGATTACAACACCCAAACACATATGCTTACACATGTGTGCATGCCCACACACACACACAAAGTAAACAATAAAATTATAAAACTTTATTACTATGTGTAACTGATGGCATTATTTTATTAGTTTTAGAAGTCTGACACAGTGTAACACCACTGAGAGCTCTATCCTTAGACAAAGTATGAACTTGTGGTGTGATTTTTAAAATTTTTTTTGATGTTTCATTTCATTCAACAGAACTGTGAACAACGTTCTTGACTTAAGGGAAAATCTCCAGCTCTGTTGCTAAGACAGATAAGTGAGAAATCAAAGGCTTTTGATGAACCCAAAGTGCTTGCACAATATCAGTAAGCAAGACAAACACAGTTATCAAACATGACAATGAGGTTTAGTGGACAGTTTGAAGAAAATGTGACGTCAGGATGAGGCAAAATTCAAATACTTTACAATCTTTTATGTGTAACTACACCTAAGCTGCCACTAAAGGGGGTGCTGGAAAAACACGGAGTGGTGTACTATGAAGCAAGATTAATGGAATGGCCAGGTATGTAGAGTTTTAAGAAGCCAGAGTTTTATGAAGACAGCGCTCCTTTAACCTGGCTAGATCCCTATGGTAACTTATGCTGCAAACCCTACCTGCTCCAAACTTGGTTATGTTCAGTGTTTTGGCTTAAAATTTGCAGTTGAGTGTCTTTCATTAATCAAATCAATTGGAGTAGCAACACTGTATAATCAATTAGCAAGCAATTCAGAGTATTAGCTGAGGTAATATTTCATATATGCAAACTTGTTGATTGTAATGTCACACTAATAATGAAACAGAATGAAGCTTGGTATTTATCACATATATTACTGAGTCAATAAAAATCTTTCCAATTTATTTGTCCAAAGGTTAAGTAGATGTGTCCTTCATCTATGGATGAATGACACAGCTCTTGAGTATAATGTTTAAATCTACATCAAGTTTAAAGTTCAAGAGTTCTAGAATGGGAAGTTGTCATATTAAAGCAAACTGGAGGCACTGAGACAGCATATGAATACAATTATATATGAATTTGTACTATTAGTAATTTCTAACATGCATTTCTCTTTAGCATTATTTGCATATGTTTTGCTCTTTCCTGTAATATTTTGTTCATATTCTTTATTGGTGTAAGTAGGTGGCACAAATGGTCCATTATGTGCAGTGGTAGAGTTACTTGACGCACTGCATGCCCTCTTTTATGGGAACACACACAGATTCTTCAGAAGAGAGCCGGTGTAACAAAGCAAGTTCATAATCACCTTTGTGATATCAGTTATCTCTGACTGGGGTTGAAGGTTTGAAAGCCTGGCTTGGTTGAACTGTACACACTTGAAGCATGTGCATAATTGCATTAATGCCATAAAAGCTTGATGACACTGAGTCAAATGCATTCCAGTTTTATGTGTCAGATGTTCTATTGGACTAAACCATTACTTTGATGACTGTTATCTTTCTTGGTCATAATCCTACTATACAAGCAGGTCAATCAAAACTATATTTGTTCAGGGCCGTACTCTTTGCCATGGTGCCAAACTGTGAACACAGCGGTCGAGTCTAGACATAAATATAGCTCTTAAAACATTCATGTCTTTCTGTCTGCTTATAAGAAACAAAACAAACAAACCAAAAACTAAGCTAACACCATATCATGCTAGGAGAGCACTCCATGATATTAGTGGCTTTACCTGATGGGTAAGTGTTGGCCAAGCTTGGCAATCAACCCCAGCGAGGGATCCAGTTGATTATACTTATTGTAGGACATGTAGGACACAACCACTACCATGAACCCAGCAGGGCTGCCCGGGTACACACCTGTCATCACCCCATTCTGTGAATAGTAAACCAATTGCATGGTTACAAAGGTCATAAGAGTCAGAGAAAACAAAGAATCCATACAGATATAAAATCCCTGATTTTAAAACACAGGGTTGTTAATCCTGCAAGCAATCTGCAACATATTTTTAATTACAGACATCTAAAGAAAAGAGAAATGTTTGAAAATGCTAGCAGTGGCTCAGTATGACTGTTTGTAAACAGACAACTAGGCCAAAGGCCAGGACACAAAGAAAAGACAGGAAGGTTACAGTCACTGTTGACTGTTTGTGTAAGAATGGGTGACCTTTCATTGTGATCTACTATTGAGGCCCTTATAAAGCTGTTTATCAGCTAAATATTTACTGAGAACAGAAATGAACAGACGCTGTTATAAGAAAATCAATGGATAACAAATAGAGTAACAGGAATCCAGTCAAGATTTACCCTCATACTGTGCAGAAACCATCTGGACTTTGCTCTCACCAAAGTCTAAAACCTCTCACCTTGAAGCGAATGAACCTTTTTTTCCAGGAGTGAAGGCCAGAAAGGTAGATCTGGCGTAAAGCCTCGTGGCACAGCTGCAGGTCAATGCCATCAGGGGTGACGGTGAACTGAAAGGCCACCGCCTGGTGCGCTTCTGCCATGGTGGCTACTACTGTGTAGGGTCACTGAGGGTAAAGAAAGCGCAAATAATGGGGTTAGTGAAGTTATTGTTTCAAGGAGATTTATAACGAACATGAAAGATAAAAAAAAAAAAAATTAAACTTGTTCCAACAACTTTCTCTCACTTTATGTGAATGGCATCACCATCAAGTAAATTCATCACAAATTACGTTAACATGAATATAGACTTATAGAATGGCCAGGTCTGAATAAAAAAGTATTTTAACCACCCCCTGATATCTCCATGGGGCTGTAAATGATTGATGTCTGGCAAATATCTGTACATTCTTTCATATTAACTTCCTTCCTTTGACAGTTCTGTAAAATCAGTTATCCCTAATCCCAGACAACACTACAGGTGATCACATTTACACGATTAAATCAGTTTGAGCTCTCTGTAGGACAACGGTTATTGATTAAGACAGATAACTGCTTTCTTACTCAGAGGCACAGAATATGATTTCAGGCCAAACTTTTCCTGTGCTAAAACTGGAAAACATTTGTGCCAGATGATCAGCTGTTTTCAGTTACTGTAAAGGTTGTTTCATGTTTCCATGACTGCAGGCTGGTCTCAAGACTACATCTTTGTTGGACTTGCTTGCATTTTTAATGGTTCTGATTCAGTATCTGGCCCGAGAATTGTGATTATTTTCTGGTACAGACTAATGAGGCACACAACTGTGGCAAAATCATTTGACTGTTTCAGAAAGCTATCTGCTGTCTGTGTCTTGCAAGATGTCTTGTGAGTCAGTGCTGAAATCCAAGGGTATACTGTAAAATCATAACATTAGATACCTCAAGAGAGGAGGCTCACCAAAGCACCAACTTTAACATTCTGTTGTTTTCAGTATTAAAAAGCTTATATCTAAAATTTTGCAACTATTTATGAGCAACTAGACATATGTGATATACTGTATTTTGTTGAGTTGTGTGCACACAATATCCTTGATGTTTCCGACAATGTTTAAACTCAGGCAGGTGTGTAAACTGGTAATGTTGCATTTCATTTGGTCCCCTGTCAGTAGTGTCAAATCTCCTTGATGCTTTCTAGTTGGTATAATTTCAGGTAATGGGAAAAACGAACTTAATGGCTTACTCTAATTCATAAAGTGAACAAGGAAGTTGATGAATGTGAAAAAGCATAATGTTAAAAATATGTTACCTAATCAATATGCACAATTTCTCCTTAAGTAACGTCAGAGTGATTATTGTTGTAAATGGGGGTTGTTTGACATCTAAGACAAAGACATAATCTCATTCTTCCTTACAACCTCATCAAACTAATCTTTTGTTGTTGTTTTGAGGATCACAAATGGTATAAATGACATGTTGTGCATTTAAGAATGATTAGTAAAAATGAGCATTGGCTAAAGAATTTTAATGATTACAAATGGGAAATGAGAACTGGTTCTACTTGAAAATGTCAGTTTTATGAAAATGACATGCATTGACCAAGCCTATCAATTCTTTTTATTAATGCATACATGTATTCTGACAGTGATGCTCTGAAACAATATGATGTGAAACCAATATGCAGGAAATTTGCAACATGAAAAGTCATTGCTGAAAGAAGAAAACAGCCAACAAAAAAGTGTCTTCTTTTCAGAAAGAAAAATGCTGTTTGAATTATTTGTAAAATGATCATTTAAAGTATTGGTGGGTATACTAGAAATATGGCCGTTGCTGTATACACCCCTCAGGCTATGTGGCATTAGTAAAATTTTATCAGTTTCCATCTCGCTACAAGAGCATCTTTTTTTTTTAGGAATTACCATAAATAAATAAAGAGACAGTCTTCATAAATAAACATAATTAGCATGTTTTGGTATTTAGTTAACATTTTACCTAAACTGGTTCTTGCAAGCTGACACCAAAGTAGATCCACCTCGGGGGAGGAGGGTGGTGAAATTGTTGGGCAGGTGTGGCTTCTCATTCTTATGTAAAATATGCTACACTGACTTGAGTCTTCTTTTATTTTAAGCATGTAAATCTTGATCGTACATTACTACACTCTCAAATAAAGTTATGATACAGTTTCTAAATTCTAATTTTTTATTTGATATGAGAGTTAGGTGGGAATAAAAGCTTAGTGGGTAATGATATAAAGGTGACATGACAAAGCCTAATCTTTTCATTGCTATCACCCCTCAGCTTCAGTAACAGAAGACATCTGGATACAAAATCTTCTCAATAAAGAGAGCCCCAGAATATAATCTTTGATCAAAGGGTAGTCTAGTCTTAAATTCATGTTTGGCAAGTGCTTGCTTTACCTGTTATTTTTGTACTTTTAAGCAACTTAAGCTACTAATATGAAGATTGAAGGGAAGTTTAAAGGCCTTGGAGGCCTGGAAACATTATTTTTTAACTATATTTGCTAAGGCCTTATTTCACCATTTCACGGAGACCTGAGGTATGTGAACTACCTGGATGACCTAAATCGTGGCACTGTAAGGTTGCAACTGTCTTTAATTACCCTCAAGTGTTTTCACGCATACAATTCTATATACAAATAATGTAACTTTCCAAAAAAGACGGACACTGCACAAAACTGACAGTCGATTGCATTGATCTCCAAGTGATGTTACTATACATTGCATCCAATAGTGATGCTCTGCTAAATTGAGGTTTCAGTGTCTTCCTTTTCTTTCTGACGACACCAAAGCTTCCGCCTGCAAACCGCCGCTTACTTTTTTGAAAAGCAATGCGTTTCTCTTTGCAGAGTCCAATTTTTATTTCTTTCAACAGAGGCGCTCTGAAAGCAGAACACGTCGCCTCTACGTTTTCAGCCCTCAGAAGGAGCATCCACAGAGCCGGGTTTCAGCAGTCTGTCCCCTCCCCCAACTACTTTCCCACGTCACATGATCCACCCTGTGCTGCACAAACTAGGGGAAAGGTCGCAGAGCTATGCCGCTTAGATACCGGCTAAAACTGAAAACATAGTAGGCCTACTCACAAATCCCCGTATGCCGGCAAGAATATTCCACAGTTTATCATGAAGCCACCGAAAACTTATGTTTGTTTAGGATATCGCATGATTGACAATGGTCATTTTTCTGTAATTTAAGCAGAAAATGTCAATCTCAATGTCAATAAATTAACGTTAATCGTTGTCAATCACCATCTATTGCATGTCTGCATTATGATTCTGACCGTAAATGCCACATCATCCACCTCATCAAGTCTTTCAGTTGTCATTACTGGGCACTTGACAGTTATGCATAGTCATTCTCGACAAATACGCTCGATATACGTCGCTTGCTTTTTTTTCGATGGTATCGTATCATGTATCTTAACCCACGTGGCCAGTCAGAAATGGGGTCACTAGTGTATACCCCCACACATCCCCGTTCTACTATAAACGTACTTCTGTTTTATTTATCAAAATAACCAGCGTTTCAAGCAATTTGTAAATAAATGAATGTGTTGTCTCTATTTAAATGTTGCTCCTAGAATAGAGACACAGAAAAATCCGCTTTTATTGACCTTCACTTGCCAGTGACATTACTGCATACATCTACCTTTGTAAAAAAAAATTTTTTTTGCTACCATCACACATTACGGACCACTATCGGGTACAGACTCAAACTCTGTTGTATTATTAACGAATAATATAGCAGTTCGTGTATTGTTGTGGACCTTCGAGGTGGTTGTCAATGAATGACCTTTATTTGGACTTTTGCCTACATTCAGGTTATGAACAACACAGGAGTGCGTACCAGGATAGCTCAAGACAGGATTGCAGTGCAGTAAAGTCATAACAGGTTAATTGCTATGAACAAGACATTCAAAGGGCACTTTAGAACATATTTTTCACCACCTGCTGTTTAAAGCCAACAGTTTGGCTGCAGAGGAGACTGTTTACCTCGAAATTTGGTTCCCACTTTTTTAAGTCATGATTTGCCCGTAAAGTTCATTCCTGACTGCTCAAGGCCACGAATGCACGCAAGTCGCGCGGTTCCGTTAATGTGAGGGTAAGAAAATCTGCTGTACGTCATGTAAACATGGCACAGCTCAAAGCTCTACGCCAACAAGGAAATGCAACAACCTGACATGAACGTTTACTGCGTGGAGAGATAAGCGATCGTTCTGTGGAGGTTTGTTTAGCCTGACGAGGTGTTTCTGTTTTCCAAAACCCCTGCAGCCATATTTGCAAAGCTACTTCCGAAACTGCGAGTAAAATCGGGACTACGTTGAGAAACACACTGTAAAAGCAGAATTGTTACTCACCAACCCTTGCTATGAGTCTGAGAGAAAAGAGCTTTCTGATCCGACGATGATGTGACGCGGCTGGACTGTCGACGGGGTCTGTTATACACACTGCATGAATGAGAGCACAGAACTGTAGACAAAGCCTGCCCCTTTCAG
>JAPZDY010000023.1:8295421-8332314 GCA_029783645.1 Ctenochaetus hawaiiensis
TCATTATTATTATTATTATTATTATTATTATGTGGCACTTGTTATTTAAATTCTTGATGAGAGCTTTCTTTTGCCTCAATACTAGTACTGTGGATCTATTTTATTCTAGGAAGAGAGTTCATTTAGGAGAATGTGGCTTTCTCAGCAGGGTCCTGTGGCTTTGTGTTTATGAATACTGTTCCCTTGACATTCCTGTCCTCCTTGTACCACCCCTCAAAAATGTGCTGCCAACCTGGGAACAAGGCCTCTCTGGCTGGCCTGCTACTTCAGCATCTGAAACTTTATGTGGTCATTGTTATATTTAGACACCCCCCTCCCCCTAGGTGACGGGGGAGACAGCAGCAAGAGCAAGAGATGGTTCCCAGGCTGTGTCAGATGCAGGGTAAGGGGGTAGAAAACCCCCCTTCCTGAGACTGAACTTGTTTTTTTACTTTGTTAAAACATGATAAAATGTTTGGTAGGTTGAGATTGTAAGAATTGTTAGTATATCTGTGTTTTTTGTTTTGTTTTTTTTTTGTGCTCAGTTCTGGTAAAAAATGATAGGGCAGAGTGACAGTGGTAATATAAAGTGGAGGAGGACAGAAAAGCCCCTTGGGGACAACAAACTATTCTAAGCCTTGTGCCTTTCCCCTGTCCCTTTGCACTGGATGTTTTGCTCATGGGTCACACAGTCCCTGAGTTGCTGCTATTTTCTATGTATAAACACAAATACGAAAGCCATACAAAAGAATCAGAGTGAGACAGAGGGAAGAGAGGGTCAGACAGCAAGTAAGACGAGGAATCTCTTGTTGTGAAGACTTTGTGGCTGGCAATCAAGGCTTTCCAGCAATTTTCTACCATTGGCCTAATTTGGTATCATTCCTCCTGCTGTTCTCAAGTTGATATCCTAGTAGTTTTGTGGTGTCAGTGGTTCCCTCTAACTAGTGAAGAGTAGATTGAGTTAGCACATTGTTTGTCAAGATTAGCAACTATGTACAAGTCCTGAGAGGAAGTACTCGGGAAAGGGTAAACAATTGGCCATTGTCCATGCACCATCACACCTGCAAAACACATGTTCGCTAGCATGGTTACATTTCCATCCCTGCTATATGACTGGAGGGTAAAGGAACTGAAGTGTTTATTGTTTTATATAAAGTGAGTCGTAATTACAGAACACAAGAGAAATCTTAGTAATACTTATGCTAATTATTATTATGTATTATCCAATCATAGTGGATCACTTTCAGTCTTACCCTGGAGCCTTGAAACTAAAATTAGGGATGGGAAATATGGCAAAAAAATATAACATACAGAATGCTTTTTTCTAATATCCTGTTTGTTTTTGCCTTGGTTGCTCCTGATGCACGGATGATGCCCGACTGTCTTGCATACTATTTCATGAACTTTTTTTTTAGGTTTTAGTGCCATTTCCGTGTCAACCTCATCTTTGCAAATTTTGCTGAAAAAACTGATGTTTGCATTGTGTTAATTTTGGGAAATCAAATCCACTTCAATATAACTATTGTTTCATTCTTTTTAGGGACCATCCTCTCTGCCTGAGATAACAACTTGGATGCATGTGTGAGCCAAAAAACAGCAACTGTTTGAATGTGTACTATAACCAATACTAACTGTCTTTCTCTAAAGGCAGATTGTGGAGACCTCTTTAATTGTTTATGATCTGATATCATTATATAGCACACCCTTACCCTCATTTATCCAGTTAGAGCAGCTTTACTGCATCTCTCAAGTTCCATCTGGACTTCATACCTTTCTTAAATGAAAGAGACAGCTGTTGAACATCACATGCCAGCTTACTTTGATTTCCTGTTGAGTGACCTAGCAATATCCTTAGTCACTGAGGGGCTGAGTTTTACAGCATGACTTTGTTTTTAACTAGCAAACCAGTGTTGTGTTGAGTGGATATTAACAAAAAGTCTGTCAGCACTGAACCAACTGCTGTCTCTGACAGGACTATTGAATTTTGTAAACAGGAGGTACTTTAACATAACCACTGCAACTACCTGCCCTTTTGTACAATGGAGTGACAAGAAATCTGTTACTAAGAAAAAAAAATATTGCATATCAATTTCTAACAGCTACCTTGCTGCTGCTGCTGAGAATACATAAACCAGAGAGTGTTTCAGTTTGTCTCTCTTTTTGCATTTTCTGCTTCTCTTGGATACATGCGTGCTTACTGTCATGCACATACTGTGTGTCTGACACCCATTAAAAGACTGGAGCTCTGAAGCCATCTGGGACTTCAGGCTCTTCATGTGGAAATTAGAGCCATGTGGCTGCTTGTTAGCCTTATTCCTTTTCTGCACTAAAATGATACTCTTGTTCTCCACAATTACCATGAGCCTGCGGCGTTAAGCTAATGTAAAGACAAGGATAATTACAAAGAGTGCATTACAAGGCATTCTTTGAAGTTCATTGCTGTAAATTGTAATAGTAATGACTCCAGTGATTACTGAAATGATTACCTTTACTTATTCACATATTACCCCCCTTGTCAAAAGATGTTCAAACTTTCCAGTTACAAAAATTGTAATTGTAATTTGTGTTATGATATCTGTTGAAGTTCTTGTGTAGACACCAAAACACCTTGCAATTACATTGAGAATCATAGATGCCTTAGGATTTAGGTTTACTGGAGACTGGCTGTTGGTAATTTTAGACCCCAGGACATGGTTATCTAAGCAGATGATGGTCTATCAAGCATTCTGATAATTAATATCACAGAAGTATGATAGGAAAGACACAGTATGGGAGTATGCTCTGCAAGGTTTACCAAATTGAATGAGTGCATCGCTTGGGCTTGTCTGATGTCAGAGCGAGAGCGTCATTTGGCTGACCACATAGCATTTACTAATCACTCAGTGGTAAGGAGAAATAAGCATCTGCCAACTTCATCACGCCATCAGTAGTCTCACGACAGGGTTGATTACCAGCCATAAAGAAGATGTTCTATGAAAAATTTGATACAAAAAATTTGATGTCTCTCTGGGTCTCGGAGCAGCATTCATAGGATGAAACACGGCAAAAGAAAGTATTCAACTCAGAGACCTCAGATCAACTCCTTTCAGTCCTTTGTCCTGTTGGTTGAAACTTTCTACACCCTTTTGTAGTTTCACTAAAAGGTTTCAGTTCATGATGCATGAATTTCAGAATGAATGAATTGAGTTCATGCAAAGAGACTATACAGACACACACTTTATGTACACACCCCTTAACTAAACTGAACTATCAGATCAGTGTAACTCATTGCGCTTAGTGTTTACAGGCTCCTAAACTACTGCCAGACTTGTTCTAATCTCAAGCTTTCATTTTGACTGTGCTCTTATATAATCTTCTGCCTTCAATCTGACAGTACTCAGATTAGGATTGATTTAAGCCAAAAGAGAGATGATTATGGATCAAGGAAAGTGAAATTATTCTTTGTGTTTAAGAGGACTTAATCATTTCAGTGACTCTGGGTAAAAAGTAAGCAAATACAACAGACTGTGTATGATAAATTTCAGTCTTGGGGTCTCATTTAAATTCAGAGTTATCAGTTATTTTTTTGTGTAGACAACTGTTAAATATGGCAATGCAGTGCAAAGTAGATCCGAGTCTAGGTTTTCATTTTTATAAATTTTAGGAAAAAGACTCAGTTAAATTTAAAAGCCAAACGGGTAATGAATGGGCTTTTGGGTTCCTTTTGTCTCATTAATTATGGTTTTATCAATGAAGCATTTGGACTTGTGGGTCATACCCAGGCTGAAAAAACAACAAAGACAGAAGACTCATGAATACAGATTTGAGACTCTGGCAATAAATCAGTAAAATCTGGACTATTGTGTACCTGGTTTAATCCATGTTGTTTGCTATGCCATGCAAACTGTTTGTAGTTGTAACAATGTACTGAGAGCTTATATAGGCAAGCTAGATTTAGAGCTCTGTGCAATAACAGGAAATTATGTCATTTTGGCCCTGGCCCGAAGTCTTTCACTCTGTAAGCAATCAGGTTATCAAAATGTATCCATCCAGGGAAAAATTTATTCACTTTACATTCAGAGTCCTAAGCTATCTAACATACTAGCCTGCTGTCTGAACAGCTACACCTACAACTTTCCCATCACCTTTGTCTCTTCCCACACCGCCCACATTTAAAGACACAAATTAAGAATTATTGTTCGGTCTTATTAGTAAAACATGTGAATACCTATTGTTGTATCTCTGCGCTTCACTCCCGGCTCCCCGAGGTGTTATGTTTGACTGTGCTTGCGTGATCTCTCTCCCACTCTGTGACCTTCTCTGCTGCTTACTCACTCTTTCCTTCCAGCTTCCATCTGTTTGACACCCTGAGTCCCACCACAACTGGCCACCTTTCTACTTGCCACTTGAAAAGAGCTGGTCTAAGTAAATTTCTTTGAACCAACAGCAAGATGTAATTGTTTTGACAAAGTGCCATTTTTGGATGGCTTCAGTTCTGCTGGTGACTCACAACCAAAATAGCAGTGATGTTAATGTGAATCGACCACCTTGTGGTATTACTCATGCCTTTCCTGCTGACTACACCAAGTCTGGATAATTTGAAGCTTTGTCAGTAAAAGGGTTTTCCTTGGATGGTGGATTTTGTTGTTACACTTTTTGCAGTTCTCACTGAACCTGTTGTTGAAGGAGTGGCAGTCACTGGTTTCCTTTTCTTCCTGACCCCAACACAATACTATCAGCGGTCTGAAGACAAAACACAGGAAGTAAGCAGCAGGGACCTAAAGATTGAGCATAGCAGACCTTTTTCATCAATTTACCTAATAGATAGTTATATTTAAAAAAGTCTTACAACCCCCCACAAGCAGCATGAATGAAAAAACAACTCTGTTTCCTTCCATGACCAATTTCACTTGAATACACAATTTAATTACCAAAACTGTTTTGCTGTATTGTTATCAATTTTCTGTTATTTCCTGTCACCAGCCTTCACTATGAGGCCCGAAGGGTTATGGTATTTTAAATGATATACATTAATGAATAATTAAATGCACTAACAATCACATGTTAGTATTAACCATCTTTCTGTCCCCGGAGAGGGCAACAACATACACACAAATATTGATTTCACCTTTAAATCCTTTTAAATGTGGCCTACAGATAAAGTATAAGGCATACCTTTTCCCCCTGATCGTATGATGTGCAAAATGCAAGGTTAGAGCTGTATTCATGGCCCCATCTCACAGAAAGCTTACTCAGCTGTTTGGAAAAATATGCTGGTGCTTCAGAAAACCTGAAATAGTTTGACCTGAGATAGACGGGAAAAGGGAAATTGTAAAAAGGAAAGACTAGAACAGCAACAGCCATTTGCTCAGTGGTCCGGTTTCACTGACCACCTGTTAGACAAGAGACTCAGCTGTTATTTTGGTGGAGAAGACTGGATGATCAGGGGATCAGCTTTATGTGATTAGGGGACTTAGTACCTCATGAACGGATCAATACCAACATGTTTGATATTATGTTCTGATTGTAAGTGAGGCAGAGGCTAAAACGCAACCTTTGAATCAACCGCTTTCATTTATTTATTTATTTTATTTTGGAAGGACAATCTGCATTTTTCTCATTTTTCATGCATTTTGTTATAGTGTACAGTTTGAGTGGATATTATGTAAATCATACTATTTTTAAACAATGTGTATCATGATTGTACATGCTAAATGTTTTTCTGCTGCTGTGTGTAATCAGATAAAAAGGACAATGCTGTTAATTTGGGCCAAATGAAGATACAGTTTGACTTTCTTACCTGCCTACTGTGAAGAACAATCTCCTTATCTTTCTCTTTTGTATGAAATAAAGTTCTTACTTCTAATTTAGTGAAAATTCAGTTAAACTAATTTTAATTATATAACATAGTTAAATATTTTGTGTCAGGATATGCAAAACAGTAATCTTATCTAAACTGAAACCAAATTTTTTATCAAACATATATATATATACCAGTTACAAACTTAGTATTAAAATATGCTATTCCTACCTTGTTAACTAGTCTTTCAGTCTTCCAGCAGCTCTGGATGAAAGGTGTTAGTAATGTCAGAAAAGTGTCACATTTCTTAAGAATAAATGGTCTAGTCAGTGCAAGATGTTAGGGTCTGTAGGGAAAAGTTAAAGGGTCTTTTTGTGTCATGTAGCAGGTGCTTTCACACCTGTTGCCCCCGGGCATGCCAGACATATACATTGCCTGGGGCCCTCAGCTGGCTTCACAAGCTGTCAAGTGTCAGTGAAAGTATTCCTCAGTGTATGGCATTTATTGCAGTAAGGTTGCTTGTAGATCACACTGGTTTTGATCTTGGTTTAAATGCTGCTGCTCAGTCTATAAATCTAAACCATTTAGATCTGTAAAAGGAGCACTTAAATTTATGTTCCTTCTCCTGTCTGTTCAAAGACTAACTTTTATTTTTGTTTTCCTACCTTGGGTACACCAGGGGATTTAAAGAATCTGAAGATATGATTTTAAGTGGCATCAAAAATATGGACCCTGCTCTTTCTATTTAATCCCTGAGATGCTGTATTGAGAGTATGTGTTGCAGTGTGCAGAATGCACCATAGGTCAGTCTCCACTGGAGGAACAAGCAGCTGAACTGAGAAAGATGGTAACCACAAGTTTTGGGGATAGTGTTTAAAGGCAGGTAAAAAGAAAATTGCATTTGACTATTTTTATTTCCATTGCCTGTGTTACGTTGAAAGGTAAACCAGAAAGACTTGTCTAAGGCAAATTACATGTCAGCGTTGTGGGCTAAACAATGTCACACATGCAATCATTTTCTGTAACCAGCAGCTCATGTTTTGTCAATCAAAGCTTCTATTGAGAACTACAAACAAAGCTCTGAATGTCTGTCAGAATATTTTATAAAGTCATCTCCCTTCTGCCCCCCCTTATTCTTCTATTTATGTTATGAATTAAGCTTTAAAGCTTTTGACAATTTGATGGAGTCCTCAAGCTTTCTGTTGTGTTTTTTTGTTTGTTTGGTGTTTTAAACACAAATACTATCATGTACAGCAGACCTTTATGAAATACAGACAGGTATAAAGAGAGAGCGAGAGAAAAAATAGATACTGCCCAGGTTTAGCATCTATCCCATGACAGCATTTAAGTTTGCAGCACAACAAAGGTTTGGTTGTCTAACTTGTTTCCTAAAATAAACACCAGATAGTTGCAGATTCTTAGCCTCGTTGCCTTAATGCCTACAGTGCTTTCAAAGGGTGTGACTAGTTTGGCTTTTGTATCTGTTTCTTTCATCTCTTACCATCCATGGTGCCTGTTAGGCATAGCTGGCATATCCAAACATCACGCTGCAATGCTGACCTGGCAAACGAGTAGTGAGGCTGTTCTCTTTTGAAAGATTATTCAGCCCTGACAACTGCTTAACAGCTGAGCCTGCTGCCAAAGCACATCAGCCCAGGGAAGGTTAGGGGTAGACTTAGAAGGGCAGACTGGGGTCAGGTGGGGGTTATGATGTGAGAGAAAGGGAGAGGGTTAGACCCCAGGAGCCTGGAAACTGTGGTTTCACCGACATCTCTGGCCTTAGTTTTCTCTTCATGGGCTCAGGCCGCTCTGTCACTGTCATGCCTCTTGAGTGTTGCAAGTCAGCACCCATATGGTTGTGTGCACACAGGCAGAGGCATGTAAATCCCCGTACATGTACATGTACATGTACACACACATTGGAGATATAAAACCTCATGACTGTCACTTGGTGTCGAACTCCATGTGTTGCTTATCTGATCCATTGGCCTACTCTGACTGTCTGCTTTTAAATAGCCTTGAAATAATACAAAATTCAAAATGTACGTGCTTTCTTTCTTTTTTCCTTCTTTTGTAATTTATCCAGTGATCTGTTTAAATAAACTCCAGAGAATTATTTATTTGTTTTAGAATATTTATGCATTCCTAAATACCTTCCTCTGTGCACATTATATGATATTTTTAAGAGTTTTAGAGTTTCTCAAACTTAGGGCTGCAACCCACAATAGGCCACAGACCAATTTTTATTGGGTTGTCACTTGGCAAAATATAATGTATAGTAATTCTGTGATATGTGATTTCATTTTCCTAATGAAAACAGAACAAGAGCATCCTTTTTTTGAAATGCCTTTTAGTATAGCTCAGATGCTATTTACATCAGCCTACTGCTCTAGTCTGTTTGTGAACATGATTCTGAGAATGTTTTTTCACTCTTTGGCTGAGGTGATGTTGAGCGTGACTTTTGTGATTCCGTCATTCTGGATTGTTTGCATGATGTCTAAACAAAAGTTCAAATAAGAGTTCTTGAATGCTGGCTTCACCAAAGCCTTTCCAAATGCAGAAGAGATGCCTCAATGTGTTTTTAAAATGGAAGCACTCAGAATTAAGAGCTTAAAAAAGAGCAAACTGTCTCCGACATCTCCGACATCTCCAAGGTCCAAGGAGAGACCAAAGTTCTCTTTTGGTTTTGGAGCTGTAAAAGTTCAGGAACCCTGGTTTAAAGGTCCAGCCAAGTGGATGTGTTCTAATAAACTTACAGTCAGACCTGAGCTCTGAACAAAAACCTTAAAATCAAGAGGAATATGAAAGAAGGCCAGGAAAAGTTTTTAAACAACCTGTGACAGTCAGATGTAACATATTGGCTCTAAAATCATGTTTGACATTAGAATAAAAGCTTTAATGTTTTTATGCATCATATTTTTTTTGCACAGTTTTTGAAATAAACTTGGATATGACATGTAAAACTTCTTCTTTTCTTTGAATAATTTGCATACCACCACTTGGCTATAAAATAATACGCAGTTGACATCCTACAGTGGACAGTATTGTTCACTCCTAAGTAACGCATGAAATAAACTTGTATATATTGTTGATATTATTTCTAAAAGAAAGTGAGTAATGCCCAGGATACTGTGGCCCTAACTTTACACTGAGAACATGTAAACTCTAAAAGCACAAGGTCTATTGTCTGCTCTTTCTATCAGGAAGTTGCTAATGATGTTGTGGTTTGTATCTTCACACTCTGGCTCCTTATAGTCTCCAACATGCAAAATGCAAAGTTATTTTTAAAAAATAAAATGTGACGTAGGCCTTTTCAGCTCACAGTGCGGTACACAGTTTTAGCATTCTTGCTTTAAAGTGGATATTTCAAATGTGTTTAATGTTGTCAGATGTCACTTTTCCCTTTTGGTTTTAAGTGACATATGAGTTAGGCTAGAAAGTACAATTGATTAGATTTGATGATAAGTAATGGAAAGAAGCTATAGCATGCTGTGTGTGGTCTTCTTCATCTTGACATGGTCTGAGATGACTGTGGGTGTACATCATTTGAGGTGTAACCACCTCGAATGATGTCTCTACTGTAGCCTGCCAATACCTTCTGACAACAGGAGAGATGTGACGTATGTCAAATAAATAAATACTTATATGACCATCCGTGGACTCAGTCAGAATCTATCCCTCTGCACAGGAAAAGAGAAAACTTTTCTTTTCTCAGGTTCAACATCAATACATAATGTAGAAATTTTATGCTGAATAAATAGCTTTAGGTATTTGATGACCTCATCATATTTACATCCACACCAAACAACCGGCAGTAAATCACTAACCAACAATATCTTGTAAATTTAAACATGATCCACAATAATATAGTTAATGCAAGTTCTGATGATCATTAATGTCATTTTTGTCATTTTCTTCCAGATTTGGACATGAAGAAGGACATAGACACATTGATAGCAGAAGAACGTGCTGAAATCATTGCTAAATATGACAAGGTAAGCGTGTGTGCAGAAAAGTTATTAATCAACTACCAATGACAATATTTAGGAACTTTGTGATAAATCAGTGGTTCAGGAGAATAACCTGAACACCTTAGTAAATCCCTGCACTGACTAGCCTTTCTTCATGACACATTTTATCCATTGCCAAATATCTAGTGCAAACAGTGTGCCTCAGTTAATGGAGGTCCAACCTAAAATGTAAAAGGATGATCCTTTAGAACAAAATTGTTCCTAAAAGGAAGGCGGTCAGGCTGTGTATAACACACAAACCAAGAGAATCGATGGTCTTTCTTGCATTGAGAGGCCCTGAGTGGTGCCTGCAATGTGTGTCTACAGAATAGATTTGTTGCAATTAGACAGTGAAAATGGGATCGCTAGGAAGGATCAGTTGATGACACAGTGACTGAATGCTGAATGTGAACTACACAAATCAGAGTTGAAATAAGACAACCACTTGAAGACAAGAGAGAAGACAAAAGTCATATGTCATTTGAGTCTGTTTATTGTAGTTGAATGACTTGTTTTGCACACAATATTTTTAGGGCAGGCAGGAGGGTGTCAAAATTGACCCATGGGAGGATGCTGACTACAGCATCTATAAGGTCACTGACCGCTTCGGCTTCCTGCAGTAAGTTACCCAACTTAAAGCTCTGACAGCTTCATTGTAGTGATTTGAATTTTAAGTCTGGCTGTTTTTTCTCCACATCCTCTCTTTCATCAGTCTATTATAATGACAATGTCAAAAATTATATAGACTCTATATATATCTTGTATGTGTATATATATGTGGTGTATGTGTGTGTGTTTATGTGTGTGCATATGTATGTGTGTGTGTGTTTATGTGTGTGTGTGTGTGTGTGTAAATGTATATAAAATGTTTATGTAGTTGTGTTAAACATGAGATTATCCTCTTCACATTATTAGTTTTACACAAGTTGTGTATTTCTTTCAATCTGCTTCAGTGAAGAAGAGCTGCCAACACCCAGTGCGCTTGAAGAGAAGGTATCTTCTTTAAGCATGTCCAGATCTTGACCCTCTAAGTGATAAATCAACACTTTTTCACATATGCAGTGGATCACATGTCTGTCTGTCTATCTGTCTGTCTGCCTCTTCCCAGCAAAAGCAGCAGGAGATAGAGAGAGTGGAGAAATGGCTGAAGATGGTGAAGAACTGGGACAAGTACAAGAACAGTGAAAAGGTGTGTAATTCAGTAGTTTAACATTCCCATACGCCAACTTGGTGTTTGACTTTAGCCCTTGCTTCCCTTTTTTAATGTATTATTTCCTGTTCTGTTAATAATCTGTTTTCCATTCCCCTTTTAACCAGAGCTAATTCCTTTATCCCTCCTCTGCCGGTCTAGACAGTTAAAACAAGCTCATAAGTGCATGCAATGAGCCTTTGTCATTCAAGAGAGTCAACAAGACTATATCTTATGAAGCAGCATTTACTGCAACCCTCTGTCTCTTTCCTCTGGTTGTTGCAGTGAAGACTGTCTTCTTAATGTTTGTCTGTCTTAATGTGTCTCTGTCACATGTTTCAGTTGTTGAAGCGTGTCTATAAAGGCATCCCTCTGCAGCTGAGAGGCCAGGCCTGGGCCTTGCTCTTGGACATAGAGAAAGTCAAAGAAGATAATAAGGGAAAATATGAGGTATGACTCTTTAAAAGTGATGACAGTTCCTCAAAAATGTGGACATTGTGAAAGGGTCAGTTCTGACAGTCTCATTTATTCTTTTTCTACCTTCCAGAAAATGAAGCAGCAGGCTCGTAGCTTCTCCGCAGAGATCAAACAGATAGACTTGGATGTCAACAGAACCTTCAGGAACCACATCATGTTCATGGACCGCTTTGGAGTCAAGTGAGTTCTTTGCTTTACTCAGCAGAAAGCTGTGTGGAACAGGGTGTTTTTAAATATATCTACAAGTATTGCATTGTGGTAATTTCCTCATTTCTCCCTTTTAAACTTTTATACCCTTGCCACTGAAATGAGTCACATTAGAAACTTTGAGTAAATGTTTACGAAAGCGAAGTCACTGCTGATGGATCACATGAAATCTTCTCTGACCTCTAGCCTCTAAAATGACTGACACAGTTCAAGTAGCTTCACAATAAATGAACTCAACTCCTTTTGTATCTTATTAATGTCTCCAAAGTTCTTATTGTTTTTCTGTCATATGCTCAGGTTTGCCATCGCTAAGTGTTTCAGGGTGTGACCCCTGGCTTAAGCCGTGAGGCAGGCCATCAAATACACACACAAACGCACACATGTACACACACACACACAAAACCAAACCGGTGGTTTCCTCCTCTCTGTGTTTCATTAGCCTTCCTGTCAGTGCACCAAGCCCCACAGGAAATGGCATTCGTACAGAAATGTGCACCCACTGACATCAAGTTTTCATCTGAGCCAACACACAACGGTTTAATACTAAAAGTAAAATCAAATATAAGCTTCAGAACAGTGTTGTGGGACGACTGTGAGTTTGAAAATCATACCATTGGTTCATCCTTGTCAGTTAACATCTCTGAGAGAGTGAAACTGAGTGCTCTCCTCTTGCTCTTTGTATCGTACTTCCCCCTCAATTTAAAGCCACTGAGTCCAAACAGACCAAACACTGCTCCATCCTGCTTGGCTGCCCACTCCTTCCCTGCAAGTCAACAGCTGCCACGCTCACACTGAAACACTAACAACTATTTAAAGTTCCTTTCCTGTCTCTGTCACTGTCTGTAAGACATGTATTTACTACAGAGGCCTGGAGAGGAGATGGTCGTTTTTTTTCAACATTATACCCCCCATTAGCCACTTTTGTTCATTGTCTGAAATAGTTGAGACTGCGGATGTTATCAACCATGCAAACAATCCAGTGGTCATAGAGGCTAGAAGAAATGATGTAATGAAATCTTGTATATAGATTTTACCTTATCGATCACCAGTAACATTAATTTGAAAGATGATGATAAAGATGATTAAATTTTTTTGACTGTTGTTCTAGCAGTGATAGTTCATTAAAGTCCTTTCACACACAACATTCATTAATACTGAAGAGCACAGCTGGAAAGCTCAGGTGTGAGAGCAGTGACCAGCACACAGACACTGCCAGGATTAGACGATGCAGCCTGAGTTGTTCAGCCTCATTTAGAAATATTCGCAGCTGTTTTGTTTCGGTGTGCTGACTGATGGACTTCATTTAGGGATGAAGTGGTTGAGAAATCATTACTCAAGAGGGCCTGGGGATTTCTCATTTAATAAACTTCTCCACACTGTCTCAGCTTGCTTGATTGTTGCTAAGGAACAGCATCATTGTTTAACTGGTGGTTTCTCTGTTTCCTCTCTAGGCAGCAGGCACTGTTTCACGTACTAGCAGCATACTCTGTCTACAATACAGTAAGTTTCTGTGTGTGGATGTAAATGTGTGTGTTACATAACGCTGACAGGTATTGTGTACACTTGCACAAAAAAGCAGCACATCAATGGTGCAACAGCCATCGAGTGTGTTGCTTTCCATATAGCAAGGAGCAGGCCGAGCACTGTAAACCCATCTGCTCTTGTCCTTGTTTAAAGCCTTGGGTGAGATCTTTTATTTATGAGCTCTGACTGAAAGCACAGCTACACAATGTAACAGTCAGGCTACCAGTGAACCCACATCCATACTCAGCACTCAAGCCGTTAGACCAAGTTCCCCTTTGACACCATTTGTTGGTAAACAGCCAAGGTACAAAGTGAAAATGAGTCTCTTTGTCCACCTCAAGTGCTTGTTTCTCATGACAGTTTTAGCCAGGCAGTTTACTTCTTCACTGAAATTAATTTACCAGGAACTCTTTCTTTTTTGTTGATTCCGGCAGCCTCTGTCAGCAAAAGCCGTATGAACACCATTACCACCTGTCATTAAGATCTTGATCAGCCAAGGGCAAGCATTTGTTTTGAAAGGGAGTGAAAGAAAAAAAACATTATCTTTTTTTTTCTTGGTACTATAACGCAGATGTTTGCAGAATGCATAAAGATAACATTATGCACTGTATTTATGTGCAAGATTAATAACTGTAATGTGTTAATGGTAAAACAAAGTAAACTTTGTTTCAGTAATATTACTGTTCATACACTTGGGTGACACATAATTAAAAGGCTAATGGATTCGGTTGCTTGGCGATGCTAATTTGTTGAGCTAAAGCCGACATTATCAACATTCCCTTAGAATATTATGTCTTCATAATAACATGCCACAATAACAGCAAGATATAGCTCAATGGTACAGCCAAAATGTTTTGCTCTAAGCTTGTTGATGCTGCCGCCTGGTAAAACAAATGTATCCGCTGCAGTATCAGCAGATTAAAGATCACCTTATTTCCTTAGGCTGTAAGAAACCTTTATTCATTTTAAGCACACCTTTCTTCATTTTCAATATCCAAGCAGGCATTAGCCAAGTCTATTATTGTGTGCTATTAGAAATAGCCAGTCTTCTTGCTGATGGTCCTGTTTGCTTATGAAGGTCATTTTGAAGCATCAGTATTAAGTGAGATTATTTCAGAACAAGTTAAAGTCACTCAGAGTTTGTTTAAAGTGTGTTTAAGTTGCTCTGTACTTTTTTAAAGTTTGCCTCTGCTGGGTATTTACTGAATTTACTTTAATACTACTCTAATTTACCTAAATACAATCCATGCATTTATACGTAGCCTGCATTTAAACTCATGTTTTGGATTAATCAGTATATTTTAATTCTTGTATAAGCACAGAGTGCTGCTTTCTGATAGGGATAGAAATATTAACATCCACACTTGTGTTTTGAACAGTAAATCTCCTCACATGCAAGCATGATCCAAGCTTGTTTTTCTGATTGTGCTCAGTAATCGGTTCCTGCATGGCAGAGGTGTTGGAACCAGAGGAAATGGGCATGTGCTGTTCCTTTTTTCCTTTTTCCCCTCCTCTCACACACTGCTCAGAATCTGGGTCAGTAGGAGAGAATGAGAGGGGGGGGGGGTGTTTGTCCTTTTGCCTATGTGATGGTAGGGAAGAATGTGGAGAATGTGTATTTTAACCTCAGTGCAACCCTAATGATATTTACTGTATTTCCTTGAAAGGATACTTTGGAGTGTCTGTTTCTAGCTGCTCTACAAATCAGCCTTAATATGGACAAACATCAAGTGTGTGTCAATTTTGTGTATCTTTGCTTGCCAAAGGTAATGTGTTAAGTGTAAATCATTAAATCATTGTGGAGTCAAATTGGCGTCATTTCGAGTTAAAGACATGGCATTGCTGTGAATGTATGTTGGGCAACAGTAAATATTTGGTAAAAGTGTTTATAAAATCATAGCTGCATGTGCAGAGTGTCTTCAGCTCCTCGTGCAGTATACCCACACACACCCACTGTCTGTCCTTAGACCACATCAGACATTCAGGTACCCATCCCTCGCCTGTGTGTATGTGTATGTTTGTATGTGCATGCTCTATTAAATAATGAATAATTCCTCTCATTTGCCCCTTCTGTTTAATTAAACCTGTCTCTTCTCCCGTGTCTCCTCAGGAGGTGAGCTACTGCCAGGGGATGAGTCAGATCGCTGCCATCTTGCTCATGTACCTGAATGAGGAAGATGCCTTCTGGGCTCTGTCCCAGCTCCTCACTAACAGCAAGCACGCCATGCATGGTGAGAGACAGAGAAGAAATGAAGCCAGATTAGAAATTAAGCATGAGTTAATTAACATTTAGACATCTTATTCAGTCATTCAGTGGTTCTTATTCAAAAGGATGGAAATGTTATGTGCAAATGTGTGTGAGTTGGGAAATTTAAACTCAGTCTGTAGATGCTTACACAGTTTTGTGAATGTGTACACAAATCTCTAAATGTGTGTAAACTATTTGTATTATACATGGCCTTTTATTAACAAGGGAAACATCTAAAGCAGAGTGAACAGATTTTTTTAACTTCACCTCTTCTACACCCATCAATTGGATTAAATTGAAATTCAACTTTGCTAGATGCGTTTTGACAACTCTCTGCACATTTTCTACGATTTGGTACAAAATTGGCCCACAGGAATGGACTCAGGAATTAGTTATGGCATAAAACTGCAGCCTCCGTACTATTGAAAGCAAATTCACCTATTTTTTCCAACTAATAAAAGGGCTTTACAGATCTTATCATATTGTGTCATTCCCCTCGATGTGGTCCTGTTTAAGAGGGAAAATATTTTTATCATTTGACATTATATCTCCCCCACACATGACTTACATCCTGCTGATTTATTTTTTTCCACTGTGTTAGGGTTTTTTATCCCGGGATTCCCCAAGTTGCAGCGTTTCCAGGCCCACCATGAACTGATCCTCTCCAAAATGCTGCCAAAGCTGAAGAAACACCTGGTAAGTTAAAGCACATCTGTACGGCTGATGTTTTCAGTCCATGAAAAAGAAATGGAGCTAATTGATGGCTTCAGCTGATTTATTTAGGTCATTTCTCATTATTTGGTTAATTTATGTGTCATGTGTTCAGAATGTTACTGCAAGTCCAAGAGTCAGAATTGTTTGGAGAGTAAGATTTATTATTGAGAACAGATTTTGAGGAGTGACTTCCCATTGAGGCTATTTCTCATGAAATCTTTGCTCCACAGGACAAGGAGCAGATGACGACGGGGATTTACACCACCAAATGGTTTCTGCAGTGCTTTATTGACAGAGTGAGTATTTGGATTTCTTAAGGAACATCCACAGCATGCATGCTCTTTCTCCAGAGCTTCCCTGTTTATTTTCAGTCCCAGATGTATACTGCATTTAAATTTTAATCACTATATTACAGTGCATTCTCTTGCTTTTATTTTTTAACATAAAACTGAATCTTGGGAGCTTTTTTTTTATTATTTTTTAATTAGACTGACTCTGCTGCTGTGTGTCTTACATAACAGACCCCATTCACCCTTACCCTGCGTTTATGGGACATCTATATTTTGGAGGGAGAGAAGATGCTAAATGCCATGGCTTATACAACCTTCAAGTTACACAAGAGTGAGTACGGGGCTGATCACGCTGTCTTCTGTGTCATGTCAGGATAAATGAGTCAAAGCAGCTACATGTCCAGATCAAGTGAAGGCTGCTGTTGCTATACTAGTGAGTGTTACTGGGTGGATTACACCGCTCGCTGCCTCTCGCTCAGCTGCCTCCTAACTGGATGGCTTACATAATGCAAGTGGCCGGTTGCTGTGGAGAAGAATTGAAAGCTGACTTTTCATTGGCCACATGCACAAGCAGTGCTTCAGCTAATAGGTTGAATTCTTGTAAAACAGCTCGTTTGATGGGCCTCTCAAAGTTAAGTTTGCATCCGTGTACTGCCTTGAACAATATTTATGGTTTACCATGACACAGATGTTAGCTGACATGTTACCACATGAGCTTGCATTTGTCGTTGTATGAGGTTAGCTTGACATAGCTTTGTGTCCGTCTTATGTGCATCCAATCAGAGCGCCTGCAGAAGCTTCAGTTGGAAGACCTCAGGGAGTTTCTTCAGGAGCAGCTGGCTGTTTCCTTCTTCCTTCCTGATGATGTGGTGGTTGAACAGTTACAAGTTGCGATGTCTGAGCTTCGTAGTAAAAAGCTAGACCAGCCTCCTCCAGGTGCAGTCGTGTTCTGTATTCTACTAAGCTACATTCACTTTTTTGTTTAGTGCATCCTAAAACATTTGTTTTTCCATAATTAGTGAATTTTATATCCTCCACCTTCTTTCCTTTTTCAGCCAAATCAGAAGAGCTTCCAAAGAAACCCCTAGGTCAAGAGAGACCTGTTCTTCTCATGCCTCTGCAGCCTGACTCCCCTCTGGCAGTCAAAATAAATCTTCAGCCCACCAGTCAAGCTGATAAAGAGACCCAGCAAACAGATGGCATCACCTTACAACAGAACCCTGCTCCTGCAGAGCCCCAGGATTCAAGAACACCTCCTTTGCCTTCACCTGATCCTGTTGTAGTCCACACACAAGGATCACCCCCTCCTTTAAAGCCTTGTAGGGCACCTCCATTACCTCCTAAAGCAGACAAACTCTGTACTGGAGTCGGGTCGGACAAAGATATGAAGGAGACACAGAGACCAGAATTTAACCAGAACAAAGATTTAGATAAACAGGAGAGCCCGCCTGGATGCCCACAGGCACAAGAAGAGACTATGGATTGGCCTCCACCCTATGAGCCCCCTGTTTTGGATGCTCTTACCCTGCAGAATGAGGAGGAGATCATGGACCTTCCGGATCTGCCACCTCCACCTTTCTTTTACCCTGAGCACAATGACCGAAGGCCAATAATTAGTGAATCCCCCTGCGTGGGAACATGCTCAGAAACCAAGAACCACTATCCTTCCCCCCGCTCAGCCTCACCACTGGTCACTCAAATGAAGCCATCTCCAAAACTTTGCCCAAAACCACCTACTTCTCTTGACCTTACACAGAAAAAACCTGCTTGCTCAAAACCGTCCCCTCCCCGGGCCTTTGCCACATCCTCCACCGACTCTCCCAGACTTCCTCCAAAGCCAACCAAGTTCCCAGTCTCTCTCTACGTTCCTGTGAGTGCAGGAGACCGACGGCCCTCCAACACCTCCCAGTATGACAACCTCTCTGAGGCTGATGAAGACGACCGCTACCTTGAGAGACTGCTAGGCTCAACACCTGAGGAAGTTGCAGTTGTGCGCAGGGAACCTCCACATACCGTTGGCAGAGACTATGATCCTGCTCTCTACCCTCTGCCTCCACCTCCTGTGTTCATCCCTCCTTCACCTTCTCCTGTTCCTCCCTCGCTGTGTGCTCTCCCCAGTTTGCCTCAGGAGCCAGAATATGAAGGAGAGGACAGCTGGGTAAAGGACTCCATCATCCCCCCTCCTCCACCTAGTTTTGCTGACAGACTCACCTCCTTCCAATGTAGCACTGCCAACTCTTCAGACACACACAGAGCCTCCTCACCTGCTTACTCAAAGCCTTTCTCCAGGGGCCCCAGGGACCATTCCGCTTTCCCAGCACCACTGTTGTACACTGGGTCTCCCCCAGGCCACTCCAGGCCCTCAGAACAGACTGCAATAGGGGTGCCCTTGGTCCAATCCAGCCCAGACTTTTGCAGGATGCCTCCTGGTTCACAACAACTGCCCAAATCAGTTACGTTTTAACACACCACACACCATTTAAGTGTTTCTGATGATGCCAGTTTGATTCAAACTCTGTTAATGCTTGATTTGTTTTTAAAGCCATTTAAGAGACGAACGGCCAGTAGCTATTCAATATGTTATAGGTTTTTGAGTGTGTGTGAGTCTGTGTGCTGAAGGACTTTTTCATCTATATGTACAGACTTCTGTGATACTGGCACCTTTTTTTGTAAGGGCAGTTAACTTTTTTAATTGTAAAATTTGTATTTAAAACTGCCGTCTGAGTTACTGTTCACTGCACATAAAGTAAGTGTATCAGCTCACCTACTCATGTTGGTGTGTCGGACTGGATTTGGTTTTCAGTTCCATGGATGGTAAATTTACACAGAAATACCGTGATCTATTACCAGCTTAATCTCCAGGTTGTTCCAACAAAGTGTCTTATCTCGATCACCATGCACTGAGGGTAGCAACTCTAACACAAGGGCTTCTGAGGCTGCAGAGTAAGATCACCCATGCTAAAGCACCCTAAGCCTATACATATACATCCATACTACTTGTATAGTAAACTGTGTGCAGGTTCACACATCCTAATAGTATGTCAATCTGTAATGACTAATCATTATAAAACAGTCTGTGAACTGTAACTTTAGGTCAATACTTGATAACAGAGGACCACTAAACCAGGTTGCACCAAAGCAGTTTGCATACAAACATTTTAATAGAAGCACTCAAGTTTTGAACACCACCAACAAGGAAGACATGGTGCAATATGTCACTGCTGTAAATACTGAAGCAAGTTTCATTCATATGAGGCCCAACCAGATCCTTTTCTTTTTCAGGCAGGTAGCAGTGGGCACTCTGTAGGTATTTTGCTGCTTTTTTTATTTAAATTGATTTGTTTGGATGCTGTCAAATTCAAAGGAATAGTTTCAGTGTTGCATCTTGTTTGTCTGACACTTGTATATATAACTATATACATACATGCATGTAGCAAGGCTAATTGAGGAGGAAGGCTTAATGGAAGGATTTCATGAAATTATCATTGTCAGCAAAGCAAGAATTACAGTAAAAAAAATATAGGCACAATATCTTTGAAGAGTAGCTCCATCTGGTGGTCAGAAATTTTACAGATTAACAGTAACTCGCTTAAAGGAGTTCCTTTTGAAAGACTAATTTTTTCCATGACTCAGAAATTCTAACTATGATTCCTGTCAATGAATGTGCACATAATCATTTCTGCAAGCTAGACTTCAAATCACAAGGACAGACCTTGTATTACACTGTCAGTGACAGACTTGGGTGGGAAGAGAATGAATCAAAACTAAATTTATTCACATGCACAGCCATGTTTAGGAGCCACTGACATTGATAGGGTGTCAGAGAAATGGAAGATGAGCCATAATATACTGTTCAAGGACCTAAATGTCAAACATGTTTATATTGTTGTTCAATTCAGTTATATATTACATATATATTGTGTTATATACCATGCCTAAAAATCTGTTTTGTTTCTTATTTTGCACTGACCTTGACATTACCAAGAGGTTTTCCAAATCTCTCAAGTATTCAGCTATTTCCTAATGGAGTTTGAGGTTACTGCTATAAATTTTTACTTTAAGGAGTAATGTTAATGTATGTTTTGCCATTTGTTCATGAACTTTGGTCTTACTGCTGGGATCCTAACCCAAGAAACTTGTATCTTGGCCTGCACACAACTCTGTTTGGTATGCTGGAGTATCTTTGGTCATGTGACCTGACCACCACTTTAACATCACCGCTCCTTCTATGGATCTGGTTGACATTGGTATGCTGGGGCTCAGACCAAAGCTTGTGTACATTTATGCAACTACTTATTTGAGTTTTATAAAGAGATAAATCTTAGTTGTTTTGTTGTCTTCTTTTTCCCACAGAGACAGTGCACATCTGGTTTGAGATATTTATTGCAAACCCACAAAATCATGTAGTCTTACTGTACATATTTTAGGTTCTCACTGTGCAAAATAGGTCACACAAAGTAAACATGAGTAAGAGTAAAGAAAGCTTTTTCATAGTGTCATTACATACAGAAAAGGCACCAAGAGTGCAAATAAGGCCATTAAAATATATACAAGCTGTACTCAATCATTCATGTTTTGACTCAACACCAGCACCCTGTTCTTTATGTTATACATGCCTCATACTCGATTTGATATCATCCTGATTTTCGCCAAAGGAATTAAAGGCTGGTTAAGGACAAGAAATAATTACATGATCACATCTTTGGTAAAAGAGGTCAAAGTCAAATTCAACTTGAGTTGTTTATGACAAAGAGGCTGCTCCTTCAAAACAAAAGCATTAATACCTTCTAGTTGCTTTTGCATAGAACTTTGCTTTCAAAAAAAATATAACAGTGCATTCATGTAACATTCAAAAGTTTAAATTGTATGAGTGAAAGAGATTATCTTACCAGTTCTGATGCATTTAAGTGGAAAATGTAATCTTTAAATTAATATTTTTGATGATTTTTAACCACATTTAATACACAGCATTCAACGCCAAATACAGAAACAAATCTTATTAGTAAATTCTGCATATTCAGGACAACAATTCTGTCCATCCAGCACAAACACAGTCCATCTGCTGAGGGTGTATTGGCTGGAAAACTGCCCCTGCAGTAAGCAGCTGCCTCTTTGGTCAGTAAAGCCAAAACTGGGAGTACAATGGCATCCTTCATATCCTGAGCTGAGTCATGAGGTTAGACAGGGAGGTGAGACTGTCCCTCAGTTTGGAGTCTTCCTCCTGTCCGAGTGACACTCCAGCCAAGCGTGTGGAACCGTTTGATCCCATGATGCACGGCAGGCTGAGGAACACCTCTTGACCTATGCCACCCCAACCCTAACGCAAACAGAACACAGATACATTTGTAACAACTTCTACAATAAATGAGAATGGCTTTAAAATATACCCGAATACATGTGCAGCTCACCATTCAAGCAAAAGGCACAAACTACACATCATAAGATACCATAACAGTACGACTTACTTTAATCTCCCTTCTTTAATAGCCTTAGACTATAGTTCTTAAAATTCATGTGAGGACAAAGTACTTTTTATGACGAGACAAGCACAACTAGATCTCAGTGTCAAGCACAGATGCCTTGTACTTTAAGAAATAAAGTACAACCAAAAAAATAACACATTTTAATGATCAATAGACTGACAGTGAAAACAATTCCATCACTTTATAATGGGACACTCAGTGGTTTTACCTGAGCCAGTGTAGAAACAGAGTGGGCCTTCTTCTTATCCATCAGAACACTGTCTGTAATGTCAGCAATAGACAGACCCACAGACCACGAACGCTGGCCTTGATTCTTCATGATCTCAAACGCTCTACAAGCACAGAAAAAAAGTGCATCAGACAAGAGTCAAACTGTCAAACTTTGAATTTTAATGCAAGGGACATCATGTACTGGAGAAGCATGATCAAGGAGAGGTGCCTGTACTGTTTTTCTAATCTCTAAATTTCTAAAGATCCTTCACCTGCACCTCTGTTCTGACCCAGTCGATTCAACTACAAAGTCATCATTCATAATAATTCATACCAGTACCTGTCTAACAGTGGTTTGGTTGAGCCAGATCCTGATGCAATCTCTGACTGCACACCGGAGCTCAGCCCAGTGTTGCTCATCACAGGAACTGCATGACAAAAAAACAATGACAAGCTCAATAATGAGTGTCATTTACAAACACAAGGAAACAAAAGAAAACCAATACAATTGTAAACAAAACAGAAGAACAAAGAAAAGTCAGATGATCAAAAAATGACAAAAAATAAGTAAGGTGGGATTGAAAAAAGGAATAGTGTTAGAGGATTAGTCTTTGGGAATGTTAGCTCAGATATTTAACTTGACACTTTATGGAACACAAGGGCTTCAGAAAAACATTTTATTTATTCTTTTTAGTTCACCTCTGTTTTCTGAAAGCTCTCCTATGACCCAGGCTGGTTTGTGAGTGTTAAGGTTTATATCCAGAACACGACTAAGTCGCTCAGAGTCCAAGTTACACCCGGCTCCAATCACCCGTGTCGGTGGCAGCCCACTCTGCTTCCAGGCAACATGGGTCATGATGTCCACTGGAATTGGACAAGATAGAGAACAGAGTTGACAGTATATAAAAAAGGTAATAAGCACAGCAGTCAATTCTAGTCTAGTCTATTCTTTTTTTTTCCAACACCAACCTGGTTGTGAGGCAATGAGCATGACTGCATTGGGGCTGAGACGTGCCAGATTTGGGATGATTCCTCTGTATAAGTCCACATTAGTCTGAACCACACTTACATACGACTGCTCACTGCTCCATGCATTTGCAGTCACCACAATGACCCTGGAGCCCGCCGAGGCTGAAATGTCTGACAAAGAGGAGTCATCAGTAGTTAAAATCTGCACATCTAACAGCAAACATTGAGAAAAACAGCCAAAGCTTAAAACGTTGTTTCTGTGTTAACTCTGACTGATAAATACACTGTTTCCTGTTGTGTTCCTGTAAAGTTCAGCCTCAGCTCCAGAGCAACAGATGTTCTGGATTCAGTCAGTGATTGCTGCTTTAGAGGTGAGTCATCAGGACAGGCTCTCTAAGGGTAATACCAGTCGGTCACCTTTGAAACAGTCTGACAATTGCGATGACTCAGCCGAGAGACACTTTTATGTTTTACTGTGTGACAGTGCAGAAAGTGACGTACCTCTGTATACCTCAACCTTGGGCGGACTAAAAATCTCCAGGTCTGTACTCCCGCCCTTTGTGGAACTCTCAGCAATGTCAATGAAAACAAGTTTATCCACTTTACACTGGATGAATTTAAAACAAAAGAAAAAATAATTAGGATTTGACATTTACACATGTAAAACATGCAGTACAAATTACAATCACTGGTACATGATAAAATGAGAGGTGATTACTTTGGATAAAATGCTCATCACTGACGCCATTCCTAAATCTCCTCCTCCGATAACTGAAACTTTGTTGGTCGGATGATCGTGATGTCTGATTGCACCTGAAACAGACATGAGATAAGCTACAAAAAATAAATAAATAAATAAGATAACTGATCAGCAGTGATGCTGCTATCAAGTGAAGCACCATCATTGATCTGGAGTTTGGAGACAAAAGCCAGAAGGTCATGGGGGTCTTTATTGTCTCCTGTGGTCTTTGAGGACAGTGGAGGATCCTCCCCAAACTTGGCAGTCATCTCATTTAGAAGACCTACCACAGATGATTTGGGCTGTACAGATCAAGAAAAAAGAAGAAAAATGAGCAAAACATCTCAGAACCTCTTCTGTGCAATTTTAATTTCACCCAGAAAGCATAAACCTTACATAATCCCAGTTGTGAAGCCCTGGCAAGTAGATCCGGCCTTGGGCATCGACATGCTTTCCCTCTCTGATGACCATGTTGGCGGTTGGTCTCAGGAGGCATATGGGGGGAGTGAAGGGGAATGAATCCAACAGCCACAGCTGAATGGGGAAGTTGTAGGAGCGACCTTGAGAAAGAGATGGTGTAAGTAGTACATAATAGTCCCTTTCTACCAGAGCAAGTCTTTAGATGGTCTCTAATGCCACATGTAAGACTTACCTCCATACTGAACAGGGAGGTTCCCAATTAATCTCAGGAGATCCTTTTGGGAGCTATCAGTGAATGCTAAAAATGACAACAGGACCAGTCAATTCTCAACAAGAAACCAATATGATGTATGTAAATAAGGCGATAAATGACAGATGGAAGTGTGTTCTCTAAGGAAAACTCACTGTATGTGCCTGCAGATGGTTTAATCTCAGGGTATTTGCGATGGATTTTCTGCAGCTCCTCAACAGCAACATCGTGGAATTTGTACTAACATCCAAGAACAAAAAGACAAACTCACCTGTGGTTGCTTATGTCATTTCAGTAAATGGATGAGTGTGTGTGTGTGTGTGTGTGTGTGTGTGTGTTTACATGCGTGACACTTACACTTAGTGACAGGACATTCAGGTTTGAATACAAGTTGAATCCTTGTTTAGACCTCTTTTAGAAGCATTGGTTTTGAATTTCGCTTAATTGTCTAAATTAAGATCCACTAGTCAATCAGGGTCAGTGTAATTACGCTACAAAAGACCATTCAGGATTTTATTATCATGCTGTTACCACGATCACTGGAGCTCTCTCTTTTTTTTGGCTCTTTGGGGAACTATGTCAGCAACTTTATGAAACCCTGAGATAAGCAGTGATTTTGTGACGTTATTCACAAAGAGGCTTCCCATTACTGAATTTGCTGGTAGAAATGCATAATTGCGGTTTTCAACATACATAGTACCATGTCTCCCGTGTTAATAGCGTTTTTCCATGACAGTACAAGTAAGTGAGCTGGTTCAACCTGTTGGTGAAGCTTTAGCCGGCAGGCGTCGATACCAAAACAATTTTTAATTTACGCAGTTTTCAAAGACTGTCATCTTGTGAGTAACTAACCTTGGAGAGTATCCGCTGTACTTTCTCTGAACGGAGGTCCATCTATTGAATTGCAACGACAAAAAGACCGTCTGTCTGATTTTATTCTTTCAATGGTAGACTCGGACTTTAGCTGTAAAGACAAACTTCCGCAAACTTTCAGGAGTAGCTAAGCGAAGTAAAAGACCCCTCCCACTTGGTGCAGCAGGTACGGCAAGCCACGAGGGAAGAAAAGGTCCGCTCAAATTCGTCATCGCGATTTCTGACAAAATTTTCCTTCTCCTCTTAGTCTATGTTAAGTATCATCGTCAAAAACTAAGTAATTTCAATAAAATAAGATATTATTTGCTTTCAGTGATAAACCACAAGTCCTGCCACCTCCTACAAGTGACATTTTCTGGTAGAACCTAAAAGTATAAAAGTATATTTATCATGCTCTAAGAAATAAGACGTGAAACTGGACAATTAAAAAAATCCTTTATGCAATCATTTCTCTCAAATCATTTTAAAGACAAACACACAACGCATCAGGTTGTGTTGTTTTTCTGCATATTCAATATGACTTTACAATCAAAGTTTGTCTGTAAAAATATGCAACAACTTCTGCTCAAAAATAGCATGTTATCAGCACTTATGACTGTACGTCATTGTTAGTCATTAAAAAAAAGAAACCACACTCTTCCATATATATATATATATAGTTCTCTTTGCAACTTAGTTCCTTTGAGATATTGCCACAGTTGACAGTGTAAACCCTGCACTCAGTGGGGGAAATAAATAATGTAACAGGGATAACATGAGAACTTTTTGCCACACCCTGATGGCCGCCTGAATTATTTGTGCATAATTGGTCTCTGACTTAAACTCATCACTTTTCCTTTTCAGCCTTATGTCTCTCAGCTTAGTTTTGTCCGAACACAGGGAGAGAAGCAGAAACAAAGCAAAAGAGGCGAATTTCAACACAGTCACTGGGCTTCATGTGTTGGCTGTCCCGTCATTTAGGAGACAGTGTTTTTTATTTATCTCAACAGCAAAGGCGCTTCAGTTCTTTTTTTTCCTTTTGGCATTCCTTTTCAGCTCCTCTTGTTCTTTTCTCTCCTCCTCCAGATCCTCCTCTACTGCCATTTTCAGGCTAAAGTAGTAAGGCACAGAAAGTACAGAAAAATGACATTAGATAATGTTGATAATGTTTTAGGGGAGAAAACACTACATTTTATGTGACAAAAAATGTATTACATAGAGTTAATGACTGTGATTTCTTTTTTTTCTTACCTCCTGGCCTCCTCTTTCTGCATTTCTCTCCAGCTGGTCTCCATGAATTTAAGTGCATAGTCACTTTCATCTCGGTATCTGAACAGTTTAAAAGCAAGTAAGTTTTTCACTCATATAGAATTTGGCTTACAATACAGTCAAATGACTTTTAACAAGATTATACAGGGATGATGCTAACCTGGATCTATCATAACCAAAGATTTCCTTGATGTGCCGTGAAACTTCCTCCTGCTCATCACCTCCATCATCAATAAAATCATCCATTTCCGAGTCATACTCATCTTCTTCATCCTCATATTTTCTCTTGTATGCTGAGGTGATGGGTGGAAGCATTGGACCTTGATAATAAAAATGGAAATTCATGTATTAATATGCATATTGACTCTTGTCCCTTTGCTGCACATAAACATAGAAAGGACATTGATTCTTGCTTCAAAAATTGGGGAATGTTAAATCAAGCAAGCAATTAATTAAAAAAATACTGATTTACAAACTTCAGCGTCATGGGAAAAGCTTAATGACACTAAAAATGTTTTCTTAGTTTATCTGTGGGAGAAAGAATCACCGCTCTCTGACCCTGGAATAACGACAAAGGCTGCAGAGTGTTGCTGACACATTTCATTCAGGTTCGGCAAGCAGACCATTTGCCCTGTAGTACTGACTTTGTTCTTTAAGCCTGTTTTCAAAATGTCAGCAGATTTTTATCATATCATTTTAAAACATGCATTGCTGTATTGTTTTAGGGTGTTCCTCGTAATGAGCTGCTAATATGTTTCATAAGCCATAAAGTGCTACATGTCTTTCTAGTTCATACACATTTTGTTCATTCAAATCAATAATATGAAGTCATTTACTTGGTACCCATGTGGAAATACAACTTAGGTCATTAACATCAATCTTGTTTTGTGTAAAAATAACACTTAAATCACACAATATTGATAAAGTCATTGAATTAAAAATCATCTTATTTTATATGAAAAAATGGGAACTTAAAGAATACTTTGCCGCCCTGTTGAGTGACCACAGAGGATGGGTCTATGAGAGCATGCAGGGAATACAATGAAGACCATATTATAACTCATTGTATCAAGTGATTTCCCTGAAACCAACAGTGGCTGTTTCAATTCTCAGCCAGCTGTGACTTACAATGTGCTAAGACACTCAACTTACATTCTCTTTTTTATGTTGTCGTGGTATGAATGAAATGAATGAACCAAATATGAAAGAAGAGACAGGCTTACTTTTATCAAACAGCCACTTTTTAAACTGGTTTCAGATTGTACAACACCCACTGCACTACTCTGGCTGTACTTCACTTGTATCCTTTCTACCCTCTGATATTGTTATTTATCAATCTGTTTTCTCCCCATTAATTGAAATAATGGGGTTGTTTTTAGTTTCAACAATATTAGTTAATGTCTGTTCTAACTTTGTTAGCAGCTTTGTCTGTTTTAAATTTGGAACTTAGTTTAAAAATAGGGTGTTAAAATGAGCATTCTACAACTCATATGACCACTTGTAGTCATTAATTTACAAATCCAGTTTTTTGGTAATACCATACCACTCACTGTCTCTCTTGGTCTTACCTGGGGGTCTATTCATCATAGGTCTGGGTGGCATTCCCTGTCTTGGAGGCATTCCTGGTCTGGCTGGCATTCCTGGTCTGGGTGCCATCCCAGGTCTCTGTGGCATGCCTGGCCTGGGAGGGACTCCTTGTCTTTGTCCACCAAAATTCTTGGATGAAATTGTTTCTGACACCACAGTGCACTTGGGTCTTCCAGGCCCTGATCCAATGCTCTCAGTGGTCCGTCCAGATACTGGTCCACCACTACCGGGTCTACCAGGTCCAAACCCTGGAGGTCGGGATCCACTATCTCCAGGGTGACCCTGTATGCCCCTCCCAACAGGCTTGGCACCTGTTCCAGCTTTTGTCTGGATTGTGCCTCCATGTCTTGCCTGAGGTTGGCTCTTTGCTTTGGGAGGACCACCCAGTGAAGGTCTCATCACTGAATCACCGCTTGATTTTACCACAGAATTCATTCCAGGTCTTAGTGGTTCTCCTTTCCCAGACTTCTGGCCTCCAACTGAAGGCCCTTGCTTCAATGAGCTACCCTGACTAGGCCTGGCCTGTTGGGAGTTTCCGTGTTGCGATTTTTGGCCTGTTATAACTGTACCAGGAGGCTTGCTCCCAGGAATACTTGAGGCCTTTCCTTGAAGTAATGATGAGCTTTCTTTTCTGAAGCTAAGGTCACTTGAGGTGCCGGATTTGTGGCTAGATGAGGGCTTAGGGCCCAGTTGTTTGGCTGAAACCTGAGAAGATGTGGCTTTTGAAGGAACCTTATTGTTTATGACACCAGATGAACTAGACAAGCTTGTCTTGGATCTCCCTCTTTCACTGTGAGAAATCTTGGTTCTCTCTCTCTCTCTGTCACTAACAGCGGGCTTGGAAGAGGAGCGGCCTTTATCACTAACCTGTATTTGGTTCACCTTCTTTCCTGACCCACTGGCAAGACCTGGCTTCTCTATGGAGTTCTTTTCTGGTTTGCTGTTCTTCTGCTCCCTCTCTAAAGTGCCTTTCCTTATTGAACTAGAACTGGATAGTGACTTGCTGTCTCTTTCTCTCTCTGACCTTGAGTCTTGGTCTTTGTCCTGCCTCTTAGCCCTCCGCTCCATCTCCAGTTCCTTTATCTCATCAGCCGTGCGGAGCCTATCTTCCTTTTTTACTGCCTTAGATTTGAGCACAACTGGCTCAAACTGCTTCTTCTCCGCCAATTTGAGTAAGTCTGCAAAGTTCATGGGAGGTGGAGCAGGTTTGGGTTGCCCACTGGGTTTTTTAGAGGAGAGCTTGCCACTACTACTACTAGCTCCACTGAGACCTGTGGTTTTCCCTGGTCTTAACGGCTCTGGTTCCTCATCTGGCTCTGAATCTGTCTGTTCATACTCATAATTATCCTCATCATCCTCTCGGTCAATTGAGCTATTCTTAAACCTTGCATCATTCATAGACCTTTCTTCTTGCATTTCTTGCTTTGATCTCCTCTTCTTAGGAGTATCTACTACTGGAATTCCATTGTAGCCTCTGAAATTGTCCTTTGTTCTGGAAGCCATGGCTCGTGCTTTACGGTCTGACTTCAGCTCAATTCGCTTTGCTAGTAGTTCATCCTTTTGTTTCTTTAATTGAGTTTCTGAAATAAATAAATATAAATATATATATAATGAAAAAATGTTTTCTGTACAGTATGTTAATGACTACAAATTCCCACAATCTGACAAAATTTAGAGAATAACTTAGATTATTATTGCATTATTATTAGTATTTCAACCTGCCAGGAATTTTTTCTTTTTGTCTCTGTGTATTTTTGGGACAAGAACGCATGAAACTAGTCTACTGTTGAGTGAGATTGTTTCAGCCTTAGCAGCAAAACCAGCCACAACTTCAAAGCAATTGTGCACTGCCAAAATACATCTACTAAAAGCAGTTGTTTTTGCCAGTCACAAGCTTAAACATTTATTTTTAAGTACTGGCAACATTATGGAAAAGGTCCTTATAGAGACAAACCTTTCTGTTAAAATGTAAGATCCTTTTTGTTAAACCAGAAACAGCAGCTCTCTTCCTTTTAAAAGCTGCCAGACAGGGATTATTATCATTATCATGGTCACACACTTTATGGACAGGACCAGTTTCAAAAACTATTGTCCCCTAGCTACAAAACATGGGAATATAGGGTCCAGATCAAAAAAAAAAAAAGATTTCTTTAATTTTGTCATTGTTACCTTTCTTTTTGCTTTCAGTGTGTTGCTTCTTCAAAAGAGCTTGAACAGCAGCTGGATTTACTCCTTTTGACTTTGGGTCCTTTTTGGGTGGTCCAGCTTGTAAACTGTATCTCTTTTGCTAGGAAATGTACAAATAACATGTTAACATTCCTTGCTGTATATGGAGCAACATCACTGCTCTCTTTATTTCTTACAGTGCTCAAATGTATTGGTTAAAAATGATATACTATTCATGTCATTATCTATCTGTCTATATAAATATATATATATATATATATACACGTGTATATATCTATATATAGGATATCTTATATATAGGATATATGTAGGAATCTATATATCTAAAACGTGTTATTTACCCATACATTGTGTTGCATACAAGGTCAGGAGGGTGGAACTTGGAGTTTACCGACATTATCAGATCCTCACTGACAGACAGATGAGCTGGCATTTGCGTGCTCTTTAGGCGACCCACAAATGCTCATTTTACTGTTTATCTTAACTAAATACAGGGAAAGTATCAGTCTTGTACTTACCTGTACAGTGCTGAGGCCCTGGTTTTGCGAAGCGATGTTCAAAATATTATCAAAGTCCATCATTTTGGCAGCAGGTGACGTATGCTTGTTATATGAGGTGAATCAAGCAAAACTCATCCAGAAGAGCTGAGTGCTAGCTGCTACCGTTAGCATTTAGCTTACATATCAAATACGCGGAGTTGAGATTAAGCGTCAACAAACGACACTAAGATAGCTTTAAGGAAAACACTTTATCAAACACATTTAATGGGAAAAAAATGTATGTCAAACAGTTACCGACACTTAACTTCATCAGCCAACGTCGATGTTAGCAAACCCTAGCGAAGTTAGCTAACCTAACACAACGTAACGTGAGCCAATAAGAAGCCTGAAAGACCAACTTCCCTTTTTTAATTATATAACACATGTAATTCGTCAAGTCAGTCACAATTTATGTATGGTTAATGCCTACTGAAAGAAAAGCAGTAAAAACTCAGCCATATCTAACGCCGGCTGTTAATAGCGAGTAAAAAGCAACAAGACCAACCGACAAATTAAAGGGTCCAAAGAGTATGCCAAGGAAGTAAGAGGATTCTCTTGTGCGTACTTCCGTCTTTGTGGGATTACAACGGTACCAGGGAGTTTGTCTGCTTATGCGTTAACAATATGTCACTAAGCAGAGCAAAAAAATAAATAAAATTATTAGTATCAGTGGTATTTAAATATCTGTATATGTGCAGGTATCTGTGAAATAAGGATGGGTTCAAATATTGCACTGGCCTATACTGTACTACGACTGTGACAATTAACTTGTTCTCGTAATTTACGTAAATTCCAACAAGAGAAGGGGTGATTATCTTGATGTATGAATAAAGTCGCTGAAAATGTATTTGTTCTGATTCCATACAAAATTCTTTGAACCTGAAAGTATGACAATACATTGAACAGAAAAAAATTAGTCAGAAAAGATTTTATACTATAAAATGTTTTTATAAAGATAGTATTAAGCTTAAAAGGTACATGAAATACACGTGTGACTAACACTTCCCTCTGCAGAGCGTTGGTTTCTTTACGCAATTTCCGTCCGACAAGGGTTTTTTTGTATAATGTACATTGTAAACCACATGATGTCGCCATCATTGTAGATAATGATTTTATTGAGAATTTTCAAGAAACGCGACAAAATCTTCGCCCTTGGGTAACTCTTGTCATTCCTCCCTCATCACATAATTGTCCAAAATTCCTATTATGTTAACCTGGGGTTATAAAGGAAATGGCTGTGACACACCAGAATTAATACAACTACAATGGTGGAAGTATAAGATAAAAATACTGTATTAAAAATAGCGATACCATAATTTAAGCTTAACACAAACAAAAAAAGAGCCAGTATCATACATTCAAAATTATGCAAATTATACAAATGCAAAGATAAAGAAGCAGCAATGATAAAATGTCGACCTTTACAAAAAGTAAAAACTCCCACTTTGTTGATTGCCCCCTTCAGATAGTCATAGTGATTTTCACATTAGATTACTATGCTATAGAAGACACACAACAGAGTGTATTAATTTAGCTGTGCGACACTAACTGATGCTTATTTTAAAAGCTTAGTGTCCTGCTGGGTTACAAATGTAGTGAGGCCTTTTTTCAAAATGTGTATTATAGACTGTAGACTTTATAGGAATTAAGTGGGAATCAGCTACAATTCTTACTTTTGGAATGTTGTGGAGTTAAAATACAAAGTACAATACCATTAGAAACTCCAGTTTAAGCAAAGTACCTCAAAACTATTGTAAGTACAATTTGAAAATAATTAAAATGTCACCGCTAGTATAAGCAGTGTTGATTTTTTTTAAGGCTTTGACAGAAGCTCTCACACATTGCTCCAACCCCCACCCCCACCCCCTCCCCCTCCCAGTTTGAGAACCATATAACATTAATAAAACATGTTTCATGTGATGTCAGTCGGTATGTGTATCACATATAGCTACTTTGTAGTATTCTGTATGTCTGTATCACCCAACGTCTTGTTTTGGTTGAAGATTATTTCAGAGCAGAATGGAGGGCTCGAACATCCAGAGAAATGGTTGGACTGCAGGATCAAACACTCAAGCTAGGGGGAAATTAGACAGAAAATTTAATACAATAGTGGCCAAATATTTAACATTAATAAAGCAATATTTTTAGATTATAGAGTTGTTTGTCATGTTACCTGTCTGCTGTTTAACACCTAATTAAACCTATTAGTCAAGGATCGTCGGTACAGAGTGAAAAATTATCTCGGGACAAATGCTACTAACAAGCTCCATTACTGTAAAATGTAAATAAAGGCCATCTGCTCCGATATGTAAACAGCAGGCTGACTCCTCCTATCCGGGGTGTCCCGGACGTCTTGGTCCGCCCCCATAACGACTATTGCTTGATCCTATTGGTCAATACAGACAGTCCTGCCCACGTGACGGCTGGTCTCTCGCCTCCTACTGGACGTCGCACCGCCCTCCCAGAGCTAGGACAAAAACAATTGGCATCACTCAAAAGGAAAACATAAACAGGAGGACCTAAACCAAGTTTTGACATTGTAGACATTTTATACAGACGCGGACACTAGCGAGGGAGAAATGGTTTCTCCTGTAACAGTGGTGAGTATCAGCTTCAAAGCAGCGTTGATCTATCTCGCACATTAAACAGGAATAATACTGATAGCTTGTTTAGCTACATGATAAAAGCACCTCCGAACATAAAACAATCCATTTGTATTAATGTTGTTGTCATCATATGTTTTATATCGACTGCCTCGAGTTATTGGTTATGCGGTAAATGTTTTATTTGAGTAATTTATTCGTAGCATAGCATGTCATACTTTATCTTCGAAGGCCAATGAATGCTCTTTATGTAATTAACAATTGTCTGCTATTAAAATTGTCTGTTTTTTCAATTGTTAATGTTCAGCGAGGTGCCCTTTGACACCCACGTTGTTGTTAGCATCTCACCGCATCGTTATTTTAATATGTGCATCTGTATTGTCGGAGACTTCAACCGGGAACTTTTATGTTCAGTGTAGTCGTTTCATTGACATTATAACACAAAAAGTCAGGACAATCGGCGCTGTTCCTCTTCGATATTCCACGTACGGAAGGACGTTTCTACAAATTTCCAAAGGCAGCCTCTGACAAAAAGAAAACCTGTCATGTGACGACCTTTTTTGTCTTTTTTTCTTTCCCGTATCCTCTAGTAACGCATGCGCCGAGCGGTGCTCAGCTGTGGCTGCCTTTCTTTTCATCTTCTTCGCTGTAGCTATGCTGTACATAGACTCTTTGGTTTAGCAAGCCCACCAGCTACTCAACTGACCCAGATGCAAGTGGAGAAAAAAAGGCCATTTTAACATAAATTGTGACAGCTACATTAATAATTTTTCTCCTCTGAGCATCCTCTTACTTTGACAGAGGTGCTATTAAAAATTTACCCCATTTATAGGGGCCATGTAGGATGGTGTGGTGTAACTTGGCCGGTGGTAAACCCTAATGTGTGGCCTGTGTGATTGCTGTGAGATGAGCCTGTGTGGAGAAATGCTTGCCAGACAAACTGGTTGCCTTAGTGATGACGATGTTGTGCAGATCCTGGGGTTGCTTAACTTCTGCAAAGCCTTTGCCCAAGCACTGCAGTGAAGGGAAAGCAGTGGCATACACAGAAATAAAACACTTTTTGACTGTGTATATTAGAGCATATTTTACCATTCATAATAATATTCAATAAAGATGAAGTGGCAAACAAAAGCCAAATTTGTCATCATCAGTTTCCTTTTAATTCAGCTTATTTTAGTTTTCTCAATAGATTGTATTTCAAGTTATGTTAGTTTTAATTTAAAATGTGCGTTTTAATATTTGAAAAATGGGAATTGTCCGTAGGTTTAAGGTATGTGGATGTACCCTCTCTGATACATCTGGTTTATATTCCTGACTCAAATTTAGGATTCAATAAACGCTGCCACGTTGAATGTTGGGCTCTTAAGGTCATGTATTAGCTTTGCAACCGACCCCAAGTTATTCTTGAAGTTAAAGCAGCTGTACGGAAGGTAACAGTGGTGTGGGATGCAGCATAGAAATAACATTGTCATACGACTCACATGCCAGCTGTTCCTGCCAGGACCTTACTTATATTACAGTTCTCCTCTGTGTAACTGAGTACACGAGAGTTTACAGTTCTTTTGCAGTGTAGTGTTTGTGAGTATTATATTTCCGACACTTGACAAGGGTATGACCCGGAATGGTTGAATAGGTGTTATTAGATGCCTCATTGCAGTGCTTTTGTTGGTTCATTGTTGGTTGGTGTAGCAGCGTTACTTTCTGGACTGTGACTACAGCATGAGTTCGGGGTCGAATGAGTCCCTCTTAATATCACAAGTGTGCAAAGTAAAAAAGATTTTTTACGATATTCATTACATATTTTCTAGTTTGCCCACAAATAATGCAAGATTGTGATACTGCATAATGTGTTGGCCTGAAGTTGTAGTTTAGCACAACTAAAGAAGCACTCCATCTGATTAAATTACAATAACAGAGAATAATTTGTAAGAATCAATTGTTTGGATTCCAGGTTTTAAAAAGGGAACCATTCCCACAGTCCCTACTGTTGTTCATTTCAACAAAAAATAGTCACCCTAGGCCTTGTTAGAGACCATGCAAATACATTTAGCCATTAACCTTATTAATCATTTGTTTAGCATAGAAAATGTTCAACCTTCTCAGCTTACTCAACTTTTAGCTAAACAGTGTAATTAATTCTACAACAGACAGTTATGTGCAATATTTGAGCAAATACTGTAACATGCAATATTTTAGTGAGAATCACTAGACAGCAAGATGATAACACAATGATTTGTTTCGTTTGCCTTCCAAATGAGGCAGAATGTTTTAATCCTTCATTCTGTCGATGGCTGACTGTCAGCAGACAGGGCTCATAGCTGTAGCTAATGTCCCCTTCAGTGTCCCTGTAGACAAACTGGTGTCTCAATCAATGAGGGGGATGGATGACAGCTGAGATGATTCTATTCCACAAAACCCCGACAATCTCATACAGGTATAAGGCCTTGAACAGAACAAGTCAAATCCTTAGTGAGATAAAACCATTACATACTACATGCTGGTTTATGAATACCCTGAGGCAATTAGGCCGTCCTGATGGACCAAATTGATGCAATCACTCTTCAGCTCGATGGGACTGAGAGTCTTGTATTAGAGAAGAACACTTAGATCAGATAATCCGGCAGTAATAGGTAATTTGACAAAAGCAGTGATATTGACCAAATATGATCCTAATTAAGATTTAGGTAAAACCCATCTCCTGTTATCTTTAATTACACATTAAACTACACTCAAGCATATGATTGGGGTTTGTCTTGTAATTTAACACTGTCGGAGAATTAAGTCTAAATAATGATACAGTGAGAAATTCTTGGAGGATTTAGAAGAGTAGCTTTTGTATACTGTGTGATGTAGGTGTTTCCCATGTCGTCAGCACTCTGAAGTCTTTGCTCTCTTCTCCTTGTAACCTTTTCTTATCGTGTAGATCCACCAAGTTTATATGAACAATAGAAAGGGAAACTGCATAGTATGGCTCAAACACAGTGTGAACAGGACCAAAGGTTATGGGAATCTCTCACTTCCTCTCCAGAGTCTGCATCCAACTCCACATCCCCTGCTGAACTTTGATGATCTACACCTCTGTTTAGTTTTTCTTATTTTTCCCCAAGAGTTACAACTGAACTGTTTGTGATCATGGATGATTTAGCTGAAATATTATTGGACATTGGCCTGCATATGTCAGAAGAACTACACTTTCCCTACACTTCATTAAATAACATACATATTAGGCCTGCACGATTAATCGTTTTAAAACCTCGATGTCGATTCACCCCTACATGCGATTTCATTTCTAAATTACGTCGATTTTTTTTTTCCAAGAGCCGGCGGCATGTGTCAGAGTTGTAAACAAGCGCTCCAAGGCTTCTCCC
>JAPZDY010000023.1:8334558-8347749 GCA_029783645.1 Ctenochaetus hawaiiensis
CTGGAAGCACAGTTGGAAAGAAGAAGTTGAGACCTGAATATATCACACTGTTCTCAAGAGCATGAGATTCAGAGATAAGGGTTCAGCGGAGGAGAAGCAGAAAAACACAAACAAGATAGGGAGAGAGACGAAAAGGTTACAAGGAGTTAAACAGACAGTGTCAGGGCTTTTTGCAATTCCTCCTCTACTTGCTGTTTTTGCAGAGTTTCACTTCAGCCCCGAAACACGTGCATGTCTGACACACGATGTAAACTAATGACCACACAAATCAAGGCTGAAGACCAGTCTTTACCCAAATAAGGAGAAGTTCTTAAAGTTTGTTGCTTATGTTCCCTCTTTTAATTAAAGATGTGAGATACAACGCCTCAAGCGCACAAACAGTTTTGAAGTTTTTGCTGCCTGTGATATGTTTCAAGCTCTGTGACTTGAGATAAAACCCTGCAAATAAATCTATTTTAAGACCAACTAACAGTAGTATTTCATTGTTTGGACTCACACAAAAACGTTGTGTCATGCAAAACTAGCCATGACTCAAATAATGACAGTTATTGGTAGTAGTTTATTAGTAGGTATTATTAATTAATAATAATGTCAATGTTCCATCTGTTTCCAGGTGAAGAGTGAGGGCCCCAAGCTGGTGCCGTTCTTCAAGGCAACCTGTGTTTACTTTGTCCTGTGGCTCCCCACCTCAAGTCCATCCTGGTTCAGCGCACTGATCAAATGTCTGCCCATCTTCTGCCTGTGGGTGTTTTTATTGGCACACGGCTTCAGTTTCCTAGGTGCTCATTCCAGTGCTCGTAAGATCTTAGCTGGCCTCATCTTCTCTGCTCTGGGCGATGCCTTTCTCATCTGGCAGGAGCAGGGCTATTTCATCCATGGTGAGGAAAAAAACCTCGCACACAGAGTCACTCTGTCACAGTTGTCACATCTACAAGCCTCAATCTTCTTTTGTATGGATTTAACATCTGTGACTGATTAATGTGGTTTATTTTAAATGGGTCTTATTGTAGTTTTGGTCACCTTTGCTATTGGAAATAGCATAATTGTATCTAGGAAGATGGTGAAATCATAAAACAAACAGGCAAGAGATACAGAAGTATCTGCTGCCGTATCAGCAGACTAAAGGACAGCTTTCGCCCTGTCTTCTAAACTCATCCTCTACACTCAAATATTAAACACTGTTGTATTTTTATGAACTTCTTAGTCATTAATTCATTCATACAGTTTTCTGTTTTAGTGTAGCATTCATGGGCAACTAACTATATTTTGTTGCGCAAGCTTGTTAATATAAGATCTTGTAATCAATCTCATGTAACTCCTGGTTTGTCTTTGACGTACTTTGCTTAATGTAGTAAGCAGTTTTTTCCTACAGAGTATTTTGGGAGCTCTTTCTCCTCCAAACATAGTGGCAGCTAATCTAATTAGACTTTTGGCTTGCTTACAAATAGTTTGATCTTCTGACTGCTGACTGTCGCACTGGCCTGTCAGACTTGTTGTGGCTTGTTGTTGCAGGGTCACAGTGTTCCCAGATTTAAATCACATTTATATATGTAATGTCTTACAGGCCTTCTGATGTTTGCCATCACCCACATCCTCTACTCGTCTGCCTTTGGGATGAAGCCCCTTAATATGTCTGCGGGCCTGGTGATCACTGCTGTGTCCTCTCTGAGCTACCTGCTCCTGTACCCCTACCTGTCCGGGCCCTTCACCTACTTGGTGGCAGTTTACATCGCTTTGATCGGCTTCATGGGCTGGAGGGCAATCGCAGGCCTGCAGCTGACCAACGACCTGTGGACCTGGACCAAGCTGTCCGCCTGCCTGGGCGCCGTGCTCTTCATGGTCTCTGACCTCACCATCGCAGTCAACAAGTTCTGCTTCCCCGTGCCCCACTCCCGTGCCATCATCATGGCCACCTACTACGCTGCCCAGATGCTGATAGCGCTGTCTGCAGTGGAGTGCCAGGACATGGAGGTGGCCAGGAAGAGAAAATGAGGTACCGAGTCATCTGTGGTGAAGGTGGCAGACCTGCCCCCCTCCCTGGGCCCAAGTGATCATGGACACATCTCACTGCCAGATCCCCAAAAGTCTACCCTCATCTCAGTGTGGCGTTCCCACACTGTTGTTGACATAACGACTGGTCCACTACAGTCTCCACAAGGCTATCACCCTTCTGTCCCACTAATATGGTAGTCTCACTCCAGTCTTTTTACCAAGAAGATGTGGTGATATTATTGTTTCAGCCTCTCCTGACAACAGTCCTGTCTGCCTCCTCCGATCCTACGAACTATCTTTCAACCTAGTTAACATGGAGACAAGTGTAGTGATATTAACCTGCGATATATAGAGAATATTACTTTACTTTTAACTGTTATGTTTTAATTTAAGGGGAGCATGTCACTAGGGACCTTCAAGGAGTGTGTGTTGGAGAGCGAGTGTTTGTGTGAGTGTGTGCGTGTGTATTTACATGAGTTTAATTAACACTCTTACCTCGCTGTCCACACAGTCACCACACTGACTCCCACCTCACACATCTACAGCTCTTAACATGGTCCAATAATAGAGTTTAACACTTTATTTTTGTTGTTTTGTTTTGCAACCTGACCTCTTGTTAAAAGGGATTTTTTTTACTGACTTGCCCCTTTCTCTGTTTTTCCCTGAATTAAGGGTGCTATTCTTAAAATCAGGAGCATATCCACACTTACTTTATTTTCCAAAGTCCCTTCCATTTCATTTAGAACAACCACACTGCCTTTGTTCTCTCCACAGTTTTGCAAATCCACTCCCAGTCTCTTTATTTTAATGAAATGGGATGAAAAAAATTAGGCAGTAAGTTGAAAAAGGCGAGGAGGGATAATTGTGAGTCTGCAACAACCAGAGAGTATTGAATTTTTAGTGACCGAGTGCTCCAGGAGACTATTAGGAAAGGGACGCCTGTTTGTGCAGGCTCGATCCTTCCTGCTGAGAATTTATTGACACTGTCCTGCTTTTCCCAAAAAGAACACAGCAAACATTGTAGTCGCAGCAGAACACTGCAGGCATTATAACATGCTGTACAGTGCACCTGCTTCTTCTTTTAGTATTAAAAGGTTGCTGTTTTTTTAGAAAACTGGATTGCAAAAATTTGACAAGCTGGCACACCTGACACCTACAACACCTGCTGGTTTAGTTATTAGGAAAAGTCCACGGGGTTCTAAGTGCTGGACCAAATTAGCCGACTCATGCTGTTACTGGGACGATGTTATGAAGACTGAAAAGAATCAGCTGTGTTACTAGCTGGAATCCTTTTTTTATTTGTTTGTTTGTTTTCAGCTTTTTGTGTGTGTGTGTGTGTGTGTGTGTGTGTTGTCAGGCCTCAGGAGGCATTCAGTCACTCGTAATGACACACACACACACACAAACATGCACATAAATGTACACTTTACCCAGCCTGCCTGGAATATTAAAAAAAAAAGAAATTAGATGAGGGAACTGGCTTGTCATGTGAGGGAGCAGTAATCCCATTATTCCCAATAATTCCCTCCCACAGCACACTTCATCATCTTTAATCCTGCAAAATCCACCACAGCTAATCCCCGACAGGTTAGCTGATATTTTGTCTTTCATCTATCAGCCTCCCCACATTTCATTTGTTCATTCTGCTCAAACGGTTCATGTTTATGATGAGGTGTCTTACTGAATATGGAAGAAGTATACTGAAACTCCTTCCTCAAATGTCTTCATACACACGTTTTGAGTGGATGTGCATCTTAGAGGGTGTGTGTGTGTGTATGTGTCGTCTGAAGTGTTGACTGAATATCTGTGTGTTCCTGTGACAAGTCAGAACCAACTCAAGGCCAGAAATGCTGTGAACCATCATGGTGGAGTAAACACACTGCTGTGTATCTTAAATGTATTCTCACAAGGCTTTTAAACGGTGTTCATACCCTTTACCTCTCATGGTTTGTAACCTTTTTATGTGTTTTATAGCAGCCCCTGAATGTGTTGTCAGCTATGGATGACTTTAAAATAGTTTAGGATTGGGTGCAGCATGTTTAAAACTGCAGGATTTGACTTTAACAGTAAGTATTTCTGTTGGTGGGTATGACTTCTGGTCTGTACACTTACCTGTTCCCACTTATACATCACTGGTTCTCTGTTCAATACCACAAAATTCATTTTTATTTAAGTATTAATCATTAACAAAAAATAGCAGGCAGGTTGTGTTGTCTAGTGGTTCAGCCAACATGCACTTTAACATGATATATTGTTACTGTATATAAAACAATCGGGCATGGAAAAGAAACAGACCCGTGTTATGGGTTCCTTCTGCTGGGTCGATGACCCATAAAGCTGTCGACAACATACCCACACACGCACAAACAAAACCCACGCAGGCATCGAAATGTGCTTATGCATCACATCAGCCACCATGGCAGATCTGCAGGCAGACCGTGGTGTTGACACTCTTTAAGGTTTCTTAAACATTTACAACAGCACACAGTCTTAAGTTTGACCTGGAAAGACACTCAGCCCAGGCTTCGTTTCAGGCTGCTGCTCTGTCACTTAGTTCCTCAGTCTCATTTTGGCCCGTCAGTATGCGAGTCAGCACTATATTTCTGCTTTGTCAGTCAGAAGTGTTTCATCAGCCCGTCTGCGTGACCGTCCGTCTGCTGTTCCATATTTTTGTCTTCTCAATAAAAAACCCACTCTCCGTCTTCTTGTGTCACCCACCTCGCCAGCAGAACGCGTCCAGTCAACAATAAATATAATCATTTGTACTGAAAGACATCTAGAGGGGCTTGCTGGCAGACATGTTTGTCCTCCCATGCTGTCTTAAATCAGGGTTCAGTGGAGAACAGGGAGAGATGCTGGTTAACGTGATTGAGTCCAGTATGCAGTCCAAAGTAAAACCACGAGGGAACGAAAAGGTTGAGTCAAGCTTTCTTACTCATCTTCACTATGTGGGCAATTTAAGTAGGCACTTCTTTCTTTGTCTCCTGCCACATAAAAACCTCCTGACTTTTGTTCCTACAGTCCTGATGGCTACATGCCAGAAAACAGGCTTTACTGCAAAGTATTTCTGAGATTATACTCGTTAGCCAAGCAACACATTGGAAAATCTCCATGACTTCAGAAGCCTGTAAATCAAGAAATAAGCTCTAACACCATATTAAGTCAGTAAGTTGCCAGTTTTTAGTGCTTACGTGAAGACGTTCATTTTAAATATTTACTCTGTTTCCCTGCTCCTGTTTCTATTTGTATTCGACTTGAGAAAGCATAATAGAGCATAACAGCATATTAGAAACATTTTCATGTCATTGAGTGGGCCTTGTTAGCCCTCTCATCTATCAAGCTACCTGTTGGCGGAAGTTCCCCTCATTGACGCTGAAGTGTGTTTGCGTTCCACTCAGAAAGGATGTTATTGTTAAGCAATACTGTAGCTGGAGTTTGGTGAGGTGGTGAAATATGACACACAGGGCAAGACTCCCTTTACATCTGGCCCCGGTAGCTTCCCCCACCCCCCCACCCCCCTACCCCCTCTCCCACAGATGGCAGGCCAGCAGGCGCATCACTTTACCTTAACCTGTCAACGGCCCTGTTGTTCAGAGCTTTGTGCGTGCAGACAAAAGGGACCTGAAAGAGCTGTGGGAGGCCTCTGTGGTTCAGCCTGAGCTGTGAGAAATGAGCTGGAACCAGTAGCTGTTGTAGAAGAGAGGACCTGTGGTTTCACGTGGTCCCTCTGACTAAGTTGGCACTTTTTCTCTCCTGGCTTTTTTCTCTCCGTCTTTCTTTTCGCTGTTGTGTCTTGCGATTGATGATTTGAAACGTTTGCCGTTAATGTGCTGTGCCCATTATCATGCAGAGACATTCAAGACGTAGAGCTGTATAGTTGGTGTATCTGTAGCCATGCATGCACGCAACCCAAATAGGTTGGGATGAATCCTCCATGTCGACACTCATATACAGTGATGGGAAAGTGCCCACTACTGGTGTTGTGATGACTACGACTAGCAGTCCTCCTACATCAGTGTGAGCCCATGAGAAATATGTAATGTAATGTAATGCAGAATCTGCTCTTTGTAATATTAATCTGAATCTTCTGTGTGATGCACTTTTCTGTACCCAGAGTAAGGCCAGTCAGTTTCTATTTCAAACTATATAGTGTTTAAAATAAAAATAGATTGTTGTGTACTGTATTCTTTAAAGTATATGCTCCTTTTTCCTTTAGGCTTTGCATTTCTTTTCTTTAGAGAGAAAAAAAGAAGTTATACTGACGGTTGAAGCACAAGAGAGTGGCGCTTTAATGCATGGGAAAATCAGCATTTTCTTTGAAAAACATAAATTGCTCTAGGAAGTGTTACAAATCCTAATGTATCCATGTTTTATACAAAGTATTATTCATTGTATTTGCAGAAACCAGCCCCAAATGCTATTTTTTTGCCTTTGACTGTCACTGTGGAAAGAGCTGGATTTGTTTTCCACTAAAAACTTTGAATTTCTCATTGTATCCTTATTGAAGGCCCATTACAATGCATCAATTAACTTAATTTTATGAATAAATGTGTTTTTTTTTCCTTCTATGACGTATTTTACTTTCTTGTCCTTGATTTTCACTGAGTGAGATTTTTCTTTCATGACTGTATAGAAGAAATAGTTTCTTTGCTGTAGTGGAACTGCTATGAATGTGAATATCTATTGGAGAAATAAATGCAATTACAATGCAACTTCAACATCGCTTGCATTGGTCTTTTTTATTTGTTGTTTTGGTTGTTTCCCAGGATCAAAGGTTGACCCATTGAAAATGTCAGCTGATATTTCTAACAGTTCAGTGTTTTGTGTTTCTACAGAAGCTGTTAGCCCTCGGCAGTTAGAGTGCCATTAGGCAGAAAGGACTGGAGCACAACAGAGAGCTCTGTTCTAGTAACTGCTGCACTCTATAGTCTGGCAGAGGTGGAAAATGTGCTTTCAACAGGCTTAAACCATGTGGAAACACATCCAGGCTGCTACCAATGCTTCCTCATTCAGTTTGTTTTTTGTTTTGTTTTTTTATCTCCCCCAATTTTTTTTACACATGTACACACACACACACACTTCATAGTTTATTCCTGTAGGAAATGTGCCAGTTCTCTCCAAATGTGTCTCATTCATTTGCAGCCAAGGTCTTACCATCAAAGAACTCCAGTCTTCTATGAAAATGAGGCATATCTGCGATTGCTTTTATAAAAACAGACTTAGTGTCACGTGCATCCACTGAAATAATGAAATCCCATGAAATGAAACACCACAATTATCTAATAGTCATACAACAGAGCTCTATTAAAATCATATATATAAATAAAACTCTTATAATAGGTTTTTTTTTTTTTATCCCTTATCACTTTGAGTCAAATGAATTCTGTGTGATAAAACATGAGAGAAACTGATGTGAAAAACTAAAGGGAAACTGATCTGAAATGCACGAGTGTTTAGCTCCCTTTGAGCGCACCAGAGTTCCAGTTAAATACCTAGATTGTCTACTCAGGCTTTCACCACTTCCACCTTATTATGTTTTAGCTGAGCAGAAGGAAAGCGGAAGGTACCAGTGACGTCGGTTTACTGCCTGTTGGTGCTTAATTGATTTCAACCTGGCAACCTTACACTGCCAGTCCTCTGGTGGCTCTATAGAAATGGAGTTGGTATGAGCCAGCAGAGTGACGTCAAAATGGAGAGGGGTTGCAACCCCTCTCTGTCTGTTTGGCAGCTCCCCACCAGACCACATTCACTCTCTCAAGCAGCAGCAGACCACTTAGAGGTGATGCCTATAGTGGAGCCGTCAGGCCTCTTTGACCTGTGGGAAGCCTTCACACACTGCAGGCGGAAGGTATTAGGACATTTTTTGTTTTGCTTCTGCACAACGGATTTGAAAGTTACAATCAAAGTGAGGTTAAAATGTACTTTTAGGTCCAAAGTTCAAATCAAATCTGTTTTTGGATGAACAGAATCAGACTTGCAGGCCTCTTTTTTTAAAATATATATAATTCCAAAATCTTTGAGCAATGCAGCAGGGCAATGATCTAAAGTTGGGAGACTGCTGGCATTTAATAAAAAGACTACAGCTGCAACACAGTTCACCTAAGGTGGATGATAATATTTGCAAAGCTGGAGTCAGTACCTTACTCTCATTGTTTCATTTCAAATCCAGTAATCCAATAATGTGCTCAGCAAAGACAATACAAAAAAATGATTCATTGTCCTGATGCCTCGTGGTGAGACTGTGCACAGCACCAACACCACAGGCAAAATCATTTCTTTTTTTGGCATCATTTTAATTATCCATGGTCATATATAAGACAAAATAAGTGAAATAAGAAGAGAATGCCATCTCCATCTTTGGCAGTTTAGCAAACTAAGCTACAGAGACCACCTTAAAAATGAGCAGTTTTGCCTACTCTCATAATTGTTAGTCAGAATGCCACTTTGCTTAAACCCTCCTCTGACTCCTGAACTCTGATTCCAAAGTGACTATATGGACGTGGTGCACTGTTATATTACATGATTTTTACGTGCAGACTCACTGGTTGCTGTAGCATTCAACCTGGTATAGCATAGTGTTTTTGGGGAAAACACTGGAAACTCTGGAGGAAAGATGAAAGTCAGATTTCTTTATAGAGACAAAATACTCGTAACTTTGATAGAAAGGAAGATATCTGGCTGAGTGAGCCAACTAATCAGTAAAAATCCCTTCAGGACACAAGGCAATAAGCTGCCTCTGAAGCAAAATGCCTGTACATGGATCAAAGTCTGGCCTCTAGTGGACACTTAATGTATTACCAGAGAAAGTAACATCCCTTCCATCAGCAGGTCTATGAAGTGGAATTACCAATATCACTATTACTTTAGGGGGCTTGGGCAAAGACGGTCCTTCAGGCAGATAACAGAAGCCATGTGCTTCATACCTGTGATGCTGGCACACCCTGTGAGGCACAGCTCATGCTACTGCCATGGCCTCTGCAAACAGCATGGTCCTTTAGAGGTGGCAGGACCATGAGTTTAACCCCGTGTGATGTTGAGGCATGGTTCTTTAAGCAGAAGCTGCCACAGTGAATGAGATATGGACCAGCTGGGGTATTGAAGATGACATAATGTGCTCTGTCACTATTGTCAGCCAGATCTGGGATGCCATCACTGCGCCAAGACTTTCCTTTTCAAGGCTGAAGTTTATGAGGGTCAAGGAAAGTCTGAGGGACAGATTTGTATGGGAGGAGAATGATGAAGACAGGAATATTACAGGTAAGCAAAAGACCAAACTTAAATGATTGAAAATATAACTGCCCACATAGTCGGAAAGTTTCTACAAAACTTTGGGGGCAATTCAGATATCCAACCCCTGTCCCTTTCTGGGACTAATGTATGTTAAACAAAATACAGTTAACAATGAATTTCTCTTTGAGAATAAATAAATGTTCTTATTTGACCTTATCTTAAAAAGAACACGCTAATTTAAAATTAGACACATGTGCAACCAAACCATTATCACTCATCTGTGGCCCTCACGTTGTTATCGTGGTGAGTCTCTCCACAGTTGATATTCAGATGTACATGATAAATTCACATTAGTGAAAGGTGAAGGTGAAAAAGAACTGGAAGGGATTCTTGCTCTTTGTGATGACTTCTTATCCTGTTGTGATGATGCCACTCTTGAACCTGTTCAAGTTACAAAAAATAAGACCCAAAAGCAAAACACCAAAATGTAAGGGAAATGAAATGTAAAAAAAGAGACAGAGAAAGAGACACTGACTTATGTACACAAGTAAAGAGAAAACAAGCTAGGGACTGATTAAACTCATGGAAATCTAAAGGGGTGGAAAAGCATCAAAGACAGGCAATAACATAATACAAATGCAAAGCATGACAGGTGAGGCCTGTAAGAAGGAAGAAGGGTAATATTGAGGAATCAGAAATACATTTGATATGATGGATGAGTGGGATCATCAGAGTGTTGCAGTGAATCTGAGGTAAAGGCAAAGCACCTTTAAGCTCAGATCACCACTGGTTCCTCAGCTTCCCCTGGACTTCAAGCCAAGGTAACTCTCTTTATGGAACAATAAGCAATAGAACAGTGAAAAGTATATGGAGCCAAAAAGGATAAAGGAGCCTACAAGAGATTGCAGTTGTAATACCTGGCCAAGGGCAGTTCATCCTCCAGCAGCTCAATGAGCCTCCTCACCCCTCCTATGTTGAAAGCTCAGTTATGAGAGTAGCACTTTATCCAATCTTGAAGTCCTCTCACATTGAAGAGAGTGGGAATTTTGGTGGGCTTTATCCACTCTTTAACATCTTTGGGGAGAACATCTGTGACTCCAGACGTGTCCACCTCAGAGAAATTGATGATTTTGTGGAAACAGACACAAACAGATTTCTCACCAGGCTCCTACAAAATGGAACTCTCTTAAGTTAGCCTGGATAGTACAAATAGAGAGAGAGGAAAGGAAAGAAGGATTAAAGACACAATGACAGACCCGCAAACTGGGTCTTTGTAAAAACTGATCCTGAGACTGCCCAGACAGCTGTGAACTCCACATCATTTATCAGCCCTCCTATTGTGAAACTGGCATCTGAAAACAGTTAAACTGATAAAATTCAATATACTAAGTCCAACCAAAAACCAAAGATGCATGTACTGTCAATCTCGAAATTAAAAACATGTTGAATGCATGGAGTCATGAAAGAACTGAAGAAATATTAAGACACTGAATCCTTACTCAAACATGTCATTTTTAAAAAGTGCAGTATGAGGTATGGTAGGTGTCATGGTTTAAACAAAGGAGGACCCAAAATGCAGAGACACAAAAACAGGAAGTTAGAAACAAAAAGCGAGCTTTAATGAAAAAACTGATTGTCCAAGACAACAGAACACCAAAAATCCAAAAGACTAAAGTGTGACAAAAACAGGCAAAAATGATCAAAAAGGCAAGACAGAAACAAAAAAAGGAAATCCAAAGGGAAAAACTAAATAAACAACCAACCAGGGAGACACGAGGAGCTGAGGAAACATAGGACTAGGGGGCAATGACGGAATCAGGGGAAAGACAACAGCACTGGGGAGCAACAACAGACAATCTGCCAAGGACCATGGCAAAACACAGAGGATAATGAGACACAGGTGGGGCAATCAACACAGGTGAAACACATCAGGGCAGGACAGGTAAGCACAAGGGAAGGGAATTTTGACAGGACATGGGTAAACAAGACACAGAACAGGGTCACCAAAATAAAACAGGAAACACAACGAAACATGGATACATAGACAAAAACCTAGGAAACGAGACACTCTACCCAGGAACTAACTGAACTCCAATTTTATCAAACGACAGATCATGACAACAGGGTAAGGTAAAACTTTAATGTCCCGAAAGGGCAATTTGGTTTGCAGACGGCAACCCAGAACAAGTAGAAAACATTCACAAAATATAATTTAAACCACAATTCACCATACCCAAATACCCCACGGGCTCAAAGTAAATCATAGGAGAAGCAAAAGATATGATAAATTGATCTTGTTGATTTAAAGCTTGTTTAAAAAAACAGCAACAGATGGAACAAAGGACAGTTAATGTCTCTTAGTGCTGCATTCAGGGAGGCTATACCTCCTCCCTGATGGAAGCATCTGGAAGTCAATATGCAAGACATGATGAGAGTAAGAAATAGAGTTCCGAGCCTTTGAGATTTACAAAGATGCTGAACATGCTTTTGAGTAACACCAGTAATTTTGCAGCAAAGCTTGACCAGGTTTTCCAGTTTGTACTTATTTTTTAGACTAAGACAAAAAAACAGCAGATAATATCAAAAGACAGCACCAACTCAGTAACAGCAGAATGAAACCTTTTCATGCGAGTCATTCAAACATTTAAATTCTACAACTTCCTTGACAAGAACAGGCTCTGATTTACCTTTTTACATATAAAATCTGTGTTTGCATCTAAATTAAGCTTTTCTTTTGAGAGAGTGACCAAACACTTTTGGTGCTGCACTGTTGCCACCTGCTCACCCTTAATCACACAGGGTGCAGGAGAGCAGAGCCTCCTCAGGAAAATCAATAGACATTTCCTTGGTTATAGCCATATTTATGTGGAGGAAAGACTGGTCTCACATTGGCCATGATCATGCTCTGAACCCTGCAGAAGACCTCAAATAACTGAGTCATCTGCATACTTAAGGACAAAGAACGGGTACTGAACACTCTGCAGTTAACCTGGACCCTCTGAGACCTCTTTATTAAAAGTTAGTGAGCTAAGATGCTGTCATAAAATCCATATAAAAATTAGTTAAAAGCCTGTGTCCAAAAAACATGTGGCTGGATACAATTAAAAGTCTGAGAAAAAAAGCAAATGAAAAGCAAATGTCCAGGATTCTTATCTCCCTTCAGATTCCACAGTACAAGATTTACCAGGGTAGCTGAAGTGTCCTCTAATCCCCTTCTTGTCTTACAGGCAGACTGTAAGGGATCCAACATGTCCTGTACTGAGTGTATAAGTTCATGTGTGACAATCACTGACTGTATGGTGACAATGTGCTCAAATTTTCAGAACGAGGAATGTCAAGGTCACAGGGTGATAGCCATTTAGAGCTTTGGGAGTCTGAACTTTTCCCACTGTTGATCCTTCCAGAAACTAGGACCCCTCTGTGGCCTTAAGGAGATGATATCACTGAGTTGCCTGGCACACTCGTTCAATAATTTTGCTCCCAGGCCATCAGGAACAGGCCTTTACCCTCCTTAATTTAACCAAGAGATTTACACATGGTCTTCTCATCAATTTTAATCTTGCTCCCTAGAGGCATATTTCTATCAGAAAGCTCATCATTAAAAATCAAGTGAATAAAATCTGGAATAAATTATGTTTAACTCTTCAACAAAATCAGCAGCAGATTCATTCAGGATAAAAAATCCATTACAATTCTGTTCTACATCCCCACCATAGACTTGATTCCTACCCAAGCTGACCCCGAGCACCCAAATCAAGCTCATTCTGTTCTTTTTTTACAGTTGTTTTTAGCTATTTTATAATCTCTCTCTTTATCATTTTATGGTCATCCACAGTCAAATATAACAGTATAACACACTGAAGAAAAAGTAAAGACGGGGAACATAGTGAATAGGTACGATAGGTGCCAGTATTTTAAGACAAAAAGGATGTAGCCTATATCATCTGAACTAGGGGTGTAACGATTCAT
>JAPZDY010000023.1:8355718-8373805 GCA_029783645.1 Ctenochaetus hawaiiensis
TTGAAACTTCAGCTGGGTCTTATTATGTATAGCAGCTTTTAGCTGAAGTATTGCCTCCAGTAGCAGAGGGACAGAGGACACACATAACTATCCTCTCTAAATTCACACACTAGTACTGCTAATATGCTTTAGTGTGCTCAGACTGCAGGAGAGGATGTTCACAAGCCCACCTTTGTGTACTTGTTTGTGTGCTGGTGTGAGTGTTAAACACACATCCTCACTCTGTCTTGTTGGTAATGAGGTTTGTGTTTCCGGAGACATGCACTAAAAAACGCTTTAAACTCATCTTTCCTCCTCTGCTCGTCCCCTGCCCTTTCCTTGCTCTATCATCCCCTTTTCAACTGTGACTACAATAGTCCTTTGCCTTAGCAAGGCTCACACAAAGATCCAATTAAAACAGGTAATCCACACACCTGCTGAGTGAGATAAAGCATTGTGTTTGTACCACTGATGAACTGTGCTCTTTCTCTCTTACCTTGGATTTGGATTCCTCTTTTATGCCCAGTCCTCTTTTTTTCATTCAGCGTGTGTGTGTGTGGAAGCTGTGCATTGGTATGTGCGTGTATGTGTTTCTTAACCAAAGTGAGACAAAGCCGCACAATACAGCTGCTCAATGCCAAGGACAACCAAGTGTCAAGTACAAGCTTTTCTCTGAATGAAAAATGTAAGTCACTGTACCTCCTCATGAAATATCAACACTCTAAAAACCTCAGTTCAGTGAAGATGATGGTTTGTGTATTATTGAGCCAGTAAAAAAGTACAGAATTCTTGCTATTTCAGCCTCAGCTTGTTTTTATCCATTTAAATTTTAATTTAAATTTAACTTTACAGGCCAAATGAACAAGTCGCCCCAAGATTAGTCTGTGAATGAAAAATGTAAAAGTTGCTTCCTGCAGCAAATACACCACATTATTAGGTTTAGTGAACTAATTAGCTCTGTAAGCTATGATACCTACCAAAGGAAGCTGTTTTAAGCTGCCCCAGCAAACTCTTTGATGGTATAACTTTACAGTCTAAAGGAGTAACAAGAGATTCGAAGCTACAAAGTGCTGAACAAGTTGCTGTCTAACTGCAAGTGGAACACAAGAACATCATTTTTTCCTTCTTACCTCTCTGCCTCTTTGTTCACCGTCCTTGATCTCTCTCACTTTTTCTCAGCGCATCCAGCATGGAAAATTGCAAAAGAATTTTTTTAACTCCCCCCATGGCTGTATTATCTCCAAAAAAACCAAGCCGTACTGCCAACCAAACTTAGCTGTTACAGCAAAGTCTATACTTTCTTACAGATTTAGTCTGCGCCCCAGGTGTCTAGTTCAACTGCTTCCAGCCCAAATGTCTTCTCTTGTGGTGTTCTTAATTCACCCACTGCTCTGCTCTCAGCGGCCCCCCACTGCTGCCTTGCTTCCTTTTTGGTGAACCAACCAAGATGGGAAAACTCAGTTTAATATCTGTTGTGTTCTGTCTCTGAACAAATCAGGATCTGATCTGTCACATCAGTAAGTTCAGAGGGGCAGTCTACCTCTTGCTGCTTGTATTATAATCAGTCTGAAAGACTACACTGTTCTGATTTAGATGTTTTTTATTTTTAAATGTAATTATTTATTTCTAAAATCAAGATAACTGGATACAGATGCAGGCTGAAGTAGCATATTAGTTTTGAAAGATAAGCAGACAATTTAACTGGATCTGCTTACTATCTTATTATCAGGGATGAATGGTCACCCTAGAGCCAATCAGAATTGAACATTTACCCAGAACATGGTTATAAAAGACAATACCTTCTCCAGCCACAGCCTGTTAACCCTGCTACTGTCTAAGAAGAGATACAAGGAGTATCAGCTGCTGTCCCATCAAACTGTATGGCAGCTTCTTGGCACGAGCTGTGAGACTGAACTAACCCTCTGCACTCCATCACACAGCTTTATTTTTGTAAGATATTCATTCATTTATAACACACATTCAAATTGAGTCAAGGCTACCGTCACCTTTACATCCATTATATACTCATAGCAAGTAGCTCTCCACAGTTCACTGCAAATACTTGACAGTTTAATATCACATTTATGAGTTACTACAGGTGTTTGTATTTAATGTGAAAGAGAGACTATGAAACCTGTTTAAAATATTAAATACAATCAGTGTGAAATTGTCTGGTCCAAATTATGAAAACAATTATTTTGATAAAATTATTGGGAAAGTTTTTTTATTATTGACTTACACACACTTGATGTAGCAATGCAAAAACTGTTATTATTCAAAAGGAAAACAGGCAAAATGAATGATGATTAGTGATAATTAAAAACAAGATTTCTTTTGACTGCTTGAAACATTAAACTATGTAATAAATCGATGTAAAAAGATATAGCAAAGAAACCTTTATGAATAGCTGAGGGGGAAATAAATAATGAATTTAATACAGATCAGTTTGGATCAATATTGTGCTTTTGTATTTTATTTAAATGTGACATTATGTCTGAGTAAACTACAGTTATCTGATATTCAAGCCAACATTTACCTCTTTCAGGAAAGAAAAATTTGTGTAGTTTCACAGAAACTTTACCTCCCACACACATCAACTGGAGCTGCAATGATCTGTAAGGCATTGTTGTAGTATTCAGATCTGTACTGTGGCAACATCAGATGTTTTATGTAAAACTTGAGATTTTTCTTTTGCAGGATTAAAATCATATTTTTCAAACCTTGTATAAATACAGATAACTTTGTAATTTATACAAGATGTGCTGTTGCAAAACCTACACACACCACAGAGCAAATCTTTTGTTGGTGTAGACATGAACATAGTCGTGAGTAAATTTATTTATTTGTATGCAATCTACAAATTGGGGTGCAACAAAAAAAAGGAATAAAGTATAAAAGTAATAGATTACAGCTTTAAAATATATATCAAACTGAAATATTTTTAATTAAAAGTAGATATGAGAAATAGTAAATTAATTCTATTCCAACATATGTGTCAGTCAAAAAAGTGTGGACATGATTCTGGCTATGAAGCAGAAAGAAAGAAACCACAAAACAGATACCAAATAACAGATGACTTACAAGTACCTGACTGAAAAATATAAATTTATTTATTTAAAAGCAGATCTCTGTGAACCAGTGGAGCGGCCACTTTTGCACCAATGCTGTCCAAATGCAAATGTCACAGTTGATATTTAACAGTTATTTCTACAATTGTCATACTGTTAGCTAACAGATGCAAATAAGATAATATGATTTAGATGATAATATGATGAATAAAGCACATTATAGCTTTTGTAGTTCTATTCCCTCTTGCTGAATTCCTTTGTGCTTTCCTTATTTTTTTTCAGGAGTTATAGAAAATACTGCTGCTAATATTTGCAAATTACATTCATTCAACAACACTACTCCACCTCAAAAACACTGCCCTTTGGGAGGAGCACAGAGGAAAGACTCTAAGCACCATGTACAGTACATAATGTCTCAATGCGCTGGCCTTGGCTTTTATGATCTACATAATGTTAGCACAGAACTTTAGGAAATATTCCTGATTTAATGGGCTTGAAACAAGCTCGTCGTTGGAGCTGGATAATATATGAATGTTTTATTACAAGCCTGGACTACTTGTCATGGATATGCTCTTTGAGATGACAGTAGGGAACACTTAAGTGTGATTGTTTGGTTTGAGAGAGCAAGAGAGACAGATTTAGAGGAGGGAGGAGAGACAGACATAAAGAGAGACATTGGCATTACTTCCCTCTAATCCTCTTTGCGCTACACCTGGCTGGCATACTAATGATGGAGAAATGACCTAGATTTCTCTCTTAGCACATTCATACTCACAGCATAAAATGTAATGAATGAGTTCAGTTGGTTGAATTTTACTTTGTGCTACTTGCATTGAGAAAGAAGCCGTGCATAGATATTCACTCTTGATGAGAGACGAGCTTTGAGGCTACTATAATTACTTTGGTTTTGATTGTTTGAGCTTCTTCAGTAGCTTTAAGATGAATTCAATCTTTGCTTTGAGATAGAGGCCAGAAGAACATCAACAAAAATCATACATTTGATGTCTTTTGCTACTAAACCATTCCTTATGATACTATCCTCAGAACAAACACTTTCAAACTAAAAAAACTGAAGAAGCCTCAATTTAACATGGTAACAGCTGAGGTAACACTGGCAGCAGAGCTATTTTTACTGCCGCTGTGTTTAGACACTTCACCTGTTCAGAGGGGGATGCAGCTCACTGTGTATTTCACCACAGCAATGCACAATAACAATACTTAGAAGATCTATGCAGAAGAGACAAATTGCAGTGGGTGAAGGTCTGCAGGGTAAAGGTTAAGGTGGACTGGGGAAAGCCACTGAGGTTCTCATTCTGGCTATATGAGCCAGTCAGAGAAAACTCTGCAGCAGCTGTAGCTACGTGATGTTCAAGGCTCCGTCTGAACTGCACATCTCCGGAGACATTTAATTTTCAAATCTGTCTAACAGTATTTGGAGGAAACAGCTGCAGATGAGTGCATGTGTCACTCTTTGGGGTGTGCGTGTGTATGTGTGTGTGTGAGAGATACTGCAGTAGCTGAATGTAGAAATGATGAAAGTAAACTTCTCCAAATTTTAACTTGTGAAACTTTTTAAACATATTTACTGTGACTTTATATTTTATTGCTAATGTCTGCTTGCATGAATGCATTTGTTGGCAAGGAATGACCGAACTTATTCAGAACAACATTTTAGTGAAAATATGGAAAACAAATTTGCCCATTTCCTCCCCTTACATCAAATATCATCTCTCTGTTGAATGACATTCTCCTTTAATTTATCTTTCTCATTTCATCTTTGCTTCTCTCCTCTCCATGTTCCTCCTGATCCCTTCCCTTTTCCTCCTTCCGTCTCCCATTTCCCTTCCTACTCATCTGTAAACATGGAGGAATGTTATTTCCCCAGAAGGAAATTCAATAGGGCACAGCAAAGTAGGAAGAAATGCCACTCCACACCTGTTTGTGGAGGAGGAAGCTCAGGCACAGAGGGCGGGCAGAACTGATCCGGCGGGGTGCGGGAGGCAAAACCCCTTAATCCCTGTGACATTTTAGCTCAGGCCTCTCATCAAAGCCTGTGAGCTGCTGTGCTGCCCGGGTAAAAGGCAGGCTGGAGGAGGCACAGACAGACAAAGACAGACAAGCAGATGTTGGATTAGTAAAAGGAGAGAATTTTTTTTTTTTAAAAGGCTGCGAGTCTTGGATCACATGAATTGCTGATTAAAGCCAGTAAAGAGGCCTGTTTCTCCTCTCTGGTTTGTCTGCTTCACATCTTCTCTGTGAAAAATGCAAACACCATCACGACGCGATGCTGCCTGCATACTGAGTCCCTAGTGATGCCTTCGCCTCGGCTGTGCTCGCTGCTATCATAACTTCAGTGCCACACTTTGACACCTGTCACAGCCAGCTGGGCATTCACTCCTCCCTGTGGGCTTGGTCTCTGTTATACCCCAGGAGACAGCAGCTCCTCTACCTTTATCAGCCCCTACCTTGAACACCCCCTCTGTCCATATCATCCCACTGCACACCTCCTTCTCCTAGACTCATTCAAGCATGGAGATCCCTGGGGGGGGGGGCAACCTAGGTGCCAAATGTTTCTGCAGGCATCAAAAAGAGGGGAGGCAGAGGAGAGGAACTGAAAGAGACACGAGTACCTGAATTTAAAAGTGTTTCACATTAAAACCTCTCTATTTGCCAATTTACACTTTCTCCTTGTCTCCAATAAATTATGCCATATTCAGAGTGTGAAACTGTCAACCTCTAATCTGAGTTAAAAGTTTGCAGGTCCCTTGCTGTGCGTTGGAAGCTTGCAGGCCCTTGGATGACACAGAAATAACAGAGAAGCAGACTGAATATGAGGCACGCCGACTGAGTTTAGAAAGTAGACGTGTTTTTGTCTTCAGTCTGGCAAATCATGGTAAGTGATCAAACACAAAGAGAAACAGAATCAGGACCTCAAAAAGCCCATGATACTGTCTTACAGCCAAGAGAGAGTAGAGGGGGGAAAAAAGTAGGAGTAACTATTTGATTACACACTTTGGATGACTTTCAAACTCAGCGTGAGTGATGAAATACCTTCAGTTTTCCCTGCAACAGCCAAGCAAGGTAAATGCTGTGAAGTTTTTGTTTCAGCGTAAATGATGTTTGGCTGAGGTCACTGCCTAAGCACTCATTTCAATACAGCTCAGATGAATACCTAAGCATTTCATTTACACTCAGTGTTTGCTCTGAAGATTACATTATTAATCCGTGGAGACAGAGGATTATGGTTTGTGGTCCGACTCATTCAGAAGGCAACAGCTGGGACAAACTAAATTGAGGTCATATTCTTATAGACCAGGTTTCATTGCATTTGATCCTTTATCTAGATTCATAATGGCATCAATAGCTTTAGAGCTACAGCTGGATGATTGTACATGTATTAAACTTGGGATAAATCACGTTTGGTATGTTTTACAACCTTATGTGAATGAAACGTTACAAAGGAGACCAAATGATAGACAGAACCAGAGGATTTATGATTTCAGAGTGTCTATCCGTTTCTCTGTCTGTCTCATATTTGATAGCGCTATCCTGAAATCTCAGAAAGTCTTGAGAGAATTTCTTCAAATTTGGTACAAAGGTCCACATGGACTCAGCTTTAGATATTGTTGGATAAAAGTTGAAGGTCACTGTAACCTCACAAAATACATTTTTGGCAATAACTTGAGAATTCATGCGCTATTTATAAGAACAGATAAGATAAAAGAAGAATTCACACAAGTAAGTAAAAGAAAAAAATTACAAAGTGATGATCACGATATTCAAAAGGTTAAAGGTCAGCTTTACTTTGATATTATACTGTTCTGTGAAAACTCTTTCCTGGCCATTATCCAGTGCCATAGCTCAGGAGCGGGGGGCGGGGGGGGGGGGGGGTTTTGAGTAGTTTCACATTTGGTTGAACTGTTGACACTGATCTTTGGTGCCCACTTTGAAAATATACTTATTGTTTAGATCTTCTGTGTTGTGCTGAATTTAAGCTGTTAGTGAAGCATCCATGTTATAGAATTTGTTTTGGACTGACTTCTTTGGAGCAGAATCTATATTCAGAGCATGGTTGTCTGTCACAGGCGCATTGGTTTTGTTGATACTAAACTTCAGGTGGATGTTGTTGCACCATGTGATGAAACTCTCGACAGTTCTCTGTACACATCTGTAAAAAAATAGTCTCTAAGTGTCTCTAGTCTCTTGTTTCACTCTAAAAATAATTCAGAAAAACCATACACGTCAACAAAGCAGTAACTTCTACTTTATACCTTTTATTAAAGTCCATCAGAGTCTTTGTCACATGTACGAGTCTGGACAGACATGGATTTAAACCGCAAGTTTACTGGAAATTAGAATTACTTCAGTGCCGCTTTCTAGTTTCTTTCTCCTACATTTTATATTGGAGCCCCTGCAAACATATGGCACCTCCCCTCAGGTGTTTACAATTAATCTGCCTAATGAGACATCGTCTCACTCAGGACTGTGTGGGTGTGTGCAGAGCTTGCGTGACTGACAACCCCCTTAATCTGACAACCCCCTCAGAGTAGGACAAATTATGCCTTGATTATTCACAGCATAGAATTTCAATATTATATATTAAATGTATACAGCACTCAGATCCTATCCTATCCTAAATGTAGCAAAAGTACAGTTGTATTGCAAGCAAAATGTACTTTAAATATTAAAAGTAAAAGTGCACATTATGTATAATGGCATTTTCATTGTGTTTATTGTATTGTGTTGTTGTATTTTTGTATAAAGAAACCACGAATTATACCAGTCAAGTCAATGTGACAGAAATATTCAAGCAGTCAGATACTTTCTACCATTTCACAGTGTATGCTACTCTGGTACAGTAAATAATAAAATTTTTCACTCAGTAAACAAGATATCAACATACTTAATCATTTTATATTTACAGAAACTGATTAAATGTAAAAACACTTGCAGCATCAGACATTAATCAAACTGCAACTCCAGAGTTTCTAATAAACTTAACAAAGAGACAGCAGAAGGTTTTTCATAACTGTGTCACTATCATGCATAATTAGTCTAATTTTCTCTTCCAGCTGTGAGTAACTCTATCATTTTTTGTGCCTGTCATTGTAGGAAAATAGTGTACAACAGCTCAGACAAAAAGACTTTACTGTGCATATTTACTGTGTCAAAGATAATTTATTGTTTCACTTGTTCATTCTGAGTTTTAAGTTTTAGAATTAATATATAGTTTGGATTTGTGAAAGAACTGATATCTTATTATTACAGTTTGATGACATTATTAATCCCAGTATAACTTTGCCAATTGTTTCCCTGAGAAGAGTCTGATTAGCCAGAATAAATTAAAAGTCTTGTGTCTACAGAGCCTTCAGATATGTTAATTCAGTTGAGTTTAAATACATTAAGCTTTAAACACTGACCCTCACACATTTTGACTTATCATAACGTGAAAGCGCAGTTGGAATTATGACGTTTTCATCGGGTGTCTCACTTCCTGGGTCAAGGTATCATACGTGATCACTCACTGGTTTAACACTGACAGGATTTACTGAGACACTTAATGTTGCAGTCTTTATTACATTACATTGATTAATTCCATTTATGCCTTTCCTGCTATTTAAGTTCAAAGTATTTGAAGTGAAAAAGGCTCATTGAATCGCTCTGTTGATATAATATGAATATGACTACAAATCTGCGCCCTCTTTAAATATTCTAGACGGCACATTAAAATTATTATTTATCTACTTGTAGTATAAGTCATGTGATTTTAATACAGGCAACCTCTGTAGGCAAGGCGCAGTAAAGTCCAGAATCTCTGCTTTCTCATTTAATGTAGTCATTGTCATTTTAGCTTTGACCAGAGGGGGGCAGTCAAGCGCGTATCCTGAGCGCATCTGCAGGGTGTCACCTCACACGCAGCAAACAGGCCACATTATGTGTAATTACCGAGATGAATGTACAGAATCGTTTAATCTCCTTTATCTTTTCAAAAACAGAACGGACTTTCCATTACCTACTGAGCTTGGGAAGTGATTTAATGAAAACTTAATAAGAGGAATGTTTGTAAAGAAATACATTTTTAAAGTGTTTCAGAAGAACGAGTCTTCCTGTGTCCACAAGGTACCCATTTTATAGTAGTTTAATTTCTTCATTACCTGAAAACCAACTAATCATCGTTTACCTAATTAACACGGGGCCTTGACCTCAGGGGAAAAGGGCAGAATAGAAATCGAGTTTCAGGATGTGCGCTCAGCTATTGGATGATGGATTATAGCGATACTAAGCAACGGTGAGGCCAAACCTTGTCGTCCCGCCTCCTCTGATCCCTCTCCAAGATTGTAATTGGACGCCGGACTTGTCATTCCTCTTCTTCTCAGGTTAGGTTGCTCTGCATCGTTACGATGCTCAATTGATGGGCGTACGGCGCTGTGCAGTGAAAGGAGAGACCCTTACGTGTTTCATTGTAGCAAAACAAAACCATGTTCCATCCTGGTTCCGTCGCTGCTTGTTGCAGGTCTCTCCGCCTCAGCCTTCCTCGAGCTCAGCTGTTTTTTCTCCCCGCGCGCGCTGTCAGACGGGTTGGACGATGCTATTGCGGCGTTTTAAAGGGAAAAAAGCTCATGACAGAATAACAACACAAGGCAGTGCATCCGTTGCTAGCTCCACATATTTGTATTTATTAGTTTAATCCGGATGAGGTTATTCGCTCGCGATCTCGTGAACTCGGACAACGTAGGTGGGCTCTACTTTTGGAGGATTGGGGGGGGAAACGCACCTGCCGTGAGATAACGAACCATCCGGAGCACATGGACGGCTTCTCTTGCCTGGACCTCAAATCGGACAGACACATCTAAGTATTTTTGCCAAACCTCTTTCGCTATACGGAGCCATGGAGCATTCACAGCTTTTCATCTACACTGGTGTGATATTTTCTCGTCGCGGGGCTTCAAACCAACCCGAGTAGGAGGATGACAGCTGATCGCCCCTCCTCTCCCAGCAGGACTTAAATAAAAACGCGCTCCATCTGGATTGGAAGCCAGAGTCTCAGTTTCAACTGTGTTTAACAATAGATGGAGCGCACAGGGGCTGTGACATTTGGTCGATCGACACCTGAACCTGTCCCTGATCAGGTTACCTTCACACTTTCCGTCAAAGGGTTTCAATGGCACTAGCCTGTGTTATGTTTCACTGAGGGCCCTTTGATTTAATTTGCACTGTTTTGGAAAGATTAAAATCATTCGTCTGTTGTGCAGGGAAGCGAGTATTCTGTTAGGAAGTGTTGCTGCAGCTCCGTGGAGGTGCTTTGTCCGATCGCTTCTCCACATGGAAACTAAATTTCTCTTCTTGCTCTTCGCTGCTTGGCGTTAAACCCCGCGGCCGGAGATGATCCTTGAGTAGCCGATAAAATAATCAGCGTCGCGGTGTCAGCAAAGGCTTGAGCTCCAGGGGATTTGTGTAGATTATCACTGGACTGCTATTTTGTTCCCCTGGTCACACTCTTAACTGAACTTAGCGGCTTTTTGATCTGCAGCCTTTTCCCAGCTGCCCACAGCCGCCTGGAAACTCCAGCAGGGAAGCCTGTTTACAAGCCACGCTATTCATAGGGGGGAAGGGGGGTAAACCGGGTTGCATTCATAAGCAATGACTGCCACTGAGGTGTTTGGACCAAGATCAGAGGATACGGCGAGTTTGGCGCTGGTGTCACCCCGTGGATCCGTGGGAATGGGACGCGCTTTAAGCTGTCTGTAGTTAACACTCCCCGTTTACTGGCCCGGGTCACATGCCGTCGCTGTGACCGGGAGAGGTAGCCCGTCAGTAGAGCCGCGGACAGCCAGGAACAATACGCAGCAGTGCCAGTGCGACCACTTTCCGGACCTGTTTTGACTATCTACCGGGCGGCTACCGGAGGATGTTTGAGCCAGGATGCTGCGCTTCCCCGTGAAGAAGATCCGGAAGCAGTTCAAGCTCCTGCTGCTGCTGGTACTGCTCACCTCCGCCGTGTGGTTCACCTACCTGCACATCAACCAGGGCAAGACAATTAAACTTCACTTCAACTACGGAAAAGGTAGGGTTTTTTTTACTGAAAGAAGCCTTTTCTGTTCATCTCATGTTTTGCATATTCAAGTTTTTTTAAACGGAGTCTTACTTTCAACCTGATGGATATGAACCATCAGTCCCTAAAGACATTTAAAAAGACATTTAACAGACTCTTTATGAATACTGTAGTGATACCTCCAGGAGATAATATCATAAAGCAGTGTATCATCACCATAAAGTCACAGCTGATAACAGTGAGCTCCTGCAGGGGCATTAAAGAAATATTAAGTTGACATCACAGCAGATTATAATGCTATAAAGCACGATAAGGCCACTATAAACTCCCAGTGAAAGACATAGTGATGGATATGAGGAAAAGAATTATATGCGTCAGATGCCATAACTTGTGACATTACTTCAACACATCAAACGCATAAATGCCATTTATGAATATTGTTTGTTGCATGGATGTATGACAAACGTGTCCCAGAAATAGCTGCCCTGCTGCCTTTCACATACTGATTGCTCCCCCGTGGCCAGTGAGATCGGTAGGACCAGATAACAGACGCAAGCCTAACACGGAGAGGCAGCGTGTCTTCATAAATTAACAATAGTTTCCTTCTGTGGGCTAAGTCAAGAGCGCCGCGGTGTCGAGCCAGGTCGAAAGCCAGACCTCCGCCTTCAGCATTAATAATCAAAGGGCTGCTCATGAAGGTGGCCTCAGAGGTCACAGACATGCCAGTCAGACTTGAAGAAATATCAGGGGTCGGGTGGGTTAGTGCAGGGAGGCTGATCTCCACCTGCTGCTGTGCTGCTCACTGTGAGCGAGGCTTGATTGCGTTCATTCTCCGTGCACAGCACAAACAGCTGTTTGTAACTGCAGATGATGCAGAGTATTATACAGGAATAACAACTATTAATGAGGGCGTAACGAATCATCACCTACTTTTAGATATACATAACATAGGATGATGGTGCACTCTATCTCCTGCAGCTGTCTGTGTAAAGTGATACCCAATGATTATGATGTCCTTCAGGACTGTACGCTGCTTTGCACACACGCATAGGATGCAGGGACACACAGGGATCATTTCATTGTCTCTGATCTCTGCTGTGGGGTTTTCCCAGTGACAGACTGGATTTAATTTCTTGATGATGACAGTCCTCAGTCAAACTGATGGCTGAAGGCTGCTGCTCGGGCTTCATGTATCGGGTAACTGCAGAAAAGTGAGTTGTGAGTTTGTGTCAGGTGTTCAGGTTAAAAATGCAAACCAACATAGTGTCCTTGCAATGCATGAAACATTCATGAAGAATATATTATTCTATTCAGGTTGTGGCGGACCTCTCAAGAAAGTAAACCATAAGTATGCATTATACATCCCAAATAGGCCAATTTTATTGCAAGGCTACAGAGATACGCAGTTGCTCACATACAGATACTGAAGCTGCTATAACTAATGGTCAGTCTCAGTCCTCCCATACAGGCTGATTTACTGGATATCATTGCATCTATCCCTACCTAAGAGCCTGACACTTCCTTTTCATTCTCTGAAACCACAGAGCCTGACGTGTGCAGATATTTTCGATATCACTGTGTTCCTCTTTTTAAGGCTTCCACTAATAGTCTGCCTTTGTCTGGAATGGTCGTCTGATGAGGAAGGAAGCTGTTATGCTGTGGTGCGCTAGTCTGTGTGTCTAATTGACTGTCTTCCATTTAGCAGGCATCTGAGCAGGTCAACTCACTTAACCTCTTATGAATAACATGTCCCCTCTCGCACCAAAGGTTTCTAAGTGAGATGTAGCCATTACTGGAAATGGGGCTCCATGAAGTGTGTAAATATTCATATCAGGCTGGCAGTATTCTCTCCAGATACGAATCTTCATTGATTCTTTGCACCGAGGCGGGACAGGTAGAAATAATGTGATTTTATTTCTGGCCCGAGTCCTCCCTTATTTAAATATGAAATGACAATTTGTCACATTTTCATTCAGCTTGTCCCTATTTTGGAAGAAATTAATGTCATCTCAGCCACATTCTCTCCACGGGCAAGCGCCCATATCAGAGAGATTGCTGCGAGCTCTCCATCCACTACAATCTCCTTGGCATGTGATCAGCAGACTTTGGAGAAATGTAAACATGTTGGCCTGAATGTCTAATTGTGAATAATGATTTGAGAAGTGTGTCTGAGGCGGTTTACAGCTGATGACTTTGTACACAGTCTGTGAAGTGTTACAAAGTTGTGTTTACTCACCTCGGTGTGCTCGTGTGTTGGTTGGCTGGACCAACATAATGAGGCAGCAGAGGCCTGACTCTTTGAGGAGAGGCCTTCTTAATAGTACTCTATAGAGTCTTTATGGCCTTCAGATATGGGTTTTGTATGCAAACTGTACATGAACTGAAACACATCGCTCTGACCCAACAAGCATGTTAAAACATTTTCAAAATCATAAAACATTTGCATGGACTTTTTTGAATGTTTTCAAAGTAGCTTTCTTTATTTCCATCATCATCCCCACTTATTTGCACATGGCTACCTTTTTTGGTTCATCAAATCCACCAGCTGTTACTGCCATTTGCAGTTGGCAATAGTTTGCATGAACCTCCAAATGTGCATCCTGGTCGAGCAGCAAAAATGACACAAAAATATGAGAGTCATTCGCAGAAAGCCTCTGTGTAACTCTGTGTACTGACTGACAAGAATGTGGGTGTGGCAGGAAAGTAAAGGCTCTCCTGGCAGGTGTTGATTACCTTGACCTAGCCTCAGATAGGAATGTCTTTACTCTGCTTGCGATAAACATCCTCTTTTCAAAACCGGTTTTGGTTTGTTTTTACAAGCCCTTAGATCCCTGATCCAGCCTGTATTTAATACAGTTAATATGACGGAAACTGTGTGATTAATGTTTGTTTAGAAGAACATGTTGGCAGACGCATCATAGCTGAGTTAAGTTATGTCAAACGGCAGCTGGAAGATGAAAAAATCAATTATACAGAAGCGTCTTCAGGTTGTTTTGATTAAGAATTCACATTCCACAGCCGTATGAACCATCATTTTCTGCCATTAAATTATTCAGTACAGGTTACAGCTGTGTGATAGACTGGTGATAGAATGGTGGTGGGCAGCACGCTCACCTTTTGTGATTTTATAGAAGGTAGAGAGATGGGAAAGAGGGATCCAATATCAGGGAGATGATGGCACGCACGAAAAGCGGCTCGAGAAGTGAGGGACCAAATTAACGATTTTTCCAAAAGGTTGAAGCTGCTGCCAACCGAATGAAACATCATATGAGGAGGAAACTGTGGGTCAGGAATTTTTCCTCCCGTCACATTAAGAAACATACAAACAGAACGATCTCCATTTGCTTTGAGTATGAATGAATCATTTACATATCCTGCATGCCTCTCTCATTTACGAATAGGCGAGTCAAAGTGATAAAACACCAACACAATGAGCAAAAGCTACGTGACCTTTTGTAAATGTTTGAGGCTTTTTTAGGGTATTCACTTATATTTTCCTGGGAGTTTCGGTAGCTGTTGTTATTATGATGATGGGGAAAGCCAAAAAGGTATAATTAAATAGTTTTCAGACTGCACACTGGCCAGACTTGGCCTTATTTAATCAGAATTTCAATGAGAAAGTGTGTTGGCAGGCAGTGCTGCGGTGCATATTAGATGAGTGCCACATCTATGCGGCCACCCAGTTGTACAACAGCCCCCCTGTTTTCCAGCATCAACAGGTCCACTGAGGAGGAGGAGGGGAGAGGAGGGGGAGGAGGAGGAGGTGGAGGCTGGCTGCTGCATACAGGCCTCTATTGATTAACTATGATTACACATGTGCAGGCTAGCACATATGCATGCTCTCAAGTGACCCTCACGCAAACACACAAATTTGTTGACTATAAGGTCGTAAAATAGCACGTGCTGCACACACAGACTCCCAAATCATCAGGTCTCTGAAGGGATAGGGAGGAAGTCAGAGAGAGGAAGTCTCAAGAGCTTCGGCAGATTGGCTGCTTGGTTGCCCATGGAGACAACATATGGGAGAGGAACGCGCTGTGCTGGTGGGATGTTTTGGAGCTTATTTTATCAACACAGATGTATTCACAGGTTTTGAGGAAGCTTGAAAGCGTCAAACATTCTGAGAGAGTAAAAATAAAACAGACACAACTTGCTGATGCAGTGTCATTCGTCTCATTGTTTTAATGTCCCTTGAGACAAAGGTATGAACCGACTCAAAGAACCACATGATTAATTCAAACACTCAGATATCGTTGCAGGTGATAATCAACTTGGATTTGACTCGTTGTATCTCTGCAGCACCGCCCTCAGGCTCCCTTGCTGTCATGGTAACCATGCCCTCCCATGTCACTTTCTCTAATTTTAGCTCTTGTGGTTCTCACGGTCGGTCAGCTTCACCGTCACCAGTACCGTTCTCCTGGCTAAACAATAACAGACACCACCTTGGTGCGCGTGTGTAAGCGCTTGAAAACATACACGGCACCTTTTTACATTATTTATTCATGAAACAATGAATACTGTCAATTACCTTTTCAGATTTGTGAATAATGCAGCTGCTCCTTGCACACTTGCACCTTTGATGAAATGGAACTCTTGTTAATGGAAGCGAATGGAACAAAAGACATAAACAACCCGCATGTTTAGTAAAAAGCAATTTCCGTGGCAGTCATGTTGTATATCCAAGCTGTGTTTCTGACAGAGTTGAATTTAGCAGCTTTTATAGGAACACCAGGCCCAGCGTGGGTGCAGTCTGCATGTCTGTATCAACAAAGTGGTTTGGGCATGCTAAACTGGGGACACATGTGAACCCAGCTGAGGCGGTGCGCCTTTTAAAGATTGCTTCCATTTAGAAAAGCTTGGCCTTTATTTCACTGCGGAGCAGCTCTGTTAATCAGATGAAAATGGAAGAAAAAAAAGCCTTTCATCAGGGGCAATTCTGTAAGGAGTGAATTATGAAGTTGTAGCTCTGCTAATGTCTTGATTTATATTCTTTAGAGCCATACTGTTAGGCTGGGTTAACAGAAATAGTTTGGGTACTGTGCGAGCACATGATTTGATTTCAAGGTGGATGCTGTTCCTGCAAACGCCTGTGTGTTTTCATTGCTGCGATCATAAAATTGAAAACTGGAACCAAATAATTTGTGCATTTGTCTTCATCATCTTTGAGAAATGATTAGATATTATGATATGAATATAGAGAAACTGCATATTTATGAAACAGTAATCTCAGTTGCAGAGGCTGTATCTGTGATGTCTCAGTTCATTTAGACAGCTGTGTCATAAAAGCATTCGCATGTGGCTTTCAGTCCATTGTTGGCTTTTGTCTGGGGAGTTGGGATGGGGTCTGTCACAAGCTCAACCATGAATCTGCCCCACAGCTTATCTGACCAACCCAGTAAATCTCCCTCTCTGGGTAATTCCACAGTGAGGATGAATGATGTCCCCATAACAACTCACACTGCATCCTCGGTGTGTTTGGATGCAGTTGGACCTGCCTGGTGGAGGTGGAGACAACAGAGGGCTTAAGAGGGAGACATAATACCTCATGCTCTTTTAAATTTATTTAAATTTTACTGTACGTGCTGCATATTTGTGCATTTGCCTATTCTAATAGATAGACAGATACTTTATTTATCCCTGAAGGGGGAATTCTCATGCAGCAGCAGTGTTTTTCTCAAGTATGAAAAACACAAGTGCTAACATAAAAATGACAAAAAACAAAAGTAAGAGAATGTTATTCAAAAATGTGCAAGCACACAATGTGCAAAACGCTTCTAATGAAAGTGAGTTATAGTTAAAAAGATTAAAAGATGTTTTGCACATGCGTATTTGTGGAAATGCGTTTATGCTTCATAACACTTGTGCCCTGTCTGTGGTAATTTGGCATTCTGTGTTTCCTGGCTAATGCCAAAACAAAAGCAACAGATGTGGATAGAGGATTGAGAGATGAAGGGAGGCTTGGTTGAAGGGTGAGTGAAAGTGCTGGAACACCACTAGTCCAGAGTGTGTTAACCTCGGGGTTAATGAAATTTGTGTTGGCCTGCCTAACAAGCCACCATCAAGGTACCAGCTCTGCCCCATGCAGATGAGAGTTCTGGCCCGCTGCCATGGCTTTGCCGCAGGAGAATTGTGTGTGTGTGTGTGAGTGTACGTGTGTGCTTGACTTAGTGAGTGAATCAGACAGATTTCCTGTTTTGTTTTTTTTAAAAAAAGGCAAAAGTGTATGTGTGATGTAGTTTGTTTTTTTTCCAAAATGTGTTATTGCATGTGTCTGTGAGTGCACACCTCCCCGTTCCTGCTGCCGTCTGCAGTGTTTAGCCAAGCAGAAGAGGAAGCAGCTGAATGATGGCACTGTCTGCCCGCTGGCACGCTCCCTGCGAATGGGGGACGAGCACTCGGGGAGGAGGGGAACATGGCAGAAGAAGGACACCCTTCTCACGCAACAGGTGGGACAAGAAGCAGGATGCATCGTGGGGAGGATGTGGCTGGGATTTATAATAAACCCAGCCCTTCACGGCGCACAGAGTAATCATTTTGTACACGGAACTCGCTCTGTTTCCATGGCTCACCGTGGAAAGCCATTCAGGTGTTGCCACCTCATACAGCAGGGGTGTCTAATAATGCAGCAATCATACTGTTAAGCAATGCTATCAAGATTTAATTAAGACCAATTTCCTCAGTGGAGACTCCTAAAACTCACACAATTTGGACAATTTACTGTGACACTGCCGGGTGAGAGAGGAGGGGGAGAGCGAATCAGAAGGCAGAGGGTGAGTTAACGGTGAGTTTTAACGGAGGAGAAGCACAGAGCGAGAGAGAAAAGAGGGGGCGCCGGAGAGACAGATGTCAGGTGGGAGTATCGACTGCAGACGATCATGATCCTTGTCATGATGGGATTTGTCAGTTTCCCCACGCCGAGGCCGGGGTCCGCTCTCTGGGGGGGGGGGGGGGGGGGGGGGGGGGGGGGGGGGGGGGGGGGGGGGGGGG
>JAPZDY010000023.1:8373905-8389602 GCA_029783645.1 Ctenochaetus hawaiiensis
CCCCCCCCCCCCCCCCCCCGAAAAAGGATTTTCTTTCATAGGGTTTCTATGCAACGCCGGGCTGTATCAGCTTTGGTGTTGCCTTACTGTAAGTGATCCAGACCTTGCAGGATTTCAATCAATCATCAAAGAGTTGTGTGCCTTGCACTCCCCGCCGCTCGGAATGAGCTCTCTGTAGCGGTGGTTAATGGAAAAGGTCACCTCTCCTCGAGGCCGTGCTGGCTCGCGACAAAGGCAGAAAAGAGGATCAGAGGAAAGGGACAACAGATACACCTCAGAGACAGAGGAGGCTGCATTTTTGGAGACAGGCGCGTTTCGTGCATTGTAATGAGCGTCTGCGGATGTTTCTGCAGCTGTGTTGAAAAAGTCATAAAAGTGGATACACTTGATATAAGCGAGCAAATTGACCGTAACTTGCCTGTCCCTTTGTGCTGTAGCTTTCACTCATACTCCCCGTCACCCTCGTTTGCTTTTGAAATCACTATCACTGCTCACTTATGAATATTTACAGATTTGTGGAACCAGATCTGGAGGTGGGGAAGGAATTTCATCTCCATTTATAAGAGGCTCGCCGGGTAAAGTTGAGCAGGGAGGGAAGAAGTTTGAGTTTTCTTCACTCTGACTTTTAAGGGCCTTTGAAAACGTGTGGTTGCCATTTAGATCAAACCAGATCCTCTGATTTCATCTTGCTACATATCTGAGAGAATAAACACGCTAAGAATGTGATAGTGGCGATGATAAGGTTCCCTGATGCCACAAAGCTGGTCTGACGGGTTTTACCCCTCTGACAACAACTCAGTGGGAAGCTAGCGTCAATTTTTGCATTTTGCTTAGATAAGCTGAATGGTTCCCTTCTTTATTTTCTTTTTTATCTTCTATCAGCAGCATTTTTTTAAATCTTGAATTTTATCTCCTCCTGCTCCTCCTCACCTTTCATACACGTTATCTTTCAAATCTGACAGTCTACACATTTTTTTTCCTGCATGAAGTGTAGGAGTATGAGAGGAGGCGGGAGCAGGGAGCAAGCAAAAGAGAGAGGACAAGAGCTGCACTTTGTCATTCTTTTGTTTCGCGTCTCAAAGGCCTGCTCGCCAGCTTGATTACGATGTGAGCTGCTTTGTGGAGGAGCGCGGCATCGCTCTCCGCGGGCTGTCAAACACTGTTCCCTTTTTTCTTTTGTGGCCAGTCATGAGGAAAGATATTCAAGAGAAATGGAAAGGTCCCAGTTTACTCTGGAGCTGTGTTTGTGTTTGTACAACTGTGCATACTTGCTTTGAAAGGAGCCTCGCCAATGTGCACAGAATTTTAACATCTCTTCATTAATTTTACTTCTCTATAATTTACTGTAATAAAAAAGCCTGTGTCAGTATTTACTGCACCAGACTTACATTCTGGTTTTCCCCTCCTGTCCCACTCTCAGTTATACTAATGGAGTCTATGGAAAAACCTGTTTTTTGATCAGTCAGTAAATGCAGTTATTGACTTTTATGTTGCAAAAATATTTTTTAGAAGCTTGTTTAGTTTTTTTTTTGGCTTCTGTTTTTTATATTTTTCAACTGGCTGTTTATTTGTTTATGGAGGCAGAAAAGTTGCAGGCAAAGAGAGAGTTGTAAAGCAGTCTGTCAGAAAGTTCAGTCACAGACTGTTTGCATGTAAACAGACAAGCTACAGATGATCAAAGGTTATGGCCAATTTTTTTGCATATTGTGGCTTATTCATTTTCTTTGGACAGCACAGATATTTACTTTTTTTAAAAATTGTAATCATCTCTGTATGGCATGAAAGTGACATTATAAATGAATATAACTGTTAACTTGAAACTTGCTTGAAATAGAACTTACACAGTGATGCTGGAAAAGCACATGCAAACTACGGGATTGTTTTTCAAAAACCATCAGCATTACTTCCAAGGCCATCTTTGTCCCACAATATCATCTGACTTTGCAAAACAGAAGTTTTCACTGCTTTATATTGTTGGGAATTGCTACAGATAAAGGCTTGGTTATTAATAATTACTTAATTACTGACAGTAATAAGTATTAGTAATTCATTATTAATATTACCTAATAATTTCGGGGCACCACTCTGCGAACAGGGATCAATGACCAAACAAATATCAATCTCTAAGATTAAAGCAAAGCCTACGATGTAAGTGTTAAACACAATTTAATACTAAAAATAAAAGAAGTTATTCAGCAATTAATTAAGTTGACCGTACAACCAGCAGTACAACAGTAATCACGCAGAGGGCTCTCTTTCAACACATGACTGTTTATTACAAAATTTCATTAGAAAATCCATACATTAACATTAATAAACATCAATCTACAGCTATCAATAAAAATAACACCTCATAAACAATTAGATCAGCAACACCAGGCAAGCGTGTTTGTGTGTGTACCTAGGTGAGTGTGAGTGTGTGTAGGTATATACGTGAGCGTGTGTGTGTGTGTGTGTGAGAGAGAGAGACAGAAGAGTATAGATGGGAGGAAGTGGGCAAGATGGCTGATGTGACTATGTCTTTCACGTCACGTGTTAGTCGCTGAAAGTGACGAGCTAAGTTTGAGCGAGACAATGGCCGCAGCTCCGCTTGCTCCACATGTTCCTTTAAAGCACACACAAGCTAAACACACTGAATGCTCACAAAAGGGGTGACTATGCTACATGGGTTGTGTGCACTGGAGATTGTGAGTTCTCCTAAAGATCACTCACAGGGTGATGTGTGTACTACACAAAGCGGCGTAGGTGTGGGAGGCAGTGCAACGTGACAACAATTAAGCCTTCGATTACGTCAGGGGGCTTCCGGCAGATTTCACCTAGGCAAGGCTGTGTCTCGACCAATGAGAGGCATGAGTTTGAATTTGAAACAAAACTCACCCCAGGGGCAATTTACTCTGTCTGTCTTTGTTTGAGACATGGGTGAGGCCCAACAATATGGTGCAGTGATCATGCCTCTCTGGTAAGCCACAGCTGTTGGTGTTCAGAGCGTCTGGCTTGCCTAGCTGTTTGGTTGACTTACTGTTCTCTGCAGTCTGATATTTTTGGAGTTGTGATGAGATTGAAAATAAAGACAAAACATTTCATACAATATTGAAAACAGCATCAAAAAATGACAGATACTATTATTACAGTGGAGCTAATTATCTGAAAAGAGTTGTAAATTACTTCAGAGGCCAGCAGGATGAGAAAACGCTCGTGCACTACCCGCATCTGTCGTTGATGTCTCATGATGACTAAGTGGCTTCGTTTACATGATGGCACAGAGAGGACATTCTCAAGAGCTCGGTTTACAGAGAGGACATTGTATGTCTAATGTCACCGCACTTTGTTCCATTTCCTCCTCCACCCTCTTATCTCCCATTTCCCTCCTGCTTGCTTGCTCTTTTTTTGTTTTGTTCTTGCTTTTCAGCCTCCTCTTTTCTCCATTAAATGACACATCTATCCCACCCTCTGTTTTTTTTTCATACATTTATTTTTGCATCTACAAAATGAGACGTGGGACAAATGCAAGCTTTTCATCTGGCAGCATTTGACACGGAGATTCACCTGCCTCTACAAAACAGGACGATTCGACTCTATTATTTTGCTGTCAAACACGCTGCTGCTACCCGCCCTGCTGGTGGAAACGAGGTGTTTTTACATTGCTGGGGAGGATAGGAGAACTGGCAATGAGCCGATTCGCATAATACATCGTTCTAGCACTTTTTCTGACCATCTGATCCTGTTTCAGGGAAAAGAGAAAAGAGAGAAAACAGCTAAGGACCTGTATATATTAAGCACTGGAGGAAGAGCAAGGTTTTTAATGTGCCGCATTTAAAGTTGTTTTTGGCAAGCGGATACATAGATCTGTTTATATGTACTGAATGCATACACATACCATATACGCTACTTGTATATACATAGATATAGACATAGAAATAGAAAAAGAACTCTGCATTACTTACCCACTCCAATTATATTTGTTAGTATTCTTTTTGTAGGATGAGTTGGCAAGCTGCTCATACTGACCCAAATCCAAGATTTATTCTGTCACACATTAAAAATAATACAGTCGGCTCTGTTTAATAAAAGGCTGTTCCCTGGCTCTTTTCTCTTCAAATGTAAATACAATTTTTTAAAAAAAAAACTGCTAAATGTACTTCAACACAAAAAAATGTACTGAGTAAAATAGGGCATTACAAGTGCAATAAAAAAAACGTTAAAAACCTCTGAAAATGCAAATAAACACAAGTGTTATGACACTGTACATGGCACAGAGTTGCTTTGTTATTAAGACTCTTGTGATTCGTTTTTTTTGAGTTGTGCTATAGCCCATCTAATGGGACTTTATTAACATTTGTTGTTAAAGCCACATAAGGAAGCATCTCTGGACACAACAGCAGATGGATGAATAAACTATAAATAAGAGCGTTACATTTGATACTGTACATAAGAAGCCCATTATATGTGTGAAAGGACACAGTTTTCGTGTTCACAGCAGACAACATGTCCATTACCAACCATGTGGTCATTTATAGTAAAAATTCCTGGAGCAAAAGGTCAGATGTTGTCTCCTCATCCATCCAACATCAGCTGCTCTGCACACAGGGTATTATACATCGAGAGGAAATGTGGTAAATCCAGCAAGCTATGATTCTATGTTTTTTTTTTTCAGTGTTAATGGGTTTTCCCTCTTACCGAATCTTTGAGCACTTGGCAGCAGAGTGTGACTGTTTTTTTCTGCCTCAGACCAAAGCTTAGACTGCAGGATTCAACACTTGCTCTTATTCCTCTTTAGAAATGAACCACTTTGCATTACTTTTGCAATAAAAAGTTTGCTTTGTCAAAGCCTCTGTTTTCAGTTTGATGGAATCTGGCCTAACAAAGTTTGCCTGTGTAATCTGCTTATTTTTATTTTTGACTATTGTAAAAATGTACATGGATGAGGTAATGTATTGAAATTATTTTTGCATTATGCCTAGCCAAAGCCCTCCTAGGCGTCTAGGCAATTCCCACCACTCAGCTGCCATCTTAGGAGGACCAAGCATCCATCTAAAAGATCAGGATAGAGTCTTACCTTCACTTTTAATGGTCAGAGAGACTAAAAAATGCATGTGTAGAATGTCATGTTTAATCTGACTGATGCAACTTAAAGTTGGCTTAAAACGTCATTTTGTGAAAGCTTATACGTCTGCTATGAATGTGCAAGACTTCTAGACATCAACACCCTTTATGGCTCTAGTGGGACCTCATCCTCATTTTACAACTGAAAGCCAGTTGAACATTTACTTCTTTCGCTCAGTCCATCCCTTTTTTTTGTTCTCTGTCAACACCATTATTACTTTGCCTTTGTAATGATGTCGACAACAACTAAAAGTCAGTCTGACTCCATATTACTACTGTTCTACCCCCTTGCTTGGTCACTCTGTCTTTTCTCTTCTTCGTCAACATCCTCCTCCATGTTTTTGACTTCTACTTTGCGATGCTCTTGCCAGTGATCAAAAGATGTCTCGGACTCTTGCTTGGTCACTCTGTCTTTTCTCTTGTCTGTCAAATCCTCATTTTTATCAAGACCTAAGTCATATTGAGGCTGGGTCCTAAGCTCCTGCAGTTTGGTGTAGCTAAAGCAACACTCCCTGTCAGCTAGCTACCCTGCTAACAGAGCTAGCTAGCAGCAGCAGCAGCAGCAGCCATAACTTACTTCTGAAAATCTCTGTAAACCAGAGTAGAGCCTGCAAATTCAGGGTCCAACCCAGAAGAAAATTTCTCTACAAACAAAGTCCAGTTTTTGCTTCAGATAGTAAGACAGAGTGCCTGAAAGCTTTACAGAGTTTACCAATACCTACTAGCTTGTCTGAGTTATATAACAGTACCTGGCCGTCAGGGTGGACGGTGACTGACACGCAGATGCCAATCACCCTTTTACAAGTCTGTGTGCCATCGAAATGATTTTAAGCTGTCACTTAAAGGCAAAATAGTTCCATGTTGGGACTTTAATGTGGAAGTGGTAGAAATTGTAAACTAAATATTCATTGTTGTGGCAGCTTGTCAAAAATGCACAGATGCCCTTAGAATTTCTTCTCTGTCAAAGGCACCGCTGACTGCGCTCTGTGAGTTCAGAGACATCAACACCTCAAACACATTCAATATCAGTGACAGCTGCAGTAAAGCATCTGTTTAAAATAGATTTCCCTGAGAGAACAGATTCTTATCGTGTTTAAAATTTAGCAGTTTTGCAGCTTCATAGACCTATATATATATGTGTGTGTGTGTGTGTGGAGGAAATAGATTACATTTTGTTTACAACTGTGTTTTCCACTTAAAAAGCTGAAGTTAGTGATGGCGCAAGTGATAGCTTGGTCTGTTTCTTCTGCAAACAGGGTGAGTGCGGTGTGATAACAGATAGTAGACCTTGTGTTCTCATCACTATCTCACCCTCATTTTCTGCTTAGAATTGTAGGAACGCTGATTTTATTGCCTCTTCTCACTAATCTGCTTTCAGCCCACACATTTGTAGGACAAAATGCACACACATAGTATACAGGACGTGGATGCACTGAGGAATATTTTGGTTTTTGTTTTGTTTTTGAGTGCCCTCAAAACTTAAATAAAAAAATATCACCCAGGTAACAAAAGGCCTGTAAAGCAGTGATACTCGAGGGCCCGTGGGCCAAATCTGGCATGCCAGCCATGTTCTAATTTACAATGAAAATAAATTGAATCACATTGGGAATTCTTTTTTGTTTATACTTAGTCAGTGCTGTACAGAGGGACAGATATGCCAGTTTTTTAATGATGGAAAAAATTAGTCTCTTAGAAACAGAGAAGGATGATCTCTGTCTGATGGCCTTTCAGGCTGTGCAAAGTGCAGCGGCATCAGACGGTGAGCTTTGCAGCCAGAGACAGCTATTAGCTGAGAAGGAGCAGAAGTTATGCAAAAATGAGAATAATTCTGATCCAATAAATGTCTATTTCACACTGAAAGAGATTAAAATGCTATTCATTCTGTCCCTGTGAGGAGCAGTTCATGTTTGATGCTTATGTCTCTGAAACATTTTGGTATTGCATGATGGAAGAGGTTCCAGCTGTGTTTAATTTTTTTAAAACTCTCTAAAATGTAACAAAAGCATTTACAACTAAAATGGAGTTGCAGATATTAAATGCAGTAAAATACTTTATTCATCCCTCAAACAGGCCAAATGTTAATCCTTGTACCAAGAAATTTATTTACAAGTCATTTCATTTAAAAATACAGCATTTCAAAGGACGATTAGTGATAGGCTTTTTAACATTTTATTCATTTCATCTGATAAATACTAATAGGTTTGTTTATTAACTGGCTCCTGGGCTCCCATCAGTTTTCTAAAGTGGCCCTGAGCAGTAATGAGTTTAGAGGTTTCTTTTAGAATACATACAAACTGTCATTGCTACCTTTAATTGTCTTTGCTTTTTTTGTTTCTTTAGTTTTTTTTCAGATGAGCTGTTTGAGGTGTGTTGTAAAATGTGTAATTTGTTGTACTATAGTGAGCAAGAAATAAAACGAAAGTTATTAAGTGTTAAATGTGATGGTGGGCAAAAGGAGTTAGAAGTGTTGTGATTAGATGTAATAAACAGGAGAAAAAACATGTTATTAATGTGAATCATTTTGTCTTTCGTATCCCCGCATGACTCTGTGACAATGTTGGATACATTATTTTAATGGCTGTTATAATGACATCTGGGGCTAAGCAAGCAATCACATTCTATCCAGAGTCTTTATTTATCCGTAATGGTGATTAACACCTGAAGAACGGCTTACCTGAGACTGACAAAGAGGCTTTTGTTCATAAGACAGGTTCTGGATAAAGACTCAATTTCCCTCTATTGGTATGAGTGAGAGAGTGATGTCTTTATACAAGAAAACTTACTGTTACATCCCTTGTTTTGGGTCATTTTGAAATCTACCTTGTGTCTGCACTGCTAGGTCTTACTACCACTCAGTGCTTACAGTACCTTGGATAAAAATTTGTACTAGGTAACCTAAAGGTGAGACATTTGATCTGTTTTTTGACTCTTCCTAATAATAACACAAAACCTGACCCAGGATGAGGAGCTGACAAGTCAGTTGAAATTAACCTTATTTAAACTAATTTCTCCCATCTTCAACTCTGTGTACATTTTTTTCCTCTCCATCCATATTTTTAACCAAAATCTAGATTTTTTTTTCCAAGTCTTTGTCTTTTTGTCACAGATTGCAGTCTAAATGAGAGTTTATTGATGAGAGTGATGATTTTTGTGCATTCACTTGTTAGAAATATGTGTCCTTGCAGGCTTTCTGTGGCTGGCCTGGCAACAACACTCTCTCAGTATGAGCTCTGTCCTTATTGCAAGACTGGAAAAAAATCTGTGGTGATATGCTTCTTTTCTCTAATTGTTGCCCTACTGCAACACAATACAAAAACAAATAGTTAAGGTCATTTGATGGTGCTGTGCTATACATAATATGGTCTAATGTTATTATAATGGACATTTATAGCTGTTTGTTTTTGAGTCTTTATCCAGTGAGCGGAACGACAAAGTCTGTTTGTCTCTTTCTGTTTGCCACGATCTGGCTCCCCCATTGGCTGTTAAGAGTTAGAGCTTGGTCTGGCCTTTCTGCAGGTGGTGTCCCTCCATCATTTCGATGTGGTGAGACAGGCAGCTCCCTCTCTGTCACTCTTACTCCCCCTCATCACCATCACCACCTATAACTGCCTGTGCTACAGTGAGAATACTGCCTGTGTGTGATGTGTCTGCAGAATGTAGCACCTGTGTCCTGCTGCAGGCTGCTGTATCCCTGCTAGTGCCCAGAAACACACACACACACACACACACACACACACACACACACACACACACAAATGCAGTCCCTCTCCATTCGTTCCCCTAATTCCAGCACTCTCTGCTCATTCATATGCTGCGAGGGATTCCTGTTTTGTTGCCTCGATTCTATTCCTTCCGGGATTGTGGGAGGCTGCACCTGTGGGGAACATGCACACACACACACACACACAAACACACACAAGCACACACATGGACTTGGACACACACATTCGTGCATTAAATTTGCTTGCATGCTTCCTGTTTAAGCTGTAGAGGCCCTGAGTCTGAAGGCATTCAGATTTGCCCCTCGGTTCCAACTGGAAGGAAAATAGGTGCAGGAGCTGTGACTTAATGAGGACTGTGCATATTTTAAAACCCATAAACCTGTCAAACCTTATCACACAAAGATTAAATGTTTTTTTTTTTTTTTTTACAGAGAATTAAACTGTTTCTCTGCTGCGTAGAAGAGCTTTTTGTATCTCTGTTTTCAGACACAGGCTGTGGGATATATGAACGTCAGTGCAGAAAACCTGAAACCTGCTGACCACACCAGAAAAAATGTGTTGAATACAGCGTGCTGCAATCGAGCAGAGTGCCATATAGATGAGGTGTGTGTGCATTTGTGTAGGGTGCAATGTGTGTACATACATTTTTGTGTGTGCGCAAGCCATTATATAAATGACAGTGAAACTACCTGAAGCCTATATCAACTTTCCACTGCTGTATTTTCCTGTCAGCAGGTTGACTCACACAGCTACATGTGAGTCACCTGAGTTTGACACCACATCTCTGCAGACACACACACACACACACACACACACACACACACACACACACACACACAGACTTGCACGTATACACACAAAAGACTGTACTCTCAGACCTTGCTCCCTAGCAGATGAACAAAATGGACAAAAGTCGAGCTAAAAATGGCTATCATCGCTCCGTTCCGTTCACCTCTCCACAAACACTATGCGCTTGTTTATACTTGACTGAGCATCTCAGGGAGTCTGGCCTCACAACCTCATCCTGTTAGCGGAGACAGGCCTGTGGCCCTCAGCAAACTTTAGCACTTTATTCAGGTCAGAGCAGAGCACAACCTCTCCGCAATGAGATTTAAATGTCCCTGAGATAATCCAAAATGTTAAAGTAGGGGTAACTGGATCTGCAAAAGTGATTCACACAAGCCTCCCTAAAGGATTTCTGAATGTAGAAAAATGTATTTTTAGGGTGCTGAAGAGAAACATGAAGATCTGTAAAACCAAAACTCTCAAATTATATAAATACTGTAATCATGGTCGAGCAGCAGTAATGTGTACTGGATGGATGGATGGATGAACATCTTTTCTTGGTAAACAAGCAAACAAATGTTTGTGTTTTTTGTATGGACGTAAAGAGAGAGACAGAAGGGCAGGTACATAGAGCTTCTATCTGTTTGAGGAAATATATTTTGCAGTCAAGAGCTGTGAGGTTGAACCACTACTGAGCAGGGAGTCAATCACTGGGGTGAAATGTTCATTTAATCCAACTTGCAAACTTCATTTATTTAAAGAAAACATGTTAGTTTGAAATGCCCATTGTACTTGAGGAGTCATTTTGTTGAGTTGACTCCTCTGTCACTCTGCCTCAGATACTAAAGGTAGTGACTGCCTATGTCCCCCAAAATGACAGCAACCCCAAAGAGAAAGGGGTTTTCTGTGCAGTAAAGCACGAATGTGGTGAATAACGCTGACTGACAGCGAACACACTGCCAATACACCAAGATGGAAGAGAGAGAGGAAGCAGAGCAGGTCAGCAGAACACCTGAGCAGAGAGCGCCACATGGACTCTCTTTCCCATCAAGTGATTTATTGCTGATAAAGACCTGAACTAGGACCCACCTGCGACCGATTAACAACCCGAGCTGGAGCCTATTTAACCTGCCACTCTCCCTGAATGTTGAACAGCTCTGGGAAGCCAGAGTGGTCTCTGCCTGTCCTACACTGTTGGCCCCTAATTGTAAACAAAAGGCTTAGGAGTCATAGTGAGCACTTACCTTCTATGTGATGTTTCACCTCCAGAGAATGCAAAGAATAATCTGGATTTAAGTCTGAGTTGCTTGTCAGTCTGTTTCAGACCCCTGAAAAGTCTCATTATCCTTTCTGCCTTATCCCTCTCTGCTTTCCTCTCCCTGCAGAGACTCTTTTATAAAACCTTTAATATCCTGGTAAAACAAACCCCAGCTGTTAGTTTTTTCCAGATCTGAAAGCAACAGCAGAGAAAGAAAAGATGGGCGAAATCAGAAAATTCAGGTTTCATTGCACTATACATTACAAACACAAAAGTGGTGACGATGGCTACATCTTCTCTTTTTTAGTGGCACATTTTTACTTGTTACCATATTTTTAGTATATATTTGTATATTTCATTTGACCCACTTTGTGCATGTTTTAACAACAAAGTTATCCTACAGGTACAAGGTCAGTCCAAAGTATTCACTATTTTGACAGTTTAAACTGACTCAGAGTCTAGTAGATTTTCCTTAAACCCTGTGCATTTAAACCTACAAAATAGCATCCTTTTTATTTGTTGTACTGAACATGGATAAATATGACATGCAACATTCAGTACTGTTTGCTGGTCAACACATTAGAGTCTGAAAAACATGCAAAATTTTGCTATTAGCTACATTTATGAATATGCTCCCTCTCCTCTTTTCTTGTCTGTCTCTGCGGGGCTTTTCCTTTAATTGTATTGTCTCTGCTTGTTCTGTCCTTCCCAGCATTCCCTCTGGTCTTTCCCATTTTAAAGCCTCTGATTCCACTAATTGAGAGTCGGGCTGATTTGGGTGTCAGAGGGCTTCGGGGCCAGACAGACACACGTAGCCCTCAGTGCTGTGCAGATGCTGTATAGACACACACACACACACACACACACACATGCAATCATGCGGGGAACGTTTGTCTTGGAGCCATCTGGGAGCTCAGACGTCAGGACGTGTTTGTAGCCCACTCAAGAATTCAGTTAATTAGACATGCTGTGAGTGCGCGTGGCTACATGTGTTGTTGTTTCTGAGGTTAAAAGCAGAGTTTTTAATGAATCTAATTCTTTGCACACCTGTCGACACTTTTTTGTCTGGTTACTGACGTACACATCAAAGACACAGAGAGCATCAGTGACAACAACAATACAAGCAGCAAAATAAAGTGGGGAATTCACTCAGTATGTTTCACGACTGCTTCCGACAGCCAATTAACCCATGCAGCAGCCTGTTCACATACAAAACAATGCACTCAGATATGTTGTACTCCATCTCTGGTTTCCTTTTAAAGGCAAGTGGCTATATTTTAAGAGTTTCCAGGAATGACTCTAATAGAAAAACAGGGGAAACAGTGACAGCACAGCTTGACACACTTCCATCAATATAAATATAGACATACTTACTCTTCATATTCCCTTCAATGTTCCTTTTTTTTAAGTCCTGCCAGCAACTTTTGCTAAGGACCTATTCTTTGTTTGTGCACAATCTCTCGCCCACTGATTATATTATACCAGCATGCCGAGTTACTAGCTGTATTTCATTTTCCTAAAATAATAAATTCTCCTTTCCTAATATTCTCTGGAGCATCTGACAGACAATACGGGGCTCAGTGAATTCCCGAACTCATAATCCAATTTCATAATTTACAATTCCCCTTTCCTACCGACTTGCCAAGCAGAGAGCAGCAGAAGCTCAGAGGGATATGTGCACTGACTTGTGGACTGACAGTGAGTGTGAGCAGAAGGGTTAGAGGTTTAGTGCAGCGGGCTGCCCTGAATGTAGAAGAAACTATTGGTTTGAAAACTGTTTTTTTTCTTCAGGTGATCCTCTGCCAATTGCAGGTCCCTTATCTGCACTTCTTAGAGTTCTAAAGTGACTTCAAGGTCTTCAGCCTTCTGAATGTTGAAAGGTTTTTCAAACTGTGTCACAGGCATAGGCAGTCCTCCTAATTCTTTATGCACCTGCCACATGACTTTGCATGAGGGGTTTGTTTACAGTCTCTGTGCCATTTAATTATTTCAAAAAAGTCAGCCTGATTCTTACTGAAATTCTTTGCCCAAACATATTTGTTTGTCACTGACTTTACCTCATAATTCCCCTCATTTCTCTTCTAGTGTGTGTGTGTATGTGTGTGTGTGTGTTTTTTTTTTAGGAGTGAGCATGCGTGTTTCTAAGCTGCCACTGCTCTCCCCATCCCGTCTGGTCCTCACTAAAGCCTTACGCATCCATGGCTCGTTCCTTGGCTCTGAACTCAAATGTCTTGGCATCCATTCATGGGTACACAAGCATGATATTGAATCACACAAAGAGGGAGAGCTCTGATTTCTCCATTGGCTTCGCCCACTGTGGCTCTTTGCCGACACCCGACCTCCTCTCACATTGGGTGGCACGGAGGCCAGAGGAAGAAATCTCAGATGATGTAATGAGCAGGAATCATGGGTGGCAAGATGAGACTATGACAGTGCACTCGTAGCTTTTTTCATCGTCAGTGCTTTCCTTTCATGTCGAAGATGTGACATTTTTAGCACAAATATGATTCTGTAAAAGTCATAACATCGGCATCAGCTTTAATAAATTCAAACCTGTCAACAACATCAAAGTATGCTGGTACGATTTTTGTCACTCCACACAAAGCTGGTGACGTCTGTGAGTTCAGTTGTGCACATGCCATGCTCGAGTCGAACAGCAAGAGGGAGCATCGTCCCATTTGCTAAGAGGCCAAAAAAAAAAAAAAGACAGATCTGACCAATTGTAGCACTGAATTTACTCAGGTTGGCAAAGTAATATTGCTTTAAATTACATTTCATAGTACTGTTTTCAGAGTTATTATCACAGCCAAGCCCATATATTTTTGAATAAGATGGTGTTGAGAAAGAGAAAAAAAAGTGGTGCAAAAGCATGATGTGAGTCAGTATTTGTTTTCTCTCTGGGAAATCCTGTTTGATAATCATGCTGTCATTGTAGTGAAACACTGATCAGGCAATATTCCTGACATGGGGACTGTTCTCTTATGCGTTTATTAGAACATGATAATTGGGTGACCATCTGATGTTCATTCTGATGTGGAGCCTGATGTTGACGAATGATCCAATGGGGCAAAGGCTATGACTGCACAACCAGAGGCTGTTTGCTCATAATAATCCTAGTTGGGAAAATTTCTTTTCCAAGGATTTTCCAAAGATTCTTTTTTAAGGCGTACAGAGTGGGGTAGTCCTTCAATTTTTACTTTAATATGATAACAGACAGAAAACCAACTCAGACTCTCCAGCACACCAGGCCTGCATGTCCCTGTTCTTGCTAATAATAGAAATTGTATTTATGGACAGATACAAATGTGGAAGTCCAGATTTTTATGTACCCGTTGCTTTGCTGGTGCATTGCTGGACCACTCAAGAATTACATCATCATCATCCTCTGTGGGAGGGTAGACTGAGGATGAGGTAAAGTGTGTAAAAATTCATGCTCTGGAGCAGCTTCAGCCAAGTCTTTTGTACACACATGATGAGAAGACTGCGTCGGGTGATTCTGTCGCTGCTTTTGCTGGCTTGTCAAGTTGATTAGTAACCCCATCATGAGAGGAAGGAGCTAACTGTCGTCGTGTCACATTCTACGTTGCCAAGGTTTCTTTCATGCCATCGGGGAATCAATGGGGACTTGTTTTTGCATGTGGCACTTTTTTCTTTCTCCGTTTCCTGCGGAGGCTGGTGTGCAAATCGATGGCTTTGAACTCAGACGAATGGCAATTCAGATGGGAGCCAGGCGTTTAATGAAATCCTGCTCACCAGAGACACACTCGGCCAATTCGCCTGATGCAGAAAAATGTGTGATTTCTAAGAGGTGGATATTCAGGATTTATATTTTTTCTTAAGCATACTCTGCAATAACTCCATAAATGCATTCACTTAGAATATGCTGAGATACTAACAATCACTACCACATAACAGTAAGTCAAACTGCCGCCCATTTAGTGTCCTCTCATAGCCCTCTGTAGGTGGGCAGTGTGTGCCAAACCAATTACTTAACTCTGACCCAGGGTGGCAGGGGCTCAGAGAGGCTGTGGACCTCGTGACTGTCTGTGATCTTGAAGGGAAAGCTGTGAAGTGGTGGTTCAGCTCTGATCTGGAAACTGGAGACGTCCTTGACTTCAAGCTGGAGCTGCAGGGAGGCGGGTACAGATGCAGGGAAAGCTCTTAACCCTGCTGTCACCAAAACACACGGCCACACACACACAGTGTTACACTGATGATTTGATTACCAGGTGCTGGGTCTTAAGTCTAGACTTGAGGCCTCAGGGGCTTGATTCTGCCTCTCTTTGTCTCTTTTTTTTTCAACCTTTATCACATACTGCTTCACAAACCTATTGTCATGAGGGCTGATAGCAGCTCTTTGTACTTTACTGAAAGGGGAGAGATGCCCCAGAGCCATCTATTCTTATTCACTTTGTTCAAACCGAGCTCTCTGAGGCCATGTCCAACCTAATGTGGATAAACCTGAAGACACTATTTAGGTGTTAGAAGTATTCTGTCTGCAACACTGAGTTCAGGTGGTGTTTTTTGGCTGTTTCGCCTCCATCATTACACAATCTCACGCTCTACAGGTAAAAGCACAGGGGTGCATGTGCATAAACATGGAGCAGTGCACATACTCCTTTTGGTAGTGTTTACAATACATCATTTATTCCAGTCTTTGTGTGTAAACATGCAACCAATGTGTCTGACATCATGAGGATAATAGAAGAGGAATTGAGGACGACCCCCTCCCCATAACTGGTGTTGTGCTCGTATTGTGCTAATGGCCATGGAGACAAAAACATGCTGACCCTTGTACACTTCCACATCGCTTTATGGAGATTGCCTG
>JAPZDY010000023.1:8398162-8418374 GCA_029783645.1 Ctenochaetus hawaiiensis
AAGCAAGTAAGCAACTTACTGCAAGTCACAAACAGAATCCAAAATAGACTGATGGTACTCACCTTCATTTGCATATTTATCACTTCCAAGGAGCATCTTAATGGAGGTTTTGTAACCCCATAGGGCACCATGAATGCAGTCAGTTGACTTTTAATGAAAATTACGCTTACTCTTTATTTTTATTCGCGGCTGACACAAGAACTTTGTCTGGAAAAACTTTACAACTGAGTCCTAACAAGATTTGAAGACGTCCATCATAAAGCTCACTATTAAGTTAGCTGCTAGCTGATCTAGTAGTTTATGGTGGGAGGTGATGGCCGACCAGGAAATAAACAAAATTAGAAATCATCAAGACTGTTTGAAATGAATCACAGGAGGGATATTTGTTATGTAAATAACTGAACAGACTCAGTTATGAAGCTGTGTCCTTTAATAGAGTCGACTGGAAAAAGCTGTTGACTCAAAGCTGTATAGCACCTGTGTGATAAAGCTTTGCAATGTGTGTGTGTGTGCGTGTGTGTGCATGTGTGTGCATGTGTGTGTATGTGTGTGCATGTGTGTGTATGTGTGTTTTTTTAATTTTGTGTATTAGATGAATCGATGACACACTGCTATTGAGAGTTTTAGTCATCTGATTAACAGTCATGTTCTCAGCTGCCAAAGGTCACACGTCCAACACAAACTCCCCATTACCAGGGAATCACTAAGTATCCCATAATGTTTGAGTGATGAAGGGCATCTATGTCATTTCCAAAGGGTCCATAGATGATGTATATGTAGATATCACATTTTCTGCTGCTTTTCATTTGAGGGATGCATCAGCTGTGCCTCCATATCGGTCTGGTAATTGTGCCCCTATGTAAGTCTATTAAGGCAGGAGGTCTGTTAACCATAAAAACATAACTGTCAAAAAACTAAAAAACCGATATCTTTTGGATTCTAGGTTTTTACAAAGTTGCTCATTCAAGGTGTAATTTATCGATGTTTTGTAAATAAATGTCACCATCATTTGGATAGTTTGCTGTTGTTTTAGCTTGTCACATACCTGCAGCTGTGACAGAACTGTAACTACCTTGCTTATGGTTGGTTTTAGTCATGGTAACAGTTGTGTGGCATGTGTTTCAAAACGTTCAACCTCATACACATACAAGAAGACTTTAACAAAGTGTTTAATTCTACTCTAACATGAGAAGCATATAGAATCAGGCCTCTCTCTGTCAGCTGACTGTGTTGTTTGCAAGGCTGTGCAGGACTGCCCCCTCCTCTCCTTCTTCTATAGTTAATATGCCTTGTCCCTGGATCCCTCTTTCACCTTCCTTTTCTTTTCAAAGCAGCCGTCAGAGATGTCGATCAGTGGACTCTGTCGTTGCTCCCATATTTGTAGCGTGGCTTGCCTCTGCTGTCACGAGAGGATACGGAAAGGAACATCCATGAATAATTTACACCAAGCAGGAATATGTAAATTGGTAAACAGTCACAAGAAACAAAATGCTGGCAATTGGAGCAGCTTGCATGGAATTAATTACGTGGTAGAGTCCTGTGTTCTTCTTGTTGGAGTTTTCTGTCCCTCCTGACTGATTCAGGGTCAGCAAGCTTTTGGAGTCTTCACTCACTTTTTCGAGGGAGAGAAAGAATTTCTGGTGTTGGATTTGAGCTGGCTCACACTTTTATTCATTCATTTGCTCAGGTTTTATGTAATTATGTTTACTTAGCTGAATAACACATATTGTTATACCATTAAATTCATATCCCGCACCTCGAAAAGCCTGTATTTGCCAAGTATTGCTGTAATTGGACCGTTCTCTAGAGGGATCTTGACTAGGCAGTTCCCCCTGCAGTACCAGTAAGAGGGTTCTTGTGTAATGAGGTTTCTGTGCATTATTATTTCATTTAAGCTCTGTGAAACATCCAAGTGCTACAGAATGCTGTAATTACATTCATCTTTTGAATGACTCTGTTCAAACCGAATGTGTGTGCGCGCTGCTGTCACAGGTGGCCAGTTGACAATTAAGAGCGTTGGGAAAGATGTTCACAATTCCGAGTTGTCACCAGTAACCAGCGGATGACACGCTGAAACAACTGTCGGGGGGGGGGGGGGGCAGAGGGGGTTGAGTTAGGATGTGACAAAACGGCCACATTTGAGGTTGTCGCCGAATCCCAGGAGCGAAGACGCCGACCCCAGATGAGACTCAGCTGGCTCCCTGGCCGACTCGTGTAAGCTGCCTGATCATAAATAGCCAGCGCCGCAGTGCAGGATGAAGGTGGTTTGTCATCAGGCCTGGCCCCAGCCGAGACACTAACTCCCCAACCAGAAGGAAATTTTTCACTGTACAGTGATAAGACAAGGCTATTATTGTTGCTGTCCTCCTCTCCCACCTTCCCTTTTCCTCCCCTCCTCCGTGTATGAAACACCTTACCTCTTCCTTTTCTTCTGAGTTTTTCCCTGCTTCCTTTTGTCCCCCTCCTTTCCTCTGTCCTCCTTTCCCCTCCTCCTGCCTTCTTTCATCTTTTATTCTCATTTTGTAACCCCCTACTACCACCAACTACAGCTGCAATTTTTCACTCCTTCATCACCCCTTTTCTCTTTCTCTCCCTCTTTTATCTCAGCGCACAGGCAATATTATCGGGAAAGTAATGACTCTTTGGGACGATAATAATCAGATACTGGGTGGAGGATAATGACTACGCTGGGGTTCTACATGAAAACAATATCCAAGCATTAACGCTGCCGACCCATCAGTTGAGTGCAGAGAGGGAGTGAGAGGAAGAGGGGGAAGATGTATGGGAGAAAAGAGAGAAAATAATAAAAATAATAAAGGAGAGAAAGCACAAGTGAGTCAGAAAAGAATGAAAGAAGAAAGGAAAATAAGGAGGGTGTTTGTGAGGTAGAAAGAAAAGATGGACAGAGATAGTTAACAGAGTAAGGATATTAAGGGGTCAGTCTTGTCTCAAGTGTGTTGAGTTTTCTGAAATGCTATCAGTCTCCATCTTTTAGATAAACTCTCCGTTTTTCTCTTCCTTTCCTTTCTCTTTTCTGACACCTCTGTCTCCTCATGTTGTTGCTTCCACAAGAGAAGTTGCTGTCTTTTATAATGTCTGGCTCACATAACTCAGTGCCATGAGACCCGAGGCCTGGGACTCACACGCCTCTCAAGTTTATCTGGTGCACGTTTTTTTGGATGCAGGTCTGGCACAGCCTCCTTTCTCATTGTCTCCCAGCGCAGCAGCTGAGCTGTCAGGAAGGTAGAAGATGGATGAATTATCACAGAAAGGTCTCCTCCAGCGCTTTCACCTCATTTAGATGCTCTGTTTGGCTCTGACTCTTTGCTAACATCTTGACAGCGCATTAGGCTAGCACCAAGGCCTTCTCCCCCTCTGTTTCTTTGTTTACAAATGTATGCTAATCAGCGCGAGGGCTCAGGAAGCGGGCAACCCCTGCACACTCACTCTAATTCCTTCCCTGGTGACACATCAGCTGTGACAGTTGTGATTCTGCAGCGACTCAGAGTCGCCTCCTTATCTCCTCTACTGTGATTGGAGCTGCTGCTTGTGGGTGTGACTGGCAACCGTGGGGATGGCCTAGTGGTGTGTGTGTGAGAGTGTGTGTGTGTATACAGTATGTATCTCTGTACACTGGCTCACAAGGGCATAATTAGCACCCTTGTGACTGAGAATGTGGACACTTTTAACCTTTATGTGACAATACACTGTGATGCTAGCACAGTATACAGACACATAAAGGCATGTAGAGAGAGTTTCTGTTACTTGCTGTAAGACCACATACAGCTGTAGCATGTGTGTGTGTGTGTGTGTCCCCATAAAGTCCATCCCCTTGTCAGTGTTGTTCATCTCTCTGAGAGCGCCTGCTGCATCTTCCTGCTCTACCTCACTCTGTGGCTCTCCAGTTTCAGTCTGAGCCTCTTGTTTTTGATTTATTATGTCACTGAACAGGATGGAAATGTTTTGCTTTTGCTCTCTCGTTTCCATGGCAACCCAGAGTAAGGCCAAAGCAGACCTTAAAGGCCTCTATAGACAGCCAGTGGAGTTCACAGAGGCCTCGGGCGCTAAGCGGCAGGCTGAGATGGGCAGAGGCAGACAGCAGTTTGTGCAGGTCGAGTGGACTGGCAGGTCATCAGGGGGATCTGACTCTTCTGCTCTGCAGCCTAGGGCCAATACATACACATACACTTGACGGAAAATTGACAAAAATATATGCCCTGTTTTTTTACTGCAATCTATGATCATTACTTATTATTAATTAAGAAGTATTCACATTGTATAACCTCACTGGTTCAGATGATCCAGAGATAAGCAGTAGGCACCTCCTGACTGTCACAGTCTTTTGATTGTAGATGATATAAATAAACTACTTAATGGCACTCTTCACTTTTCCACACTATGCAAAGTAGAGATAAAAATGCATAAACGAAAGGGCAAAGCCCATTTTCCACATTTGTAGATGTTAAAAACATGAGCAGCTTTTGACTCACTGCCTTTTATTCCGAATGCAGCAGACCTCAAAGTGATCCATGTTGTTGTTAATTTAAGAACTCATCTACTGTGAAATGCAAATGTATAATTGATTCTCTTCTTTAGATCTGGTTCAACTGAATACCCTCTAAGTAATAGTATGTGTGTGTGTGCATGTGTGTGTATTTGTGTGGTTGTAGCATGACAATACTATAAGGCCTTTCCATTTTCTTTCAGGGTGTCTATTAATCTTTGAGTGCACTGGGCCCCGGGGCTCTAATTTTATGTTTGACTCCTTGCAAGGCATTTTGTTTTCTGTTATTTGAATTTTCCTAAGTGGCAGCTTTAGTGAGCTATTAGTGGAGTGCAAAACATTACGGGAGCTTCGAGGAGAGGCTAGAGAAGGAGAGGGAGTGGGAGCTCTTTGCCTCTGACCCATAATACAGCACATTAAGCATCTCAGCAATCTGCATACAAGCACACTTTCTCCTTTACTGCATGCTCTTTCTATATTACCTCCCAAGTTCTCTCATTCTCTCCCTTCTTCCCTCGATCCTCTCTGTCACAGTCTCATTGTCTCTATTTATCTCATCTCCAAAGTGTTGTTATGCCTCTTGTCTTAATGCACTCCACTCTCCTCAGAAGGCAGCGTTGTTAGAGCTGAACTAAAGGCCAGGGAGTGTGGTACTCAGAGCCAGAGCCTATTCATCAGTTTCACAGCAGCCCTCCACTCTGCTTCATTACTGACTGGCTAATGGCACAGATCAGTGCAGTTTATTTGCTATAATTAGCTAGCTCCATTTGGCCGGCACAGTCCCAGTGAGGCCTGCTACAGTGGGGCTGCCCCCTGCTACGCCACCCTGCGTAAATATGTGCGAGTGTGTGCACAAATGTTTGACTATTGGGCTGAAAAGTGTCATTAAGAAACTATAAGAGCCCATCAGTTTTACATCCTCCATTGCCTTGTGTCAGCCTCGTCTTGTAACGTCATGCCTGATTGCTGAGCAAAGAGCCATGGGGCTTATAAAACTTTATAAGGTCTGCCTGTAGCCGAGTGTATTGAACATAAAGGGGGGGGGGTAAGGACAGAGAGTGAATGAGTCTAGTGACTGAATCAATCAATGGATGGCTGACTGAGTAATAAGTGATGAATGAGTGAACGTGAGAGCGTTGGGAAATGGTGGGCTCTTGTGTTGTGGTCACATCCCCTTCCACACTACTCTCTCTCGCAGACTCTCATCCTTGCATCCCTCTCGTCTTCCCTTTCACAGTCTCCCCCTTGACTTCTAATTCATACTCCCTCCTTGAACTCTCTTGCATTCTCCATCCTTGCACCCCGTCCCCCTCTCACTTAATCTCCCTGTCCTTCGCCCACTCTTGTGTTCTTAAAAGCTGCAGCCTCTTGTTTCATCATCCTATGCAATTTTAATCTCATTCCCCCAATAGAGGGGAGTGGAGGCGAGGGGTGTGTTTGCCTTCCTGCCACGAGTGCTGGCGCAAGCTCAAGAGGAGCACTGCTTATGTCACTGGGATGGAGTCACATTGTACTCGCTGAGTGGAGCAGTCAACCCCATCAATAATTTAAGCAGATCATGCTTTTGTGGTGCACTTGTCCACTCTTCCTATAACTCTTTTATATGTTCACCTTTCCAAGACCTTCTTTTCTGTCTCTACATACATATCCTGTCTCCCAATTTTTTTTTAGTGCCTATATCCATCATCTCCACTCATAGTTTCTGTACACACTGAGTACTCTATGAGGTTAAACTGCTCACTGAAGCAAAGCAGCCAGCTCCTCCAAACAGCAAATCAGTGTGTCACCATGTAGACAAGGTCATGAGGTTCATTTGCTGTTAAACCACACTTTAGTTCGGGCATGAAGGATAAGCTGAGCAACTTTGATTGGTTGTTGCGGTGCCAGAGGTTGTTGTCCCTGCGTTTCAGGAACAGCTGCCCTCCTGGGATTGCAGTGTGATAAAAAGAAAGAAAACGTGCTGCTGGCTTGCACTTAAGCAGGCAAATACACCTTGGCAGTGAGGAAGGTCAGGGGCCTACGGCTGTTAGGGGGGCCACAAGTGAGCGACAGCTCAGTACAACAAGGATAGTCTAAATTTAGTTCATCAAACCTGCAAACCAGCAGCAGAAGACCAGCAGAAGAGCAAAAAAGTGGACGTATAATCGTCAAACTTACTGACTTACTTCACCTAGTCGTCCATCAGTCCTACATTGTGTCAAAGAGACAGGCCAGTGGAAACTGTGTGGGAGTATTTTCTTGCACAAATTAGGCCCAGTGGTATAAGATGTTGAGCTTCATTTGAAATCTACTAAAGCATTGTTGCTTACATGTTGCACTCTGCCACACGGCCTCCTCCATCGAGGACAGAAGCGGCACAACCAGCCTCTTCATAATCTTCAAAATGTTACAGAAATGATGAGTTGTCGGCACAGTTTCTGGGACTCTAGCCAATTAAACATCTTTGGGATGAGATGGATTATAAGTGTTAGTATAAAGCCATTACTCTGTTGGTAGTGTAAGATAATATTGAGTCAGCTTTAATCAAAATAAATAAGGAGAGTTTTTCAGCAGCTCTGAAAGAGGCCAGCTTTAGTGACTTCAAATAAGCCGATCTACAGAGAAACAAACAATCAATGAATGATTGATGATTGATTAGTCAGCATTTGTGAACTTTTTATATCTCAGACTTCTAGTAAGTGATATCCTTTTTCTATAAGAGTGAATATTTTTATCTCACGCTTGGTTTAGTAAACAAGCATCACTTTAGGCCCTGGGAATTTTTAGTGTATGTTGAATATAGTGAAACAAAGTACAGGCTTAAGAATTAACCATACAGTTCAATAAAAAACATGGTCGTGAAAATAATTGGTAGGCTAGTTGAAGCCCATGAGATATGTCCTTAAATGTTAACCCCAAAACCAATAAAAATTGACTTTTTTAATGTGCATCTAACCATGAAGCGTGCAGTGTTCCTGTTAAATGTTTTTTTCCAGCTTTGTGTTGTCTGTCCTCCATTAGGGTTGAGCATGAAGTGTGCTTGACTGCGCCTTTTCAAAGGGGACCATGTAGGAGCGGCTCTTGAGATAACACTGGCAAATGAATTGTGATAATGACCGTTGGCGCTGTTCTCTAACCACTCTGAGCTGCTGTTTTTTGACTGTGTGCTATTATTTGCCCTATTTACCGGAGGGACTGTCACATGAAACAAATCCTGAGGGCTCCCAAAACAAGCTATTTTTATCTAATATGTTAATGCTGGACTTCGTCACACACGTTAAAACTAATCCTTTCTTACATATCCTCAGTTTTAATTATATCGTGTATAATTTTCACTTGTATCCTCTTTTAACAGCCTTTTATTGCCGTTCTTGTAACTCCTGCTGCAGTCACTTCTTTCATTCTGTTATTAGCATTCTGCTGTTTCACCATGCTGTCTATCACTTAACAAGCGGTGGAACACCGCCTTGCAGAGAAACCCAGAAGTTGTTGTCAGTCTTGTTCAAAGACATAACAAGACACGGAAACAACGCGCACACACACACATATGCATATATCGCATGCATAATACACGCATACACAGTGATGCATACACACTTGCATATGAATTGGCACTCGTACAGCGGAAAGATGAGAGCTCTGCCAGCTGCAGTTGGCTGAAAGCTATGGAGTTTAGAATATCATTAGTTTTAAAAGGGCAGTCAGGCAAGGTGAACTTATTACTCAAAAGTAGAGGGAGCTGGAGAAAGTTTGCACCCAAACCTTTTCTCTATCTACAGATTAGCTCCACTTCAACCTTGGATAAGACTTTTGTTTGTTGTGGTCTTTAATATACTCTGTCACAGACTTAATCTACAAAACACTTAAATAACAGTCACTATCACTTGTCCTCTGGAGGTTGCAGAGGTTGCCTCCGGCCATCTCATATTAATGGAGAATAGTTCTGCACTTTAAGCACTGGGAGATATTAGAAGATTAAGTAGAACATAAGAGAAGGAAGCTTCTGAATGATTAGTATTCCTCTGGTCACCTGCTGGTGGCGGAGCTCGTAGTCGATTGGCTTCCATTAACCTGCCAGTATGCTCTTCATTACTTCATTAGAGGCTGCACAAAGCTTGAGGAAGTCCTGTCACAGTCCAGAGACTGACTCCCTGACTCGTGGCAGCTCACCAAGTGCTGCAGACTTACTTTGCCTCATGGCCGCTGCACACCGCATCATAGTCTGTGTGTGTTTGTGTTAATGCATGTCTCTCAGCTCAGCTCACTTCTTTCTAGCCTTTTATATTTTGTGTTGGTGTCCGTGTGTAGATGATAATAAATAATACTTAGGAGAATTGCAGCTCCAGCTCAGGATAACAGGACCAACCTTACTGGTGTGTATGGCTGATTGACCCCCACAGTACCATTTGATTTGTTCATCAAACCTCCATTTCCCAGCAGCAGGGAATGTAAATTAGGACTTCTCCCATGAAACAAAACAACTTTCTGTCAAACTGCACGTAAGCCTGTGTCCACACACACACACACACAAGCAAACACACACTCATACACTCACACGCACATGCGCTTGAAGTTCTCTTTAAAGTGTTAAGGAGTACTAGGGGACATGTTGGTGAAGAATGTTTGAACATTGGTTCACAAACACACACATACACGCACACGCACACACACATGCACAAACTTGCCGTTCTCATTATCTTCTCCTTTTGGGATTGTTGAAGAATTTATTAGAAGAATATATTAGCAGTGAATGTTCTCTTCCTTTTTTTTCTAACACACATTCTTATAAAGGGACTGTGAATGGGGCTCTAATGATTTCAATGTAATATATATAGCAGCAGAAAGTTATTTCCATGTTACACCTCACTTGATAAGGCAGCGTTTCTAAGGCTCTGCATAGACTGCATTTTGTACTTTTATGGCTTAAGAACTCTTATTTTCTCCAGAACGAAGCTCAGTCAAAATATATTCTCCTTAGACTTCAAAAGACAATGCTCAAGGGACTTGAAGCGGGAGAGAGATAATTTGAAAGGGAATTCTATGTTGAAGTTAGCTCCTAATGTTTGTCGACCGCTTTCCATCATCTGGCTGATGTTTCCATAGGTGATTTTCTTTCCCTAAAAACTCTCACGCTCTAAATCTTCTCTCTATTTATATGTTAAAGGAAGCTCAAATGGATTTGACTGTCAGTTTCACCATCTTTACCGCCGGAATGTGTCTTTAACATGCCAAATACAATGTGTTCCCATCATCCCACTGTGTGTAAAGGTGGTGGTCATTATCAATTTGATATACAGCATTTTTATACACAAGTGTGAGGAATTTAAACCATGTTCTCTCGCACAGTTGGCTGTGTTCAACAGATGGTTTAGTGTTGTTATGTTCTGCATGCTCATGCGCTTTAAGGTGATCACTTACATAAATGAGGCGAGGCAAAGGGGACTCTCACCTCGCTCTCCGGTGCACTGCCTGCTCATAATAGTTTTAGATAAATGGCTATGGGGAGATGCGCTACCGGTTGAATCAGCCAGTGAGTCATGCAGTGTTTTCGCTGGGAGAAAGAACCAAAATAAACAGCAAAATAAAGCGAAAGATTAATCAGATTGCATAAAGAAGGGAATTTGCTCTTTATTTTCCATTAGGTTGATTTTTAGGTCAGCCATTGTAGTCCAATTACAGTATCCTATCCCTCGCTTAATATCTTTGTGGTATTTTGGTTTGGGATGCAAATTTTATAGATTGCAATTCGTAGAACATTAAGACCGATTCCTAGTGAAGAACATGCACCACTACTAAAATCTACATTTGGAAGTTTTACAAAAGAGATTTTTAGTTGCATTGTGAGATCAAAAGTTGGAGGGTGAAGTGTTCTATTTTTGGCTCAACAATGGCAGGAAAGTCAGGCTTGAAGTGAGACGAAGTTGAGCACGGCTACTCTTTGGTGTTTGCTCTTTGATCTGGTGGAGCTTTGATAGACCCCGGAGGACGTACTTAGACCTTCCATGTCGAGTTGGGCCGCCGACCGGCTATCTTCACAGCACGGTTCCTTTGGCTCACGTGGCCTCGCTGGACATGAAAAAAAGGCTCTGGCTGAAAGCTTCTCTGACTTCCATTGGCTGTTATTGTATTTTTTTCAGCTGGGCTGACCTTTACAGCGCACACCGAGAGTCAGAAACATATAACACAATGCACTCTCACACAAGCAGTGAGAAAGATAGGAGTACATTTTAAACATAACGCATTGTGAACATGGTGATTTTCTCCTCTGTTTCATTTATTCTGCAAAAGGAAGTGATTTTCCGATCAAAGCAGATTTTTATTACAGTTGTCTGGAGTCAGTGAAATTGCAAAGGGAATGGAGGGAGACAGGCAAGATTATATCCAAACAAATGAGGAAAACAAATCATCAGCCCAGATTATGTTTGCTGGAGACTTTTTATGAGATGAAAAACAAGTCATAACAGAGAAGAACTTTTACTTTTTTCTACATTACATTTTCATTTGATGTCACTGGCTTTGATTGCTTTTTGTGGGTTTTTCTCTCCTCTTTGTCTTTTTACATGAATCAAGTGTGAAGCATGTACAAGTACACCTACTGTATCTGTCTTTCCTCTTCTCTGTAACCACATCAATCTCCCTGCAGCTTAACCCTGACACACACACACTCACACACACAGAGCTCCTCCCCAAACCCCCCATCTAATTCAACCCACTCCGACTCATTGTTAAGGGGACATATTGGAAAACCATTAGCTCTCATTATGCTTTATAGCCGCCCGTTCTCCCCATTTTGTCTCTTAATCACAATCCATTCCCCTTGTGTGTATATGTGTGTGTAAGTGTGCATGTGTATGTAGGTATCATTGCGTGAGCTCACTTCTGTGTGTGTGGCTCTAAGCGTGTGTGTGTGCATTACAGCCACCCGTGCTCCGCAGACAGTAATGAACCACTTTCACTGTAATGCATTAGAGACACCAAAAAGGCCCGCACCCCCCTCCAACCCGCCCTCTGCTTATTATGGGGGAGTCAATGACACAGGCGCCACCTTTTATGGCAGCCAAGCTGAGCTGCGGCAGTGTTGTGCATACCCGAGCTGTGCCAGCCAAATGGGGCTGAATCCCATGCAGTACAAATAAGAAGAGATCAGAGTGAAAAGGTTATGAATTCTCTTTTTATATGAACTCCTCATAGAGGTAAAAACCCTTATATGAAACCTTATGAATGTCCATTCAGTCCTTGTAACTCCAAATAACCAGGCTCTCATAAAGTGTTGAATGTTCTGTTACTGCTCTCTATTGAATTGTGCCCCCGTGTGATCGTCCATGACTCTGTGTGTGTGTGTGTGTATGTGTGTGTGTGTATGCACGTGCATGTGCTTTGCTGGCGGTGTTGAGAACTGGCAGTTTTGACCATTTGCTCTGCGACGGACACACAAAAACGCCTTCACGCACACACAAACAAAGTGGTAATGAGTGGATTTAAATTCCAGTTGTTCTCTCCCAGCCAAGGCAACTGTCATCATTGTGCAGCAAAACTCCCATAATCCATCTGTGGCATGACAGCATCCTAACGGCTCCACTTCGCAGCAAGAAAAGCTATTCTTTATATCTCTCCACTTCTCGATCCCTTCTCTTTTTTCCCATTTTCACTCCCCCCCTTTTCACATTTCCCCTCCAGACTGGTTTTTATTCTTCTCTCTTGTCTCTCTTTGCTTTTCCAATTACATTTTTTTTTTCACTTAATCTCCTTTTTCTGCAGAAACTTTTATCTGGGTTTTGATTACAGTAGAAAGACTCAGTAGGAGAAAAAAATGAGTGATAGCTTGAAATTATTTTTGACCATGATGATGATGGTAATGGAGATATTCATAATTATAATTATGCTATCGATGATGCTGATGATAATGATAGAGATCAGAATGACAATGATACCCCTAATGATGATGATTAAAACGGAGGATGAGGAGGGTGACAACGATTGGGATAATGACAGTTAGAGTTGCAATGATAATGGTGCTTGCTGGCTTTCTGAAAGGGTGTCCATGTTTTCACCTTGGCCCAGATGGAGAGAGACAGACGGAGGGGACGGACGCCAGCCGTAAGAGGGACGCTCGCTCCTCAGCCGGACACCACAAGAGTGAGGACACCAGCGACAGCAGGGAAGACGAGGCTGCAGTGAGTCTTTCTGTTTTTTTTTTTTCCTGCTTCACGACTCTGGACGAATGGACAAATATTAATGTGACGTCACAGCCTGAACACACACACATACACACACACACACACACACCCACGCACACACACACACACGCACACACCATACCCACCCACAGTCTGACTAAGCACCAGTGAGGTTTATTGCTCCTGTGTGTATGCGTGTGTGTGTGTGTGAGAGAGAGAGTGTGTGTGAGTGTAGAAGCTCACCAGGGCTCCAACAATCACACTCTTACTCATCATCAAAACTGTGGGCTCTGTTCTCCATAAACCCTCTGATTAGTGCTTCATTCTGTTCCTTCCTCCTCTGTTTTTGGAAGAAATATACAGGATGCTGCAGTGTAAACTAGAGAGGTCAACTTCTATATACATTTTTGGCTAATTTAGGTGAGGAAAGCTGTAGAAATCTTTTATCAGATTTTATTAAAGCTCTTCTTTTTGCATTGAAACCCCTCCACAGTTTAGCCTCGTGACCCCACCCACTGCGCTGAATTTTAATAACGTTTCCAGCTCCAAGAGGCCACAGCTCAAAATATATTGAGAATACATCATGCATACTTACCTCCTCCTCAGGCAGTTTTTTTTTTGTGTTAATTTTCGTGCTGAAAGATGTGATAACCGATGGCAGAAAACAAAGCTGGAGTGATGTTCACTGCCAGGGATCATTCACACTTGCCACATGCAGCAATAAACCACTGAGACGATCTGACACTCTGACTCCGCTGCTTTTTACGGTCGACTGCAGCGATTTTGAACCAACAGGTAATTCCCAATTACTGCAGGACCTGCAGAGCACATTAGCTGTGACTGTGTTAGAACGACAAGCTCCTGTTGCTCCAAATGAGGATTGTCATTAAACATTCCTCCTGAAAAACACAGACTGTGAAACATAAATGGTAACACATTGCTGTCATTACTGTTAGAACCCACTTTTTCAAATCTGTACCCAAGCTAGGTGTGCAAATGATTATAGTCTAATCTGAATGTTTGCTAAAATTGATTACAAAAAAATTCTCACTTGTTTATATATTTTATAATCAGAGTACATGAGTGCTTTTTTTTTGGTTAACAGCTTCTGATTCCAAAACAAGGTTGAAAACTGAAAATGAGCCATCAGCATCTCTCTGGGTGTGTCAGGCCTTTATTTCTTTTTACTCACATAAATCATACCTAGCTGCTTTCTGTCAGCTTTAGTAAAGTTAAAAGACTCTTTTATTACTCCTGAGATTCAGCACTCATCCTTTGGCCTTGAGGCAGGCACTTTATTATAAGTCACCCCATCTTCACCCTCAGTCGGCCAGGTTTCCACACCAGCACTTGCCACTCATGTTGACAGGCTGTCCACCTTGAAAAAGTATCTTGCTTGTGGCTCTGGTGTCTGTAAAACCATCGGAGGTGCCATAGAATGAAACTGTGAGGGCAGGAGAGCTACAGTAATAAAATGTTCATTGCATGTGTGGCTGAGTTTAATGTTTGATGTCAAATCATTGTAGAAAGAGCAATATAGACCATACAGATTAATGCAATTTATCAAATTTAGTCACTAGTACTTTGTTAATGAAAAGCTTTTGCCTTTTTGCCTGTTAGAAACGATCATTACACTGAGCTCTGAAGAAAGTACCTGAGAAGCTGCTGCGTGTTGATTAAGCTCAATGAATTAGACATGTACAGTTCTGTTTATTCATTTTTGTGCTTCTGTCAAGTTATGAGACATCATTAAGAGCTGGTTTTGAATTTTTTTAATCATAAATATGCCAATACATTTAAGTTGTCACATAAATTTATGTACCTGCTTGAAAGTTCTGACAGGGAATGTTGCAACACTTTAATACAAGCAAAAATATCACAAAAGACATACAGAATGCATTTTTGCCGCACACCAGCTGTGGCTGTGCTGAAGGCCTAAACATATTAAGAGTAAAAAACACCCAAATTGTTACGATAATGCTGTGTGTCTGTCGACCAGCCAAGGGTACCATCCCAGAAAAAGAAGACGATATATCTTATTCCATAAAATGCAGTCGTCTTCAAAAATCGATTCAGCTGAAGGCTTTAGGAAATGTGCTTGAAGAGATAAGAGTCATGAAGGGAAGCCGGCTGGGTTTTTTTTTTTTTTTTTCCTGAGCGGCCCCCCTCTAAACTCTAAACCTGCCTGATAGCGTTAGGGCTTCTCCTCCTGTAACAGGCAAATGAAAAAGCGGCTCTCGGGATGAGTCAGTCTTGTGTGCAGAGGCTCAAATATTTAGCTGCACTGTAAGAATTCTGCTGAAGTCACCAGAATGTGTCAGAAAGTTTATGGCACGCTCTTTGCAAATTATAAAATAAGGGTCCTTGTCATTTGTTTCCCTTAACTGTGGCTGATAGATTTGGTTTGCTTCAAACAATAATCACTTAGAATCTGAGCGATTGTTGTTTAAAGCGAACAGCATCACAAACCAACAAATCAGTCACAGCTGAGCCACATTAAAGATGAGCTGTTTCCATACTTGGATATTAATTTTACTCTAAATCATGAAAATTGCACTGTAGGAGACAGATTTGGCCTGCTGCAGTGGATGCTTAAGTGTTTAAACAATCAGTAGACTAAAGGACTAGCTCCATTTGACACTGCTTTTTTTCTATAAGCACTGTGTTCCTATAAAGGTGTGTGTGCATGTGTGTGTGTGTGTGTATGGGAACACTGCTCATACTCAAGATTTTTCTTCTCAGCTCTATAACAGCAGCTGTCTTCATCTATAATTTATTTCCATTTACCAGCTCTTTGTTCCAGCAATGCTTGACCGCTCAGTGTGTATACCTCTATGTGTGCGTGCATGTGCGTGCGTGTGTGCTGTGTTTCACATATCTTTCAGCTTTTCTGCTCATTCAGTGCCAACATCATGTGGAAACCCACAGCAACATAATTGACACCCTCAGTCGATGTGACGCTGCTACAGTGAGAGCGCTCCCTCACTTAGAAAATGTCACAGCCAAAGGTCAAAGCTGTAGTCCGTGTTTCCAGGCCCGATAGCCAGAGATAAGCTCAGCACCGGACGTGTGTACGTGCATGTGTGTGTGTGTGTGTGTGTGTGTGTGTGTGTTTGTGACAAAGACAGAGAAGGATGATTTGGTGTGTTTAATGTGCTGTTATATGGGTCACAGGGACAGAAGCCCTTCTTCCTCGTTTGCCTCCTCTGCTAAGCTCCTCCAGTGTTTTGTGCTACACTAATAACTTACTAAGCTGCCATTTGAGAAATTTCAGACAATGAAAACAAAATGGCATTGATAAAAAACAAACAGAAAAGCCCCCCAAGGCTGCGTGAACTCAAAATTAATAGACAGCCTAAAAGAAAATGAAATGACCTTCTTGCCAGTAAGCAGCACAAACACTGGGTTGTGGGCTTTCAGGAGGGAGATACAAGGACACAGACACACAAACACAGATAAACACAGATAAACACATAAACATGGAAAGGTGTTTCTGCTCGGTTTAATTTAATGAGGAATTTCATTTAATTCCTTTTATCGAGCTTCTAAATGACACTTGTTCTTCTCTCTGTTTCTCTCATTGTCTACCTTTGCTTTTGGTTTCAAAGTGCAAGTGATACAAAGAGCAAAGTGGCATTCTTGGTGTGAACAGAGAAGAAGAGGATGCTGTTTTCTGATAAAAGCCTTGTGAATGAGTCCTGCGCCTCTCTGTGTGTTGTCAGATGAGAGAGGGAAGGCAACACAGGAAAACACAGGAAGTGTTAATTGGAACTCATCTTAGGGAAGTAGAGAAGGATGGGAGAGGGTAAAGGAGAGAAGAGACAAAAGGAAGGACATGGGTTGATGGAAGGAAACGTGAAAATCTGAAGTAAAGAGAGGTGAGAAGTTGAGAAGCGGGATCTTCTGTAGCAGAAGTAATTATGTTCCTTTCCGTCTCTGTAAAAAGGCTGCGATTGAGCAGCAAATGTTTGCCTCTGCACCTTTCTTTCTTTGCCTGAAAATCACTAAAATTGCAGCTTAAATAGTTGCGTTGAGTGTGTCAGGGTTGGCAATTACAGGAACCGACTTAGAGTGTTTTATTTTTTCATTTTTTATTTTTGAAAGACATGGAATATCTCTCTGGCCACCTGCTTTTTAAAAGGAAACCTGCAATACATTTACAGTGTCACTTGTGTGGGTGTTAGTGTGTGTGTGTGTGTGCATGCGTGTGCGTGTAGGTGTGTGCTAAAGGTGTTTACCACTATGTCTGACAGTCAGGTTACATAAAGCGAGGTCTTTTTTTCTGCCCTTTCACCATGTGGTTCCGACATGTTGCATGTTGTTGTATGTGAGTATTTGTGTGCATTTGTATTTGTTTGTGCACTTAATATGGATGAGCTGTGGATTCTGTGCTCTGCTCTCTGCTTTTCCTGATGGTGGCGGATTGCTTTTGTGGGTCTCCCTCCTTTATCCCACGTTCATGATGAGAAGGAAGAACGATGAAGGCAGAGGAGGAGAGTAAAGGCTTCATACAGCATGAAAGAGCTGAAGGACAAAACGAGACGGAAGAGAAGAGCAGATTTTTGAAGCTGGGATCATTAACGTTGATTGAAGGATAAATAAATGATGAAAGTGTCAGGAAGTGTTTTACCTGTCAGTCCCTGAGTTAAGATGCTTATTCAGAATGACACATCAAGATTATTGAGGAAGAAAAAGCAAAACTAAAAGGACATCACAAAGACATAACAGCAGATTTTACTATTTTGAAACAAAGGTCACTGAAGGGAAAGTGTTGTTCATTATCACAAAAGATGAGAAAGATGTCTTTCAGTACTATAAACCTATCACGCATTTGATATCATATTAAATTTGGTATGCTAAGGAACCTCATGGTATACCTTATCTCACACACACACACACACACACACACACACACACACACACACACACACAAAGAGCAGGTCAACAGTTCCTGGTGCACTGACCCAGACATTAATAAGACAGTGAGCTGTAAAAGGCCAGTTAGCCAAGGTAAAAGCCTGCAAACGAGGTCATGGTGATGAGAGCAGGGCAAGGTAGGCTCAGTGTGAGGAGATATTTCATAGGAGACATGAAAGAAAGGGCTGCACCATTGTCTTTCACCTGACGGAGATTTTAATCATAGTGGCAATTTTACTGCGGCTCATAAACCTCAGCAGCCAGGCCTCATTGTTAACCTCCAATTGCTTTCAGGGCTGTAAATATGCCCGCCTTACATCTCTCTGGCCTTGCCGATGGTTTATGTGAGATGGAACGTAGCTGGTGCCGGCACGGAAGGCTTGCCTGGGAATGAGGAGGAGCAGAGTGCACGGACTGACTAGTAAATAAACACGACTGATCAGCGAGACTCAATACCCACAATTGCACTCAGCCATGATGATACAGTGCTGTGTGCACTAGCCGGGTATTAGGCTCCATGTAATCTGAAAATGGACCCAAACATGGGGATTAGCACCACAGTGTAATTGCTCAATTTGACATTTAGATTTGACCGCTGAGATCAGTGACACATGACTCAATTTTTTTCCAGGAACCCATCACATTTATTTAGCATTTCGAATGTTTTCACGGGCTGAAAAGGATAGTCAACAAGCGATTTGGGCTGACGAATCCAGGTGGTGACTCAGTGGCTTCATCTCTGACATTTGGTTGACGAGGAGCTCTCCCGTCGACTGATTGGATCTGCGGCTGGCCAAGTGGAAATGAATCTCCCATGAGGCATTTGGTACATCAACATGAGTGCCCTACCCCAGGATGTGTGAGCTAGCACTTACGATTGTTTCTCTGCTGTTTTTCTCAAGTGTGTTGTCGACTGCAGTGGCAAAAAGGAGTTTAATTGAATTTTTTGTTCTTAAGCAACGATTCCACTGCCAACTTGATCCTGAGAGACTGGAGAATGAAGCAAATAACCGCAACAGTGTTGACAGTCCACATGGGAGATGGAAGGATAATTGAGCTATTATTGGTGAACTCCTCTTTGTTGCTATAAGCAGTACAGTGAGCTGTAAGGTATGAACTCAGAGCACTTAGATAATGGTGGGTCAGTTCCTCCTAAAGCACTTATGACAACTTGAGTGGTGGCAGCAAGGGAAGGTTAATAGACAGAAACTGAGACAGTGAGGTTTGCAGTGCAGGAATGACAGACTATGATAACCCAGACAGGATTGACAATAAAGTAGCTGTTCTCACCTAAGTGTCAAGAAAACAGGAGGTCTAATCTTTGTCTCACAGTGGTTTTACCTAAAAGAAAGTCACCTGAAATTCAGTTCTGGAAGAATTCATGCACATAAAATGATTTAAAAACAGAAGACTGCTTGAGTCTGTCAATCAGAGGCCACTGTGTGTGTGTGTGTTTGGGTCTTAAGAGGAAGCTATGCAGAGTTTATATTTTGAAGTTTCAGTCCATGTCTAAAGATTCCCGAGGTTGATAGTTCTTCTCTTAAACTCAATTGACAAAAAATGTATAGAGAGCAAACTTCATCTTGTGTTAAAAAGTTTCTAAAGGTGAATCTGGTTTATTCAAATTTAGCTCGTATTTTCAGAGTTTGGGCCAACATTCCTGTGAATAATAATAAGATTGTTCTCACCAGGTACATTTTTGAATGTGAAAACATTGCTTAAAGGTCTGTCTGGGCTCAAACAAAAAGCTGTCAGTTGCTCATGCAGGTTTTGACAGAAACCCCCAGGTTAGTCAGATTCCTGGAAGTGAAATTTTTAAACTGTACAGACAGATTTTAAGGTTCCACTTTAACCCAACATTCCTGCTGAACCTGTGCATTGACACTGTTTTGTTGAGCTTTGAGAGATTACAACTCACATTTAGGTTGTGCTTACTATCTGTTTTATCCCTAATTAAATTGGTTTTGATAATCTCGCCTCAGTGTTGGCTTGTTTGCAACCTGGCTGATTCTAACTGCTCAGTTATTCATTATTTTATCTTAGGATCAAACCAGTTTAGAGTACTGGATGGATTTGTCTGGTCTTTCCATCTTGATGTTCAAACCTTTTAAGGTCTGGCCTTAATACTTGATAAACTACTTGATTTATCCATTTACTAGCTGTTTCCCTACAAACAGTGACTTTTTCACTGTCATTTTGCTGTGTTGACAGCTCCACTATATGAGACTATTTGAGGATTCAGTCTCGAATAGTTTTTCCTGCGGGCGCCCCAGTGCTTTCACTCATTCTCAGTCTCTCAGGCTCACCTCTGAGGCATTTGTCAGCCTGGTGCTGGTTCAAAGAGGATGGAGATCCAAGCTGTGGGCCTGTAATAAACTTCCAGGCAGGACTCCAGCAACAGAGTCTGCACGATCTTCATACTTTGCTACCCACGGACACATACCAATGCAGGGGACGGCTGTTTCTCAAGACTGACAGCTCTGTGTGCACATGCAGTGCATGCACACAAACCTACATCCTCATGTCAGCCAAAACCATTTATCTCCTATCCTTTGGGGGACAGAGAGATACAGGCACCCTTTCGTCAAAGTGACAGTTTTATGACCCCCCTAAACTTTTGACCCCGCCCCTCCCC
>JAPZDY010000023.1:8441104-8451250 GCA_029783645.1 Ctenochaetus hawaiiensis
ATACTGCTGTGCTGCATTACAGGCTTGGTAATTGAACGTTTGGGTTTATGAAATATAATTTAGCTGCAGATGCTCTTTTTCTTTCAGTTGTCCTTTTAATAGAGATAGATATTTGAGGTCAAATAGAGATCCAGTCATTCTCTGTTATTATTATAGGAAAAGCAAACTGTACCTTACGGTTACGATGATAAATTATCGTGTGAAGATGATCATATGTCATCCAAAACCATTAGGGGGTTATATTTAAATAGCACCTATGACATGAAGATTACACATTGATGTGATTCATCCTGATTTTACAGCTTACTTACTGCTGAGGTTTACACACCTGCTGTAACAAAGGCAGCACACAGGAGTTAAGCGGTGGATTTGTGATAAGAAAGCACCTTTAGATTTTAAACCTGTTCGGTGGAGTTTAATGAAAGGATTGTGTGTGTGTGTGTGTATGTGTGTGTATGTGTGTGTGTATGTGTGTAAGCCTAATTTGCATATTATGATTTAATAGTCATTCTCTTCCTGGTGTAAACTTCCTCCACTGAACACTACTGTAGTTTAAGGCAAACAGCAGAGAATATAAAAGTTCATACACAGCATGGGACGGCTAATAGAAAATTGCAGTTGCATAAGTTATGTTTCGTACACTTTTTTCACAGGGGCCTCATCATTCACTCCCTTGTACTTAGCCTTCTTGCTGGGCACTCAAAGCATTATGCATGTAATCTTCTGTCAGGCAGTATTACAGGGATGCTGGATACAGTATGTGTCTTACAATCACACAGCGGTGAGTATGTTGTTTTATTTCTGCAGACTGAGACCGTCTACACTTAGCCCATCTTTGGCTTTGTTCCTTGTCTCAGAAACACAATACATCGAACCCAAACAAGGAGAGTAGTGTAAAGTAATGTACCTGTGCAAGGTTTGTCACTAGAGAGGTTTTTTAGCATTTCCTTACTGAAAGGGGAGATGTCTGTGAACTTCCCTGAAATTTTAAATCCGAATGTAGGTCAGACCAGCTAGATTTGGAACTTCACAAATTTAAATGGTATAATCACTACGGCTGCATCAACCACTGCCCTTTACAAGCTGATAAGGCAGCAAACAACATAAATAACTACATTAACTGATCTGAAACTCCTGCAGCTGCTGATTTTAGAACACAACAGACTCATCATCTGAGGCCAATTTTTATTTCTGTTGTAAAGTTGTTGTAAAGACTCACTGGGATTGACCTGCTTTTTTCGTAAAGCTCAAGTGGTCATTCTGGGAACTGCAGTTTTTGGAACTCCCATGTTGACCTTTTTTCAGCACTGTAGGTTGCTTTCACTCTATGAACAGACTGTATCCTGAGCTGACAGAGTGCAGGATCCTGCAGGGTAGAGAGGGGGCAGACTCTGTGTTTTACGTTTAGGAATGCTCGCTTTCTAAATACAGTCAAAGTTGATGAGCAGCATTTTTATTTTTATTTTTCCCTGATTTTCAAACTCCTCCACATTATGTATCCCATAGACGCAAACTCAAAAAGTCACTACAGAATGATTTCCTTGGTCGAAGTTAAAAAAATAAAAGTGGAGCAGAAAATTACTCTAAATCTAAATCATCAAAAAAACCCATTAAAATAAAACAATCAGGATGACATATGGAAACAAATTCAGAAGCAAACCCAGGACTGTGACAGATGCAGACAAACTGACAATTACTGAGTGAAAACCACGGACTAATATGAACACTAGATATGTAAGACTAAAAAGCAACAGGTGAAACTTACGAGGACGATCACAGAGGTGGAAAATACACAAAAGACAGGAAGTATAACAAAACATGACACATGAGGAAAAAGCTTCCAAAATAAAACAGAAAATTGAAACCCCAAACCATGACAATGTATGTGTTTAAGTCTAAAAGTATTTAAATCACTTTCTGTTTTTCATATTTTCTATTCTATATTATTTTTTTAAATTATTTGTGTAGACCCATGTGTTTTATGTTTATAAGCGTAAGACTACAACTTTCAGTTTGTTGTGCAACCAACAGCTGTGTTGCAGAGGAGAAATAAATCACCTTAATATATTAAAATACATTATGAACCAACATCCCTGGATTTTTCTACTTACCTCTGAGTACAGCAAGGTTTTCATCACATGTGGTTGACAGCTGTTTTTTATGTCATCAGACCTAGAAACATCTGTTGCTTGAATGATGAGGGATTTGCATCCTAGTCTGGTTTTTGGCGTAATTTAAAATGGGACTATTTAAAAAATGAGAAGTCACGTCCTTATGATACAGCCAAGCACATACTGTAGCCAAACAAGATATCTAAGGCTGGACCATGTGGGCTAATTGCACATATGTAAATGGACTTCATGGCCTGATCAGAATGAGATGCTTAATTATAACCATCCCTTTGTTTCTTTTAAATCATTTTGCGAAAGCTGTTGAAACCACAGGCATTTGCACTTAAAAGACGGGTTTATGATTTTACTGACCAAACATAATTTTTTATTTATGGTTTGGACTGGAAAAGCTAGACAGACTCAAAAGGGAGATAAATTGTGCAACATCTGCACCCACTATATCTTACAGTATATTGGGCTTGACTTGCATCAAAGCTCACTTGTAGAATTTGTCGTGCTTTTTTTTCCATCCCACTCATAGTTTCTGTGAATATTATGTAAATCTGACATAATATTTTATACATCTCTATGAACTTTTATCCTTGAAAATCTCTCCCTCTCTTATCTCAGACCTCTGCTATGTCAAGTCTAAGCCAAGTCTGTCAGAAATCATGGAGAGTAGCAGCTCTTCCTTTGCGTTTCTCACCAGCTATCTGTCCTCATTACCAGCACGAACTTGCTTCCCTGGTGCACAGCCAAGATGGCAGCGGTCGGAGGCATAGACTCAGGCTGGTGGAGGTAGAGTGGTGCCATATGCCAGCTGTCACATCTTGGCAGAGGCATCTAGAAGCATTCATGTAAACCATGCACACAAAGGTTGTTGTTCATGAGTGAAACGAAACGATTGTTGACTTTATTTCTTTTCATGTGTGCAACCTAAGAAAAAGAGAGATAAAAGCATAAAGGAAAAGACAGATCTCAAAGCTGTGTGGGTTCAGCAGGATGTTTTTAGCCTCTGCTGGTGAGTGAACGGAATTCTCAGCCAGTGAACTCATGCAGAGGTGACTGCGGATTAGCGTGGACATGCAGCTGTGGCGTGGACGTCTTCTGTCCGTCAAGGACACCAGTATGTCAAGGACACAGACAGGATAGAGATCAGAGAGAAAACTGGCCCACATTTTTTAATAGTCAAGCATTAGCCAGCCGTGGAGGGATAAACAGTCATTTGCAGCAAAGCCGACATGGATCCAGAGAGAATTTATGTCTGATGAACAATTTTTATTTATTCAGGATGAGTTAGAAAGTGATGGTAAGAGGAATTAGTGACAAATAATTGTCGACTTTGATATCAGGGAGACTTGATGATTTCTTGACATGTTGCTGTATATGTGAGTCACATTATCATCTCAGATATATTATTAATAAGCAGCGATGTTAATCTGATGCTCAGAAGGTGTTAAACCAAATTCAGTGGAGGATATATGGAAGATTCCAGTCTTGTTACGTGGCTGCCTCAGATGTCTGTGTTTTTTGGCTCACGTAAAAAAAAAACAAAGATGTGATTTTGTAGATCTGGACAGCCTGGTTTTTTTTTACCATTCAAGAGTGAAGTAAAAAAGGTAGCGGACATGTGATTCAGGTGGGAGTTGCCACAACTGACTCCTCACAAAAAAAAACAAAAAACCAAAAATAAATAAATAAATAAATGCAGGACTAGACTGGAGGAGGAATTAGATCTTTGTGTCTGCGACCCTCCTGCCTCCTGTCCACAATCACAAGTGAGAGTGAATGGACCGGGGGCGGCCGCACGCTGAAGAAGTGTGATATTTGTCTCTTCTCACTCTGCCTTCAGTCCGTCTCGCTCTCTTTTATCCATCTATCCAAAATGCTTAACAGTCCGACAGACAAACAGGAGGCATAAATTCGATTTCTGTTACAGGCCTCTCATAACAGCTGGGTGAATGATTGACAGCTTTGCCGCTGCAGAGGGAAAAAAAAAATCCTCTGTTCTCGGCATCGCGTTCCTTGGTTCAACATATCCAACGCAGCCACATCCATCCCCCTCATGTTATATCCCTGGCATGACTGAAGACATGTAATTGTAGGACAGATGGCAGATTATACAAACCCTCATTACAGCAGTTGATGAGGCTGGAATCTAGATCATATGAACCTTGTCTTCCATTTTTTGCTGCTCTCCTGCGTGTGAAATGAGTTCTCTTATTATCTCTCCCTGTATAATCCCCTCTTTCAAACCTCTGTACCTTTGAAAATCCCCCTTTTCCTCGCTGTCCCTACCTACTTATCCCACTTTCTTTTCTTTCCTCATTCCTAAATTACTAATGGACAGCGAGAATTATGAGATATGCAGGGAGAAACGGATCTAAAATCCCTCTGGAAATTCAGATTGAGAGATTTTATAAAATGTATTTAAGCAGTAACATTCCCGTCATAGCCACAGAGGGAGTAACTCGCGTGTAGCGTGTTGTATTTGATCATTCATTCCACACTTTTATTTCAACACAGCGGCTCAGTAAAATCTGCAGTACAGTGTGTGTTATAAGGTATCAACAGAGAGCTTCAATGCTGTCTCTCCTACAGTATGAGCCCCAGGGGAACGAGCTGAGTAGTACTGTATATACCCCAGCGTGCCTTTGCCAGGAACATCATGTCTCACTTTTCTTATCCAAAGGGGATTCACAGTGTCAGTTGGTGCGATTGCTCGTCAGTGGGTGCGCCGGGCGGCCATTTGTCAGTGCCTCGCTGCCAGCGGGGACGCAGAAGGCTGCGCCAGATTTTTGGGACAGGGAGACAGCCTCCCTGTGAGAGAGACGGGAGAGAGAGAGAGAGAGAGAGAGAGGGATGGAGAGAACAGAGAAAGTCTAATTTGTGCTCTGGTTGATAGTGCGACCAGATGGGTGAGAGAGTGGAGACATCAGAGGGGAGAGCAGTGGAGACAGAGATACTGTATGCTAAGACGAGCTCACAGAGATGTGGATATGTGAAAGAAATGTGCGGTCTGAAGAAGATGAGAAGAGAGACAGAAACAGGGCTTTGTAGAGCCGCCTCTTATGATGAGCGGTGCACTCTTTTATTTTCTCCTTATCAATCACTTGTTTTCTTACTCAGCTTCTTTCCAGTGCACTTGTCTTGGCTCGACTCGTGTCTTTTCTTGCCACACTATCATGTTTGACAGATGGCATTAATTGCTTCCTTCCACTTCCTTCCCTCTTCTCTAGTTTCATGCAGTCAGAGCTATAGGCAGCTTAAGACTACATGGGACAGTTTTTTGGGTCTGGAGTGTTATTAGAGTAAGAAGACGTGGATGAAAATAGAAATGGCAAGGAAGGACGAGGAAACTCTGACTTAAAAGATTAACAACAGACAAAGACAGAAATCCAAACCCAAAACATGGAAGCATCAAAAAAATGAAGATGTGGTCTCTTTTTTCCAAAGAAGCTAAAAAGTATAATTGCTTCAACCTGAGATTGCTGTTTATTGTCGAGCATACTCAGATAGGTGAGAATTCATTCAAAAATCAATATTTTATTCTTTATTATGTATATATTAGGTTTGGAGTTTGCATGTTTTCCCTGTGTCTGTGTGTGCCCTCCGGGTGTTTTGGCTTCCTCCCACAGTCCAAAGACATGCACATCAGGTTACTTATCCACTATAAAATTGCCCATAGGTGTGAATGTGAATATGCACGGTGTGTTAATTGAAAATCCTTTTTTGACATTTTAAACTAATTTATTGCTCATATTTGTCCTTTCTATCTGCAGCTGTATTCTTACTCCTGAGTGTCTTCGGGCTGTTTCGAAACACTGTAATGTTCAATGATTTCTGCACTGGTGGATTTAAGACATGATTGCACGGCAGTAAAAATGGAAAATAGAGATGTTTGTCCTTTTTGAATGCCAAGACTTTATTAGATAAGATATTAGTTATTAAATTTCAGCAAAATTCCCTGTTTTTTACGATGCCTGGAGGTGACAGCAATTCGACAAACAACTGCTTTGTGCCAACGACAGCTGCGTCAGCCCCCCCACACAACTATTCCACCCAGTTTAAGTGACACAAGTTACCTCTAATCAAACACACAGAACAGAGAGAATACTTGTGACTGACAGACACAAGTAGTTTGATCCGGGCTCTTCTCATGCAGCTGTGCCTGAAGTCTGTTTTTCTTGTGATGTTTTTTTTTTTTTGTTTGTTTTTCTAGGGGGTGCAAGCACATGAAACAAAGCTTTTTGAACCCTGCTGTCTGTGGATTAGTTGAATATTCCACAGTGGCAAGACGACATGGAGGTCTGTCTGTGGTTTTTGGATTAAAAAAAAAAAAAGAATTAAGCGAGCAAGCCAGACAGGCAGCAGCAGTCATTCTGTCTCTTTTTTAAACTAAGTACTGAATGTAAATGTGAGCCGAAGAGGTTGTACAGATTCTATTGATTAAAAGACTCGAACGAAAAGGTCTGACCAGGTAAATGCAAACACAAGTCAACATGTTAATGCAAGCATCACCTCATCCCGTCCTCCAAAACAAGAAAATTGGAGAAACACAACAAAGCAAGATAGAAAGAGACAGCTTGAGAAGCTGACAGCCGACAGCTGAGCTCAGAGAAACCAAGGGACTCCAGTGCAGAGAAACCAAGAGCAAACAGGCAGAGACTGAGGGATGGAGAGGCAGAAATAGAGAGGTCAGAGGAGAGAGTAGACAACATTGGGGATAGTGGCACAGAAGCGCTTTGAGAGAGAGAGATAGAAGCAGCACTCCCAGGGATATGACATAACAGGAGCAAGGCGAAGGCAGTTTAGCAGTCAGGGAAGCAAAGGGATAACAGAACAAGTTTAAGTTAGAGACAGTGAAGAAAAAAATAACTTCCTTCTTGCCTCACTCTGCATCCTGTTAAGGCCAGCGTGCAGACAGACCTCTCGCTGTGCTGTCACCCACAAAATAGAGCCAATTATACACAAGCACCCCTCAGCAGAAAGCCGACTTTCGAGCCTGTGGCCTTTCCATGGCTTCACAGGGATATGTGTGTGTGAATAATTAGAGACTTCCAAAACTCGCCTCTTATTGCTATTTGACAAGAGAGGGGGTGAGGACGGGGCCAGAACACTAAAGGTCTGCTTTTAAAACCCACAGGAAATCTATTAAAAGCTTTACATAAGGGGTATTTACGCAGGGACTCGTCCTGTCCGCTAAATCCCTCAAACCTCGCCTTGCTACCTCGTTTTTTCAAACGTCAGACTTTCTTCTTCATCTTTTTTGCTTCTGCGCTTTTCTCTGATTTGATTTTGGCGACCTCGTAAATCCCTGTCTCTTTCTCTTCCTGTTGTGCATTTCCATCAATCTTTTTTTTTTAAACGAGAGAAAATGAAAGAAAAAAAATCCAATATGTGCGCATAAAAAAATGTCTAACATCTAAAATCGGGAGTGCCACTGCTTTGGACTGACATGTTTGCACAACAAAAAATATCTCATGGTTAATTCATGAGCTGTAATTGCTGTGCTGCTGTCAGTGTGTGGGGCACATATTTGACCGTACAGAGTCGGGAGAGAAATGAAAAAGACCACTTCAGGTCAGGCCATCTGTTATAATATGCCTGTGTGATGCTGAAGGAACATGACACCTTCCATCAACGTGTTCCTCCTTTAAACGCAGACACTGATGCAGGGTCGCAGTCAGCGAGGAGTTTACCCTGACAGGCTCTCCTGTCTCATCCCTCTGATCCCTCTGATATTTATTTGTGTATGTGGTATTTTCTCGTCTTTTCTGTCATGAGGTCACTTTCACCTTCCTGATTGATTGATTTGACAGCTCTTACTTGTTGACTATACAGCTAGCAGCTTCTGTACACACAGAGAGGGGACATTCATCAGATGAAATAGGGACAAATTAGTAAAGCCAGCTTCTGCCTTAATCCAACCAGGGAGCCTGGCTGCGTCGTTTCATGGACATTTGGTGAGAGTCTGCTCCCTGCTCAAGTTCTGTGTGATGGTCTTAATATCTGTGGCAGCATCACAGTCGCAGGTCCTGCTGGGACTGCTAGTCGCACATTCAAAGGATGGTGCATGTGTGCACAGAGTGTGAGTGTGTGTGTCGGTAGATCCTCGTGTATTCAGATTTGGAGTTTGCAGGTTATCAAAACACTGAGACAACCTCCTAAGGCTCAATGCTGAGCCACTGAGAATGTGTGCACATGTGTGTGTGTGTGTGTGTGTGTGTGTGCACATGTGTAACTATGCATCACGTTGATGTATCTCTCACCTCCACAGTTCGCCTTCATTCCACACATTGTAATAGGTGTGTAACAACAACACCAGCCCCATAGTTTGGCCACTTTTTTATATGTGTAAGAATTTCACAATAAAAGTCTTCATGCCTCGCTCCATTGAGTTTTTTAAAAATATAATATGTAACCAAAACACTTTGGTTCTAAACCAGTGCAGGTTTGACACACAAGTCTTGTTTCATATATATATATATATATATATATATATGTGATCATTCATATGTGTGTGTGTATATACATATATAAGCAGACATGCGTATGGTGTGTGTGTGCCTGTGTGTGTATGTGAGTGTGAGGAAACGATACCCCAAGGCAGACTGGTTTCACCATCTGTCCTTGCTGTGTCCTGTGATTTCCCTGTGTTATTCAGACAAATGTCAGACTATGAGCAGGGGATGAGCTCTGACAAACTGCTCCAGACATTCTCGGTTCACACACTCCCCTCCAACCCCCTGATACTCCTGACAAGCTCTTTGTCACCTTTTTTCATTCAGAACTGTAACAACATGGGAAACTTCACACGCATTCACATGTGTTACCCAGAATTCATCTCTTGTGCATTGCAAAGAGGAAATTGATGCACGTAAATATATTACTGAATCCAGCACATGTAGCTAGCATAACCTGCCCATTTTATAGAAAATGTGAATTTATTATGACTGTTCGCACTAACTTGCTTCCTGTGTGCGTCTTTTGTGTGTGTTGACAGTATAAGGGCCAGGCCAACTTGCATGTGTTTGAGGACTGGTGTGGCTCATCTATAGCCCAGCTCAGAAAGAACCTGCACTTCCCTCTCTACCCTCATGTAAGTATGAAAGGGCAGACTGCCTGTCCCTCTGTCTGCTGCTATTCTGTGTATTTCACTTGGTAAATGTATCAAAACTGAAGGTAAATTGAACTGACAAAGCCTTTACCTGCTTACCTGCTGTTTCTAGACCTGTCTGGCCTTCTGTACTTTCACACAGCACTTCTGCAGTTTGCAGTTATAATGGCTTTAGATTTTACCCTAGACATTTTTTAGGATTTTTTAAACATCAGTTCTTTGAATACAGACATAAGTAAGCTGGAAGTAACCCTGGATCTGCTGGCTGAAATGATAACTGTCACTGTCAGATTTTACCAACAGTTGCCAGCTGCCCAATTCAACTGATAAATGGCTAAATGACATGGTTAAAAATGCCAGTACTGGCTGACATTTTAATGTGCTATATTAACTTTTTTTTTTTTTTTTTTAAATGTGTTAATATTAACTTATTTTTAAAGTGGGAACCCTGGAAATGGTCTTAGAAATGAACTTATCTTGCTTCGAACATATTGTGCAATGTTGCCAGAGTGATCAGTTTTCCAGATGGACTGTTTTAGGTGGCATTGTGCAAGTTTGAGTGAGCTTGGGTGGTCAAAGATTAACTAATTAAGGATAAATGCATCCCTTAAATTTCTCAGTTATGCAGATACACTATATTGAGATCAAAGATCTAGTGGTACCTACACAGGTAGGTGTCAAAATAAAAATATAAAAAACATATAAATACATTTTTAAAAAAGGATTAAATATTTGATAATAAAACAAACATGACCATGAACAGTGGGATGAAATATAACAGGTAGCATCTTATGAATAAACACTTCAGTTGTTTTTTTTTAAAAAAAAAAAAAAAAGATTTCTTGTTGTTTTAATTAGGGATGGCTCGATACCACTTTTTCACATACCGATCCGATACCGATACTGCAGCCTTGT
>JAPZDY010000023.1:8468151-8485785 GCA_029783645.1 Ctenochaetus hawaiiensis
AACAGTCATATCTATTACCCCACACACACACACCAGCTGTTGCTCACTACCTTCCTCTAAAAATCTTTTAATGTTTTCCACCATACCATGATGTGTAAAGTGATTCAGGACTTCAGCTCATGAAACATTGTGAACCAGAGATGAAACGGTTGGAAAAACTGTGAGGTTTTATGGGTGAAAGGAGCTAAAGGCTGAAGTCAAATCTGCTTTCTTTGACATTGTCAGCCGAATTCTATCACATGGGAAGTGAGTCAAAGACAGCGTGAAAGTCTAGCTTAAAATAATTAGGCAAAATCTAGTTTTATGTCCCCGCATGTGGGCATGCATAAGAAAATATATTTGTATTTTTGCAAGGGAGCAAATACATGCCTTTGTGCATTAATGTGCATATGTTAGTCAAACACCCTGACATTTCAAATCCCTCTCTGCATCTGATCACTTTATTGAAACATCCTGCAGCAAAGGGCTGTTTATTTGTCAGTCTGCCGCGCTGTGCGGCACGAATCCCTCACACACCATTACACTCGACCTGTTTATAGCAAAGCTGCTATGATCCCGTGCATGGCAAATTGTGTGTGCAGCAGGATTAATCACCATGCATTCATAAAAAGGTGTTCTTCAAATTAGATGGGATAGGATTGAAATGAGCAAATTAGTAGTGCAGAGCAGAACAAGATATCACTTTCCAAATAAAAAAAAGGGAAAAAAAGGCTTTTGAGTGTGTGTGTGTGTACAGCAATAATCATGAGTCATTAGACACATTTTATCACCAGGTAGTTTTAACATTCTGTAAATCAGATAAAATAAAGAAATAATTAAACATCAGCAAATTACATGGTTCTTGAATATTACACTAATTTTTTTAGATGGAGAGCCACTGTGAAAATTATAAGTCATTACACATGAGGCTAATGCTAACCCTGGCAGATGATCCTCTTGTGCAATTTGATAATATAGATTAGATTCAGGGTGTTTGAACCTATTTACAAATGTCACTCCACCACAAAGCTGCAATTTAGCGCAGCTTTCCAAATTTTTGTGCAACTGTACCTGGTGATTATCATATTGGGCAGAGGATAGAATGAAGCTTGACAGTGCTAAAGAAAAAATGTAGCACAACAGAGTGGAGGTGAACAGTGCAGAGTGAGACTCGACCAAACGGAGAAGAAACCTTCAGAAATGTAATTGAACAGAGGAGAGAAGAATGAAGCACAACAGACACTCCCACTTTAGCAAGGCTGTTCTTTCGCGCAATGGACTGCGGTTATTTCTGTGTCTCGGTTGGTTGGAGCCGTGCAGCCGACGTAGTGGAGCTGAGTGAACAGTGACTAATGGCTGCTGCAGGGTTGAATCATATTGTCAGGGAATGAAACATATTGTTGTTGAGGGGTTCACAAAACACTTCACTCGCCTGTTGGAGGTCTCCACGCAATCAAAACAAAGGCAAGTGAAATCAAAAAACATTCACACACACACACACACACTCATACTGTCATACTATATGTGCATATTAAAATTTAAACACTCTTTAAGCAGCAGTCCCTCTGTGGTTACTCTGCTTCTTGAATTACTGCAACTGGAGCTTTTTAATGCCCCACCCTCAGCGAAACTGCAACATTTTTCCCATCAGCCCCACATTCTCTCCCTTTGTCTCTTACTCTCTTTTTATGGCTCTTTCCCTCCATCTCACTCTGTCTGTTGCCTGTAATAGCAATCACATTTGGGGAGTGGATCTGAAATTTTAGAAGGTGAGGACGTAGGAAAGGATACAGGTTTGCTGTAACACATGCTGTGGTGGATTTAAATAGGTGTTGTGGTCCGGAAAGTTGGATTAGTACACATCTTTAGGAGATCTGGAAGCCAACAACAACACCTGGTTATGTCCACCTGAAGGTAATGACTCACTAGCAGAGACACGCAGCACAATCCATCATTTCACACTCTCCATTAGTCCTGAGTGCAGAAGATTTACTCATAGAGGAATAAAAGATTTTTATTCATGCTGAAGTATCTTTTTCTGTACTACAATGGGAACACTGTAACATATACCTGATGGGAGCAGTTTATATTCTGATACAGGACATGGGAGGGGTCAGTAATTAATCTCCTCACCTGTTCAACTACAGTTTCCTAGAAAAGAATAGAGATGCTCTCTCAGCCCCGTCCCCGGTCCTGCTGTGTTTAATTGTGATTTTTAGCAATTGGATCCTTGTGCATACAGAGTTTCCATGAACATTTCAGAACAGATCACAGTCATATGTACACCTCAGTATTTATATGAATGAACCTTGGTTATACAGTTGTTATGGACCTGTAGTGGAAAATGATCCCTCATATTTCTTCCTTTTGGGGCTCAGCAAACCATTTTTCACCTCCAAATAACTGCGCAGCCAGAAACATCAGTGTCTGTATCCATAAGTCTCAAGATGGCAGTGTCATCAGAAAAACTCCAAGTAGAGGATATTGTTCTTCATGTTGTTTCCCTCCTTTTCATTCTATTAGCTCCTTTCTTTCTGCTCTTTCTTCTCTGTGTCCTCTGTGGCTCCATGTAATTAAAATGGTTCCATGTGAGAATTTATGCATGAAGCATATCATCAAATGATAAAGGAACACCCATGAGAATAAGACTTTATAGCCACGCTAAGTTGCTTTTAATTTGATGATTATTATAGACATTTAAAGTGATCATGAGTGGGGCAGAAACAGTAGGATGTATGTTTATGAATTATTAGTTTACTGACAGAAAAACAAACCCAACTAAATTGCAGTTTTTTTAAAAAATGTAGTGCAAAACTTATTTGTTTGTTTGATTAAAGTAAAAATTTCTACTTTTTCTTTTTTCTTTACAGTCAGTTAAAGTGAGGCTGGAGAAGTTTGTTACTTTGTTAGCATGTAATTGGCAGTGGCTAGTCAGAGTTACTCACTCTCCCGACACGTTCATCCTGGGATGGAGGCTTCAGGTTTGTTTTCCTACAACTGGCTTTTTAGGGTTGTTTGTCAGGGTTGTTTGAATATTAGCTTTTAAGGAACTGCACAAACATTTTACCCATTAGAGGAAGAATGTGAAAGCAACTCTGTCGTGACAAACTTTGCAAAAACACAAGTCAATATAGTCAATCGTTTTAGGGGATATAATCACAAGAAAAAAAACAGTTCTGAGTGGACAGGGACTTTATTTGTGTATCGATTAGACAAAAGAAAATCAACTTAAAATGCTACCTTGCATTCTTTTTGTTGCACTCTTATTCATTTTTTTTTACATTTAATTGTCTAACAATTAATCTATTTAAAAAATAAAATAACAGACATAAACTAAAGAAAATAGTCATTAGTTGCAGTCCTACTTAACAGGCAAGAATCAACAACAATTCTGTACAAAATCAAGCCTCAAAACACTCAAACCGGACTGAATCAGTACTCATCAAAGTACCAATGATACTTTTTTTTTTGATGACACTCAAACCTGTTGTCATGAATCCAAAAATAACACCTGTATTAAACGGAAAGTGTCCCTCTTTTGTCTGTCTGACTCTTTTTCTCCGCCTCTGCTCATTCTTGTGATGTGATAGTTTGGCAGTGCCTGCTAGGTGCTGTCACAGCGACGTGATGAGTAACAGCGAAGTACTCAGATGAGGAACCCAGATAACCCTGTCAACATTTTCACTGCGCTCTGACACAGCTACCGTAGCCTCAGGCTGTATAGACAAAACCAGGGAGATTGACATTTGTTAAAATTCTATGAAATAAACTGCGCTGAGCGGCATACTGAGCCAGTCTGACGCCACGCTTGACGTCAAGCATCACAGAAACTTTTGAGCAGCTCAGACCGGGATTTGATTGACAGTTAGTTGAAGATTAGAAGGAATATTGTTTATAAGATTTTGGGAACTAACAAGTTTGAAGGATGATCTGTGTTTCCGGGCTGTTCGCATTTGTAAACAGGTTCATGTAGGAGAGTGTGGTCTATCAAGATTTTCACCTTCAGGTGTTATGTCTGAAATAAAAAATGGCTGCTGCTGCTGACCTTTGGCAGCACTTACACTGAGGAGGAAAGGCAGAAGAGGATCCCAAGGTTATCTGGGATGCCACAGCTGGCATTTTGAAGGAGCAGCTTCAGTCACAAACTGCTCAAAGTGACATTTACACTCAATACTCCAAAGACATGTGGGTGTTCTGTGTGTTCTTTCTTTGGTGTGCTGAGTTTCTGTCTGCCTTCTTGCTTTTTAGGGTCCTCTTCTCTTAACTTACTCCTCTTCTTTCATCTCATCTTTCTTTCCCTTTCATTCCTGGGCTTTTAACACACTGCAAATACTCCCATTTGTTTTATATGCACATGGCTAAACAGAAAAATCTCCAAAGACCAATAAGAGTTGGAAGGAGAGAGTTAACTGTGCCTTTCCCGGACTCCAGGGAGGGGAACCTAGTGGAGAATGACCAGTTATTTCACGACTGGATCTCACCGTATCTATAATTGAATCATTTAAGCACTGCTGGCTATTAGCTTTCACAGAGGCTCAAGCATTAAGAGAAGGGGAAAGTATAGCACTTGTGCTCACGGCATCGTAGGAATACTGATTGAGCGTGGAGACGGGCTGAGTGTTGCACCTGCTCTTCAGCGAGCACCTGCCTGTTAGTATGCATGTATTCACATATATGTAAATCAGCATCTTTATGTTTCAATTTCTGTGTGCACAAATATCTCTGATGGTGTTTGAGTGTGAATAGCAGCCTTAATGCAAAACTCTTTCCTGCTCAAGGTAATTGGTTGATACAGTGTAGCAGTTGAATTAGAATGAATCTGTTTGCCAGCAAACCGCAATGACTTCTCTGTCCCACTTTCTCCCCCCAGGCCTTCACTCCGCCATCTGTTTCTATGAATGATGGGAGCTTGCTGAGGCACAAATCTATGTTTGAGTGTGTGCGTCTGTGTGTGTGTAGTGGCTTATGTTTAATCAGAGTGTCTTTTGGGTGTTGATGCGCATCTCTTGAGCTGTGGACGACTGCGGTAGCGGATGTCTGATTGGCAGTAATGCATGTGTACAACCAAACGGCAACAGAGGGCCGCCTCTGGCCAAACGTGATTAGAGACGGTAATGATGACGGATGGTCAGCTCAGTCTGAGAAAACACAGAAATTACATTCTGAGCAGCTGGGGAAAGGATATGCTGGCTGTTTGGAAAGTGACTTTGTGGATATCTGAGATGCACTGAGAGGTCCTGAGAAGAGATCGACAGTCAGGCACACATACATTTCAACCTGCACACACACGTTTACCTTGTAAAAAACACTTGATCCAAGTTGAGAGGTAAGACTACCATTACATATCCCACTAAATGCAATTTATGTAGGGTATCTAAAGGGTGGATGTTTAGTTTGTTATGGAAGTGCAAGAGTGAATGATAGCTTTATTAGAGTTGGCTGAAAGACACGAAACTGTTTCCCATGAGTTGAACCCAGACTGGGATGATATCAGAAATCCCAACTGCTGGACCATATGAGACCCGTACATGAGTGTCGCCCATCAGATGAAAGTAGGTCATGTGATTTGAAGCAGATATGATCACATTTTTCAGCCACGCTCAACATATCAGTGACAGTTTCATAGAATCCATGCTAAAATGTTACATATATCACCTTTAAAGACAAAATCTAACTAAACTTAAAGGTGTTTGTAGGTTCCTCTAGAAGTCCTTTTGAGAGTCTGACCCCCCTGCTGCATCTGACGATTTCTGTAACTTTCCAAACCAGACTGACATCTATGCAGCCTTATGGTGGCTCAGGTGTGTGTGGGTGAAAAGGTAAGCATTGCTTTTAGCGTGTGCTGCCAGTGTGACACTATAAATGCTCCACAGGAATGACTGTCTGAAAGCATGTACCCTTATTTATGTAATTAAATGATTATCACATCTGCCTTTAACTTTGATGGTTCCAGACTCTGTCAACAAAGTATGAATGAACCATGTCAACATGGGGATGGATCAGCTTGTGCTTGGATTGTCTGTGGCTCACTGATGTGTTTTTAAAAACTTTTTAGACAACATTGGAGCTCTGTGGGACAGAAGTATATCAGAGGTATATGTTCGCCACATCATTCCATGGTTGGATGTAGTCTTTTCATGAGATTTGTTGACAGTAATAATATTGCTGGCCTTGTCTCTTAATTATTCCTACCAAAGATTGCATTAGACCTTTTCATTGTCCATATTTTTGATGGACAGTGTTGTAAAAATTTTGCCATAGTCTATTATTACCCATCATTTTAATTGTTATGATTTAATGACAATGCATAGCCCATTTTAATACATTCATTTTCAAAAAACAACTCAGTGACCATAATATTTTCTGTTCATGAACAAACTCACAGTTTATGCTTATATTAGGGGTAAATGACAAATGCATGGCCTAAGGCAGAACAGAGTGAGTTACAGCTCTGCTTACATGTATGAGCAGTTCAACACTTAAATTGCTTATGCAGAAAGTTTGAAGTCAATAACGTTTGGCCTCTTTTTGCTTTGGGTAGTTGTAAATTGCAAATTGGTGCTGGCTGAGAAATTGACAACACTGACTTTAGTGCAGTCATCAGCCACCTCGACCTCAGTTCCTCACCCAAGGAGATCCACAAGGAAATGTAGACAGCACAAGGGGAGGGAGGATCTTATAACATAATGAAGACGTGTGCTGCTGAATTTAAACATAGCAGAGAGAGTTGAGCGCAGTAGAGGCTCCTATTGTCCTTTGTCTCACACAGCGCTGACTTGCAATTTCCAACTATCCGTAACAGACGTACAGCAAAAGTTATTAACTTCAGCCTTTTTGCATAATCGATGATGAAAGACTTGGCCTGGGCGTGCATTTAAAGAGAGCTACATAACTCATCTCCTTTTACTTCAGGCCAAAACTTTATCAATTACCCCTCCTGTAAGGACATGGAGAGGAAAAGACGGACAGAAACAACAACCGTCCATCATTTTGTTTCAACAACTCCATGAACAGATAAAAGGGTTTTTGTTTTTGTTTTTTTACCAAGGTGAAACTAAAACATTCAAATTAGACTTAGAATTAGACTTGCTGATTAATATTCATATGTTATCATTATTAATGTGATTCACTGCACAGCACTTGCTTTTTTTTAAAAAAAAAACAAAAAACAGCTGGTTCATCTGTTACTCAGGTTATTTCCTTCTTTCCAAACAGTGCTGAAGCACATGAGACGCAAATGCAACGAGCTAAGTTTTCATTAAAACAAAATCATGACACTTGTGTTAACTGCATGCCAAATTAGCAGAGCACACGAGGCCAAATTGCCTCCTAATATTTCAAATGGCTGGTTGCTCAAACGCAGTGTTTAAAAGGCTGCATTTTAAGCAGTGTGCGGTGCAGTGCTCACAGCACATAACACACACCAGGGGTTCAAACTACTACTTTCAGCCGACTTCACACAAAACAGCACTAGAGATCTGTTTTAACCAAATGTTCTCTGATCTGGCTCAGCTTAAAAACACCAAAACGCCAAATCCATCAGTGTGTGAGTGTTCTGATACGGAGCGTGTTTGTAGCCAGTACAAACAGCTTTATCTTCACCTCATCTGCCTTTTCTCTGATTTGTCCTGTGTATGTCTGTGTGTGTGTGTGTGTGTGTGTGCCTGTGTGTGTCTGTGTGTGTGTCCTCCTGGACAGGGAGTCTCCTACAGGAGGCTTTACATGTGTTTGACAGTGCTGCATGTTGTAATCCTTAATGTTGTGTTTAAACACTCTCAGTATTTTGATCTATCCAAATGGCAAATAGCTTTAACATTTTTTGTATCATTCTTCAAGAAAAAAATCTGTCAACAAATGAAAATGATTAGGTCAGTGCAACCCCCTCCTCCTTCTCTTCCCTCTATCCTGCACTTGTGTTCCTACATCACAAATTATTTGACCTTGATGTAACTATTATTAAATAATTGTGGTTTGCTTCTCTGGGTCTTCTCTTCAAACCCTGGAGGAGCAAAGCAGTGTGAGATAATGTAAATTCTTTTTTCACACGTCCACTTATTAAGGCCAGTAGTAAAGGAGAACGGGTGTTAATACCAAATTAAAGTGAGAAAGGGGTGAAGTGGAGGCGTAGGGGAGAAATAAGCATTGAAGATAGTAACACTGTATCATTATATGAGATAGTTACATATGGGGCTCTGGACTCAGTAGATAGAAGGAGAGGAGACGGTGTGAGGAGCATTGGAGGGAAGCAACAGACAAGATACAGGAGAAAAGGAGGAGGAAGAGACGGGAGGATGAAGAAAGGCAGAGGGGGATGAAGCGAAGGGAGTTTATGGAAGAAAGAGGATTTATTGAGGCTGCAGGGAAGAGCAGCATGATAGCTCTCTGATGGATTAGAGGAATGCATGAGAAATGGAGTGGAGAGGGGAGAGAGCGCGAGGGGAGAAAAGTGAAGTTTGTGCATCTCCTTGGGGCAGCTCTAAACACTGGTATCATTAATGTAGTGGAGAAGAGAAAGAGCACTCGCTGTGCACAGTCTTTTATTTAAAGGCCACCTGTGGGTATTCGAGAGGGAGAAATCAGCCAAGAGAGAGGGAGAGGGTGACAGTCAGATAGCATTAATGAGAAACTGAGTCAGAAAAAAAAAGAGAAGAGATGCTGAAAACGTGGAATCAGGAAATTGCTGTAGCTGGCGGTGCAGATAGAGATAGAGGTGAGATAGAGGAAGAACAAGGGAGAAAGACAAGTTTTTACCAAGAGTAGGAAGCAAACTGAGTCTGCTTCATCTCAGCTCTGATCACAGCAAACAAGGTTAGTAATGCTGAGGGTGTGTGTGTGTGTGTGTGTGTTTGAACATGTGTCAATCCGTCTGTGTGTTGTTCACCCAGACTTTTGTACATGACTTTAGACAAACCCTCAGTCGAGAACAGTTTCCTCCGAGAGGCTCGTGAATGGAGTTTGTCCCTCAGCAAGAAGAAAAATCCTCTCAATATGTTTCATGCCAAATAAATATTTCATAATTCCAGCAGCAATGATACTCTCTGAGTACTGTTTAGCTCCAGCAGTTCCGTCTTGTGTTATCCGGCCCAGTCAAGCTCCTTTGTCTGTCTCTGTCCGTTTAGCCCAGTGAAGGGAAGCTGGAAACAAAGACTCCAATTAGTCAGGCAATTAGACTCCTGTTTTGTGTCCTCTGCTCATCCTCTGAGTCACACACTAATAGCTATTCTTTCCTCTTCCCATCTCTCATTTGCCCTTCACTTGCTCTTTTATGTTTTTTTTCTTGTCTGGCACGGCGTTCTGTATGAAATCACGTCTCAGTGATATTCACTGTAATGTATTTTTCCTTTTAAGATACAGAAAGCATTTATAATTCCCTTTCTGTTTCTGCTGTTCATTTGCTATTTATCGCTCCTCCTTCATCTTTCTTTCTGCCTGTCCCTCTGTCTCTTCATCTCTTTCAACTGGCGCCTGCTTCGTCATTCATCACAAGGAGGCTGGTGTGACCAGTGCACATGCACACATACCCCCCCCTACGCACACACACGCATAGACTTATGTTGGTGCAGAACATCTCTGTCCTTCCTCCTTTGTTTGCCTTGGTTTCCTTTTCCATCAGTCTCTCAGTTTAATATAATACTTTTCAACAGAGTGGAGAAATTTGTTTGCTTTTGTCCTATTTGTCTCTGATCATATCTTAATTTGGACCCATCATGATTCATTTCAGACTGTCTTCTTCACACTTAATTTAAAATAAAAAAGAAACACAAGCAGTTGATGGAGAGCTTCAAAAAGGAAATAAGTATGAGCAGACATCTGCAGAGTGCTGGCAGTGACTCACAGGGCTTAACAAATGTATCACCTCCACAGTGGAACAAAATTTACATCAACCACAAATAAAATTGCCACTGGATTGGCATACAAAATGACTTTAAATCACAAAGGGAAAACAGAAATAAAATAGTGCAACAAAAGATTGGTGGGTAAGTGAATGAAACCTGATGTCCTGCTATCTTCATCCATTTATCTATCTCTGTTTCTCGGTGTGATATGATCCTTTTGTTTGTCTTGATCCTGCTCTGCTATTTGTTGATAGGCCTTCTATCTGCAACGTATGTGTGTGTGTATATGCGTGTATGTGTGTGTGTGTGTGTGTGTGTTTCTGTGTATCATCTTATCTTGCATCTTTAAGGTAAACAGGTTTGTATTGGCTGAGCCGCCACTGCTGAAGATGAGAGTCTCTGAATTTCGGAGAGTGGCAAGGGGCAAGAAGAAAGAGATCCTCGAATGTTGACAGTCCAGAATGCATTCTGAGAGCTTTCTGTGTGTTATCTGTCACAATTTTATGTAGGCCTCCCTGTCTGCTGCTGTGCATCAGCCTGACTCTGAAACAATGTGGCGTCAGCCTGCATCCTCTTAGCTCTGACATTAGATTATCCCCCAGATGGAGTCAGATTATGGGCTGAAAAAGACAATCTAATGAAAGGTCAGGAGATGCTCTAATAATATCCCAAAAACCCATCTGCAGTCGTCTGCTCAGGAACAGGAACATAATGGACCAAGACAGCCAAAAAATATCATTTGGAGCTCATGATGTTGAATGAAAGATGTGACATATCAACCTAAAAATAAACTGGGATGGGGATTTTTGTCTAATAAACGTCTCTTTTTGCACATTAGTTGATTTTTGTGTGATAGTCATAATTTTATATCATGCATACTGTTTATTTCTGATGCAAAATTGTTGCCGTCAGTTTCCTTTGTAACTGAGATAAGTCATTCGTCACCTGTTCATTACACAACTTTGCATATCTGTTAGTTCGGGATCATATGGGAAAGGGCGAGCAGGGAGCCAAGAACTGAAAAGTGGCACGTAAAGTTTGCTGAGTGTCATTTTAGCAGCTGCACAGAAAGATGTTCCCTATGCATGAGAGAGTGACCTTAGCTCACTGTCACTGCTCTCCTGCACCTGCAATGATTTATTGGATACAGAACTCTGGGCAGCCGCATGACGTGACTGCGTTTGTGCACGGAGCAACACGTGATCAGATCCTCCCCTCGCAGCCTTTGTCCTTCCCTTTTAACTTGGTCAAACACAATAGGAACAAATATACACACACACATACACACATACACTGCAAAATAAGTCCATACTAAAAATACAACTTTATCTAGGCATGTTTGTGTCATAGTGCTGAGGTGAGGATTTCATTAAGTGATTAGTTAATGGATTTTTTTTTTTTTTTTTTTGATTCAGAAACATTTTTAGTAACCATTAAGACTAATATTTATCTTTGGTGTCCAATTGTGACAACGTTCTCTTAGTTTTTTTTGGAAAATGATACATCTTTAAAATGTCACCTTGGGCTTGAGAAACTTGTTTTACGAGCATCTGTCACTGCTGTCACTGTAAGGACCAAAGATGAAATAAAACTCACAAACGCGCACGTTCTCTCCAGAACAAGGATAACATCATGCAACAAACAGTTCTCACTTTGCTTGCTTTCATCTTTTTATGGTATCTCCTGTTCTTGTGGGGTTATTTCTCATTCCGAACACAGAAGATGAGCATGTATCTATTTCAGGAGACAAACAGAGGACAGAAGAGAAAAAGTGGACCAGTGCAAGAAAGCAGCACAGAAAAACAGAAACAAAGGCAGAAACTGAGGAGAAAAAGAGCAAACTGTCACATATCTGCATGAATCAGAGCACATGAATATGGATGGAAGAGCCAAAAGACTCTAAAGTTCAGAGGAGCAAATGTTTCACAAATTACCAGCAGCAAACAAATTATCATGATCTTGTTTATAGGGATTAGGCTTTTAAACAAGCTTGTGTCCTCACATCCAAGAATTTTCATTTCTCTTCCACTTCAGGGTCCTGTTCCGACACGCCAGAATTTTCACACTGTAGATGTGTGCTCTACATGCAAACATTCAAAAAGTGATGGTATTCACTGCACAGCAGCTTGTGTTTGTGTGTGTGTGTTTTTTGTGCGTGTGTGTGAGTGTGTACATGTCTGTTTTTTTCAGAGCTAATGATGTGTGGAGCACCGCTCGGGTGTCTCTCATTCAGCAGCAGATGCTGGCCTATTATCTGAGATGTGTTTTTGATCAGAATGAAGCTTTGTCGCCTGGCGTGTGTGTGTGTGGGGGTGTGTGCGTGTATATGTGTGTGTATATGTGTGTGTTTTCAGAGTGGATAATAACATACAGGCTTTTTTCTCAGTCTAACCAGGAGTCTGAGAGAAATAGTGGAGTTTGTATAAGTGTAAAGTGTAAAATGTTTATTTATGTGAAGCATCGATTTTCTTCCTCACAGTCTCTGAAGAAGTGTTTAATTCAGGACCTAAGGCTGATAACATCCACACTCACACACACGCCATCTTCTTTGCCATCTTGCCTGTATCAAAAAGTTATATTCTAAGCTTTAAGGGTTTTTTTAATGTTTTTATGACTATGGGCTTTGAAGTCAAACTGTTTACCTTGCTTCACCGCAGTCTCATTCAATCCTTTTATACGTTTCCTTTTAGTAACCCAGAATTGCTCACAGTTGTCTTTCTGTTGGGTCTCCACAATAAGTCAGTATGTTTTCAGTCACTTAGAGAGTTCCCAAAAGTGGACAGAGCTTATGGGGCCACTTTTAGAAAGATTTGATGTCAGTTTTAAATATCTAAAGATACCTCTCTCTTTTTCCCCTCAGCCTGATCTCATCCAGACAATACTACTTTGAGATCCTCCACAAGCAGGATGACAAGGGCTCAGATCATGTGGAGGTCGGGGTAAGTGGACCCATCCCATCATAAGAGCGCACTTCCTTTGTTCTACCTGTCTCTCCACATCCCTATTCCCGTCCCTCATTGTACCTATCTTCATCTTGCTCACTCTTTGCATAAAAATGATCTAAAGAAAGTAAAGTTTTGGTTAATAAACTGTTATGACAGTGCACTAGCCTTTAATACATTACTTTGCAGTTCCCTCAGCTTTCAATGGCCACATCTGATCACAAGTGTAAGCAATAAATGCCCTCTTTGTCATGCTGGCTTTCCTTGCCAAGCCGTTTAGAGAATCAACTCATTTAAAATCCCTCAGCTATGCTCCTATCTTCTCTCCATTCTCTCGTCTGTCATCTCTCTATTCCTCCATCTTACTCTCCCTTAGCACCTCTCATTGGTTTTTCCACTCTCTGTATCTTTGTTCTCTATTTCCTCTGTAACTTTCTTGCACTCCTGTTCGCTTCGACTCCCCTCTGCAGCACTTCCCTCTCTGTAGTGGTGTTCTGCACCTCAGGCTAAGCTCAGAGATGAGTGGGGCTTAATTTTCGAGATGAAGTTTCAAACCAGAGCCCACACGCCTCGTGCGAGCCTGTACTTTGAGTGGGAAGGCAGATGATAAAAAGGGATCACTGGTGTGTGAATGGTATGAATCTCTTAACAAGCCCCGGGTTATCATCATCCCAGTGACCATCATCGTCATCAGCAGCAGTAGCAGCAGAGCAGAGGAAGAGAGGAAGTGCTACTGGAGTTGCTCTCTTCTTTTAAGAAACTTCGGTGTCATTTTTACAGCCTCAAGGTTAATAATTTTTTTAATTTGTTTCTTAGTTTGTCTTTATCCCTTGCAAACTCTGGGTGAGTGCTTCTGGCATCCTTCCTCCACCCGTGGTTCTTTTTTCCTTTTAGTTCTCAATCACTTTACAACACTTTAACTTTAGGCCAGAGATTTTAGTTCTGCTATAGCATCTTGAGTCTGCAGTGCTCAGTTCAGATTGCCTTCTACTGGATGCAATTTTTTTTTAAGAGAGGAGCTGAAGTGAGGAGCACCATGCTGAACTGTGATCACTCTGCGGTGCTGAGAGGATCACACACACATGGACATGATGAGTTGTAGGCGGAGGGCTGTGTGTGTGTGTGAGTTTGAATGTGTGAGAGAGGGAGGCATACATCTACTGTACAACCATGTCATGCTGACACTTACTGTAGACCTCCAGTCCAGTTTGATAATGGTAACTCGGCACAACCAGACGGTTCCTACCCAGGGCAGTGTTTTTTTTCACAGGCTGGATAATGTCCTGTTAGCAGCAGCTCTTCCAAGGACTGAGTGGTTGCTGAGGGATTTTGTGGGTTGTTGATGTGGGTGTATTATGAATATTCTGCTGATGATGTGTAAGTGTGACTAACAAATTACAGCCTGTGACAGCCACATCCCAGTGACAAACATGTACCTATGTCTTTTATTGGAGGGCCTCTGGATACGACAAACATACTGAGACAGTGAGATTTATTGCAACAAAGGCAGAGGTCTCGGGACTGGAGGGGTGAACCTTTGCAGGTGTTCGGCTGCGGTCAGACTATAAATGTAACCTCCTCATTTATTTCAATGAAAAAAATTCGTGGCAGAGGTCTTGAAAATTACATAGCTCATTGTTATCTAAACATGTCACGCTAATGTTTATCTCATGCTCACTGAGATTTAGGATAAAATAGGGATAACTGTTCAGAAATAAGAAATTATATCTTATGGTCTTAAAACTTTATTTTGGAATTGAGTTAGCATTAAAGCTCCATGACTTGATTTCTGGTCTTTTAGAGAGCAAGTGACATCAGAATTCACTCTGAGTCATATTTCCAGTGATCTGATGAATGTAAGTAGGAATTTAAACACCCTTTAGTTTTATTTTGGTGTCTGATATTTCCTAACTCCTACAGCTGCTATATTCCCCACAGTGTCACCAGCTAGTAGCTAACTTGGTCTGGACGCTGTCTGTTCCTGCTGTTAGGCAGTTAGTGTGCAGTGTGTTTATCAAGCTTCTACTAAAAAAGACCATGTATTAAGTGAGTCGATATTAAATAAAGTTAGATAAATCAATTGTCCTTTGAGCTTTCGGTACTTTGTCAGACCATTATTAAGGGTTTTCCTGATATAATTTGGCATTATATATTCATCTCATTACAGCCTGAGTTTCTACTTTAGAACAGGCCTATTAAATGAGGTGTCTAATTACAGCAGAGTTTGGTAGTAAGGGTTGAATAATATCTAGCTGTAGCATATTTTAGATCTGATATAGCATTGTATTTGATTTCTAATTAGACTGTGATCTTGTGAAATGGTGTCTAACATTATAAGGATATTCAATTTGCTTTGTAATTTGACTATAATTTGATAAAATCGTGTGTGAGCACAGTATCTTTTGGATCTGTTACTGAACTATGTGCTCTTTCTACTCAAAGCACAGTTTAGGTTTATGATGTCCAATAAGGGCATAACTGTGTTTGTTTACTGTCCAATAAAAACACAGTATTTGTAGTTTTTGTTTAATTTGATACACACAACAGCTTGGTGCAACTTATTAGTGTGCTGTAAAATCAAGTGTGAACAAAATGGCTCCCTACTGAAAACTGGATGTTAAGAGAGGGGAGAAAGTGAGCCAAACAGTAATGTTGCATCCTGTAAATCCAAAGAGAAAAAAAAATTCACACTACAACTAGCACTTGGAGAAGCTTTACGACGGATAAACAAAACAAGATACATTATTGGAACATGGCTGGGTCAGATCTTCTCTTTGTACATATAGCAACGTACCCTCAACAATAAACTCTTGCATTGTTTAAATACACAGCTGCTTTGACTCAAATGGATTAGAGGGGACATACACTGTCTACAGCTACCAAAAGTGGACAGTGGAAGTTTGTGTTATCATCGCATGGTGAATTAACTGTTGTAAAATGGAGAAAATTACAAAAAAAAACCCAAAACAAAAAGCAACAAATACTCATGGTAAACCTCCAAGTCCTTTGCATTGCCAATTAGGATTTACTACCTTCAAATTAATTGTCTTGGTCTGTTAATCCGGCCTAAAGACAAAGAGTAAATGGACACAGCTGCAAATAAAAAGAGGAAACTGAATGAAGTGTGAAGTGAGCAGGAGGATATAGTGCTTACAGGCTGTGCACTGGAGGTTCTTTATGAAATATTTTGGTTCTCTTTGCCTCATGATATTTCTCATTTCAATCATCGGCTTCCTAGCAGACTTTGCAAGTCATCCAGAGAAAGCTACCCATGTGATTACGTCTACCGGTGAATCAAGGTCATGAGGGAATCTATCTTTCTCTCTCTCGTTTTCTGTTTCTACCCCCTCACCCCCTCAGCCAACTACTTATGAGGCCATCAAAGTGGCTTTGAACTAGAAGAAACAATTTAATAAAGCACATAAAAGTCATGCAACAAATCAAGATTGTGTGTGTGTGTGTGTGTGTGTGTGGGAATGTTTGTATGTGCATACGCTATGCTGTCTTAGTAAGGCCCCCTGCGTGAGATTTAACAGCAGCATACATTTCACACCTTGACAAAAATAGCAGATTTACCGTGACCGGCCCACAACAGCAAAAGCCCAGGGCTCACATAAATCTGCAGAAACCCAGGCACTCATTTGTTAAAGAGCAGATAGTGTGCATTCACAGCTCTTTTAACTCTGTGTTCTTTGCCAAGCTGTGATTGCACGGTCAAAGGTGGGCTGCTCCTCTGGGAATGTATTTGTTTACCAGTGCCTGTAATAAAGAAACAAGAGCTAGTAAATATCAGATAGCACAAGTACAGTCTGAAAAGTTACCTTTTGGCAAGAAAACAAGAAAAGAAGCCTTGTTCGCGCTGTTTGGCCTCTCTCTTTTCTGTGGTGTGAAGGAATTAGGGAGAATGGCTGCAGGAAGGCTGAACATAAACAGCTTTGGAGACAGGAAGAGAAAGCTTAGAAATACACTGGGCCTTTTCCAAGGGGATGGAAAAACCTGTAGGCCAATGAATGAGGAGCTTGTTGTGTTGTCAGGATGAGTAGGTAAGTTACTAAACTTGCACTCTGACTGAACCTTTCCATTACTGTGCTTTGCCTCAGTGTTTTTCTTCAGTTCACTGAAAATAAAGTCTTTAGAGTCACAGCCGCTTTTTTAAAATGGATTATATGAGATGAAAGAAAACTCAGTGGGCAGTTGTTTCATTAAGGTTCTTAAATGTCACCTGGATCGTGCTCAGTGAAACGCGGGACATTTCCACCGGCGTAATGGAAAACATCTCTTGCTAGCCACGTGACAGAGTGGAGGAGAGCGTTTGTCATTAAACGGCGTGATTGAGAGGAAGAAGGAGTGAAAGAAAGGAGTCAAGAAAGTCATGCCTTAATTAGTAATGGCAAGTTTATGGAGAGCCAGGGGTGTGGGACTTAAAGGCTGGGTTTTAATGATCCCGTTTTATCACTCCTGCCAGGCCATGCCTCAGACTGCCCACCAATTAGTACACACACCCATGTATGCATACACTCACACTCTCGCTCACACCCCATCTACCCACAGGCCTGCAGACTCATGGGTCTGTTCACAAAGGCACATCCATACATACATACATGCACACACATTCCTCTCGACATCTGCCTCACACCTTTCCTCCTCTGTATAAATCAGCGGCGGTCTGTGCAACGTGGAGCTGGCTGTTAAACTATATTGTGTGTGTCTTGTTTTACTTTGGAAATAGTTCAGCTTTCCCTTAGTTTCTTCAGCAGCTTAGAGGGTTTGCTTTAGTTCAGCAGCTCTCAGACATATGGTGTTTTTTTTTTTCAGTTCACTTTTCAGTTTTCTTCTTGTCAGTCCTTCCCTTTTTTTTCAAGTACTTTTTTTCCCTC
>JAPZDY010000023.1:8491600-8502506 GCA_029783645.1 Ctenochaetus hawaiiensis
CGGTCAGTCGAGGAACTGCAATTTTTTGTACTTCCTGGTTTGCCTCAATGCGGAAGCGGGGAGTTTGCCCCTTGGTTTATACATATGTGTGATTATGCGTGTCTGTGTGTGCATGTTCAGGCTTATGTGGCAGAAGCCGAGTGTTGGGTTCCATTGATCCTAGCAAAGGATGGATCCGAGATGACCTTCTCCTCACACACACACACGCACACACACACTTGGCAGGCAAAATCAAAGTGCCAACTGTCAGTGTTGTGTTGCAGCAATGCAGCTAATTAATCACATGTTGTAATTAAAAGATCTGGAAGAAGACTCTTAACTAAAAGGAAACACTTTGAAATAGCTAGCAACTGAAAGTTTCGGATGCTGCTTTTACTATTCAAATAAAATTCATGGTGGTTGAAGACTTTGTCGGGCGTTTCAGCTGCAATTAATGATTCATAGGATTGGTTCTAATTAGGCTTTCCTACTTCCTGTGTTTTCGGTCTGTGAGAGCCAATAGGCTCCAGTCCAGACTCACCATCTTTTTTTGAAAAAAAGAGGTCACTTTGACAGTCACAGTAGGAAAAGCACACAAATTAACGATGGCTGACTTCCATTCAGCTGCTGTAATTTCAGGATCCTAGTATTGTACTTACAGGGTACATGAGTTACTTTTTTTTTTTTTACTTTTTTATGTACTCCGGTATAGCTAGGTAAAACTAAACCTCTTAAGTTATAACTCATATATGAACTCCATGTTCTTGCCCTTCCTTTTCATCAGGCCATGACAGCTTGCTGACTTGACCTTGAGGACATCACCCTGAAACAGTGACACAATGCTGAAGCCTTGGGTGGCCTGCTGAGCTGCTCCCTGCTGCTGCTCAGCATGAGGCCGCACTGTGTCCTTGTTTGTTGTTCTTTTCTACGTGCACTTCGGTGTTAATGTCTCGACAGGTGTGTGGACGAGTAGGGGACAATGTACTGTAGATGTGATGTGAAACAGTTGCTGGATTGGGCTTTATATATCAGCAAGTGGTGATAAAATCAGCTCTACGGAGACAACAAATGTGGATTGCAACAGAATCCAAGGAAGTGAGCGTATGTGTGCGTTTGTTGTGCATACACATGTGGAGGCATTTGCATTAGCCAGAGGAGGGTGTTTATATTTGTATTCTCAACCCGAGGGTTGGAAAATGACCTGTCTCCTGTGATTATATTCTGGGTAACCAGAAGTGACGTGGTAATTGTGAAATCTATTTAAAAGAATTGTAAGTTCGCTCTCGCTCTCCCTCTTCCTCTCTCTCTCCATGCTTGTCTCTGTTTTCGGGTCATTAGTAGATCATCCTGTTTAAACCTACCTGTCACCGTCTTCCTATGGCTTTGTTGTTGCTCTGTTCATGGTCTATTTTCTCAGGTTTTCTTCTCTTTGTTTGCTGATTCGCTCTCCACCCTCAGGACCCCATATTTCTCATTCTCTGCTCATGTTCTACAATTTTTTTCCCTCCTGTTTCCTTTTCTCTCCCTTTTTAAGTGTGTTTATACAAAACCCCAGCATCGGATCGATCCAGTGATGCTGCTAAGATCAATAACACAGAGAGTGTCACAGTTGCGCCTGTGGATGGTGATGGACAACTTCTGTTAACTTTTCACTGTCCACATGTTGGTGTGTAGTTTTCTACTCTCGCTCAGTCCCTTTTCTCTCGCTCTCTGCTTTCACACACAGTGGCGTCCATTCCTCCCTGGTCTGAAATATGAAGTGATAGACTCAGCCTACATCTCCCTGTACACAGGTAAGAGCTAGCCTGCCGTGCCAGTGAATTTTATAAAAAGCCTTTCTGTTGTGTTGCTGTTGCGGAAAGAATATAAATTTCATTATGACTTTTAAAATGGACATTACAGTTTCCTGCTGTCTGTGGCTAAGATACACATGGGACCCTTAAATTATGGAAATGTATTTCTTTCTCTTCTCCATTTCTACTCTTTTTGTTTGGCTGAGAGCTTCCCGAATAGAAAGAGGAAATGATGCCATAAAAAACAAATTCATTAGTCTCGTCTGGTATCGATCAGTAGGTTAATGCCACAGAATCAGCGCTTTTAAAACAAAGTGTGCTTCTCAATTGCCCCTTAAACTCACATCGTCTCAATCTTGATGAAGGCTTTAAATCGACATTTTTTCCTATTTAATATGTTTTTTTTACAGCAGCTGCAGAATGTCTCTTTGAGAGCGTGGCTTTTCTTCAGATTGGGGCTAAAGACATACAAAATGGAATAGTTGCTCTGTTTTTCTCTGTGGGTATCACTTGTATCAGAGTTGAAAGCAGCAGCTCCTGAGTAGATGTCTAACCTCTGTAGCTCCAAGAATAGCAGTGTATCACAGGGATTCAGTATTTTTAACAAAGGAAAGTGTTGGTTACACAGAAAATGATATGTGGAGTTTTTATTTTGGGAAAGAGCTGCAGGTTTGCTCGGGGGTGTATGCCTTCTTGTTTATGACCGCCTCTGTCAGGGGAAAAAGGAGGCCTTGTATGGTTTATTTAGTTCCACCATCTCAACATCTGTCTTTCTCCACACATCCACCCCTGCTCCTCCCTTTACGTCATGTTTTCAACAGCTTGACTTTCAGAAAGTTGTAGCCAGATGCCGAGAGATGGATGACTCAGCAACCAGTGTCAAAAGGTTCAAATTCTGTACCTTTTGACACAAGAGAGCCAAAAAAGGGATCATTTAGCAACTTTTTCAACTTATTAAATCTCTGGAAGATCAGAGACAACTGGACCAAACTGGGAGAGTGCATTTTTCTCCTGTCCATGTCGGAACTACTGTATAGTAAATAAGATTTTTAAATGGTTATTTAATATTTCCAGAATGTGATATTTCATCTGAATCATTTCTCAACATCCATCTTTGTGATCAAAAATCCAGCTGATCATAAAAAATTCAACTGTAATATATATATTTTTTTTAAATAAATAAAATGATGATTTATGTTGACAATCATTCATGGTGCGTTGCAGGATATTTTCATTTACAGCAGTTCAATACAGCTCTAAAACTGTTTTTTAATGGGTTACACATATCTTCATCGGCGTGATGAAACTTCTGAATAGAGGAGAAACAGTGAAAATCCACATAAAAGTGCAAACCAGATGGCAGCTGTTAAATTTACATCATCACACAGACACACACGTTACTACAGAGAGCAAATAATCATCTGGATAATGTCTCTGCCGAGCAGAAATAAGGACATATTTTCTATTACAACCCAAGAACATTAAAAGAAAGAGAAAGTGAGTTCCATCATTTTCTTTGTTTGTTTGTTAGCTTGTTTTGAGGATTATGGTAACAAAGATGATCTGTCGGTCTTTGCAAAGTGTGTGTGGAAACCAAGTGTGTGATCAACAGATGTCGAATTGTTTAGAGAAAGTCAGTCTTAAAAAAAAAATGTTTTCTCTGTGCAATCAGAGACACACACACAGAATGTGCACACTTCACCCTCTGGAGGATGAAAATGATGCTGACCACCCTGTTAATTATAAAGCATTCTCCCATCAGGCCCTGGCTACTGACATGCCATTAATCACACATTCTCTCCCCTCCTTCCTTTCTATCGATTGGTGTAATTATAACTGTGCTCTGCTCTGTTTTTTGTTTTCTTCTAACTTTTTTTTCTGATACTTCAGCTTTTGTTACTGCTCTCCTGCTCTTCACCCTGTGTTTCCTTACTCTCTGCCTCTCTTTTTGATTTTATTCTTTCTATCCTTTGCCCTTTCAAACACTTATAATGGTTGCGACACAGTAAAGGAGCAGGATGTTTCTCCTTCCAACAGCTGACCTCAAATTTGTCAGTCACTAACATAAAACAGTAAATGCAATAACATATCTACCTCTTTCCCCTTTTCCTCACTTCATTTCTGCCTTTATATGCATCTCTGTATTTTTCAGACGAGTCCAGTCTGAAGATGAACAGCGTGGATCACATTCCCCAGACCTTGGCCAGTCACATCCATCTCCCAGAGGAGTTTCAGCCCCAGGGTGAGGGAGGCAGCACCACACAGCACGGAGCAGATATGCTAAAGCCGGACCCAAGGGACACCTTTTACAGCAGTAAGTCTGCCAGTCATCATTTCAAAGTGTCTCCCTTTCAGTCCTTATATTGGTTTTCTGGACTGTCATTTTCTGTGACTGACTGATTGACTGGCTCCTATCCACTCTGGCTGTCACTTTAACTGTATTCAGACGAGTCACTTTGTCCGGCTGGCTATGTTTCATTTTTTTGTGTGTTTTCCATTCCCCAGATCACATCCCAGCTTTCTAACTCCCACATTTGTTGAAACCAGAATTCAGAATACATATTTGTCTATATCCGACCTCAAATATTTACCTCCCCTTCTCACTTTGTCCTCTCTCCTCAGCTCCTATGATCGACCCCTCCCGACTGGAGAACGTTCTTCCAGCCTGCCTTTACTCTCCAACTTATGTAGTCAAAGATTTTCCCATCGCCAGATACCAGGGCCTGCAGTTTGTAAGTTGCTTTTTCATCACTTTCCTTCTGGATCACAAAAAGCCACTGCCTCTCAGGATTTGTGATAATGTTATGGTGTGTTTTACTTTCTGATAAAATTAGACTTGTGGGGTCATTAGAGGTGGATTGGATTGTGGTAGAAGTCTCTTAACCTGCTGTAAAGCGGCCTCTCACAGAGCCAGTGTAATGTTCAAATTGACTGGAGAGAAAACCTCGAAGCAGAGAAGCTGAGTCAGTGTCGGTTCGGTCATTGACACTGCATCTCCCCCTCAAAACGCAGAAAGGAAACAGGTGGCAGGTAGTGTTGAGTGCTGCTCCCCCCTTTAGGACAACACAAGTTACTGCAGCAGGTACAAATGCAAGTGATGAGCTGGAAGTCAAGTCAAATCAGTTTATTGCCATGTAGGTTTCTACGTTTAAGGAATATACCTCGGTGTATTGGCACATGACAATAAACATAGCACAAGAAAGTTTAGAGAAAGATTGATGGAAGTGCTGCAAATCAAGAAGCATAAATAAAAAATAGAAAATTTGCTATAACATATGAGAAAATATTCTAAACTATAAATGCACAATATGGCTGCTGTGCTATGGCAGAAAACTGAATTTACAGACAAACAAAGCAATGTGCACTCACACACCAAGGCAGCCATCTGTGGCGCCATGTTCTCAGCCATGAAAAGAAAACAAATCCATTTTAGAGTTGACAGGAATCACTGTAGGAAATCGCAGCGTTGAGCATAAAAAGTGGCTGATTTGAATTAAATGCTGGTGTTAATCTCATTCTCACAGACTGCTGCAAAATGAGAATCAGCTCCTTTATCTGTGTATGCTGGGGTCATTGCACTTCTGACTGACGTTTAACATTTTCTTCAGGTCTATCTGTCCTTCGTGTACCCCAATGACTTCACACGTCTCACCCACATGGAGCGAGAGAACAAGTGTTTCTACAGAGAGTCCCCTATCTACTTGGAGAAGTAAGGACATAATTGCTTTTAGCTATTAGAGAGCTGAGGGAACATTTGTCTCTGTCATGTCTATAATGAACATGTACATTGATTATGCAGAATAACCGTTCAAGTGTGAATTTGATGGCAGTGATTCATGCGACCTCTCACCAAGAGATTTGGTTTTTTAGTGCCATAAGGCACCTTGGAAGTTCAGCCTGCTGTTATTGCATGTGGTTGTGTGTGTTTATGTGTGTGTTACATATGAACGTTGCGCGTTGTTGTGTCTGCCAGGTTTGGTTTCTACAAATATATGAAGATGGATGAGGAGGAAGATGACAGACCGTTCTTCTTCCCCAACCCAGATGGTAACTAATAATGAACAAACACACACTCAGACGTGCACCCACAGTGGAACATTGTTATACACATGTACACACACTCTTGAAACGTATTGTCTCCTTCACAACCCCAGATTTTCTAGAGGAAGAGGAGGTGGTAGATACAGAGGACGAGGCAGAGATTGTTGGCACACAGGCGCCCAAGAAGCACTCTCATCCCAGCCAGACCAGCCACACCTCCAACCCCTCCCACCAACACTCAAAGCCTGGGCCCACACCAGCTGGCAGAGAGGAGGAGGAGGAAGAGGAGGAGGACCCCGATGAAGAGGAGGAGGGAGCAGTCAACAGTATCATGCGCCGCAGAGAAAGGAGACACTTTCCTCACAGAGATGGGCTGAATGGTGGGGACATGGACAGGGACTGGGGTCGAGATCATACAAGAGGCAACGTGAGACAGGACACAAGGAAGGGGCTTGAGGAGCCCCGAACCAGGGTGCTTCAGCCTGGCATGGACAACGTGGTCCGGGGTCGCTCCCTGTCATGGATCCGCACTGGTCCTGCAGAAGTTGGTCCTGGCAAAAAAGGAGGGGAAACAGGTGGTGGTGGTGGTGGTGGTGGAGGAGGAGGAGGAGAAGAGACGGGAGATGAGACTCCACCTAAACTGAGCAAGTCTTCGCTCCTTTTCCCTCAGAAGTCCTCCCTCTCTGCCCTTGCTAACCGAGCCAAGCAGATCCTGAGTAACTCTGCCCATAGCAACAATCTCCAAATAAGCAACAATAAGCCTGTGGGAGGCAAGAAGGAGAAGAGGGAGGAGAACAAGATTTACATCACACGGCCTCGACCTGCCAAGGAGCGGGACAGAGACAGGGACAGGGAGAGGGAGAGGGAGCAGCGACGAGAGAGGAGAGAGGAGAGGGCCTCTCGCCACCCTAGAGAGGTGTTCCCTGGGGTCTTTCTGTACCAGACTGGTAAGACCACAAGGCTGGTCAACCTGGGTGCCAAAGGACATGCTGGGGGAGTCTTAACAGGAGGTAAAAGTCTTGTTAGCGCCCCTCAGCTCTGGCCTAACCCCCCCACAAAAGAAGGAAAGACATCTCCTCCCAGTGGAAGCATCAACACACAGAATGAAAGTGTACAGAAGTCTGCAAACAGGGCAGCTAAACAGTCAGAGAAAAGCAGGAGGAAAGGGGCGCATGTGGAGCGTTTAAAGGCTACTCCTGCTGACCTAGCAAGCAAAGGGGACCCTCTAACCCCACTGTCCCGTCATCAAGATCCCCCTCCACCTCCAGTTACCCCGCCAACTTTAAACTCCACAGAAAACATACTTCAAGGTCAGTCACGGGTCACCTCTTACCTCAGGACCTCTGAGATCACAGAGTCCCAGCAGCAGCCTGACCCGGACGCCAACCCGGCAGAACTTGACCAGGATACAAACCGCTCTAATCCAGACCCCGACCCTGATCCTGAGCAAGAACCAGAACCAGAGGAAGGCGAGATGTCCGACTACAGCTACGAGGAGATCGAAGCTCGGCCGGGTTGGGCAGAGGAGAGCATCAACTGGCAGAGGACATTCTCGGTTAATCCGATGGACTTTGAGCTGCTGCGCTCAGACTGGAATGACCTGCGCTGCAATGTGTCTGGCAACCTCCAGCTAGCAGAGAGCGAGGTGGTGGATGTGTTGGCACAGTACATGGAGAAACTCAATGAACGCAACAGAGGGTGAGTGCAAAGGGGAGGGACTGAGAATAATGTAAGACTAAAAGATAGCCTGTGCTCCCCTGTAACACTGTAAGTTTGAATGTGGTTTCTCGTGCTAACCATTATGTAAAACAAGAAGTAATTTCCCTGAGAACATGTTGGTCATGGCCTGGTGCTCTGACTTCATGTAAGCGGTCCTCTTCGTGCTGATTACCATTTTCTGCAGCAGTGCTCACAAACTTTGAAGTTATTGTGTGAAGCACCCTAGCCATTAATTTTTCTCTGTTTGCACTTCCCTCCCACATCACACCGTGCTGACTTCTTGGTGCCACGAACAATGAGCAGCCACGTTTTTGAAGCCTGCCTAAAGTCAAACAATGATTAATCCAGTTGTGAAAATAACTTAAAACTTTGTGTTTTCTATTTGCATCCTTCTCCCTTTCCTCCATATTTTATTTTAGGTCATGAAGAAACCTGTCTGCATTTTCCTAAGCTTTTTTTTTCTGTCTGTGCCTAAGGATCTACACCCTGCTGCGAATCATTAACGTTGAGAAGCGGCGCGACTCCGCAAGAGGAAACCGGTACTTGGTGGAGCTGGAGCTAATGGAGAGAGGCCGCAGCGTTGTGCGTCTGTCGGAATACATTTACCTGCTGCTCCACCGCAGCAGGCAGGGAGAGGAAAGTCTAGAGAACACTGACTCTGCCCCGGCCTCAGCACCAGCTTCAGCCCCAACTGCTCCCACGTCCAGCCTCGTAACCCCACCACCCCCTCCCTCCAACAGGTCCCCCTCCCATCCCGGAGCAACACCCTGGAGCACTGCCTATGCTAAGCCTCTGCTCTGCCAGCCTGTCATGCTGCAGTGGAGGAAAGATGTCATGGTGCACTTTGTGGTGCCAGGTCAGTCAAAAAGGGGAGCAGCACTGACTTTAAAAACTGAGCAAACCACATAGAATCAGTTTCTTAACTAACTTATTTAGACTCTGTTTTTGTCTCATCCAGAGAAAATTTTGCACATTAGCAACCAGATCAAACTGGCACAAATGATTCCTTTGCATAACATCACAGCCACAGCTCTGTTTGAGAGATAGAAAACCAAACATGTCTATAGATATCACTGAAATTTGACAAGTGATTAGAAAATCAATTATCATTTTCATATCAATATACTTTATGACTGTACTCCAGCAGCCTCCCCCTCAAGATAACTACAAATCAGTAGCAGCTTTCACCAGCATCGTTTAGTCTTTTACCATCTGACAGTAAATATTTATATATTTTATGAGCTTCAAATGTCAGTGTAAAAGCTTTGGTTATTAGTGCAGCTGTTTCACAGTGTTAGCTGCGCAGCCTCCAAGATTGCCACTATATGATGCAATGCCAGTCAGTACGGTGCAGCAATATTGGAAGAAAAAGTTCAGAACAAAAATTTTTCTAACTTGCTGTCTACCTTTTCCCTCCTTTTTCAATGTCCATCAGTGAAAAACCAGGCCCGCTGGGTACAGCAGTTTATCTCTGACATGGAGAATCTGCACCGGCAGACGAAAGATGACAATTTCAGCATCATCATTGTCGACTTTGAGAGTGACGACATGGATGTGGAGCAGGCACTAAGAGAGAGCAGTGTGCCAAGGTGTGTGAATGCAACTCAATCAGCCATGTGAGATGACTTATTTGAAAGTCTTCCAACATGACGTGTGTGTATTTCTTTCTTTTGAAAGATACGAGTATCTGAGGAGGGAAGGGAACTTTGAGCGCTCAGCAGGACTGCAGATCGGAGTGGACACTATTGAGGTTAGAGAAACAAATACACAGAGACAAGACAGCAATATGTGAGCTGGCAAGAAAAGAAAAAAAAGCCACTCATTGAAGGTCAGCCGCTCACAATGACCACATGACCTTTACTGACTGATGGACAGACAGAAAGAACACTCATGCATAATGAATACATCACTGCTCGGCCGGTCTGTCACAGGCTGTGGATCTCGCCCTTATCTCCGTGCCTCCTCCTGCTTCCCTTCGTCCTCACCCGCAGAGCCCAGCCATGGGCGATGGGGAATCGCTTAGACAGCTAGCTGCATTTCCTCTGTCATGTGTATGCCATAGCTGTCATATCCATTCCCTTTCGCAGGTTATTTGTGTGCGTGTGCCCTTATGCCACTCTTTGGCTGCTCTTTATCACACACACATGCACACTCACCCACTGGGGGGCATGGAGTGGCTGGAAATTTGGACAGACGTTGATCCGTCAGTTGAGTGTCAGTGCTGTCACGGTGGGATGACAGGGCTGTCACTCATGTCTGAATGACCTGCAGGCTCTTAAAGGGAAGACAAGCCTCTGATGCTGAGCCCAGTTTTCTCCACTTTCTTTAATCCTTAAACTCCAAATTGGGTGTATAATAACATCCACTGACATACACTCTATTTTGCACCAGCTCATACGCAAAATAGTGAAACAGACTGATTTACACACATATCTCTTTTTGTCAGGCATAGGAGAGATTTAGAGATTATTTCGATGTAATGAGTGTTATCACACATTCTTTTGTGTTTCCTATGCAGGATAGTCACAGCATTGTGTTCCTGTGTGATCTGCACATCCACTTCCCTCTGAACATCTTGGAAAGCATCAGGAAGCACTGTGTGGAGGGGCGCCTCGCTTTTGCTCCCATTGTCATGAGACTCGGCTGTGGCAGTTCGCCACATGAGCCTGATGGTAACACACACGCTTGCAGAGACACATCTGTGCTCATGAAGAAATAATAACACTCACATATATTAACAAAGTTTTTAGATTTTTAGTTTGACTCATCATTCAAACTCTTTCCCCAGTTACAGACAGTATCAGTGAATTCCTTATTAAGGTTTTCTACATGTTTTCTGTTTTTATACCTCATAAAATTGCTTGCATCAGATGCATATATTTGCACTGTCAAACCATCAGACTTTTCTTTTTCCATCAATGAGTTTATGCAATGACCAGTGTTCCTTTTAAGTTTCCTGTTTGTTTTTTTTTTTATTTTTGTAGGTTACTGGGAGGTAAACGGCTTCGGCCTGTTTGGAATCTACAAGTCAGATTTTGATAAGATTGGAGGCATGAACACAGAGGAATTTAAAGACCGCTGGGGAGGAGAGGACTGGGAGCTTCTGGACAGGTAATCCAACAACAAGCCAACACAATGATCCTGCGGTGCCTACTAGAAGAACGTAATAAAGTCAGTTTTTGACACTGAAGAAGACAGCTTTAGAGGTTTTAGTTGTTAAATTTAGTGGGTAAGGCTTATATACAGGTGCAGCTTATAGTTGGTAAAAGGTTTGCCAAAGTTAATTTGATTGTGTTCTCCCCTTTTTGCATGCAAATTTAAAAAACTCCAATAGAAAGGTCAACTTTAATCATCATACTGATGTCATTTTATGC
>JAPZDY010000023.1:8505287-8519514 GCA_029783645.1 Ctenochaetus hawaiiensis
ATGAAAAATAGGAATAAACATTCCAAGGTAATTTCTGTGAAATTGTTTTGTAGAGAAAGGGTTTTAAGAATGTATTGTACTTTTATTTTAATTTGTTGGTTTTTGCAAATAAAATTTTATGCTTACATCCAAAAAAACTTGCAAATGTGTTTTATTTTCCTTTGTTTTTGTCTTGTTGCGAGACATTTGTCAAAAATTTTAGATATACCCGATGTGAATGGAGAACTGAAAAAGTGAAATTTCCGTTCTCTTTCTGACCACATGGTGGTGCTCCATCCTTGGATACACACTTGCAGAAGTACAGTGGTTAAGTTGCGTCATACACAACACACAGAAAAAGTACATACATATTTTGAGAAATGGCAAGTTAATTAAGCGTAGGAAATAATGCTCCATGACGAGCAGACAGATTTAAACTCACCTAGAAATTCCCCCACATATATGTGAACCCACACAGTCAGGGTCACTTCCTGTATGCAAACAATTCAGTTGTTCCTGTAACATGTCAAGATATCTCTAACTCATTAATTTTCTTACAACGTAGGGTTGCATAAAAGAATAAAAAGTAATGTACACATACATTGAACATATGTACAGATATTTAACTGTGGAACTGAATGTTAAATATGTGTATCATATAAAATATACAATTATACAGTACAATACTTCATTTTCTGTAGGGGGAAAATTGTTTTCCCAACTTGACAACTTAACATGGTTACACAGAGAAGTACATAAAGAAAGAAACACTTATTGCTTAATGCAACAGCTTGTTAAATGCCTCTATAGCCAAGGGGACAAAGTCCTTTTTGAAACATGCCCATTTCCAGGTCAGGGACCTGCATCTGTGACCTGATGGTAGAAGAGATATGATCGGGTTGAGGGGGAGAGAGGAGTCATGAGCTATTGTGAGTGTTATGTGTGTCAAGGGTCTGTTGTTGTTGTTGAATAAGATATTTTACTCATACACATATGAGTAACTGACTTATTTAAATCTTGTCAGTTTTTTTTAAAAATGGTAAAGCTTTTTTTCCCTAGAAATCAATTGTATCAAGCTCATGAAACTTAAAAAAAATCCATAAACTTTACCATGTAACTTAAGAGAAGTTAAAAATGAGATATGACTCAAAAACTTATGCTAAGCTCTCAAAACTGTCTTTAACCATGTTTTAGTATATTCAACTAGATAAGAAATGTCCACTCTGATGCGCTTTCATCACCAGATATTACTGCAATGAAATCATGATTTAAAAAAAAACTCTGCAACCATAATTCTGTTTCTAATCTCCAAGGGTGACATCACTATCCAGTTACTTACTCTAAGTTAAACTGATCTAATATCATACTCATTGTTTTGTTACCAATGCAGAGAAAAAAGCATTGTGAAACTAACCTTTCAAACTCTAGCAGAGCTGACAAGGTTTTGTGACCACATTTAATCAGTTGCAGAGCTTTTTTAAATTTATCTTGAGTTGTTAATCCCCCCTGTGAAACTACGTCTGCCTGTAAGCATGTACACACACAGAGACTATAGATGAGCTGTCTACATTACAGGCCTAGATGAGGCAAGTGTTAACCTAATGTCTTCCCCTAAGCGCAGTGTGTCTTCTGATCTCATTTCGAGTAGCTTTGACTAATAAAGCAAAACTGGGGAGGTTAACTGGACAGCAAGGTTGACTCCCTAAGCAGTTCTGCACACTTAGTGATTCATAGACCGTGACGTGTGAGTCATTAACTCAGTTTTTCCACTTAAGGTACACAGTAACATGCTTTACAATGTACAGGTCTGTATATGTGCTAGAAAACATTAATTACAGCAACTTTCCTCATGTTTTGCAGTCTCACAGGCATGCTCTGCCCAAAACCCATGATGTTATAGTGTTGGACTCTGTTCCACTGGAGACACACCCTACCTGTCTGTGTCAGCACTGAGTGATGGGAAGCAGGTAGTCAAAGCCCTCTTGAACATGTCTGCTTGATTTTATTTCAAGCATGTTACAGCAGCTGACTAGCAACAACTAACAGGGATAAGAAAATTTGCTCAAACGTTGTTTTGAAAGCAGAAGCTGCCACTTTTTGGCAATTCTTCTGAACTAATACTGGAGGAGCACAAAGGAATGGATTGGAAACAAATCATACAAACCAGTAGACGCTTTCATGGTTGAAATGAAAAGAAAGATTAAGAAAAATTAAATATACTTATTCAAATTGTTACAACACTTCTTGTCTTCTTTGTAATCCTGACTAAGCTTTTAAAATGTCTCATCATATCAAAGTAAAAGCTACTCCACCTCTTGCATTACTACCAAGGACTTTGCAGATTAAATTTCTGTTATGGGCTGCAGGTGAGAGATTAGCTAATGTATAGGCAGCAAGCCAAGATCCTCAGAGTCAACAGTGAAGTTGCTTGGTTTGCAGTTTGGTTCCAAGTAACCAGAAGAATTTACTCAGACCCGTTCAAATAATAACTAACGGGACTGAACTTTAAAGATTAGCTAATTGAAGATGACAGTCGTTAATTAGATTATTCATGGTCATATTTTAACTGCATTTGTTCTGATAACAAAAGCATGAAAAGTAGGGATACACAGAAACATTTGAAAGAATAAGCTTATGTGAGGATTTCCTTTGAAATGTATGGGGGAATTTAAAGGAATTCATTTGTTACTTCATTTGAGTAAAAAAAAGTTTACTTACACTCCCTAACTCAAAAAAAAACATTTGGAGTGGGTTTTCATTGGCTGCCGCAAAAGTTGGCCATCTGCTGATTGGTCGCTCGAGCCGCTTCCGTGTTGTCATTCAGCTGCAGTCCCTCCTTTCAAACATCCTTAGCTGAGAGTCTCCAACAGGCTGTTTCTAACCGAGGACCGTGGAGGGTGAGCGATGAGGTAGACTCGGACTTGTCCACGGTTATCTACGTAACCGAAGCACTTTGCTCAGTTTAGGCGAACACAAGGGACACGTTTTGATAAATGAACTCGCTTCTGGCTGTCTTTAGCAAACGAGGAAACATTTCGTCCTGTTTCAAAAGACCGTGGACACTGGAAGAAAGTTTAAATCCCTGCGCTGCCCGGGGAAGGTGAGACAGATGCGAGTTGAACTTTCTTGGCTGTCCTGTTTTTCAATAGCAATATATAAGGTGGTATTTATTTTAAACTATATATCTGATAGGATTTTATGTGCTTGTGCAGTTGCGTTGTATCGCTGTCACTGAACTCCATTTAGCAGAGTGCCTGACAAGTGTCGCGCGGTGTAACCAGTTTTTCCAGCTCGCGGAGTTTTGACTGCTGCTTTTGATTGACTTGCAGGTAAACCGCTGACGAGGCTTTCCGCTCTTCCACAGCACCTCTCAGAAGAAGCCGTGTCACAATAATGGCTGGTCTGAGTAATGTCCACATGAAAACCCTGGAGGACCTGACGCTGGACTCTGGCTACGGGGCGGGGGACTCCTGCAAATCCCTCAGCCTGTCGTCCTCCAAGTCAAACTCCCAGGCCTTCATGACGGCCCCTCACCGGGGCAACTGGTGGTACTATTCCGGCTCCATGAACAGCAGAAACAACAGCTGGGACACGGTAAACACTGTCCTTCCTGAAGACCCAGAGGACATCTTCTCCAAGTGTCCCCGCTTACCTGAGCTGGAAGAGTTTCCCTGGACCGAAGAAGAGGTGGCCAAGATTCTGCGCAAAGTGGCCGAGAGTGGGAGCATTAAAGGGGGGCCCACACCTGTGTTCTCCCCAGAGGCCGTGAGGCGGCTGTCCGGTCTCCTCCGCAGGGCTTTGATCCGCATCTCCAGAGAGGCTCAGCGGCTCAGCGTCATGCACTGCCGCTGCACGCGCTTCGAGGTGCAGAGCGCCATGAGGTTGGTGCTTAGCTGGGCTCTTGCCGACCACTGCGTATCTGCCACTGTCAAGGCTATCTCAATGTACAGTATGAGCGCCGGGGAGCTGCTCAGGAAGGGCAAGTCCGCCCGCTGCGGCCTCTCCTTTTCCGTAGGACGTTTCTTTCGCTGGATGGTGGATACCCGCATCTCCGTGCGCATCCACGAATACGCAGCCATATGCCTGACCGCATGCATGGAAGCTCTGGTGGAGGAGATCGGAGCCCGGGTGCTGGTGGCCGAGAGGGGTCACTCAGGGCCGGATTCCGGGTCAGCGAGTGCCCTGGTGAGCGCAGAGACTCTGGAAGGGGTAGTGAACAATGATGCGGAGCTGTGGGGAGTCCTGCAGCACTATGAGCACCTGATCTGCGGAAAGAACGCCAGCGGTAAATACCTTTTATTTCTTTTTCTCTCAGCAAAATATTCACATAGGAATAAATTGATGCAAATCAAAGCTGTCTCTGTATGGTGGTGATGGATGTCAAAATTCATCTTAGACTTTGGTATTTTTTTTTCTGTCACCTCCTCTCTTCCTAATGCCGGTCAACACTTTCCACTCCCTTACAGGAGGGGAAAAAGGTGAACTGTGGCCTGCTGCAGGGTACAATAGCAGTTCTTTGTGTGTGAGGATTTGATGTTTACATTGCTAATTTGACTTGTTAGAATAGGAAAATAACTGTTCAGAGGCATCTGATACAAACAAAAAAGGTATTTTCTCTATGAAATGGGTTGTGCAAGGAGAAATGACTGCTGGATTCTGTGTAAAGCAGCCAAATTAGATTTAAACCGCCTGACTCTCATTGGTCAGTTGCAAGATTGAGTCCTCACATGTCACTCCTCTTCTGCTGTTTTGATTTGGGGTGCAGAGAGCCTTAAGAGCACAGGCAGGAGGCTTGTCTGTTGACACAGCTCTCTGTTTACGCTGACTTCACCTCTCATCCTCCCGCTGTGTTGGCTGCACTCCTTTCAAATCCTCCCTTTCTTCCATTTCCTCATCTCACCCTCCTCCTCTCATGCTGTTGGACAAATCCCCTTTACCCGCACTATCTCCACATTTATTACATCACTTTCCCTCCTCTATCATCCAGCTCCAGCTGTGCATCCTGCTCCCTGTCCATTTGCTTCAACTACCCTCACATCCCTCATCAATCAGCTCTTTTTCTTTTCCCTCTTTATCAGACCCTAGTAGACTCATGGCACTCTTTCCTTGGCTGTTTTGGCAGCCCAGTGTTGAGTTGATTCATGAGCTTGTGTTGGGACAATGTAACCACCCTGTGATTGTGGCCCACTACCAGCTCCCCAGAGCAGAGCTTTTTACTGCAGGACAATGGCCTTTTGTTTTGTGATCATGCAGCTTAACCCAATGCGGAGGGAGTGAAAACAAATGCTAGGGAAGCTGGCCATATTCATTCAATGTACATGCACAACAGAGACAGAAAGAGAGAGAGAAAATAACTGGAGATGTCTATTGTTACAGGGCTGCAGACTCACTGCTGCTCCAAGTTAAGACATTATCGTGCAGGAGCACCTTCATGTGCATGTAAAAGAAGATGTCAGTACTGTGACACTGCCAACCTCTTACTGGCCTGAGATCAGCCAGCACAGAACACACACATGCACACACTCACTTATTCACTGGCACCTTAAATTTTATATTCTGTGCAGCTTCCAATGGTTTCATCATAATGTCCACTACCTGTGAGTGTTAAAAACAATAGAGTGCAGTAAATTGGACTTGCCTGTTATTGGGCCATATGCTCACATTAGAGCTATTTTATTGCAAAATAAGTTAAAGAGCAGCTCTTATTCCAGTATTTAACCAGATGTCTTTTGGTAGGGTTTCAACTGGCCTATTTTGGTGCTTTCAGTCATTGGTTTTGAGAGAGACCAGTGTGTGTGTGTGTGTGTGTGTGTGTGTGTGTTTGTAATAACAACAGACCATTATTCTGACCACCCTAGCTTTTTATAGGCCCAAGACCAAGCTGTGCAAGCCACATACCCTTCTACCACCTTACCACCTGACACCCCACACCCTAAACTTTGCATTCAGCACCCTCACCCACCCCTCCTGTTGCTAAAGTCTCACCATCAGCGTTCACAAAGGCAAAGATCCCATTTTTCCTCTTTCCTCCAGATAATGTCAGTAAAGGACTGTTGACAAATGATCATATAGAAGGGCACAGTCTGATAAATACTCCTCCCTCCCTTTTGATTTCTCTATGTCTCTGCCTTTTTTCTCTCTCAGGGCTGGCCCACATCTGGAACTCTTTAAGTCAGAAATGACTTCTGCGGCTCCAATAACAATTCTGAAAACTCCCTCCCTCCTTCCCTCCCTGCCCTCTCTTGCTCACTCTTACTCTTGGCTCCCCTTTTTTTTCTTTGCAGTTGTATTCACATCCACTTTATCCATCTTTATCTGTTTATTTCTTCTGGTCTACAGGGAGTGCATTAGAGGAACCTGATTGTGATGTGCCAGGATCTTATTCATTACTCATGCACACACTTGCACGAGCACATTTGTGCACACTTAGACACATGCAGACATAGCATGAAACCTATTAAGTCTGCTTTGCATGAGTTCAAATGGCTCCACAGCACTGGTTGAACTCAATACACCGTGCTGCTTTACAAAGGAATCCATTTGTCATTCATTTCTCCACACAAGGAAATAGCTTGAACGAGCTCTTCCTGGTATAATTTGTATTGATAGTACAGTGGGGCATTTTAAAGTGGAGTGGTAGCTTTACTAATGGACAGTGGAAGTGGCTAAGAAATCATTGCTCTTTATGATGGCATACAGATGTCTGTTAAACTTTGGTTGGATTGGCAGACAGATTTTTTTTTAAGTGCAGCCCCATTTAAGCCTCTGTGGGACTTTTTCAATGTTTTCAGGCTTTTTTGTCACTGTGTTTGTTTCCCAAGTCAGCTGTTTAAGTAGCAGCCCAACAGTTAACTACCACCTTACAATACAAACCAGTGTTTTAACCTTGAGCAAGGCTCCATTCAAGTTTTGCAGTGGAAGATTGTGGTTGTAAAGGGCTACTCTATGAATCTGTTAACTGTGTGGATCTCATGCAGGGCATATCTGAAAGAGAGCATTTATGTACGAGAGCATGACTTACCTGGATAAATAAACTCTTATTTGAGCCAGTAATAACAAAAAGTCCAGCTTCACTGCTCTAGCTCTATAAAGGTAGTAAAAAGGCTGTGAGTAATGGGTTTGGGGTGCACTGAGAGAGCAGAGCATATGATTTGCTACTCAGTATTTCCCTAAATATGTATTTAGCCCAGAAAGAGGCGTGGGAACAGCGGGCAGAGAGATGCAGGGAGAGCAGCCCAGCATTGTGGTCACACAGATGGGGAAACCAGCACTCTCAAAATACACTCCCTGCTCCACAAATCTGGAGCAAAATCAAATATAATTTTGGGAAAAATATCAGGACATTAATTTTATGGGGAAATTGATATAAGTTCATTCTTTTGTGATGCATTTCTGTTAAGCATGCTGCAAATTTTAACAGCAAGCAAGCCTGTTTTTGGCCAGAATAACAGTATGGATGAATTTAGGTTAAAACTTGTTAACACTGTTAGCAGGTCAGCGTGTGTAGACTTAAGACCATAAGTCATATAGTTTTAGTGGATAATAAGGGTTAATCCTTTACAAAACACTACAACATTCTGTTTGTGTGCGTGAGTATTATGTGTGGGTGCATGTACAACCTCAGGCTACACACACATACTGATGGTCCATGTCACTGTTTGCACTGGCTTCTTTTCTAGTCCCAGCTGTAAAAACACTGACCCATTAGAGTGCTGGTGTGCACATGTGTTTCAATGTGCTCATCTGTGGGTGCTCAAATGCACTTGTGTGGGTAAAGACTATTCTTAGAAAAACTGTGAGTAAAGCTTAAACAGGTACTACACCACAATTGGGCTGTTGTGCTGTTACAAAACTAATCATATTGATTTTAAGAATCTCTTGTTGATTACACATTGATTAAAGCAGGTCATGTAGTTTGTGACAATAATTACAATCAAAGTCAAAAAGTCTTTTTTAATATATTGTGTACTTTCCTGTGCTAAGCCCGTCTGTACTCGTTCCTCTCTCTTCTTTGAAATCTCACAGTCATTTTTTGATTTTAAGCCACGCTCCTCCTATTACATTGCTGCAGCATGAGTCATGCTTCTTAACGCAGTTTACAGCAAAGCTATGATAAAGGGAAGCAAAGAAAGATGGGGAATACAGATACCCAAGGGAAAAAGGGCAATGGACACAAATAGAGACACAGAAGTAGTGACAGCAAACTTTCAAACATTTGTTCCTTTGCATCTTGATTTATTCCCTCTATTCAATAGAGTATTGGTTGAGCCTTTATTTTACCCAGAGAGAACAGGAGCATTTGGATTGTATTTAGCCTCTTTGGCTAGTTTAATTTGGAAAATGTGCAGCCAGTGTGTCACATGTGTTACCAAAGAGTCCTGGCTGTGGTTCTCGAGGGAATCTGTCCTGCACATTGGGTTGGGGTTGCAGCCAGAGTAGCTAATGAGAGAAGCAGGAAGACTGGCTAGAAAATGGCTTGAATCTTGGACCAGGCGTCTCAGTGTATCACCTGGATGGTAGCAATGCTTTTGTTAAAAGGAACCATAATGTATCAAGTAACCCGTGGGTGAAGTCTGGCTTAAAGGCAGAACTGCCATACACCTGTGTTGGAGACTGGCTTGGTTTAAAATCAAAGGTCAGAAGTTAAAAGCAAGTGTAAGTCTTACTAGCATGAGCAAGTGTTCCTCAGCAGAAAAACACGCAGTAATGAGGACCTGGAGAAAATGTCTCCATTTAGTTGTGGCACCAGCAGATGTGACACATGGAGTTACAGTTCATGGCTAGATTTGCACAATTGGTCACACACTTGGTGATTTTGTAGGAGTTGTCAATCTCACAGACATTTAAATGTTTTCATGCCCATTTAATGCTGTTTACTGCATCATGGTGGAAATGAGAAATGAACTGTGATATGTGCAGATGAACCACTGGCCTGGTCAGGTGTTCCTCTTGTTGTGTTCCTAAAGCCTTGGAGATGACACTTGTATGTTGATCCTGTTAGCTGGAGGAGCAGATTGTAAAGAGCATTTGACTGAGACTGAGGGGGCCAACTTTTTTTTTTAGCTAGATTGACAGAAAGTACTGCAGAGGCCAGTAAGTGTTTAAGCTTCTTTAGATCATATTTGGCCCCATTCGCCACAAGTTAAACTTGCATGTTTTTCTTCGCCATCCTGCCCACCTAATCAGTAACTATAGTAACAGAGGCCAAAAAGGAAAATATGGGTGGGATGATGATTCAATATTGGTTTTAATGTGTGAGACTGAGGCAGAAGCTCAAGAAAAAATGCCATTTAAATTTACTGCTGAGACAGAATGAAGAGGTGACAGTCAAGGCCAATGAATTGTGAATTATTAAGGCCTTTCTTCACCTAACATATAGCTCCTGAAGCTCATATTTCTTTTTTCCTGCTAACTGACATGCTGCTAGAGAAGTCACGCCTGTCTGAGCCTTACATAAAATGTGAGTGTAAAAAGTTTGTGTATTAAAAGCAGATATTTTTAGATATTTTCCTACCAAGATTCTTGTCAAATCTAACCTGCTAAGGTATAATGCTCTATTCATAATATACTGTAATGTTACTTAAAGTACAAAAAAATCTGTGTGTATAATAAGCTGCTGTTACAGTTAAAAGGGTAATTGTCTCTCATTGTACCCACACACCCCAGACATAAACAAAGCGCAGACAGTCACTGTGAGTTATCTGTCATTGCTACTAAAAGACTATCCCTGTTACAGCAACATGACCCTCTCACTTCATCACTGAGCACAGAATTGGTTTCATTAAGTGCTACATGGTTTGCAAAGTAAATACATATACAGTACCTCATTCAGTTTTGCGGCAGTGTAGATCTGTTTGACTTTGCTTTCCAACATTTGTACAGATCTCACAAAGATTATGCTCTTTGATTCTGTATCAAACCACAAAACCCCACTAAAATCATCAGTTTTCCTGCCACTTCCTCCTGAAAAAATCAATGCCAACCATCACAGCTCTAATTGCTGATAGTCATTAGCTGGCATGCATTAGTTTCTCTGCACTTGTGCTCCAGCAAAACTCAAGCCAGTTACTGTAGTCGATACATATCTGTTAAGTGGGTGATTTGGTCGTAATATTTAATTACAACCAAACAGATCAGATGGGCAGACTTGGGTAGGGGAGCGAGGAGAGAGAATGTGAAGGGGAATCAGAGAGTGTGTATTTTAAGTGGAAACAGATTTGTCTGACCAGGGATTGAATTTAATAACCCCTTGCTGTGTTCTCTGGTGAAATCTGCTGGAGTCATACTGATTTGGCTGGTTGGAGCCATGGAGAGAAAGAGAGAGAGCGTTTGAGGGAGGGTTGAAGCTGCAATCCCACATATCCTCTCTGATTGGGATCTGTTGATCAGAGCCAAATCTCTGCAGCCGAGGAAGAGTTCCTGTGTGCTGGTTTGCTGCTGTGTATACATGCACGTGTGCGTAAGGAAGAGCTGCCATAGCTGAAAAAATAAAATAAAATAAATAGGCCATGGCCTTTTTTGGATGTCCCTCAGCCAAGCTTGGAAAGTGAGTTTTTTTCTTTTTTTCTTTCAAGTCTAAACTGTTGTTTTTGTACACAGGCTGAAAGAGGGAGCTTTTTGTGATGCTTTCAGTGACCTCTTTGTCCACCAAAGTCAGAGCAGCAGTGTGTGGAGCCTCATTGCTAAAACTCAGATATATATTCAAATGGAAAAGCAAACACACTTGTCTGAGGACTCACTGTTGTACATGCAACCCCCTTCTCTGGCCACCTTTCTGCTTTTTAAACTTATATAAATATTCTTTTAGAGAGCAACACCCTAGCTTATACACAGGTAGACTTTTACCTTAACACATGATCACATCAGTCTATAATAAATCAGATAATAGCTAGGAAGTTGCTTGCGTTTTGACCATCTTACTGTAAATATAACACATTTTGAAGCTTCAAAGTAAAAAAAAAAATACACCTCTGTGCACTGATTCTGGGTTAGGTGCAAAGGAGAAGCAGCTAAGTAAGAAGATTCTCTTCTTTCTGACTTGCATGACAATTAATGTCGTGAGTCTACAGAAGGTGGAGTAAGCAAATATTGCATCAGTTGAGGAAGACATTCTGCGAAAAACTGCCATTTTTGCTTCTTGAGTGTTCAGTGCCTTCTGGTTCAGCTGTAGAGCCGAAAGTCATTTCAGTATAAATATACCAGCAGGAATAACTAAAGTGCTTATATACCTGTGGCTTACCCTGTGAAATCAGAACCGGCCTCAAAGACCATGTTCTACAGGTTGAGCAATAGTTTACAGCTTGCATGATGTTTGGAAACAGTTCCTCCAGCACCCCAAACAGTCAGCCAATTTTCCAGAGAAAGACAGAGAGAGAGAGAGAGAAAGAGAGACTGGAAAAGTAACATCAGCTTTTATGACAAGCTTGTTAGTGAGTGTGCCAGGTTAAGTAGGCAGTGTGCCCATCATGACAGGTTAACTGAGGTTCTTGTGTGTGTTATTTTGCCATAAAGTCAGAACTAGGCCACCGCAGCCTTTGACGTTTCTTCAGCTTGTTTTTTTCCTTTGATGCTCTTTGCTGTCTCTCCCATCTCTGTCTCTTGCCTCTGACACTGATGGTATCTGTGTCTTTGAGAGAGCCTGTGTGTGTGTGTGTGTTTAGGTCAGTGAGTGTGTGTGTGTGCGCGTGCGTGCGTGCATGTGTGTGTGTGTGTGTGAGAGTGTTGGCCTGGTTCTGCCTTTTCTGTTTCCAGAGTTGATTGAGGTCTGACTGAGTGACTGACTGTTAATAAAGGCATCCAATTACAAAACATTGAGAAAGACTCTTCTAGTATAGCTTGCTAGCCTGAACCAAAGCAGATGCATCTCTCTTTGAAAGTGAGCTGTTTTGCTGTTTTTTATTTTCTTGAAAAGTCTTTTAGTGACAGGAACTGGTGCTGTGTGTTTCTATAAGTTTTCATTGTAACAATGAATAGGGTTTAAAACTCTCCCTCCCTTTCCTCATTCTCCTTCCTCTCCTTCTAGCCTCCCCTCTCTCAACTTGTCCCATCTCTCTCTGTCAGACACTGGAATGTGTTTGTTTGTGCGTCGGGCCTGCAGCTTCATCAGCAACAATACATACATAAACATCGAGGCTCAGCGGCTTGTTTGAATCTCTTTTGCCTTCATCACAGGATGTGTAGCCACACCCACAAGTTGTGCAAAACTGCTATAAGTTGAAGTCATTTAAAGACACTCTGATTTGAGAATGTTTTTCTGTTTATGTTCGATTAAACCTCGTTATCTATAATTACCACCTGCACCACACCAGGCCTCTACTTCTGTTTGGCTCTCTGCTTTTTATTTGTGTCTTTACCCCATTGCTGTTCTCAACTAATATTGATTTCAGTCTCTGCCTCTGGCTTTCACCTGGGATCTTTGTCTGGTCATCTGTTCTTTTCTTGTATTGGACACTCTTCTCTTTTAATTGCTCACTTGCTCTTGGCAGCAATACCAAACCTATGTTTCAGTTTTATTTCCCATAGCTTTTCCTTTTCCATTTGCAACCGTGCAACGAGTATCCTCTCTTAAAAACATCACCTGTTGGGTCAAGGTTACCCAGCTAGACCCATGTGATTAAAAGAGCCACAGCAGCGCGCCCACCATATTTAGGCCAAAACCATGTACAGTAAGGATTCCTGGAATTCACTCGTGGTTAGTGGAGGGAAGGGGCATGTTTAGAGCAAGACCATATGGGGAACACATGTGGGCACAGGAAAACAGACTCTGTCAAGACAGGACACCCCTGGCTGCCTTGGGTGCCTTCTCTCTTTCTGTCGATAAGATCTGCACCGCACATCCACCACATGTGGACTTTTCCCTGGAACCAAAATAAACAGTGGATCCCAGAGGTAACCAAAAGAAGACTTGCATTATTAGGGGAAGTTAGAAACAGCCTTTGTGAAACAGAGGTGTGACTCCCCACCACACACTGTGATTTAAGACTTCGATGTCTGGAGAGGTTCAGACAATGTTTGGGAACACATATGAGGCTGGAACAGTCATCATCAGGCTGGCTTGTATTTCCGCTGCAGACTTAAGAGGCTCCTTATTACACATAATCACCATGTCTATGTGTTTCCTCTGAAAATGCTAAGGAGTATGTTTGGGTTTGAGTCTGTGTTGTGTTTGTGTGGGAGAGCTCGTACGGCTCGACTGCCCAGGCGTGAGGCTGCCGTGATAAGTAAACTCTGACCTGATGTTTGGTTTTCATGCATGTCTGAACAGAATGCGTCTCTTTGGTATCTTCCCACTGATTTGGGTTAAATCCATATAACTGTATCCATGTGTTAGGACCATGTCCATGCTTTTGTATATTTTTCAGTGGACTGCTGGGCTCTGTCCAAGCAGCTATATCTGGTGTGTGTCTCTGTGTTGCACTCCATCTCTCTGAATCCATCTCTATCTGTGTTGTGTTGACCATCTGTGTGTCCCTGCAGGGTCACAGACAGTGGACATAATACACTCCAGTAACGGTGGCCAAGTTTCCTCTCTAAGATTGATAATCTGCCCATTGAGCATTAGAGGGGTGAGGGGGAGAAGATAGAAGATGGTATGTGGTGGAATTTCACTCTGATGAAAGGAAGCCTTGTTTAAGCGTGTTGGGAGGAATTGAATTTTCTTTGGTTCATCTTGTGTCAAACTGCAAAGTCCTTGTGACAGCGATGCTTTCCATCAAAAGATAGTTGTTTTCCTCATCTCAAACATATAGACTATTCAGTTGACTATTAGTTTCTTGCATGACTTTGAGCTGCTAGTGTGTCTCTATCCGTGAAGGTAGCAAGTCTGTCAGACAGCAGTTCAACAGACCATGGCTGACATGGTCTGTTGAACTAGCACCCCTTGACGTTTTTTTTCTTCTACTCCACCTCAAAGAGCAACATATGGCGTCCAAAAACACAATGCCAAAGTGATCATCAGCTCATCAAACCTGACTCTATTTAGCTTTATGTAAGCCAATTTTGATTATTAAACATGTTTGCATTAGACATTTTGTTCCATCAGTATGGCATAAGTACAGCTCTGGAAAAAATTGAGAGACCACTGCAAAATTATCAATTTCTCTGATTTTACTATTTATAGGGATATGTTTGAGTCAAATGAACATTTTTGTTTTATTCTATAAACTACTGACAACATTAATCCCAAATTCCAAATACAAATATTGTCATTTAGAGCATTTATTTGCAGAAAATGAAAAATGGTCAAAAT
>JAPZDY010000023.1:8519614-8536081 GCA_029783645.1 Ctenochaetus hawaiiensis
GGAATTACTGTCATATATGTAGAGATGCTGATTTCTGAAAAATTTGCAGTGGTCTCTTAATTTTTTCCAGAGCTGTATGACACAAGTGTGACTAATTTTGATTATATTGAACAAACATTCTCTTTTTTAACCATGTGTTTCACATTAGGTAACAGTCCTTACAGTGCGCATACTGTATATATGCATGTCTGCATGTCTGTGCCCTGGCCTTAATAGTGTTTCTGTTAAAGGGGCTGTAAAGGCACTCTCAAAGGCATCCTGACAGCAGTTAAATATATAATGTAAGAGCCAGCCAAGCATTTACTCTGACAGAGGTCAGACTGAAGGAAATGGTGGAGCTGGAGAGGTCAGCACACCTTTCTACTACTAAGAGAACAGACAAACTCCTCTTCCAGTTAAGCCTCCTAAGGAAGGAGACTTCAGCAGTGAAGTCAAGTGCTAATAAGGGGTGTGTGTCTGCATGATGGTGTTGAAGGGGGCAGATGTGTCAAGTGAGTAAAGGGGAGGGAAGGAATCAGCCCTCAGGGTCAACAAGTCATAAATACTGCAAACCCTACCAGCTGTCCAGCTGAACACCAGCTTTTACTTATTGAAGCTATTTCATAAAAACATTTTGACAAAGTTGTATTCAGTTGTTATGCTTTTCAGCCAAAGGGATTTGTTTCGACATGAGGTCTGCAGACAGGGTCCAAAACGCAGACAATCTGATGCCAGGAGAACAATGGAGCATGTATGGCAGTTAACAGAAAGGCAAGCCCACATGCGAAAACACAGGCAAGAAATGTTTTGGTGCATCTCTGTGACTCTGATAACATTGTGGCTCTATCTCTGTGTCTAAATAGACAGAGATAACATACAGAACAGCACTCGCATGCACACACACACTAAGAAAATCAAGAATCACTTGAGATAGAGACACAGACTGAGAAGTGGCAATCAGGCAGACATAGATGGAAAGGAATCTACACTATCAGTGTGTGGTGGTCTTTTCCCTGAATGCAGGTGTGACAACTAGTGATTCTTAACCTCATTAGGGTGTCTGTGAGATACCTGCTGTGTAAGAAAGAGAAAAGAGGAAAGGAAAACCTAGATGTCTACCAATCATTATGTCTGGATAGATGGCTATCATCTCCGACCCCATGCTGGTGGAGACAAACTTTAACTGCGGCCCCTCCTCTTGTCCTGACCCTGTGAAAACCTCCCAAGAGCTCTGTCTCTGCCTCCTTCCCTGCCTTCCCTCTTTCTTTCAGTCCTTGTTCCACTAAGTCTCTTTTCCTGCTCCCTGTGTTACGCACACAAGTCTTGAAATACCATAATCATCTACTGAAGAGGGGAGCAAAGGAAAACCAATAACATTGTATTTTGTTTGTGTGTGGGTGTGTGTGTGCATTAAACCATGAATGAGCGGAAGACAAATTGTATGCATTTGCATATGAATGCCTAACTGCAGATGAAAATAAGAGCAAGATGCCTGGATTTCAAGGCAATTTTCCTTAAAATATTCCGGACTTTTACAAGGTGTGGCACACAGTGCTGTTAAGTTTACAACTTGGCCAGCAGAGGAGAGGAGAGAAGTGTTATTAATGTGCTTTAAAATAGCTGAACAGATGGTGATTGAGAGTCGCGTAGGCACTGAAAGTAGGCCTAATGTATCTACCTGGTTCAGTGCTGAGAGATACAGACAGGGAGCAGAGAACAGTGGAAAAACAAAGGGAGGATGAATTGCAGTGGTGAGGGACAGTGACAAGCAAAGAGAGAAAAAAAACAGAGCACGACATGAACCTGCCTAGTGGTTCCTGGCTCTAGTGCACTTCTGCACTGAAGGCTGTAATTACCCTCTGACCGACTCATGTTGGTAGCTACAGAGTGGTAAGGCCAGCATCTAGCTGGCTGGCACAATGAGTTCAAGTACTATTCATGCCTTGGCCTTTGAATTCTGCATGCAACTCTCTGTCCAACACTCTCTGGCTCTCTGTTTAGGCTATCTTTGTCCTGCATAAGTGCATGTGAGTTTGCAAGCTGTTTTGTGTGTCACAGCAGTCTGAAATTCAAATCAGTGAAAAACTTGCCTCCCTTCCATTTCCTTTCTTCCAAACTTTCTTTCCCTCTTTTTCTTCTCCTCCTTTCTTTCATTCATATTAGTGGTTGTGTTTTAATGCATCCTGCCAGTTCTCCTCTTGCAGAGGGTCAGCCAGAGACTTCCTGCACAGTGCTGCTGCTTAGGTCAGGCTCCTGGTTACCTGTAGCACAAAGACAACGGCTGGGGAAGACATCATTTTATCCATGCACACACACACAAACACGAGCAAACCAGGAGGCTGAAGCTTGGTTTTTAAAAGTGCACAGTAATCTCTGGTATCAAATTGTTGAGAGGATGTGCTCAAAAGCTCACTTGGGCTTTCAATAGAAATGGTCTTTTTTCAATTCCATTTGCTTCTTGAAATACCATCACTATTCTCACATAATACTGATCCTTTGCACAATCTTCCTATCTCCATTACTGTGTGTTATTTTCTTTCAATGTTTCTCAAGAGACAAAGGTAGAACATTGCTAATTATCACCCTGCAGTTTTTGTTAGCCCTGCTGAGACTTCACGGGCAAAATCTGAGAATGGGTGTGTGTGTATGTGTGTGTGTGTGTGTGTGTGTGTGAGAGTGCATGTGTGTGTGTGTGTGTGTGTGTGTGTTCCTAGCTTAAGCATTTGAGAAGTCCAAACCCCAACTCTGAGCACTTGGCAAGAAGTTGAATGAAATATCCCACGAGCCTCTCCTTCTGTCTGTCTAGCCATTTGTGGTCATGGGGTTTCCCGAGCCGGCAGGGCAGGGGCTGCTGTTAATCATGGAATGGAACAGGAAATACTGTTTAAGAAATAAAAATTGGAGCTAGAATTTACAAAAGTGAGGTGCTGGCTGGCAGAAATGAGAGATTTTGTCATGTGAAAACCCATCAGACATGGTACTGTGAAGGTGAGAGATGGTTGGTGGAGATCAGCAGGGTCTGCACACATGCTCAGCCGTCATCGTCACATCCAGACAGATCTCTATGGTGGGAAAAGGAGAATGAAAACAGATTTGTCACTCAGTAGGCTTTTTGCACAGGAGCTATATGAGCATGTGCAAGAATAGAACTCTCCCCTATTCTGTTGCGCACAAACATTCCTCTAAAACACTCACACACCCATGCACACCACTCCTTTAAAGGGTCTCTGCTGGGCAGCCTGATCTCTCTGGGAACAGGGTAGAGGGGTTTGTGTGTTTTAGTGTGTGTGGTCAGGATGTGGCTAGCACCTCTCACTGGTCGTGATTTACTAACAATACCCATGGTGGTTAGAGCCTGACACTCAGCACATATTACAAGTCTGAGTGGGTTGACTGTGCAATAATGTGCAAACTTTTCCACAGTCTCCCATTCCCTGATTTCATTTACATTGTAACACAGTCTCACTCAGAAGTGTATGTTGTTCCTGATTTATTGATTGTTTCCAGCCAAACTAGGTTTTATTAATTTCTGTTAAGGCAGTAGTTTGTAATATGTGTTATGTGTAATGTGGCCAGTCTAAAACCTATATATGAGTGTGCCAGGGTGTTAGTTAGTGTGTTGGTGAGTTAGGAAGGGCTTAGAGTCTGTCAGCTATTATTTTGCCATTGTGGCTTGGGAAGCGTTGTGGGAATGTCAGTGAAGTGAATTGACCGGGTCTTCTGCTGTACTCAGGAAGAAATGCATTAACATGTGCGCGCACACACACGCACACAAATGCACGCACACACATGCTTCCTAAGCAGTTAAAAGGCAAATGGTACTTGGCTTTGACATTGCTTGTACTTCTCAAAGGGCTCTGTTTTTCAAAGTGTTCTGGTTTTCTAGTTAAAAGAAATATGGAGGAGTTTTTTCGAAACACAACAGTCTCCCTGGAGGTGATGTCTCTCCTCGTATGTGATCCTTGTCTTTCTTTTTCCATCTGCTGCTCAGAGGAAAGGGCTTTAGTGGGTGGTCCACAGAGACCCCTGGAACAGAAGCCTCTTATGACCTGCATAACGCACAGACATCTTCACTCATACATATGCACACACCGAGCGGCACAAACACACACGGGCAGACACATTAAAACAGACCATGCAGATTAAACCTGTCTGAAGTTGTCTAGATGACCTTATAAAGTATTTCAATGACACACACACTGGGTAAAGCTCAACTGTAGCACCTGCAGAGGCAACAGCTGGGAACACACACACGGCAACAAACACCACCCCTTGTACATGTGTACACACACACACAGCTCTCCTTCCATGGCTCTATTTGTGTTGCCGTCATGCTCAGGCAGAGGAATGTGTGAGCAGGTAGCCCCCTGCAGAGAAGCAAGCAGCTAACAATTATCTTGTAAGTTGTTTGTATAGGAGTCACAACACTGCTCACTTTGTGTTTGAAGGACAAGTCCACAGTAGTAATGACTGGGGATGATGGGTAATGCTGCAACAATGACCAGCCTCTTCATTTTGTTTTTCACTAAAACTGATGGGCAGAATGACACTAATGAAACTAAAACATATGATGTAGCCAGCTCACAGTAAGTCTGAGCACATTGTCGATGAGGTTGCACTCTCTGCAGTCAATATGTGCATCAGAGCAGGAATAAACACAACATCATTCCACATTTTCATTTCCTGAGCCAGCCAAAAATAAACCTGAGCGCCAGAAAAAACACTCTTTATCTGACCCACATTGATGTGTTGGCACTTCCCTTTTGGTTTTCTGTTGCTTCAAGTGTTCATTCTTGCTTTTGTTAATTGTTTCTTTTGCTAACAGTCTTTTTACATTCCTTCTATTTATTAACAGTTAGCTCTCTGTCAAGCACAAGAAGTGGAGTCAAGTTTCAAGATGGTCACAAGCTTAATCATCGTTTCCATAGGAAGAGGAAAGAGTGATAATTTAATCAGTTCAAGCACATAGAGACAACCAGATGCGTTTTTAATCTTCAGCTGAACATCCTGTGTGTGTGTGTGTGTTATGTTCTGCAGTGGTTAAAATGAGGCAATGTACCCTTTTAGCCCTTCATTAAAGGATTAACTCAAGGGTGAATTAACTATTCACAGATTGTATATTTTTAAGCATGTTTTGAGACAAGGAAAAGAGACAAAAACTACACAGAAAAACAGAAAAAAAGAATTGATGCTTTGTGGATGTCCCATCCCCCAGATATGTGTATAATGATGATGTGGACACAATAAAGCTTTGTTAAACTTTCAGTGTGTCCCATAGTCCTGACCACCACATGAGCACTTGTTCGCCTATGAACATAGAGAAGGGTGACATGAGTGGTAGTGTTTGACTTTTGTGTGTGTGTGTGTGTGTGTGTAAGTGTTTCTTGGGGGTGTGAGGATTTCGGGGTCAAAAGGGGACATAACTGCATAAGAGGATGGTCCTTTTTAGCAGGCTCCTTTGGAGGTGTGGACACTCCCTCTGTGTTCAGTCTGTGTGTGTGTGAGGGTCAGGGGTGAGCTGTAAACCCCATTTGGGTGTCAGATGGGTCATACAGCCACTTGAATGAGCTGACTGGTCTGGTTAAAGGTAGTTTACTGCCTACCACTAAAGAGGTGGACATCCTAACACGCCCTGCAGGGCCCCGAGACACCCAGTTCACACAAACGCACATGCATACACAGAATATTTAGAGCTCTGCTGTCATCTGCAAGGCCAACACATGGGCACATGATTTGTGCTTTTAATGACACCTCAATGCGTGGTGCTTACCATTATTTAATTCTTTGCTTATAAGTCTGTGTGGTCAGACTGCACTGGGCACATTGACAGAATGACATAATGTTCGTCTGAGGTTGGGTGGTCTGTTGATTTATTGCCGGTATGTCACTCCTAAGCATGGTCCAACAGTGGCATTGATTTCCTGGCTAATTGAATGAGATGCTCTGCCCACTTTAAGCATCCAGTGTTATGATGTGCATCCCCTCCCAACATCGAACTCTCACCTTTCTTCTGTATTTCACAGTGAGGACAGTTATTGTCAACAATGGCACAAATAACAGTCGAGTCAGGCAGATGGGAATGAGCCAGCCCACCTCATTACTGCAGACTAAAGAACTTTTGGCTTTTAAACAAAGCTTTGTCTGCCGCTGTGAAATGCTGCTGACTTCTGACATGCATTAGATAATGCATACTTATCTTCTCTATTTGCTTTACAAGTTATTACGGGCCTGTGGTTGGTTGTTCAGACTTAATGCATGCCTAATTAGAGTGATCAAGTAGTAAGGAGGTAAATGCAACCATTCTTCACAAATAGCTTTCTGTCTACTTAAGGAAATGTAGCCTCACTTGTATGTTAAGCTGACTGTGCAAGTTTTTCATCACTTACACTGGGATGTCTATTGCCAGCATGAAAAATGACTAAGTCTAATTAATCAAGAAAGTTCAATTTGGAGTTACTTGTGCCTTTCCTGAGTGAATTTATCAATTTTATGCACCTTTACTTGTGCATATATTTGCATACTGGTCTCATAATGGAGCTCTACCCGTTCTACTACTGTCTCTAACCCAAATAGAGGCCACATCTTGCTGCACACACAGAAACACACACAAACTATACACTATACTGTACATGACACTTGTCTGTGTCAGTTAACAACAATCAGTGGCTGCCCAGAAAGTGGTTTGCCTTTCCTTCCCTCAGCTTCTTTTCCACTCTGCTGTGAAACTCAGTCCAAATATTTAGTTTGAGAGAGTAGGAGAAAGGAGAAAAGAGGAAAGGAGTGGTTAAAAGAGTGAGAGAACCTCCTCCCTAATCGTAATCCATCCACCATCCCCCCCAAACCCTTGTGTTTTTCCCCGATTTAACTCACTGTGTTCTGCGTCATGATTTTGCTCTCTACCCTGCCCAACCTGGAATGTTAATCAGCAGAAAGCTGCTTTAGATTTACAAGGGGGAATTTGGATCCTGCTCTTTGAAACGTCAAACTCCTAAGTGTCTTTATCAAATCGCTTATCGGACTGTGAGAACCATGCTGCAGCAGGAAGAGTGTATCTTACATATACATTGGAATATGGTGCTGTTTATTTCTCTTCTAACGGTTTGAAAGTGAAGTACCTGTGACTATGTGAAGATGTCACTCTTGTGGGAAAGGCACAGCTTGACAGTAAAGATGTGCCATTTATTATGTGGGTTAATGTGTAACTTAATTTAGTGTGCAATAGATGAATTAAGAGGGAGAAAGAGCTAGAAATAGAGTTAGAAGCTCAATCTAATATATGGAATAGATGAGTCACAAAATCTACTTTTTTTATTTGTGCTATTCAGGAAGGTTTGGCAGGGTTAAAGTAATAATGAGGCAGTGCCACATGCGTCTTTGAGTGATACAGATACAAAAGTGTCTTATGCTGGCGTTATTTCAGTCTTGATCTCACTGTTAATATTAAAGGCGTTGCAGTGTGAAGGTTCATCAAAGACGAAACCAATTAGGAACGAAATGCAGGTTGATCTAAGTCAAGTATCTCAGAAAACCTAGAGGCTGGTTGACCAAGTTAGGCAGTTTTATGATTTCACTTAACATGTGAAGTCACTTACATGTTAGATTAAATGCATAATAGGCTACTTTTATTCAATTTAACATACAAGGGATACAAGCTGACAAATTTCAGTGTGAAACTGTGAAACCTGGTGAGCATGTCCAGTGAATATATATATATCCGGTCAATACAATATGTAACCCTTAAAATCCTGCATGTTTACACACCTGTTTGAACACTGTGTTTGCGCTAACAATTTCCTGTACACTTGCAAACCTGTAAGGTTCATAAACAATTAGTTTCTGCTCAATTTTTGTCGATAATTTTCCCCATTTGATTATTTGAAATGCCCTTAAAATGACACTGTTCAAGTATGTAACTTTTTAATTTAATAATCAAAAATTTTTACATCCGGCCACCACCATATAACCAGAGTTCATGTTTGTTTGGTGTTAAGTGGCTTTAAACATTCTATACAGCACACACTTGGAAAACGTCAGTCTTGTTTTAAAGCATGTGTTTCACTTAGAAATGGGGGAGATTCATAAAGCCAACTGGTGAAACTTAAACTTTACTGAAGTTTCCTCTCTTGAAAAGAATATGAACCTCAGTTTAGTACTGTGTGCCTTTTCTCAATGAGCGTGTTGTCCACCACTCAAACTGACTGGCTCTCTGTTCTCGCTCTCCAGTGGGTCCAACAGAGAGAAAATGAGCTGATCACACAGACAGAATGGGAGCAATTAGTGCAAACACACACTCTGATACACACTTTGTGCTTCTTTGCTCAGCCTGCTGCCCATAGTGTTATTTGTGGGAGAATCAAATAGAGGGCAGCCTGTTCTCAAAAGAGAGGTTAACTGTTTCTTTTAAAAATGGGCAAATAAAACAGTGAGCCCTTGTTCTGCTTCAGCCAATAAGGTCCTGTCTTTACGACAATCATAGTGTGCTGCTGAAGTTTAAAAATTACACTAATGAGAATTATTCTCTAAGCCCAAGTGCAGGTTATTGCTGCCATTACATTTTGCCCTCCCAAGTTTTTATTTGTCAAACACTTCACCTCTTGGCAAAGCTTTGGATGGTGACATCATCTCAATAGCAGAAGTGGATGTGATTAGGAGGGGCTGGGTTTGAGGTTAGATGTTTATGTGAATGGGTTATTGCAGTGCATGTGTAATCTCTGCCGTCCTGTGTCCTAGGGAAAACAAAACCTGCCTCCATATACTGCATAGTGTATTTTCAGCCCCAGTGCTGTACAATGAGCCAGTTAAACCTAAAAAAAAGCCATCCAATAATGGAGCTACACTGTCCCTTTGCTGCACAAGTGGCGTCACATATGGAAACGTGGAATGTTGAATGAGACTAGATAGCCACAGGCACCACAGTTGGCCTGGAATGTAAAATATAAAACATGATTAGAGAGAGTAAGAGGGAGGGTAAAGGAGAGCGGAGGACAAGGGGGAGAGAGCTGAAGTCATGTTTAGAATTAGGGTTAGTTGTGTTGAGGAGCTTATGCCGATATTTTTCAGGGCGTGAGAAACCAAAGCCATCTAATCCTAAGGCTCCTAATTCGTCAATGAGTACTGCTGTACTGTTGGAACCAATTAAAGTTCAACTCAGATTAACTAAGATTTTTGTTTTCTACATGATGTGTATCTGCTATGTTAATCTCTTGTCCTGTGTTCTGTTTGTTCTGTATTTATTTCTTAGAATGCTGTTCCTGGAGATTGATTGAAACCTTATTTTGACAGCATATCAGATCTTACATATAGCAGTAATGTCAGTATGCCTTCAAACCAAACAGTCTCACTTAGCCAGACAGCAACAAGCCAAAGACTTTGACCAACAACAGCATTAGCTGTCCTGCTAGAGTCTCTGTCTTATATAACCTACATAAATAGTCACATCTACTGTCATTTTGCACATTGACATCATCATTTTCTTATGCAATTTGCATAAAAGTTTGAGCAACTTAATTTTCTTAATGTCATTTTAAGTGACACTAGACTTTATCCATCCTGTTAGTTTCCCATAAGAGCAGACAAGCAGCTTTTGATACAAAAGCTTTGCACTCCATAAGGTTTTCAGTGTGATATTTGCAATTTCACAAAACTTTCATGTCTGAGTTTCTAAACAGAAACAGACAGCACACTCCTTTCTAAGACTCAGCATACACTGTTTGGAGATTCATATCTAATCTTTGTGGCTTTGCGTAGTGGGATCTGGGGCAAACTTCTAAGAGTGGACAGATCCACATATTTTACGTTCAGCCTCTGGGCAGAAACTAGATTTCACACTTCTTTGCTGTAAACTTTTTCATCTTAGATTTAGTCATCTTTATGATTTCCCTTCCTAAGAAAACATCTTTACAAGCCAAAAGCTTATTGGTGCACAAAAGAAACAGTCCAGGAACAGCAGGCAGATCAGGCTCTACATGTTATTCCTTCACATTCACCAAATGTAATATCTACACTTTCCTCTATTTCCATCTTAGCCTATGTCTTGCAGTGATTAATGATGTGTGTGGGTGTTCCCACTCAGTGACTTTTTAGGGAAGCCCCCTTTTTACACAACTGATAAGGTTACTTCCTCTTTTAGCCCCAGCTGAGCACCACCTCTGACCTGTAGCCCCTTGCAGCCAGGGGTCAGCCAGAGGTGTCAGGGGACATCGACCAGATCCCACTTCACTTGTCTGTCATGGTCTGTGATTTATCAGGCTCTGACATGCGTGTGTACACATGTAAGTAGATCAGTAAATTGGATCCCCTTTTAAATCAGAAACATCTTGAATGACTCTAACAAATATACCAGTGAAAAGTCAAGGATACTGTATAAGCAGCTTCAGTTTATGAATGCTTCTCTGTCTGCCCCCAAATCCACACAGGTAGTTTGTATTTTGAAAGACATGCTTATATGCTAACTTGTCAAATGAATGATTATTTTTAGCCCAAATACTAATAGACCACTTTTAGTTTCTAAATGGCCCTCTGTCCCACCTGAATTCTGTTTAGATAAGGATCGTGATGAGGGTTTCGTCAGAGCAACCAAACACATGGATATTTTTAACCCTGCATGCTGAACCCTGCAGTTACTTAAAGAAATATCAGCCCTCTGTTTCAATTGTGACACCAACACTTACAATAAATTTTATTCATCAGTCCCACCGTTTATTTCATAATCTGTTATTCCATGTTATTTAATTCTATTCTATGATATTTTTCATGTACCTCCAATAAAAGACCTGTGTGTGACACACAATCTCTAAAATAGGTAAGAAGAATAAGGTGTGTGTGTGGGTGGGGGAGGTTGGATGTGTAAAAACAGGTGTTTTTTAAGCCTTCAAGTGTGGAAAAGCAAGAGGCCAGGCCTGTGAGTAAAGGACCACATCTGGCCCACGGATTCCACAGATGTGAATGGGAGCAGGAACATGTGTACGCCTTTTGTTGTGTGAAAGACAGAATCTAAAAGACAGGAGGTCAGGATACCGTGGGTGTAATACACACCCAATGACAGCCTGGTCCAACACTGTACTATTGTGTGTACTATTGTGTGACTATCCACCCTTCAGCCTCCACACAGGGACTTGTGTGTGTATCACCTCCTGGCCCAAAATCAGAGCTCCTTTCTAGGCAGGGGGAAGTGTCTTTGAAGCCCTCTTTCCTTGTCTCTGATCCATTCACCCTGTAATGAATGAAGATGCTGTTGAAACAGGCAAAGCAAGTGTTGACCTCTGTGTGTGTGTGTGTGTGTGTGTGTGTGTGCGCGCGCTTGTGCTTGTGCTTGTGCTTGTGCTTGTGCTTGTGCTTGTGTGTGTTTGTGTATGTGTTTGTTTGTGTTTGTGCAGTCATGATTTTTTCCATCCGTTTACTGAGAAGCATACCGAGGAGGGGTAAAGCCGATTATGTCCTTCTGTCTTTCACACATTCTCTCTAGGGAAGACAAAACAAATCAGCACACACAGACCAATTATGTTCCAAGAATGTGCTTTTATCTGAGCAGAGAGCTGTGATAGAAATATGGCAACACACAAAGACAATTTCAAGGTCTAGATGCTTTTAATAGAAAACTGTTTATTGTTACATGCCAGTTGTTATATAACCCAGCAGTCACAATTTTCTCTAGCTTTGTCAAATGTGACCATCACTTCTTACTGTGAAACTTGAAGTGACTGTGACCTATAAAAATAAATAATCAGTAAAATGTTGATGAATGAAATGTTGAGAAAATTTACTCATGAAAGCTAGGCATAGTGAACGATGTGTTCTTAACAGGTTCAAAATTGTAAATGAAATCCAAATTTGATTCACAGTCTGCTGCTGTGCCATTGTTTGTTTGTTTTTTATATTGTTATTGAAGGTGAAACCCAAATATCTTCCATAAAGCAGCAATTTTTTCCAAGGCCTGGACATTTTTACACTAATGCCGCTACAAACCTTGTGTGAAAATATCACAAACTTAGACCCTTGCAGAACAAACTGTGCCATTGGGAGATAATAAGACATCACAAGAGCAACAAAGAATGCCAGTCTAGGCATGTGGGAAAGGCAGTGATGTGTTTAGTTTCACCAGCTTAAATTAGCCTCTTTTTTTTTGCACGTTTCACTTTGGATCACCAATCAAAGTTCTTATGATTATGTTACAATAGATTACAATTTGAGTGTTGATATTTATTTTGACAGCAATATTATTAAAGTCATATGTCTAGTAAAAACACCTGATTCAGAGTGACAGTTCTGTATAACGAAAAGTAGTTGCTTAATTTTTCTGACTGTGTTTTGACAGTATGTCCAGTGTCATTATGAGCAATTGCTTGGCTAGGCTAGGAGGAGTTGTACTGGTTTTGGAATATAGTTTGAGTGGGCCAGTAACAGCCGCAGGCTTTGGGCTAAGTTTCTCCAAGGATTATAGCTTGGGTTCCTACATGATATTTGCAGGGTCAAATTTGGAAATGTAACAGTGGCAAAAGAATAAATCCCTTGTGTTACTTGTCTTCCCCTGCCTCGCCACTTTTATTGTCTCAGAGATTCCTACCTCCACAGTTCCTCCTCAGTTGTATCCCTCTTCTGCATGACTCATTCATCTTCTGCTAAAGCTCTACTATTGTCAGTCCCTCCCCTCCCCTCAGCTTCCACTCTTATCCCCTCCTCATTGTCTCATCCTCAGCCTCTCCCAATACCAGAGACAAATGATGCGTATAGTGCTGGAACTGCTGGTGCTCCTGATATTAGTGGTGGTGGGGACAGGCCCTGGTTGGCTTGTGGACCAACATCAGGCCCAAATGACGCAGGCTGGGGTTCAGTGGTGAGGCTAGCAACGGGGTGGGACTGTGGGAACTACTGAGAGTGTGGTGTTGCTTGAATATTTGCCACAGCTTTGAAAGAATATGGCAGAATCTATTGAATCTAAAGAACATTTTCCAAAGATTTTACTTCATTTCTAGACATGTCTATTTTTGTGCTTAATATAGACTAAAGATTATTCTGGAAAAGGATACATCTAATCAGTGCCTGTTTGAAATGTGATGTTTTCCATGAACTGGAAATTCACTCTCTAATATTATTTAAAAATAAATCTTAACTTGCTCACGAGTATTTTAAGAAACAAAAGAGGAGCTCTGGGCCTGAACAGATGCTGAAGGATTCTAAACTGCTCAGACTTTAACTGTTTAATTAGCCTTTCTGGTATTGTAAGGTTTTTATTTTGAACCCTTTAATACATTTTATGTAAATGGGTAGAATCTAAAGACTGGAATTACATCAATGTGATGTTTTTAGTGAATCACACTACAGGGAGTCAGAATAATTATTTGCACACCATTGCTCACACCCCTGGAAACAGGGTCTTGCACACACACACCTGCCGACACACTCATTTTTCACACACCCTCAATCACAGAGAGAGAATCTCTCAGATTGGCTCTCACACCTCAGGAGGCGTGAGTCTCTCTGACTCAAGATGGAATGGAGCCACTTCTGAGAGAGCTATTCACTTTACATGTCATATAGCAATGCCTACTGCTCTGTTATTGAGGCCACTCTAGTCGTGTCAGCTTTTAAACATGGTGGGATATACATTGTGAGACAAGTCAGGGGAGTATGCATAAAACGAGAAAGTTATTGTGAGAAACTTTCCTCTATTTTGCTGTGAATAGACAGGCCAATGATGAGAGAATAATGAGAACAAAAAGAGATTTCACACAAACTCATGCTACGTTAGAGCTTCAGACCCATAACCCATGTTTATATGTTGTCAGTGTAATTTTAAGTAATATATAATGAGCTGCAAAAGCAGGGCCCATCACAATTATCACATTCCTGAGGTGACACATCAAAGAAAGAAGCTGAAACATATTTTATGCTCACAGACATGACTGTATGGGTATGTTTGTGCTTGTGTGAGTGAGCAGAGAGGTGTTGAAGCTTGTGTATGAACTGGTTGTCTGCCGTGCAGGTTCTTTGTAGTACTGGTGCTCTGCTAGAGGCAGCCATTTCCATTGTGTTGGAAAGGGGAGTCAGCACATATTATAAAAGTCAGATGGTGCAGAGAAAGTACGAGAGAGAGAGAGAGGGAGGTAGAGAGAAATGGACTTACACTTTTTGTATGAGACTAGATTCCCTTTGGCAGCACAATTCTGTTGAAGTGAACTGTTTTTTTTAATCTATCAATATGTTTTGCATTCATATGGCACTACTCTAGACTGTCTTAGAGATCAAGCAATGTTTACGTTGAGCAAATGTAATTTAATACAGTATCTGTCACACAGACTACCTCTCTTTTTTGTGCTTCTACACAGTTGGCACAGTGTTGCAAATCAGGCTTTGATGGCTAAAGTGTTGTCCACTGAAACACAGTGTTTGTGCAGCCATGTCAAACTGCTGGGTAAGATGAACAAGCTAGATCACACTAAAGTCTGCCTTTACACTCAGTCATAAGACAAACTAGTCGCTGCAATATAGTGCATTCAGCAGATATTTTGCAGTGAAGTAAACTCGCTCACTTGTTTGCAAATGGTCCTGATGTCATCATAACATCTAAAACTAGACACTGAATACAAACTGTGTCTGTACTTTGTGTCCACATAATAGTATATTGCTGCCATGTGAAATGTTGGATTGAGAGGCAGGTTTATTTATAGCTCACTTTGTACACAGAGGCAATATGCAATACATTTAAGCTGATATAACAAAGAAAAAAAATGATTAAAAAGAGAAGCTGTTATAAAAGAATTGAAAAACAGAAACAAAAGCAAAATAGGTGAATCATGAATGTAGATGTTCAGTCAAAGGCAGAGGAGAACATACATTTTTTTATTCTGGATTTAAAGTTGGTCAATGTCTGAGTAAGTCTTTTATCATCTGTAAATTAGTTCCAGCTTTGGTCACAGTGCATGTTTATGGTAAGCACATTAAGCCATATCTCACACAATTTACAATGCATGCAATGTTTGAAGGCAAGAGAAGTCTCTGCTGTAAAATGGTTCATTGGTTTTAAGATGTTCTGTTCCTTTACCCTCCTAAATTTAGTCTGCTCATTTTTTTTAAAGTTCACCCTCCTCTTGTGTCGCAGGGTGCTAGGAAGAAGAGTATTCAGAGTAATACGATGGGAATGATTTTTTCTCTCCTTTTCAGATTCCAATGAGAGGACACATTTTCCGGAAGCACATGGGAATGTCATTTTAGGGATAGTAGCCCATCTTTTCTCTTTTGGGAAAGAAGTTAGGGTTTCAAATGAGGAGGCTTTTTTCCTCAAGTTTCCTAAACTGCAGACCTGCACCAGTCATCTTTAATCTTTCCACTTCACTTTTCTATCCCCTCACCCCACGCCATCTTCCACTCATTTCCTCTGGTCTGGCAAAGGGCTTACCTCTGATTCTGCAGCCAAAATAAAGGTTAATGTTTGGACACCTAACAGCGTTCACCCAGATCATCTTGTTGCACTGTAACTAACAGCATGCTGGGGTTCTTACACGACCATATATTGAAGGTGGGAGAGCTATCATCCAGCAGAGAGACACTAAGAGGCAGAAAACAGCAGTCTGTATTCTCACCTTCACTTGTTACAAATTCTATCCATTTTAGCTAGAAAACAACATTTACAAATGGCTTAGAGCGGTTAAAGAACAAGATGTCAACTTTGAGTTATGTAATAATGATGTTATCTCCTCAACAGCAATTACTCTGACAACTGGCTGTCATGCTGAATAAAAGAGCAAACCGGGTGTTACATATTCTAATATATCTGTTATCTGATTTTATGACGGGAGATAAATTGAAGCCCTTGGACATATTTTTATTTTTAAATTTCATTTTAATTTAATTGTATTTAAAAAACAGTGTTTTGCATACACACTCCTCAACATTACAAATCCAGTTAATCAGCTGACTGGGTTGGGCTGACTGGGTTTCCAGAGGGTCCATTCAAAGAGGAAATACCACAGGTTCTAGATTGACCCAAGTTACATCACAAGACATGGTAGGAGATAGAGTAGATGAATTACCCTGCAAGGACAATTTCTATTTTAATTAATGATTTCTTGATGATTAATAATTTCATTTTAGTAAATTAGAAACAGTCCTCCCTGGCTATTTGTCTTTTTAGACCGGTCTTTTTACATTAGTGCACCAAACATTGGAACTTTCCCTCTGGGACCAATACTCAAAACACATCATTACATCCTTTTACTGTATGTGTTGGTAAGGGATGCAAAAGAAAACCGAGAAGGTGCAATGAACTGCATCCTTCTTGTTTGTTTCTTCATCTAGGGCTGTGTTTGTGTAGAAGAGGTCAGAGCAGGGGTTGTGGGGGTCCTGGGCTTATGGTGGTCTTTGACCCCTTCAGTCCTCTTTTGACTACCATCCTCCTAAATATGAACCCCATTCCAAACCTTTATCTCACTGAGTGTTTCTATAAACTGCAGCCTTATTAACTTAACGGTCATGTATCAAATTCAACCAACT
>JAPZDY010000023.1:8556367-8570925 GCA_029783645.1 Ctenochaetus hawaiiensis
TTGGATCTTTTGTCTTTTTTTTTTTTTTTTTTTTTTTTGTAAAATGCTCATTTCCAATTGATGAGTGCTCCATGAGCTGGAACAGAGGGAAAGAGGTCGGGTTGGAGAGGGGGAGTGTGCGTTCTCGCTTTGTTTTGGGATGTTGTGTGGGTTCGTTGTGCACATGTGTGTGTTTGCGTGTGTTTTGTGTGTTTCTCAGATGGGGGGAACACTACAGTATTTTCATCTACTTCTATTGATGGCTGCCAGAGGTTGAGAAGGGGCGCAGAGGGAGATGAAGGTAGAAGTCTGCATGAAGGGTTCTGTTTCCATGGCAACCCCCCACCCTCTCAGCGCACCTCTAAAAGCAGTCCTCCGTCAACAAATGTCCGTCTCTCTGGGCACGCTCGGAGGGGGGCGGGGTGGGGGCGGTGGGGTGGTCGAGGGAGCAGGAGGAGGGACTTAATAGGTTTTCTGGATAATTCCTGGTATCAGAAACAAGTCAGGTCATCACACAGGTTAGCAGCAAGGGAGAAGAAAAAACAGATCCACAGGCTATTACATGGTGGGGGTAAAAGGGGTGGCGGATGATGATGGTGGACACTGAGTGGTAATGAGAAGGGGAGTGGAAGGACAGGAGTGTGTGTCTGTCGTGTGGGTGCAGTATGCATGTTGTAAAATATCAGTTTGATTCTCTCAATATATTTCTATCTATATAAAGTCATTTCATACAAAAAAAATGTCCATAAATGATTATGTACATCTAGCTATCTAAAGAGAGAGAGTATTCTCTCTGTGCCACTGGCTTACAGTGATACTGGGATGGGTTTTAGCACTGGCTCGACTACACAGCTTCTCAGCCTAAGACTCCTCCTGTGTCCCCACAGATGCCAGCGACAACTTGGCTCTGTCTCGGCCCGCAGTGGGGCACTTGGTGTCATTATTTTCTGGCTCGTGCCTCTGGACGTGCATAGGCGAGGGGCAGTGCTTGGAGGGCGTGCCAGAGGGGTAGGGCACCTGTCCGTTCTTCTCGTCTGAAAAAAGTTGTTTTATTACGTCAAAGAAGTTACTCAATGGGCTGCCTAGGTACACAGACGGGAAGAAAAGAGGACAAAAAAAAGGGGGGAAGAGAGAAGAAAGAGAACAAACAAACTAATGAACAATGGGGTTCACAGGATAGAGACGCCGCTACAGGTAAGACAGAGCAAGCAGAGGCGGGGAGGAGGGCTGACAGACACAGCGAGGATGACAGTTGTTTCGGCAGCCTTGTTGGAACCATCCCATAAACCATGCATATGTCACAGCACAACCAATGAAAACACACAAGTAGCCATTCAATCTAAAAACGAGAAATTAAAACAAATTGTGGAGCCTTTGTGGACGGACACTGGAGAAAACTGCCTTATCCTTAACTGTGATGCAGAGAGAGTAAGCATGGTGCATCTTCTGTGTGAGCTGATGATCTAGCAAGTCTTGCCAGCCAGAAGGACACAGAGGATGGAAGGAGGACAATGAGAGACATTATTATAGCACTGAAGTGCAGCCTTAACTTTGTCAAAGCACGGATAATGGAGGCTGCCTGTCCTGTGGCGAGTGTATCAAGTGAGGCTCATCTAACAAAGTGAAGTTTGGACCAAAGTCTGCCTACAGCAAAGAGACGACCTCTGATCAACACATTTCTACACTTGAGCTCACAGTTTTACACTCCAGCTAACAATAAAACCTGGGACAACGACATCAAACACACCTGGAGGCTGCATCATCAGTGTGTCACCTCCTGGAAGTGAGAAAAAGTCCATGTGACTTCACAACAACAGAGTCAAAACTGTAGTGAGCTGCATGAAGACAGAAGTCTTAACTAGATGCTGTACGCTTCACTTGCTTAATAATACAAGTTCATTTATTCCTCATCGCTGAAGTATAAGCACAGTGACAGTGTGTGTGTGTGTGTATTTGTCTATGCATCCAATGGTATGTGTGCAAATAATCTTGAGCTGAACACACTCACTCTTTCTGTAGAGCCATAATGGATTTTCTACAGGTATGTTTAGTGTTAAGGACACAAAACAGGAGAAATGGAGGGAAAGAGGGGTTTGTGTTCTTTGTATTAAGGATTCAGACACACAAGGCACATTTCTGAGAACTATCAGTCACAAACATGACTGTTTCTGAATACTAATCAAAAGAGCCATTTGCAGAGTCCCATGTGTCAACTAATGTACCGTAAAAAAAAACATGGGCAGTGAAGAAAAGACACATGCAGGGCTGAAGATCATCTGTATTTCTACACTTAATAAAAGATTGCTGAACAGTGTGATTTCTGTCAGCTGGTTTGTATGAGACAAGCTTCAATTCTAAATCCCAGCCTGACAATATGATCAGTTTGTGAAACACTTAGATGCACACATCTGCCAGTGATTTTGGTTGTTTTCCACCAAGAAAATTGTACTTTTTTTAAAATCAACATTAAGCATTTTCACAGTGTTTTGGACCATTATTTTTACCCCAATGGAAGAATTCTTTGGTTAGTGTTTATTCTTTTCACATTGCTTTTACATTTATTGGGCTCAGTTGGTGCCCAACACAGCCTGGGTGCTACGCCTTAGCTTGAAAATAGTCAGGAAAACCCTGAATATGTGAAGACTGGCTGCAGGGGTCTGGAGATTAAGGTGAACGTGAGTGAATGTGATTTTGTTGTTGTGTTTGTTTGTGCGTGTGGACAAGTGTGACTGTGCCATGGCTGGTTTTATCTGCTCCATTATCCAGGGAGAAAATAGTTGCAGCTTAGCGTCTCCCTAATGTTGGCTCATCCCTCCTCGTGCGTGAAGAATGCCATATTTGTACACTTCACTAAAATGTGCACTTTAAAAATGGCACTAAACTGATGAGACTTAATGATGTTTGCCATTAAATTAAACAGAGACACCATCCTGGAAGTGAATGGCTCTCCTCCGTAGTCCTTAATTATGCTCGCTGCAGTCTTCTAAACTCGTTTTATTGTTCCACCTCTCCTTTGTCTTCCTAAGCTGGGCTCCCAGGTATGCTGCTGTTAATAGTGATTAGGAGACCTAAAGACTAAGACTTGATGGAGCCTTTTGTTTGACACACATTGGTATGCAAAGCCATTTCCATTCTTTAACACACCTAGTTGCAGTTTTCAAAAGTCCTCTGGTAAGCTAGCACCAAAGGTGTGTTAGGAGGTCAAAGGAAAGAGTGAGGTGAAAAAATGGCATTTAACAATGCTTTCACTTTACTGCTGAACACACTTTAACCAGTTTTAAGCTTTATATTACAGTGTGAGAGGACCTAAGCTTATAAAGATATGATGTTCTATGAAATGGCATTGAGTAGAAAAAACTAGCATTAAAATAATAGCTTTGATAGCAAATACAGATAGAATATTGTACTTATTATTTATGTTTTGTAGTATCTAATGCATATTCTGTTTCTTGAAGTGGTTCTCAGGTTATACACAGTAGTCTTACTCTTAGAATGCCATTTCTGCTGCTACAACAACCTTCAGCAGTCATCTAATCCAATGCAATTTGTTCTAATTTCACCGTCTCCACACCTCAGCCTGTTAATTAACTCTCAATAATATAAGAGATCAGCAGTAATTGGGGAACAAACACAGGCGCTGCAATGATAACAGGCTGTTAAATATCTCAACAGCTGTGATGACTAATGTTCATTTCTGGATGCTACACTGCATGAAAGCCACAGATCAAGATAAGAGCTAACATTTGGAACAACCTGTTGAGTTACAGAGTGCAGTATTAGGCTATAACGTTTGAGGGCTAAGTTCCATCAACCTGCGTTAGACATGGAACTGCAAATGGATTTGGAAAGACAAAGACCAAGAGTGTCACTGATGGGATGAAAATGACATCCAAACAAAACAGCACACCTCTTTGTGATAAAACGGTTGTACTTCAGGCTGCAGGTGTTTCCCTATCCGACCAGCAGGCGGCGCTGTGGTCAAGAGAATGGCGACTGAGACAGAGAGCAGTGACACACAAGGAAGGACATGCTGAGGGGAGGAGTTGGATCCTCGTTTCTGCCTTATTTTTACTTCCATCGTCAGTGCTGTGCGCCGGGTGAAGAGGATGCAGCCACGTTATGTAAAGAAAAGGCTTATCCACATCAGGCTCAGCATTAACTTTAACGAGAAGACGGAATATCAGTTCTCAGGTGATGAAACATGACGGTGATGAAGGCTGTCTGTCTGAGGTTTCTGTATGTGCTCGGTGCTTTTGGAAGAGCCAAGAGAAACTGGTGCACTGGGGGAAAACAGGGGGAGGGGGGTCCTGTTGTACAAGCACCCATGGAAAGAGATAGAGAGAGAGAGAGTGCGTTTTTCAGGTGTGGTGTGGCTATGCGCTGCAGTGCATTGTGGGAGTGCGTTGAGGTGCAGTGGTGTTGCCATGGCGACGAGCTCCGACAATCAGTCTTGGAAGTAGAAGTAACAGAATGCAAATCAGCTTACCCTACCTCTACTCTAATCTCCACTGCCAGGGCAACCAGGCAACATTTGACCCGCAGGTCGGTGCTTGAGAGCAACTCCCACCCTTTCAAGGCAGTGAGGCGCGGGCATGCAGAGGAAGCCGTTTTGAAGAAGCCGAGAGTGGATCGAGGATTTCAAGCACGGGCAAGAGGAGGGCAGGATTTAGCTTAGCTTCAGCGGTGAGGACGGTTCGTCATAGGATGGGATGGGCGGATGAGGCGGAGGGGGTTTAGGGTGAGGAGGTTTAGGAAAGGTTCTGAATTTTTCTTTTTTTTTTTTTTATTTTGAAAAGAGAAATTTTTCTACTCACCAGACAACTGTTGGACTCCCGGCTGGTCATGTGTGCTTAACAACTGGCTCTGAATCGTCTCCACCACTCGCTTAAAACGCCGGCTTGGTCCTAAACACAGAGTTCACAGAAAACAACACAGGAGGCATTGGCATGATCAGTTGGATTAGGCAGACAGGAGAGAGTGCAGAAAATATTTAGATGGAATAAATAAAGGTGGAAAAAAGTAAAGATGAGGAGAGGAGAAGCATGTACACCAAAGTGTGTGTTGTCAAATGAGAGCTGAAGAAGTTGCAGAAAGTGCAATGATAAACAGAGGTCTTGAGGAAAGCTACTGTAAGCTCCTGCTGTCTACCTGTTCTACACCACATGATCACTGTCACAGAATGACCGGCAGGATCCAAACAGCAACTATTACACCACATACAGCTCATGTATGCTCCCCACTTGAGTGTGCGTGTGTGTGTGACTGTAAGTAGTGTGTGAGACAGAGAGTGAAAGACAGCGTGCATCCGTTTCTGCAAGACTAAGCATGCATGCATGATTGCATAGTATGTAATCTTGCATAGGCAGCCCTCATCTCGCTACGCTGAGGGAGGTTTGGGCAAAAATCTTATGAAGCATACAGGAATGCAAGAAACTTTGAAAATCCTTAGGCAGCCTTTCTTTTTGGCAGCCGGTTTGAAAAACACCCACCTCTGGAAACAGCACTTCTGGTTTATTTGTTGGCTGGATACAAACATAGTTTAATTTCATTACTTTGAAGCGAGACGGCATCCCACTCGACATGGAAGGGACGCCTCCACATTTTTCAAAATGACTTGTGAGCTGGATTTTCCCATGATCTTGTGAGCCTGATGGGATTAAAAACCAGCTATTCAAAGTTATATAATGCTGTATGTTACTCTGTCCTCTGTGAATTGTCAAAGAGGGGGTCAAATCCTCCCCAAATTTAAAGCATCCGGACATATTCAAGTACAAAAACAAAACATGGGCCCCTGGATTTTTTTAGACATGAATTCCCTCTCTGATAAAGAGCACTCAACCAATCAGAGTAACAGGAGTGTTTGTGTGGGTTTCCTTTGGCTGCTTCCACAGTCAGGACACAGATTTTTTATTTATAGATTTTTTAATGCAGGTACTGTCACTTACTCATCCTGTGTAGAACGAGAGTTAAACTAGTACAAGTAAAGTAGGCCAACACACCTTCACAGCAGAGACGGAAGGGAAACTCCTCATGCCTGAGTGACAGAGTTCTCATGTTGATGCCACTTGCAAGTATAATACCCACTCGTACCCAGTATTTTATGTATACTGTGGATTCTTATTTATTAGTGGGCCTTTCCTTATACAAATTCCAGCTCAGGAGGTCAGCACTGTCCCAGTACAGAAGAGCTGTGCCCATTGTAGGTCGTAAAAAAACACTGCTTTATATATAATCTGTCAAAAATAAATATAATGTTCCAGTTATTATAATATTATGTTGGACTAAATAACAATATGAGGCACTAATTTTGCATATAATCAAATTTGCTAGGGTGGTCACATATTGGCAAGAACTGATAGCTAGTTTAATTGGCTAGAATGGTGCCCTTTGCCCCTAAGTTCCACTCTGTATGACTGTGATGTCCTGTGTGCATCAAGCCATTTGCCCAGTGCATGCTCGATAAGCATGCACAGAGAACAGAGTAGATGTTTGTAACTCCATGTGTCCTGACCTGAGAGCAGGGTGAAGGTGACAGAGTAGATGCCGTTCTCCTTGGTGGCGGCTGTGCTCTCCGTGTAGGTGATATCCACTTGGAATTTGACCGGCTTCTGGAAGACTGTGGGGCCCGCGGTGGACTTGTACTCTGCTCGGAAACTGGTCTGAGAGATCACGCTGTGGCTCAGGCTGGGAATCTGGGAGAGAGAAACAAGAAGAGGAGTCAGTAAAGAAAAAAAAAATGACAAAGAGGCAGAGATTGGAATGATGCTGTGTAGTAAAAAGATGCGAGTAACACACAGGGAGCAAGCTGTTTAATTTTTCTCACACACCTTGCAGATGACAAGGTGAATAAACCCTCATTAAAATACCCTCCACATACTACCGAGCCACAGTTGAAACTCTAAGGAGATTAATGCCTCGGGGAACAGCCATGCATGCCAGGGAGACTTAAGCTAATGTAATCTTGAGTCATCCAACAACATTGCACTCTCCCTCTTTAAATGAATTTGTATGCCCAATGAACAGGTGAGCTCTGAAATGGTCACGTTTTCGCCATAGTGCTGGAGAGGGTTTGACATTCCATTAATGTGAGTGTGCTGAGAGGTATAATTCCACTGATTCAGGTGCCAGTCTCCTGTCTGGAATACAAGCTAACATAACCCAGAGGAGAAAATAGCTACCTACAGGGATGGAGAGAGAGATTTGACATTGACCTGCTGGCAGAGTTTGCATTTACTTAGACTTTGTTAAATCTAACTGGGGTGAGGATAGGTTCTGTTCAATTATGTACACCGAATATCAAACACCACTGCTGACTGTTTGTAGATACAGATTCTGCTACGAAAACCCCGATGCTGCCTGCATTCCTGCGTGTATTTGTACATTAATACACCACACACACACACAAACACGATCTACAGCATTTCTCAATTTCTTGCACTACACATCTGAGTATTAACACACACACACACACACACATGCTCAATACATGGTATTGAGAGCAAAGCATCTATATGCTAATGATCAATGGTCTCTCTTGATTTTCTATTGACCTCAAGTGAGTCTGCAGTCAGAGAGAAAATAGAAGCACTGAACACAAGCAGTTTACTGAGTTGCTACATTAATCAGAAACATGTTAGCCAACACTTGGAGAGGCTGCCTCGGAGCACAGCCAATCACCAGTGCTCTTAGAAAAGGCACCATCCTGCGTTATAGAGAAGATTCTGCTGTACACACACTCAGGTACAGAGGGAGACATTACATGGCAGAAAGGAGGCAGAGAAAAGTAAAAAAAGGGGGGAAAGAAAGCGGGCTGTGTACCGAGAGAAAGGCTTGAACGATGTCTGCCTTGATGGAGCTGAGTGGCTTGTCTTTGATGACAATGAAGATCTGCTCCTCTTTTTCCAGGTTGATGAAGTTACCAAACCAAGATTTTTTGGCAAGTCTGTGGGGAGAGATAAGAGGAAATAAAGAGGCACTTTGTCAGCTGGTCATGGTTCAGACAGACAGCAGTTTAGATTTTTTACCGCTCTAAATGTCTCCTAGAAAGTGTTTGTCTCCTTTCCATCATTTTTTTCCTCCCTTGTTTTACCAACCCACCCATCCATCCATCTATCTATATCCCTGTGCAGCTCAGGGGAAATGGAAAGGAGCAAACAGAGGATACCTCGAGGGAAATTAGCTAAAACTATGCAGGGGAGGAGAGAGAGAGGGAGATTTGAGCCTGTCTGTGAACACAACTCAAGGTTCTGGAGGGGCAGAGTGAGAATTCACTACCAGCCTCAGTCCAGGTGTACCTGCACCCACTAATAAGCCATATGGACACCTGTTTTCTTGCATATTAATATTTCATGAGACTCTTGAAGATGTCAATGGATTTGCAAAACTCTAACTTCAGCATTAAGAGAAACACACTCAAACCCCTTACTCTTAAAATAAATACTTATCATTTCAACATGAATTCAAACCCTACAGCATGTTATTTTGTCTTAAAGGACTTCAGCAGTGAGAAGGCTACTGTGTGACTGCTGTATGCTTGTGGTGAAGCTCAGCTTGGAGAAGATCTTTTCCAGGGGTCTCTCCAGCTCCTTACAGCCAGGATGTTCTTCCAATCCAGACAGAGATGGCCGTGCCAGACAGTCAGCCAACCAACCAAACAGGCATATCTAGGCCAACCTTGAGTTATCAGGCCCCTGGGACTTCAGAAACATCACACGAGCTACCTTTCCTGCCTCATAACCAACCAACTACCTCCTGCTACGGTGCTGCTTCTCCATCCCCCGAGCAGACCTGAGGTCATTACAGGGAACTCAGCGGGTGAAAATCAAACATTCATGGATGTAATGCTTTCCAAAACATCATGCTATCGAGAGTGAGCCTGTTCGAGACCAATAACTGAGGGACTGACAGGCTATGCATAGTTATGACGGCAGTGGAGGCTTCAAAAAGTTCAGTGTCTACTCACTCCGGGGAAGACTCTGGTGTGAGGCTGGACATCTCCTCTTGTGTGGGAACTGTGGAAGCAGGGTCAAAGGTCAGACAAAGGTTAAAGGCTATCTAGTAACAAATTACTGTTCAAATTTTGTGAGATATAAAATTCACAAGATATTTTAGTGTTTAGCATAAAAATCTTGAATCTCAGACGTCGGTACCTTGGAGTTTCCTGCGGTGGAAGCGTGGTGAGCCCAGGAAGCTGTTCTTGATGGAGTTGAGGCGCGTCCTCCAGGGCATGCCTCCGATGGAGGGGCTGGGGGGCGGCGTTGGGGTGGGGGTTCCAGCCGGGCTGTCCTTGGGAGTGTGCACTGGAGTGCCCTTTGGGGTAGGGAGGGGGCTGCCTCGAGGGGAGGGGTGAGGGGTAACCTGTATGAGGGGGATAGATTTGGGTGGGTGGTCAGTAAATGAAGAAGGCACCGGCGCCACAGGGTGAAAGTGGTGCAGCCGGATGGGCGACAGGGGCACCGCTGGGCTGAAGGGCACAGAGAGCTGGGGGTTGGCGGCAAAATGGGAGCGCCGCACCTGGGGGCTGTTCGGGATGGAAGCATTGGAGATGGGGGATGGGGAAAAGGGGGAGGATGGAGAGGACGGAGAAGTCGGGGTAGGGGGCACGGAGGTGGAGGGTGGCTGTGGTGGGAGCTGGCAGGGATTGGAGGACTCTGATTTGGCTGCGGACGCGGGGTCTGGGGAGCTCTCGGGGAGCGGGTTGGACCGTGTGGCTTGGAGGGGTTTGGGGACGACTTTGGGCTTGGCGGGAAGAGTCTGCGTCTTGCTGAGTGCTTCTGGCAGGGGCTCGCTGTTTGGAGCGAGCGAGTTGGGGGTGGAGATGCGGGGACCTGTGCGATTGGGGAGGGGCTCGGGGGAGGGGCAGGGGCTTGTGTTAGGGGACTGCGTCAAGTCCGGAGACTGAGGCGGCACACAGAACTTTCTGACAGGCTGGAGTTAGAGGACAAAGAGTAAGGACACACAGCACAACACAGCCAGGAGCCGGAGCAGGTGGGGGGAGGAAAAAGAAGAGAAAGAAAACACAAGGGGACACATGCAGGCACACACACAGGTAGAAAAAACAGGAAAGAAGTGTGGCAGATCAAACAACCACACAGCCAGAAGCAGAGGATAGCCAAAAAATATAGAGGCAGGTGAGATGTGTACATACACGGGAGAGATGAAGGCATTGCAAAAAAAACAGAAAGACAGAAAAGAAACATGCAGTTAGAGCATTCAGCGACTCATGTCAAAAACAGGACACAAAAAATCAAGTGGAAACAACGAAAAATAGCAAGCGATGCACACACATTTTTTTAAAAGGCCAAAGAACAAAACATATAAAAGGACGGATTTGACTTGAATAAAACATACGGGGCTCTGCTAGCGGTGACAAGCAAGCACACACAGACAGGTGTGAGAGACACGAGGCCACCTGTGAGGACAATTTGCGCTGTCTCAGTAACAGGAGGAGCACCATTATGGCATCTCAGTAGTAAGAGCCAGTTTCCAGAGAGGTTTATTGATCTGTTTTATTTGTAATGGTGAAATTGCAGCCACAATGGTGCACTGCTAAACTATTTCACATTGGACGCCTCCCCTTTTCTTCCCGACATGTATCTGTGAAAATAACCCCTCACAGAGCCTCTTGCTGAGAACACAATCCAGGCTTTGGGTAGGTCTGAGAAATCAATTTCCCTTTCAGATCAGCCTGAAAGAACCTGTGTGGCGCGAGGAGCTCGTCTTAGGATCCTGGCTAATCTCGAGCCCTCTCTGGTTAGTCAGCTGGAAAAGTTTACTACAAGCTCCCCCAGCTCTGAGCAAGAAAAAAGTGGGATTTTCTGAAGCATTCCCTGAGCTGGATTTTCACAGGGCTCAGGCCACAGAAAACAGAGAGGAGGATAATAAGCAGGAGGGATGGAGAGAGAAGAGGCTTTGGGGAGGAGAAAGTTTGCTGTGCTGTCATATCTCCTCTGTAAGTTCATCAGTATGTTACCAGAAACATCCAACTCTATAAACTCAGTGATGACTCATGTTAAGTCTGATCTAACAGCAGATATGAAGAGCTCATCACAGTGGATCCGTGCTTCTTTAAAACACAAAGGTAAATCTGAAATGTGAATTAAAACCTAAGGGCTGAAAAAATCTACTATATCTCAGTCTTGTAATAAAGTGGAGCAGAAAAACAAGCATTACAAGCCTAGAAAATAGAGATATTGTATTTACTTTCACTGGGCGCCTTGTTAAAGGTCAGAATCTTCCACACTGTAGCTGCAGTGCCTGTATTTTTTCAGTCTAGCAGACATAAACAGCAATAAGACGGGATCGGCAGCATCTCTGACGGTGAACAACTAGATACCTGAGAATGGGGTCAAGAGGTGTATGTTGCATGTGTGTGTGTGTTTGAAAAGTGCGCAGAGGGTCATAACTTACCCGTGGGCTGCTGAGGGGGCTGGTGGAGAGGCCAGAAGAGGCTCCACTAATAGATCGCGACCTGTGGCACACAAAACATGCAAGAACACACACAGGGGCAGAGATACATAAAGAGATCAACATGTGCGGCTGTAACATGTTTCAGTGAGCAAAGGTGGAGGTGACAGCTTGGAGGCTACATGGTGCACACAGTTAGAAAACACTACAGCATGTGTCACCATCATACTAAGCACAGCGGCTGCTATCAAGCCCTTTGCAAACACAGCTATACACACAAGGAGGGTAAAAGCATTGCAATACAATAACAGCACTAACTTGACAACAGACATTACTATCATCGACTTTAAGCAATTAGTCAATTTAGCGCAGACTTTGGTTTCAAATATGTTGATTTGACTGCAGCTTTTTCTGCAAATCTATAGACAATTCCCACAAATTAGCATTCAGTTTAGCTTTGCTCCCCGTCTGTAGTTTGCTAATAAATCAGACGTGTTGACTTTTAGGCCTTTTTTCATTGGATCAGTAGAAAATATCTCGAGGGGGGAAATGAAGTGGGACATTTGGCTGAGTGCCATTTGTCATGTTTTTTTCCCCCTGCAGACGCCGTCAATAACCCCTGTGAGCTGAGCCCTGCTAAGAAATGAACAATCAGAGGACAATCTGTCTCCATCAAGCGCTCACATGTGTACACACATACACACCAACACGCGGAAAACAGGGCCTGTCAACGCTCGGAAACACCAGCTGCTCACTGTCACAACATTGCTCCTTTTTGTCATTCAATCTATTAATACACCCTCTTCTTTTTCCCCCTCTCTTTCTCTCTCTGTTGATGCATTTGTGAACTTGTGGCCAATTGTACAGATCTCTTGTCTCTCCTTTCAAGTGATGAAGGAATGAACAATACAACTAGAGTTTTTTTTTTCAGCTGGCCTGGTTGTAGAGGAAGACCTCACGGACAAATGTGATGGAAAAATGAGGGGAGCTAAGCAGTGATGGAAGAATGAAGGATGGGAGGCAAGGATGGATAATGGAGACTGATGTTGGTTCCTGATGCTGGAGCAGTCCCACGGGACCACAGAGGCATCCATACATGCACACAGCGCTGTGTACACAGTTACAGCTAGTAACAATACAAATGATCCTGCTGCTGTCATAATAACAAGCTTTTGATTAAGATCTCTATGTATCAATCTTCTACAAAAAGGCTGAGACACTAATTTATCTTCAGTCATTCACTCCCTTTAAATCTGAAACTACCTAAAGAAAGAACTGATACTAGAATACTTCTCCTGAGAGACACCGACACACAAACAGGAGAGAAACAACACCAACAGCAGCCATGAAAGAGAGAGGAAAATATAGGAACACCCACACTCGAGCTATTTTTGCAACTCTCTCACTGCCCCTTCTGCAAGTGCATTTATTGCACACACTCATGCACACATGAGTAGGCGATGTTGAGACCACGTTGGCTCAGAGTTCTTGTTTAAGAGAGCAGCTGACCAGACACTTGCCATCATTTACATTGAGGCCGTGCAGTCCGCTGGGACATGTCCACGGGTGCTCACTGCGGCGCCTGTGTGCACTTTATTCAAAACATGGCCAAAACGAAGCGTCCTCTGCCATTATGAGCATATTGTTAGAGGCACTCTGCATCTGTCAGTGTTGGACCAGCGAGTCTGTAAAGCTAATGTTACAGATGGCTCTGCTGTACAGTAATGTGCTGTCACAGGCTCACCCTTGCCTTGGAGAGCCGATGATTTACTGTTGACGAGTGTTTTATTTGGAGTGAACTGCAAGCACAATCAAGCATCACTTTACTATCCATTATACATTAACAATAGGAGAAGCAAGCTGAACCCGCTGTGCTTCTGAGAGTTCGTGTGTTCTCTCACTTTAGAGGGTCAGTTCACAAAAAGGGTGCTCTCTTGTAGTGTCTTGTCATTACATAGGTTTTATTTTTATTTGCCCATGTTTGGAGAGACCTACTTTTGCCTCAAAAATCAAAAAAATGAAAGTGAATGTAACTTTACTTGTTGTGCTCCCAGCATTTGGAATTACTTTCAAAAACCCCAAAGCAGCTGATGTTTCAAAAAACCACATCCTGATTACTTTTGATGATCCACAGAATACACTGTCAACAGTTTTCAAAGGGACTACTTTGTCAACAGAAAGTAGCTTTGTCTTCACTAAAGACACTGAGCAGTAGAGATGGAATGGTGCTACGTACATGTTATTAAATGCCTGACTTAACTACTTCAGTAAATTTAGAGGTGCTTTTATTCCAAAGTATTTCCATTTTATACTTCTTTTATGTTAAGTAGACTTTAGAGACAACCACTGCACTTCTTGCTCCACTACATTTATTTTACAGTTAAATTACATTTCAGATTACAAGTCTACACTCTAAACCGTACTTTAAAATGTGTTGTTCTAGATTAAACTTCAAAATTGTGTAAATCAATCAAAACTATCTCTATATCTGCCTGAAACAACATTAAAAATAAAAATAATAATAATTAAGTATCTGCCTTGAAAATGTCTAAATAAAGATAAACATATTTTACTGTTAATTCCTGTACACCAATTAAAGTAAATTTTTGAATGCAGATCTTTTACTTGTAATGGAGTATTTTCATATTGTGGATAGTGATAGGAATCTAAGTGCTTATTTGCCACCACTGGTGAACAACACAGACAAATTGCATTTGTCTCATTGCATAAAAGGATATCCGACCTACCCCTGATGGGGTAACTATTAAATGTTATATTTGCACCCATAGATGTGTGTCCAATGACATATGCCTGTTCTTTATATGTGTATATGTGTGTGTGTGGCTCCCTGTTCTTGTCTTTCTATTATCCATTAGTCCTCGAGCTAACATTTCCTGTGAGCCTGTTTTGGAGTGGGGCCCGTGTCCTCAGCGTGTGACCACCGGCTGTGTCAGAGACCCATCCAAAGCACCCATGGGGGTCTAATGTTGGGCTGTGGGGGATGGAACAAGTACAAGAGGTTGTGGGATGAGGGCATGGACTGAAATAAAACGAAAAAGTGAGGCAAAATATTACTGATGGTGCCAAGAGTCAAACGGCAAGTGAATAAAAACTGCCACAGCCAAAACACAATGCGACTGCCCTGCCAGTGCGATTTAAGTGGAGAAAGTTCA
>JAPZDY010000023.1:8571025-8586817 GCA_029783645.1 Ctenochaetus hawaiiensis
AGTTCAATCTCTCTCTCTCTGCCTCCTCTATATTGATTTTGTCCTGCCAATGGAGTTCTTCTATGTGGAGTAGATATTCATATAAATCAACACACTGTTTAAATTTATTTCCTTTGCTGAACCCTGACAACTCCCCGAGGACTCAGTGCATTAATATTCACAGCTCAGCTCCTCAAATTTCTAAATGTAGTAAAACCCCTGCAGTTTCTGCTGTAGAGATCAGTGTTAAAGGTGCTTTATTTGTGCTCATTTGAGCCTCTTAAATAAATTAGAGTCAATAATTAGCATGAGAGCCTGACTTATTAAGACTGCTCCGACTAACACAGCACATTTAAACAGCATGAAGCAACTAGAGCAGCTCCGTGAAGGAGAAAAGAAAAAAAAAAATTGATATTCTTTTCTTCACACTGCAGCACTTTTCCATATTTCATTTACATATCATTAACCTCCCTTCATTTCTCTTGGCATGTTGTTAGGATTTAAAATTAAATCAGTGGGATTTCTTGTGCTTTTAGTTTAGCTTTAAACGTCTTTTAAGATTCTTTTGGGTGTATAAAGACTGAACTGGGCATTCTCATGAAGATGTCTCCATGTGGTTTTCTCTGCAACATGGCTGCTGCAGCATTTATCCCAAATCTCTTCAATTATACTTCAGCCTAATCAACAATAACATCTATTAAAATGCAGCCTGGGCAGTCGGTGGGATTGAAACTGCCTACATTAGATATGTGAGGCAAACTGCAGGATAAGGACTGAGGCATTTTTTGTGTAATTTTAGATAAAACTGTTTCCCCTGCTTTTCCCCATTTACACTGGTGGAAATGTATCCTGTCAAAACACATGTTTCAAAGTCAGTCCTCTCCCTGACACCCTCTGATCTGAAGTTCTATGAATCTTCTGTGCTGTCGACAAAAGTTTGCTGTCGGGGAAAGATAAGGTTAGGCTCAGAGGAAGTCAGTCAAATCCTTGGACGTTATTCCGCCACATATGTGCTTTCCCAAACACCATCATCTAAATAAACACACAAGCGCGCACATGATCAAATGAAGTGCACACAAGAGCGCGATAAAAGGCAGAAAAAGTTGAGAAAACACAACAACATCCAGATTCACCGAGACTTTGTTACCAACATCTCTTTCCCCCCACTGCTGGCGAGCGTAGTGCAACAGAGAGATCTGATTTGATTTTTTAAGCAAAAAGGGGCTGTGGTATTGGACCCCCCCCCACCCCACACACACACATCCAACCAACCACAGCTAATAGGAAGCCAGACAGAGAGAAATCTAGCAGCATTTCCACATTAGCATAGCAATTCCACACGAACAGAGGGGGGTGTTTGGGAGTGAAGGTCAGCGGCACATGTGGGACAACAGGAGAAAGAGAGAAAGAAAGAGACAGAGATAGAAAAAGAGAGCAAGAGAGAGAGAGAGAGATGAGGAGATATGAAAGAGATTTAGATGGAGGGGTAAAAACAAACACACTGACTTAAAGGAGCACAGAAGAAAGATGCAGCAGAGATTCTCATAATAACAGTGGCTGCTGATATATGCAGAATCCAGACACATACATTTTTTACAAGCTGTCATCTTTTTTTTATCAAGATTTATAGGAGTAAACCTAAAAATCGTGTTTTAAAGAAAGGTTCAAAATACCAATTACAGCTCTTTTTATGATAAACATCATTCAGTTGTGTCTGATTCAGGAAATGGTCTTGATTCTGTTTCGGAAAGTCTTTTTAACGCTCATAAAGTCATTGCAAACTGACCTATTTTGGGATTCTAGGCTTGACTGAAACAGATAAGTCAGAGTGAAGGGCAGAAGAAGACAGCTTTGAAACTAATGCAACCTTTAAATAAAGAAGAAATAAGACTTGGATCGCCTGAAGGGATGAAGGAGCGGAGTCGAGGCGATGAAACACAAGAGGATGAATCCTGAGCTGAAATTCGGAGGTGCAAGAGGATGGAAAGAATTAGGTGAAAGTGTTTGGAGGTGAGAACTCTTGCAATGGATTTCAAACTTCCACCAGTGAAATGACATTGGATATATATTCTAGACATTTGTTGTTGACAAAGCACCATGGTCAGAAGTTAACGCATCTGACATTTGGATGAATATTCAAGTTTATAACTAAATTTATTTTATCTATGTAACATATATACTCGCTGCCTCTGCATTTACCTCCCATACCTCTGAAAGCTCTTTCCAGCTTTCTGCCAATCGGCCTATCATTAGGCAGATCAGGTTATCACCCCCCTCAGATTCAATCTCTCCCGCTGTCACAAATGTCACCGCCTCTGAGGGGAAAATGTGTGGCGTGAGGATATATTGCTTGTTGAAATAAGATGAGGAAATAGATTTTAAATCAGTCGCTGTGCCTCGTGGGCATGCGGTTCTGGCTTGACTTGAACATTTCTAAAATAGAGATCCAGAGACATGTTCTCCATGTGGGGAAAGTAGGACACAGTATGGGTGAACTGATTATCAATGCATTCAGATTATAAAAAGAGGAGATAATTGAACTAACACAGGAAAAAGGGGGGGTTGTAGATACGAAGGCTCTGAATTTCAAGTTAAGAGAGTTAAATCAAACTTTAGGAACAGCTGTTGACTCTGTTTGACCGAGCTTCTTTCATTTTTTAGATGCTAAGACCAACTTTGATGCTTCTACCTGCTGCATATGTAATTGTGTTCTTTTGACAGAAAGCACCACTGCATCTTTCCCCTGCCATGGATGTCCCCTCACACAGGGTGAAACACAGAGCAAGAGGAGGTGAAAAGGGCACGTGAATACCTTTCTTCTTTGCTGTATTTTGTACTGGCATCAGGAATATCCAAGCTTTTACTGTACACTGATTTACTACAGTGAGACAGGAGACAAAGCGAGCAGAGCGTCAGTCTCTATTTATGTTTGTCCACAATCTAACCTGCTGACACCCAGAGCAAGACTCGCTGTCAGACCTGCTGAAACACCACTGGGCTGTGAGATCTTCAAACACACCCACACACGTTTACACACACACAAAGAGCTATGTCTGTTTCTTCTTGTTTATTTGAAAATTGCATTGATTTTTCAGAACTTTTCCATTTAACCTCCACACGTACCTCTGTCCGTGCTGTGTCATGTCGATCGCCCTCCTGGCCGGTACAGGTGAGCCTCCATCTGTGACGCTGAGGACCTCCATGGACTTCCTCTCTGGCCTTCTCTTGCCATGACGGTTCAACATGGGCGAGTCCACCCGCTTCCTGGGAGGATCTGTGCCGAACAAGCGAGACCGATCGATTCAGAATCAACACGTGGTTTCTGTGGGCGTTAATGTGTGTATTCCTGCACACACACTGAGTGGTTTTTAGCATTGTTTGCATATGTGTGAGTGTCTGAGTGATGCTTAACTCTGTTCACATCGACATTTTCACTAATAGTGAATAAGCAATGGTTTCCTCCCAGACCTTGAACTAATGGCCACTGTATTGACTGTATCGCTCTCAGTGAAGAGGGAGTCTATTCATCAAAATGTTGGTATCTCACAGCAGATACACACACACACACACACACATTTGCACATAATACTCCTCCTATCGCTGAGCTCTTGTCAGGAAATAACTCTGGCAGAAGTCTAAGTAGAGCATCTCTGTTTCAGCTCAGATTTCTGTGGGTGGAAATCTGTGCTGAGTTGTGGTGCGCTACGAACAGGAGAATGCCTTTTTTTATGTGTTAATATCTGATCCGAAGTAGTCGAGCCGACAGTTTTTCAAAAAAAGAGAGAAAAAAAATCTCTGGCCTATTGGCACCTTCTTTTTTTGCTACTATATTTCAATGAGAACATTTCAAGCTTGTCTATAGTCAATAAACAGAAGGCTGTTTTTTTTTGTTTTTTGTTTTTTTTTTACTGAAAAGCCAATCCAAGTCTACTGGAGCTGATCCAATTTCTTCTCAGTAAAGAAAAACAGTGCAAAAGAGCTCAAACACTCTGAGCATTCATGAGTTACCGGCTTGGAGTCCTTATACCTGCCAGAATTGAGAGGTTTTGTCTGACTAGACGGCTGTCTATTCAATAATTCAAAGATATACCCCAGCCACATGGTAGAATTGTTCGGATAAATTGTGTGCTATATTGTGTTTACTGATTTATATCTCTTTTTCTGCTGTGATATTCTCTTTTGACATTTTTTAAATCATATTTTATTGTGTAACATTATTTGTCTGCAGTCGGAGCCTCACCAATCTCGTTGCGAGGGGGAAGGTTCTGGTCCTCCTGACTCGGATACCTTTCTTTACGGTCCAGTAGCAGGAAGTAGATCATCTTTTCTTGGTTGTCACTGCAGAGAGGAGACGTGAACAAAACTAGTGAGATTTCCAGAAAAGAAAATGTAAGGAGGAATCTGGGTCATCCTCAAAATAAATATTTACATTAGTGAAGCATTCATATATAAAGGAGCGCCAGCATCTGCAAGAGCTCAAAATGAAACTGAGACAGACATTAAACTGCTGTAAAAACCTGCAGGATGATTAATGCCCTTTAATATTTGTGGCTTCTTTGTGAAACAGTTGCTAAATAGCTTCCATCATTAAAACAAAAGTTTAGTTTTACAGGTCATTAAGCCATCATAAAATATTCTGCATCCATTTTTTTTTCTCATTTTGCAGAGTTTATGAAAGTCTCCAAACATTATGAGTTTGTCCTTTCCTTTCTTTGTAAATCAGGGAGCCTAATATCTTTAGCCTCTGGGCCAAGCTCTCTGTGCAAAAGGCCCAGGGATTGGCCCTCTGTAATAAAGACAGATTGGAAAGCAGCAGGAGGCAAAGAGACAAGGACCTGCAACTTCAGCTAAAATGAACCAGGAGAGAGGAAAAGAGACTGCAGATTTTCCTCCAGTCCAGCCCTATTACAGGACGCTCCCAGGAGAAAGGAAACACGCTGGAAAAAATGGAAAGAGGGGGAAGAAGATAGAGTAATGCTTGTTTGGTACTAAGTCATGGAGGCAGGGCAAATTGTAAAACAGAGGGAAAGCATTGTGAAAATAAACCAACATCTGTCTGCACATTTTACTAAAAACTGTATGGTAGGTATCCTCAGCATTAACATATATACACTGGAGCAAAAATACAACCAACATATACAATATGAGCCAGGAGCCTGTTGGTGGTGCAAGCCGGGATCAGTGGGGGGGGGGGTGTATCCGGTGGTGAGCCGTGTAAGCGCTGTGTGATAACAGTTATGTGATCTATAGCTTCTGACATCTACAGTGACAGCCTCACGGGATTTCTTGAAAGCCGCAGAAAAACCAAGGCAGGGTGTGTGTGTACGAACAACACACACCCGTCCCTTCCGTTCCATGACCGTCACACAGCCCCTTCCTCTTCACTCTGTCCTCAGCTGCTGTTTTTTTCCTCCTCTTTAGACATTCTGCTTTATCTTTTATCCACTATCATCTGTTTTTCTCCCCTAAATTAGACCTTGTAATTAACCACATCCTCATTCTTTTCTCCTTCCTCTCTCTTCCTTTATCCCCTCCGTTCACTCACTCATCTGAGAGCAGGTCTTTCAGCAGTTTGTTTTTGTCTCTGAAGCAGCCCAGGGAGTGCATGCTGTCCAGAACGTCAGGGTCTATGTCGTCGGCAGAGGGCAGGCTGCGGATGGTCACCTTCCTGGGCACAGGTTGCTCTGGCTCCGGTTCATTCTTCCCCCCTCTGAGAATGCAAGGGAAACAACAGCACCGATAAAAACACTGTCCACCATTTTGGTCCCTACCACTGCAATAAGTAACTTTAAATACATTGACATAAACATTTTCATGGAGCTTATATTGCTTATAAAGCTGTAATAGATTTCCCTCTGCAGATTTACAGATTTAATGGCTACTTAAACAGAGAATAACAGTGTATTTAGCATTTTCAGTGTTTGTTTGCCGCCTGATTATTTAAGGCACTGTATTTACCTGTGTTCACATTATGACACTTTCATACTCATACATTTCCTCAGGTTTAGTCATGAAAGCCTCAGAGGGTGAACATGGGTCATCATGCCTCCCTAGATGCAGACAGACATCTGAGTCATGTTGTTAAGTTTTGCCATCTTCCTCCCTCCTTCTGGCTTGTTTTCCAATCTTAACTTCATTATTACCCCATTCTTTCCAAACACTCTCCTAGTTACGTCTCTCCTCTCTGTCTCTCTTTTGTCTGTCTGTACCGAGGGAGGACGTAAGCAGGACCTAAAGTACATTTCTTTTTAGATCTTTGGGATTCAAAATGAAAGGCGAATTTGCACTGAGACCATTTTCTAGAGGATTTCTGGAACATTCTATATGTTTGTTTCAAAGAACTGATTCATCTTCAAATTTAACAAATAATCCATCACACACAGACACATATGAACTATTTAAATCTAACCTCTACTTCACCCTTCTAGAAAATAAACAGAACCCACGTTTCATTTTTGCCCACAGCAAATCCTGACGATCCTGTTCAAGTCTTTTTCGGTCTCCTTGTCTTTTATTTTTATCCATCACTGATGAGCTGCTTCTGAGAAATAGCCACGACCAAATCTGACAGACCCTCCCTCCTTCATTCATTCATACGTCCATTCATTCAAGCAGACACTTGGCCAGCCGACCTGCCATGCAGACACAGACAGCCAGGCAACTTCCTCACTGACAAAACTCACATTGCATTAATCTTTTTCTCGCAGCTCTTCTCTTGTCTCTTCTAGTTCCTTTTATCAGTCTAGCTGTCTGTTTGCATGATCTTTCAGTACACAACAGAAACCATAACTCAGCCCATTCAGGACTCATAACATCCCCCCATGATTCATCTCTGCTCCTGAAGGATATGAACCTTAAAAAACCTTTGAAAAATGACTCACTTACGTGGGTCCACAACTTTTAAATTGTATTAGCCTTTACAAATGGCAAATAGTGTAAATATTATATATTTTTTGAGCCAACATTTGTTAATGCCTTTGTCTCCCATTAATAAACCCATTCACAGAAATGCACTCTGACATGATTTAAGATAACTTGCACCATAACATTTATCAACAGATTTATGATAGCTTATAAAAGGTTGCTGCACTCTGTTATCAAAGTTAAACGATGGGCACTCTGAGGCCGCAGTAGGCGGGTTCATCCTCCACCACTTCCTGCGTGCTCCCTCTCTCCCCTTCCCCCTGCTCAGTTGACCATATGCTGCACATCCTCTTTCATGCACTACCAATTTACCCCCACATCCCCGAGAGTGGAGTCATGCCCTGCTCAAATGTACTCGTGTACAGGCCTGAAACTCAAAGCCATTTATCATGTGCTTGCTCCCCTCAGATCTACAACCTCTGCAGAATAGGCTATGAGAGGGGAAGAGAAGGGAGGAGAGGAGAGAAAGCAAGGAAAGATTGAGTACTTACATGTACCATGTGTGCTTCTGGATCTGTTCTAACTGTAAAACACATAGAAGAAACAGCAGGTTAGTGCACAAGCAATGCAATGCGTTGGCTTTGGATCTTTTTTCATCTTTTTGTCGCTAAGAAAGCAATCATTGAGTAGAAAGGTGAATGCAAGAAACATTCATTTTTTCAGTATGGAGTAGTTTGGTGCAGTGTGAGCTGAGCTTGCTGGCTTAATGGAAACACAACTGGACAACACAGCCAGATTGAATGGTGGAAGTAAATAATGAGGACTTTAAATATTTAGACTGCCGATGGGGAAAACTTATTGAGAAAAAGAGTGAAACGGAGAGAGGTGCAGCAGGAGTATGAGAGAGAGGTGATACCACTGAGCGCCAAACAGAGAATATTATCTCCCTCACACACACTCCTGACCCTGCCAAGCCCTCTGGACTAAAGGGAATCTCCCATTCTCATTCTCCTCCCATGTCTCTTACTAACACAAACACACACACACACACACACACACACACTGGCTCTTTCAATACTCCTCCTGTCATCACACTGTTAACAGGGCCACTTGGTCACCAACTTTGTCAACATGGTCTTTGCCAAGAAAGGAGGAAGCAGAAACAATGAGGAAAAAAGGGCATCAAAGGAAGATGTCTGTTGGAATGACTTCACAGTGTCTCGACCGGCCACAGAGGAAAACAGGATCAATGTCACTGCTGGGACTTTTTAATTTGCTCCTGCCATTGTTGTGGAACCACAGGAGATACACACAGCAGCTCTAATTATTATCACTTACTCAGAGGTTTAGTTCTTGGGTATGTGCCTACATCATTGTCTCAGTGCTCCAATGTTCCCAGAGGATTTCCCGCTGTGCCTGCTGAACGTCCTCACTGGTTCTATCACAGTGCCAGCCAGACTGCGGTTACTGACTATAGGTGAATCTCGTCCGCTTCCACAGAGGTCACAGTATTGACAGAGACACCCTGCCTGTCAGATACAGGCCAGTGGGTGACCCACTCTCTCTAACACTTTTATTGAAGGCCTGGAGGCAGAGACTGATATCACACGCAGGCTTGAAAGTGATGTGGTTTGAAATGCAATATCACATCAATCAGTCTTGAAATCTGACAGTACCAATTCCAGCTGCTTTCACTCAAGCAGAGGGGAATGCTGCTGTGATGCTGGTTTGGCTAGGTAGGTGTTAAAGTGTTCCTTCAGGTACATTTCTATCTGAAAAGCCGCATAAATGAAAGTTTGTGCAGATTGCACTTCTACAAATGTATGCAGGAAATGTAGGAAGGGGTTATTAGGGTTGGTGGAGCAATGGGGATTTATGCTGCCTGACAAAGCTAAAACACAGTAACTACATATTTGGTAAAAAATTTTGTTGAGGCCAAAATATAATTTTTTAACATGTGTTTTTACCACATTAATCATACCATGTTGTAGAAATGTGAATGTGGGTAAAAACAGCATTTGAGGAGCCAGAAAACAGATGTAAGGAACAAACTACAGTCACTGCTCTTCTGCTAGTTTAAACTAGAGGGTGAAACATCCTCAGCAAACGATAATTCGTCCACTTTTTCCTGTTTTCTGTACAAGAAAAATTTATTTTAATCTCCAACATCTTAAGTGTACCACATAAATTAGGCAGTAGCTAAATCTAATTATGGAAAAAAAATAAGTTAAGAAAACAGACATGCTGAAAGGTATGTGGTCTGGCTTAATAAAGAAGCAGAACCTGTTGTCTCTGTAGCCTCAGACTCTGACAGTGTAATTTCTCAATTACATGAGTTAAGTGCTATTTCATATTTATCGAGACAAAAACACACACACTTTTCTTTAGCTTCCTTCTAGCAACCTTTATTCTTTCTCCACTCTGCCCAAATTGATGCATCATTTGTTTGTGATAAACTTCTTTTTATGATATAAAGCCACTCCTCTTCATTACAGAGGGATCACAGAGAGGGTGTCTGTGCTCATGAAGATGAGATGACTGTGCTGAGGTGGGTGGCCCGGTCACCTCTGGGGGCCCAGACTGCGTACACAGACAGGAAATGAAGAGAAGGTTTTTACTGGGCTAAGCCCCTTAAGCCCTCCCACTCTGACTCCAAGGGGCCTCGTGTGTTGACTCTGTGCATGTACAAGCAAAACCTAATTAACAGAAGGTAAAGATAGACACACTGAACCGCAGCCAGCAGTCATGGCCTGATTTCATTCAACAAACTACTGTCAACATATTACAAAAAATAATCCCTAGCAAATGAACAGCACGTTCCAATATGATGTCATTCAAACCCATGGGCGCACATATCTCACCTCTGCCTGGACGCTCACTGTTGAATTCAAACAACTCTGAGTCTTACAGGGCTAGTTGACATTCTGTGAGGTTACGACACATCCCCAGAGTTGTGTTTGGAGCCCTCACGCGCTGGAGGGGGCGGAGAGGAAGCATATTCTCTCCCAGCAGCTTGGGCTGTGTGTAACCCCTTTGTTGAGGGCAGTGCTGGGGGGGTGCTGGACACACCTAGGGGATGTGAGGGTGACCTGTCCTGAAGTACACTGTGTACATACAGCATACCAAACAGGTGAGGGGTCTTTCAAGGTTCATGTTTGAACACTGCTGTACCTTCAGACCGTCAAATGAGCATCTTTCTTTGTATACTTGTGATCTATTTTTTGGTGGCGCTTTGTTTTTGCTAATTAAAGTCGTTCTGATGCTTTGAATGAAATATAGCTAAGGCGTGTGGAAAATTAAGCATCAGCTTCCATTTAAGGGTGGCATCACCACATTGCTTACAGTTTTGTTCACAGCATTTATCTAAAAGGATAGTTGGAGAGGCAGGAGAAGTGTTTTATTATCTGTGTGCAGATACACTGACCTGTGAGTCTGTGTGCTTCTCTGTGCGTTGTCTGAATGTGAAATCCAGGACAAGAACAAAGGGCAGCAACATCTCTGTATGAAGGGTGCACTTCCTGAGATCTATGGCCACTTTCATTATTTACATTTCCCTTTATCTACCTCGCCCTCTCTTTCATTCTCCTCTCATCTCTCTGTTCCCGCTCCCTCCTCCTGCCACCTTGCCAAGGTGATCAGTGTGGGAAGGGACCAGCATCGTGATGAGTCCACTAAACAGCGCACAGGGAGGAGTGCACTGAACGGCAGGCCACTCTTGAATATATATTTTTATGTTTGAGGAAAAACTCAAACAAAACTGGGGATGAGGCGAGATAAACACATTAGAAGCACAAGGGAGAGAAGAATAAATAAATAAAATACAGTATTTGATGGCAGCGTTGAGTTGATATCAGCCACTTCAATTTGAATGTGGATCTCTCCCATCTTGCTCGCTTTCTCTGAGCTTTCTAAGTTTTCTCAGCTTGCTGTAAATCAGCAAAATAATGATTTTCTTCTCTCTTAAAAAAGACCTAATGTGTCTGGGCAATTTTCCCCATGATTACTACGAGACATTGAATAACATCTACAAACATGTCTTGCTGTGTCAACAAGATCATTAGTAAAACCTGCTTGTTATGGCTGATGAATGCATATGAAATATTCGATACAGATGTAGGTCATGTCTTGTTGAGTTACTGAAAATATTCAAATAACAAGCAGTAAAGTATTCAGTATTAAGAGTATTCAGACACAGACGCACACCATGCAGATACAGAAACACACCACGCAGAGCGCTTTGGAAGATCACCCTGCACTAAAGAAGTTCACAGCACTCAGAGATGCGTACGGGTACTAACATGAGCGGGAAGTCACACTATCAGATTTCCATTACATGATTACTGTGACCTAAAAACATCATAGTAATTATTCTATTATAACATTTATAGGAAGTTTAAAAAGATAATAAGAGTAGTAAAGAACACGAGTTTTGAAGAAATAACAGTACAAAAGTGTTTGAAAAGAATAATTATTATATTCATTCATCTTATGACAGGTGGCATTGAGGTGCATTATGGCAAATTTACTATGAAAAGGTAAAAAAAGAAAAAGAAAAAGCTTTTCCGACAGAATGATTTAAGACTGTGTGATTCACACTATATTATCATAAACGTATTATTAACACAATATAAATATTTCATTTTTTAATATAAGAGTTCAAGCCTATGCTGATAAATCTTGACATCCCTAGTTTGAAGTAAACTCAGAGATTTAATTTCACCCACATCCATATGATTATCAGTTAGATGCATTTGTAATGTTCCTTCTTAAACCATGGACTTTAATATAAAGCTGCCTCTCCTTTACTACTGCAGCATTTTACAGTCTTTGGGGAATTTTGGAACCTGACTGCAGAGTTTTGCTGCTGTTATGTCAAGTTTTCCAAAACCATATCTAAAACTGATCATTATTATTACTATAATTAACTTGTGCCTCAAAGTTTAAAGTTCACTGGATATTTTGGCATCAGGATGTTGTATCTTTAGTTGGAATTACCAGGCCAGGCTCCAGACCAAAAGCATTCAACATCATATGAACACAATCATGATGGTATGTTGTCATCCAGTCTGTGAAGTGAACTGACCGTTAGTCTTTTAGAGGCATCCACCTCAATCATGCCGCGAAGAAGGTTCTGACAGTCTGGAGGGATGAAGTGAGGCATGTGAAACACTCCCAACTTCACCTTTTCTAACAGATTCCTCAGGTTGTCGTCATCAAACGGCAGAGCACCCTGAAAAAAAGAAGGAAAAGAAGGAAAGAAGCAGAGGGTGAGAAGCAGATGGGGAAAGTTAGGAAGATTTAGAGGTGGGAGTGAAAGACTAAATAGAGAAGAAACAGTTTGCACTCGTTTTAATAGCAGCATTAGAAAAGAAAATAAGCCTTCATTCAATCAAGGACAGAAAAGAAAAAAAAAATTATAAATGACTAACAAAGTTCGCCAGAAGAAACAAAACCACATTCTGATTCTTAATCCTGCACCACTTAAAGATCAGGCTCGCTTTCTAAACTTGTTCAGCACTCCAATTAGAGCATTCTGCCCTCAGCTATGGCGCAAAATAAATAATAAACAGCGGTAAGCTGAAAACAGGGCTTTTCTAATAATTACCCAGCTTTCTCAATTTACCACGTTCATTTAGCATTCTCTCATCAGAGTCATTCATCAGATGGAGCTGACACCTCACAGATGTGGCTGTTTGATGAATGACAACCTCCACCAGAAGTCAAGATGGAGGGGGGAGAGAAAAGGAAAAAGGCTGAGAAAGACGGAAAGAACGGCTAAAAAAATTAAAGGAGGTAGAGAACAAAAGGAGCGGGGGTTGGCAGGCTTGTGTAACAGATGATCTGAGCGCAGCCTAACTGCTGGGGAGTATGCACGTCTCACGCAATTAGACAAATGGTTATCTAGCAGCCAGACAGCAGGACGAAACTGGGGAAAGACAGTATTCATCTGCAGTCAAAGAGTGTTGGGAGGAAACTTTTTTTGTTTTGGAATCAACAGAAGAACGATCGTGATGGAGACAGCGGTAAACAACATCAGGTTTACGCAACACGAGGGAACAAGGGAGCCCGTCCTTAACGCAAGTACATACACACACATATATATACACACACACACATATGAGGCAGAAAGAGACAGAGTGAGGGAGAAAGAGGCAAAAACAAAGACAAATAAACAGGCCCTGTGGCCAAAGCCGCCCTGTCAGTGTTGGTATTTATTTTGGGCTCTCTTCTTTCACTTTGGCTGTATGAATAATTCATAGAGCAGGAGTGTGTAGGAACTACAGTACAGCTGTTGATGAAACAAAGCTGCGGGGCTGCATGGCTGGGGAGCCACAGACATAATGTAGCTGGAGAATAGACCTGATTATGGATACAGCATTGTGTGTGGATACAGGATAATGAATAAAAAGATGCTTCTGTTCTCTGATCCTCTATTACGCAAGGATGTCTGCTTGAGGGGGTTTCTGCAACATTCTTTCAGAAAGACCTTCCTGATGTTGGAATTTTTAATGCATCTCTCCAAAGCCAGAGTTTACATTTGAGTCTCAGATTTTTTAAGTTTGGGAATGTCCTGTCAGAAGAAGAACTGGGTTTCTACTTTAGATCCACTACAGCTGCTCCAAAGGCTAAACACGCAGGAAAGCAACACTTTATGGTTAAACTGTATGATGCCATGCTTCTCTTACTTCTCTGGAGGACTTTAAACTGTGTGTCAGTCCAATCACCATCAGTTAGCAAAGAACAAGCTGACACTCACCACCAACAGGGCAAAGAGAATGACCCCACAGCTCCAGACGTCTGCTTTCCTCCCATCATACTTCTCTCCCTAAGGACAAGAAAGCGTTTGTTAGCAGGTTACAGCAAAGTTTTATGGTTGGTTAAAAATTAAACACAGCACTGTGATAGAGGAGCTTGTGGAGCTGTGAGAATATTATGAATTTGTAAAGAATGACTTACCCTGATAACCTCTGGACAGGCATAGTGTGGAGATCTGTGGGGGAACAGAGAAAAAGTGCAAACAGTACATAAAATGAAGTAACAAAGAAAGACAAAATAGAGGTTATTTCAGACTTTTTCATTCGTACTCCTGTACTGCAAAGTAAGTCAGGGTTATACATTGAACAACAAAGATTAAAAAAGGCATACACAACTTTATAAAAATGTGAAAAGAACAATTCAGGGAGACAGTAAATGTCTCCTGTGAACATAGATCAAGATGTGCTTTAGGAGTGTAGACATCCTGAGGGTGTTTGGATGTCCTCCTGCATTGCTCACTCAAGGACATCCTCTCACAGCAGACAGTGAACAGACTCACTAATCTTTACAGCACCTGGATGGGCTGACAGTAAACCCAATGACTAGATTGACACATCAATATCGTATGAAGATTTATGGAGCTACCCTGGGACAGCTGCTCCATAAGCCACTGGCTATGGATGCATGAGAGCAACTTTTTGTTCTATACGTACACAGGGACACTTTTGCACTACTTTGACTTTGCCAGATTGTCGAATTCAGTGTCTTGAAAGAAAATAAAAAGGGGTAATAATAAGAACTTAACATCAATCTGAAATGAAATAACCTTTTAATGACCTTATGTTTCTTAGATTCTCTGATTTCGGCAGCTGTTTTTCGACACCTCCACACGTGAATACACACAGGAAGCAAATCAGGCACCTGTCTCCCCAAACCAGCCAGATGTGTCCTCCACCTCCTTCTCTCGCTCAGCTTTTTCTAATACCGGGGACATTTGGCTCTAATGAGAGACTATCTGAAGTCTGTAAACATGGCGCCCATTAGCTGGGCTGTTGTCTTGTGTACTCATGAATATCAGCCGTGGCGGCGCAGCTTCCTCTGGCTGTCAAAATACTGGCTGATAACAAACACTGCCACCATATCAATGGGGAGGTTCAAACACGAGTCAATGCAAATACGGCCTTGCTGATTGCAAGTGTCAAAGTGCATTATGCAGATGAGTGGGAAAGAAAAATAAAAGGCAGACCTGAGATTTGAGCTAGCTATACCTCCTGAGTGCCACAACACATGAGCCACAGCTGGAACCAGTGTGAACAAAAACTAATTATTTGCAGAAGCTAGCAAACACAAGGTAAAAGTAGAGACTAGATCACAAGCTTTCAGCTTTCTGCCTGAGCTGAACACTAATTTGTCATTATTAAAACGTTAAATCACTTAGCCATGTCATCTACTGTGTATGCTTAAAAGATCACATCTCCTCTATTTTGACATATTATTATATGGCTTATTTCCTCATAAATCCACATATGTCAGCAAGATTAATAGAAATCTACGAGAGCCACTTTCCTATGACTGAAGCAGAATTGAAGTCTTTTGAAGAACAACTGAGCATGTGATGACAAACACATGCTCACTGTCTGTCTCTTGTTTCCTGCCATCTGCACCTACACAACACTCAAAGCACTAAAACCAAGGTTGCAAACACTACACATGCAATACCCTATGCAACCAAATGTTGAATTTCAATGTCCTCAATTCAGCTTTGAACTATTTGCCACAGCCCTGCCAGGATTGGTACCTAATCAGACATCCGAAGAAGAAAAATTCATTTTACAAAGGCTTTACACTGAGAAGTTGTACCTTACCAGTGTTAGAGTGACATCTGGACCACAAGAGTGTAAATTCATAAGATAAGATAAGATAAGATAAGATAAGATAAGATAAGATAAGATATTCCTTTATTAGTCCTATGATGGGGCTAAAAATTTGCACTGTTGTAGCAGCAAGTGGACAGTAAAAGACAGAATGTAAAAAAGCAGCAATAAGAATAAAGAACAATAAATAATAAGCACAAAATAAGAACAAGAAATTGTACAATATTTACAAGGGTGACTGTATTAATCAATCAAGAGGGAACCACATTTTAATTTCATTATACAACTTGTTGTATAATGACAAATAAACTTCCTTGTA
>JAPZDY010000023.1:8595517-8619097 GCA_029783645.1 Ctenochaetus hawaiiensis
GATTAGAATTAAAGCACAGCACTTTTTTAACAGACAAGATTTGCCTCTCCACTGACTGGTTACTAGAGCAATCCTTGTGCCATCTGGGGCATTTTTATCTATTCCTCAGGGATTTTGAGCAACACTCAGGGAGCTATGCATTGTTGCATGTAATACAGTTTCTAAAAAGTGGGATTACAATGATGTCTAGATCTGTAATAAACAAACTATTTGCTTTGTTGTGCCAAATCTGTGTGTGCAACCCAGCGTTTGTTCTTAATCCACAGGAGTTTCACTGGGGAAGATAGAATGAGCAGCAGACCTTCAAGGCAGAATAAACAGACATGCTGTCAGAGAAGCATTCGAGTGAAGGAGTGGCACTGATATTAAAAATTCATAGCAACTTCAGGCATCTGATCCAACTATAGTGGTGCATAACTCCCACTAAAATAGCCTTTTGAGTCAGCTGAAAATTAGAGGTAAATATTTTTTACCATCACCTAATGTGTTTATCTTTTCATCTTTATCTTCTACAGCACATTTTAACATAACAGCTGCCATATTTGTTCACTTTACTGCCACTTATACTTAAGTTTCCTTTTCCTCGATTCTTCACGTCCCTCATGCAACCAACATTTCTATCTTTCTTAATACGCTTCCCCTTACCTCAAGCCTATTCCCCCTAAATCGAGCACCATGAACTGACCTACTGCTTTAATTCTCTCTTCTAGCTCAATTTTCCATGCCAATTTTACCTATCTCATTTCTATTTATACCATCTCCTACCATACCATCTCCTCTAGACCTCCTCTACTTCCCTGGTCCTCTTACTCAGTTACATGTCGATGTTAAAACTGACTCTGCAGGAGAGGAAAATATCAGAAAATTTGAAAAGACAAGGAGGAGAACAGGGAAAAAAGATTTCCATTCTGTGTTGTTAACGGCCATCAGCTGTAATGATGATAGGCTATAAGTGCAGGCTTTGTGCAGGGAGGCAGACAGACACACTGTCATCTGGTGAAACTCTCAAAAGAGCGTCAACAAACAGCCACAAGGGCAAAGGCTGCTATTGATAGATTGATGGACGTGGAGAGGGAGGAGGCTGACAAATAGGCTAACGTGAAGTGAATGATTTAGACACATTACATGATGAGAAAAGATGAAAGACAAACAAGTCAGACAGGAACTAAAGTTAGCTTTCCATAAAAAAGTCCGAATTAATGAAGTATTGAGTGTCTCCATCCAATACCTTTATCCATAATTAGGAGCTTAGTGAATCAAAGTAAACAGATGGTGGCACTAATTTTCCAAACTGGTACTAACAGGCAGCAATAATATGCCACAATTAAAAGAAAATATGGCTTTATGATTGTTTGACATTTTAATCTGAGGAACTTCACAGCTTGTTATTAGTCCACATATAGCTGGTGATACATACTTCAGTATTTGAGTTTATATAATATATTGAATTTTAATGGTTCTCCTGGATAAATGTAGCAAAACAGCTTGACTGGTCAAAAACTAAACCCCCTAGTAAAAACATGCAACCCCATCTGGTTATTTCATTTATAAAGACAAGCATGTGCTTAATCATTGTTAACAATTGTTCCAATATAAAATTACTCATGCCATGTTAATTCTGCCCATCCTAAAACAGAGATAATGTTTCTCAAAGTAAAAAGACCTGTGGCTGGTTTAATTTCCCTCTGTGGAGCTATAAGCAAGTGATGACAAATGCATGTGGCTTCCTAAGCCCCCGGAAGAGAGAAATAAAACAGCCAATGACGGAGGGACGGAGTGGGAGACACAGAGTGAGAGAAAGAGAGCGAGCAAGAGAGAGAGAGGGGTGGATATGGATGATGAGCATGATTACGCCACTGTGTGGGTTTAATGTGACTTGTGGATCAGGTGTTTGTTTGTGCACATTTAGGTGATAATGTGCAAGTCAGTGTCAAGGGTACGAGGATGTGAGACTGTGTGTGTGTGAGTGTGTAAGCGTGTATGAGGTAGCTTTGAGCTTTAGGGGCATGGTTCTCTTCCAAGGTGCGCTAGCAATTTCTGCATTACTTAGTGGGACACTTAGAGTCACTTTATGTGACAGATAGTCTTTATCTCTCACCCACACACAGTCACTTTGTATTAAACGCCCAGACATAAGGTTGTTAACCGTGTTACAAGGGGAAAGGCCTGAGTCATTACTAAATAAACAGAGCAGGGGGGACAGAGAAGACAGAGTGTATTGTAGCCAGGATGAGATTGTGCTTCATCCTCTGTGGATAGATGCCTACGTAAAAATAGGTGATGGAAATATCTGCATATTTGATAAACTGGAACAATGGGAGTGGGTGGACAAAATAACTGGAGAGAGACAGAGGGGTGTGTTGGTGTTGACACTGGCTCATTTGACCTCCAGTGCTGGCAATAGTCTCACTGCGGCCTCAGAAACACTGACAAAATCAATACAATACATTTTCATTGCCCACATGAGAATAGAAACACTGTGCATTAGGTTTTTCACAGAATTGAGATCATGCAGGGATTTCTGGAAGGTTTATTTGTACGAGGAGTAAAAAGGTTCATGTGTTGATGTAGACAAATGCCATTCAAATGACACTGTCCCAGTTTTCTTCTTATCTGTAATTTTAACCTCTTAGCAATAGTTAATGTATTTGAAGTGCTTGGAAAAACACACAAAAGCAGCTTGTTAAGTCTTTGAAGAAAACACACTTCACTTTTCTTAATCAATCTGTGTGTCTGTTGTTTGTTTGCAGTTATGGCAAACCGCCACATCACCTTCTCTGGAGAGTTGAGTGTACTGTGTAGCAGATGTGTATTTTGTTGAATGTCAGAACTGACAGGATGCAGCCTAAGTTGTTGTTGGAATTCTCCCTCAGGTTAATGTTGAATTATCTGCAATATTTAACATCTGCAAGGCGTCCACTTGGTTATTACGACCATGGGCAACCAGCTGAATCCAAAGCAGCTGTAGAGGAGCTGGCCGTGACCTTTGACATAACAATAGAGGGGTTGGAGGAGAAATTTTCACATGGACCAATAAAATAACATATCATTACATGTGGGCTGTGCTCTCATCTCTGTTTTAACTAGTCTGTCATTCAGGTATCTGAGTCATATGTGTGCAGTTCTCACACTGGTAGACTCAACAGATAACCTGCACACATAACACAGGAGGGGGAGGGGGTAGTCTGGATTTGCTCTCACTGCCTCAGCATTCATTATAAATATCTTTTACTGATGATTCCTCTTCTATACCGTTTTTATCCAACCCTTGTCTACCTTTGCTTTATCTCCATCATCAGCTATCCATGTATGCTTATCTTTCTCTCTTTAAATTCCTCAATGTGAGAAAAAAAAAAACCCTGTTGAAATCAGAGCGCGGTCTGAATCAGGCAGAGGAAACAATGAGTCATAAAGAGCTCTCTACGTTATTTCATTCACATCCAGACTTACATCCATCTGGCTCAAGAGAGATATTTGGGGATAGGACGTGGGCGGAGGGCGGAAGCATGAGGCGATGAGAAGAAGCGAAAATGGGAGGTGTGCAGAGAAAGGAGGGTTTGAGGAGCATGTGTTTACCCCCCCTCTGCATGGTGAATCACAGAGAAAAAGGGAGCACTTCAAATGCCCTGTTTGGTCCCCGGCACAGAAAGGCAGAAATGGAAGAAATGATTGCAGAAATGCTTTTTTATCGAGGAGATGCTGGGATCTCATTAGTGGGAATGGAGGAGAGGTGAGTAAGGCTGCGTCTGTCAGTCTGTTTGCCCCTAATTGAGGTTGGGAGGAGGGCGAGTGGGTGCAGCAACACCATATAATCCTCCTCATGATAAATTTACAAGGCATCATTTTCTAGAGTTAGAGGATTTGAGGATCCACGACAGACAGATGCAAAGGAAAACAAGAAGAAAGAGATAAATCTGCCTGTAATTTTTAATATTAAAGAGCTGTGATGATCATCATATGTGAATGTGTGTATGTTTTCTTTCAGGAGAGCCGCACGTGACACACTGCTGCCAATTAGCAAGATACATATCACTTTTTAACATCAACTGAAATAACTGTCAACTGTCTTAAGAAATATGTGCATGGGCATGAGTATGTAAAGAATAATATTTGATTATTTAAAATCTGTTTTTTACATGCTAAAACTGTGTTGTGTGTTCTTTCTTCGTCGCCTCAGGGCAACATTGTGCATTTATACCACTTATGTTGCATTAAGATCATGCTTACTAAACATGTATTCCGATGCATAATTATGGCCATAGGCAAAGTTTTTACTTTGCCATCTAGTGATTCCTACAGGTAATAGACAGACGAAACATTTTATGAGGAAAGGAACATTATTAAGCAGTCAGTTCAGTGATAGTAAGGACAGTGAGCTTGAGGAGGAGAGGTGGCTCCTTTACATCAAGTTTCAGAGACAGTTGTAAAAGTCAGGGCTCATCCAGCAGAGTGACGTGTGTTTGTCATGTTTGCACACATGTATGTGTGTTTTTGCATGCATGTCAGCGGATGGAGAAGGACGCAATATATGAGCCATTCAGATTTATGCCTCGCGCTTTGCTTGTCTGTTGACAATGACACTGAATCTGTGGATGAAGATAAAATGGAGCAGCAGTTGGCGTTTCACAACTTCTCTGATGGAGAATACTGCAGTGCATATGAATATTTTTAGTGTTTACTCGTATATTCCCACATACTTAAATCATTTAAATGTACTTTTCATGTGTATATAAAATGAAGGAAGAATTTACAGAGCTGTTTTGTTTATTTGTTATGTCTATATTTGTTTGTTTTTTGAAACTGTTTTTGGGAATGGCATCATAAAATAGTAATGCATATACTGCCTTTTTTTCTTATTCCACTTTTCATATGTATTATAGGAAACCTGGGTTTCAGTACTCTCACAGCACACTGTCATCCTTGCACCGCAACAACAAACCAACATCTGGAGGTGGGGACAAACTCTATGATGCCTCCAGCTCCAAAAAAATGAAGTAAAATGTTTTTTCCACAAAATATTTCCATGGACCGTTTCGCCATAGCTGTTATTTTTGCTGCATTCATCATCAGCAGGAAGCTACCCAGGAAACTTTCAAGCATGAGCCTACTGTGCTGCGCACACACGCATAGAAATGTCTCTCTCTCTTTATCTCTCTCTCTGTCTCTCTCTCTCTCTCTCTCTTTCTCTCTCCAGACACAAAAGCCTTGGCATAAAAGTTATGATGAAATCGCATAAATTATCATCATGAATCAACTGGCTGGCTAGCAGTCGTAGTGACACAGCCATGGTCAGGCCAGGGTTTTATTGAGACATCTTAGTGTTCAGGCTTCTGCCAGTGAATATTATGGCACTGTGAGCAGCAAGGATACAAACTAACAATCTGTTTCAAAAGAACTTTGATTTAACTGTTGATTTGACTGTCTTGGGGGCTTTTTCTGCCAGAAAAACTATCAAACCTGTTGCAGAAAATTAATACATTTTATATGCTATCTCCATAAACCAATGGATTGGCTCACAAATAAGAGATTGATGTGTATAGTTCTTTTAGCTGGCAAGTAAGGAAGAACCATCAAACAGCAAACTATATGAAACTATATAACAAAAAAATATAGAAATACAAGAACTATAATTATTAGAAAAACCACAAATAACACAGTCTTTTTCCTGAAATGTGAAGCAGCTGTTTAAAAAAAACCTCCATTACTTCTTTTATTTCAGCACCTGTTATCCTGTCTCCCATCTGTAAAGTTACTCTTTGCCTTATGTTACTTGCCTTCTCATTTCACTGTGCTTTAAATACTGTAGTTTTATGTAGCAGACGGTTCATAATCATACTCTATATGGCATTATCTTTTCTTGTTACTGGTCAGTGATGAGTTATCCAGTGATAGTTTTTGTTCCTATCTCACTTCTCAGCTTTTTTCTTTTGTAACCATGATAAAAATAAATACACTTGAACTCATTCTGCTCTATGGTCCTTGAGTTCTGATTGCTATGCAGGCACATGAGGATGAAACGCAGAGCAAAGGCACACTCTTTGTAGAGAGGAAACGAAAACCTCCATCTGCTTTGAGATAATTCTTTAGAAAAATATGGTGTAGGTATATTACACAAGATACAGCCGGTATTAACAAAAGCAAAAAACCCACAAATACACATCCAGTAAAAAAAAAAAACACCACACACACACGCACACACACACAAAACAGCAAAATTGCCCCCTGACACCAAATACATGGGGTTATGTTCGAAACTTGGGAGCAAGTTTCAACAACTCATGGACTCATCACTGAGCAGATTGTAGTAGAGTAAACAAACTTTGTACCAAAAAATAAAAAATAAAAATAATAATTTCTGCCCAACCTTTAGAATAATAACCGAGCATCTTTCTGGGCCACATGTACTTCAGTCTTTCCCAAACCATCACTCAAACCATTTTTAATCGTCTCATTAAAAACACTTGTAAGCTCCATATGAAGAATGCAGCTCAAACAGCACAGAGTCACAGTGAGCTGAGGTGATATGTGCCTGTATTAGACTCAATTTAACATGTGTCACTCTTGCTCAGATGCTGAAAGTGGGTGTCAAGAGAGAAACTTAAATAAAGAGAGAAAAAATAAACACTTTCATAACAAGCAATATAAATGTTCTCACTTCTATAATCTCCATATTGAATCAGTGGTTTGAAAACTAAACAGCACTAAAAAGCTATGAATAAACTGATTAAAATTTAGATTGTTGTTTCACTTCAGAAGGAATCTGAGTCTTTTTTGAATTCATTACTTGGGAACTCATTATTTGTTCAATGTTGTATGACGACCAAATTGATTTTGTTACACTGCCTGAGTATGGTTGTTTATTAGAGGTTTTACCTTTTTTAAATGTATGCGATGGTTACATGCACGTAGCAAATGTGGTTTCTGTGGCTTAAAACTCCGACTGTCATCAATATTTATGTGAAACCTTTGATGGTCAATGTTGTCTGACACTTCATGGTCAACTTGTCAATGTGAAACTATGTACCAGACCTTGTGAGAAACACACTTTGAGATGTAAGTGCAAATGAAGACAAGACTGTATTTCATTTAACGGGTATATTTTTGTATGCATGTAGACAGATCATCTCCTATTATGTATCATATTCAAATAAACATTTGCTTTTTATACTGCATATACTTTCACGTACTCCATTTATGTATGATAACATTAAACTATTATCTTCACTTGCTTATTATTGTCTCTTGTATGTATATTTGTTTTCCAGATATCATTAAGCAAGGAACAGGTGATTGCTTCTGTCAGGGTTTTCATCAGCAGCTACAACAAGTCTCACTGCATGTGAATCACATCACTTACCATATGGAATGACTGTGGCAAAAATCCAAAGCAGACATGATCTGTCTGAAGAATTTCCTGGCCTCTTTAGGCGTTAACCGGCCTTTCTTCACCAAGTAGTCGAACAGCTCACCACCAGACACATGTTCTAGCACAAGGTACCTGAGAGGAAGAGAGAAAGAGGACAGAAGTAAAGATAAAACACGTAGAGAAACAGCAGCTCTCATACACACATTGAAAAGAAGGATTCTTCTTGCAGGGACAGCAACAAATACCCCTGTTCTCCTCTGAGCTGTCAGAAAAGGCCCTGAACAAACAGAGAAAGCTCTGGACCTCACAGGTCTGTAAGAACTGGAGCAATGTGGGAAATACAGTTCCCTCACAGCCATTATACACAGACAAACAAACAAGATCAATGATCAGATCTCCCAAAAGTCATATCGTGCTGACTGTTTATTTTTCATTTTGTCATCTGTGTGCTGTCCCTACAGTCAGAGTGTGAAATTTGCCAACAGTGTATTGCAGTATACTTGCTGAGGGGCTCTGATATACGACATGCACTGACCCCCTGTTGGTGGGGCTGGAGGGAAGATGTAGTTACATTACACTCCAAAAGTTGTACCAAACTCTCTTTGACATGTGGGATTTAGGAGCTTGTGAATTCTGCTTTGTTTCAGCACTCTGTTAATCAAGCGAGAGACAGAAGAGAAGGAGGGGGAGAGATATTGGAGGGTTTTTTTAATTTAACTTTCTTGCTGTACATACAGTACAGTACAGAATGTTATAGTTTCTTTCCTCTTCTCTTCTCTGCCATCATATTTCTTTCTGCCACTCTTCATGTGGCCTTTGAGCCTGTGTGGCCGGGCTCGTAGCTCTGGGGCTCCAGGCGGACAGGGAGGAGATGAATATCAGCCGGCCCTGACCTAAAGCTGCATTTGGAGGCTGAGAGCCGGCTGTGGCCTGCCCCTGCTCCGGACCGGCCTGCTCGTATATCCTGCACTGAAGCTCCCTCCATCTTCACCAGGACAAATTGAAACTCAGACAGGCAGTGAAATAATCTCTTTCTTCCCTCTCTCCCTGCTGTGGTTATGTGCATCCATATGTTTCTTCAGTTTTATTGATTACACTGTAATGTTGCAAACTGTACACTGCCACAGAGCTTGTGCTCACTAAACAGCCCTAAACCTAAACCCAAAACACTAGCATAACCTCAGTCCCTTTGGCACGTATAACACCCAAACCAAACACAGGTAGGTGAACACGCACGATACTTAATTATAATTATACATTATATGGATGACATGTTTTTAAATACATACCTTGATATCGTTAAAAAAACATAAATACCAGTGACTGCGGGAACTTTAAACAGCTTTGACCCTTAATGTTTCAAAAAGCAGCTGAGCAAAGAGAAGTAGGTCTTAAGGAAAACATGGTCTTGCATGTGTTAAAAGTCATCATTTTGTTCTCCTTTCAATACTGCAGTAAAAATCTGCAAAAAAAACTGCTCATAGCAACACTATTACATCAAGTGAGCTTAGGTGCATTATAGACTCAGACTAGTAAGCTTTTTCAGCAACCATTTTTCATTTTCAAAAGCATAATTTATATCAAAATCACAATGCGATCATTCATTCATTTCTAGCAATGAAATATCCATCAATGAAATATTGGTGGGCTATGTATCAAACTGCTTCCATTTCTCCCTCACCTCCTGTTCGCACACCACATCACTTTAAACAGCTCCTGGTAGGATCCATGCCAGCAGCGCGATAAATCTTAAAAGCTCTGGGACTTCTAGCTCAATATGTACTGCAAGTGTGAGAATCTAAAAAATATTAATTTTAAAATCACATTACCGATGCGAATATAAAGTATACTTGAGTCACTGGTGATACAAATATAAAGCAATTTGTCTTCTGTGACGCTGCTAGTGACCAGCTGTCGAAAGTGATGAAGCACAACTACAAAATGTGATTTTAATAATCCAATTATAGGATGAATGACAATATTCTGCTCTTCCTATCATCTTAACAGATGACATGTACAGTATTGCATGTCCAATCCCATTTGGCCTCTAAGCTCAAGATGAGAAATAATTGAATTTAGTTGACAAACAGTCCTCGGCTGATCAAGAAGGCTACTATACACCACTGATGGCCTTGTCACTCACTGCTGCTAAGGTTAGCTAACAGATTCATGTGTGCGCCTGGATGTGAGTGTGTGTGTATGTGCGAGCGCTACAGCAGACTAATGTAGCTGCCACTCTCCACAGCTAATGTTCCTTAATGCAATGTGTTGTCTCTGATAAGCGTGTCACGGTGTTTACATTGCAGAGACTTCCTCTCCCCATTAGCAGTCCCCTAGCGTGCACGACCAAATTAAATGCTTCATGCCAATACTAATGGAGCATCCGCCCCTCCAAGGCTATCATTGTTGCCCTCCAATCATAATATGCCAATCCAAACTGCTCCATGAGCCAACAAAGTGATCTGTGGGATTTTTAAAACTGTTCTGGCATCCAAAAGGGCACTTGATAGTAATGATGTTTCAGAGCCAAATGATATAAGTTTTTATACAAACTTATATCATTTATATTTTACAGTTTAATTCAGTGTACCTCACACAACTCAAACTTGTAAAACAAACCAGTGGTGATACTTACAAGTACTTTTTATTTTCGTAGACATCGTGTAGCTTTAAAACATGCGGGTGTTCTATGAGCTTCAGAATAGCTATTTCTCGCTCCACCTGTATGAGAAAAGGAAAGATAGGGAAAGCGGGAGGAGGGCAAGGAAGAAAAAATAGATTTGATTAGTGAAACATCGAAACAGTTAAGCTAACCTCAGGACCAATTGTCCTTATCTGCCCTTTTAAGCTCTAAAATTCCTCTCCCTACTGCCAAAGCTGAAGTACCGAGGAGACGAATCTGACCCCAAAACAGCCTGTGATGATTTTTGCCAATCGTTTTTCTGAGGTTACCTGTGAAGGTCACAGTCAGAGTGACAAATCTGAGAGGCAGCAATCTGTAATAACTCTTGACACGACCAACATAGGGGCTTAAGAGGAATAAGTAAACCAATGAAAGGAGCTGACTCGCACTTTCTGCTGGCAGAGAGGACCAGAGATAAGCTTTGACCAGACTCTGGTTGGCATCCAGGCCAGCAAGCACTGCCATCTCAGGTGGAAGATACGGTTTGCTTAAGAAAATGAATAAAAACAGTTTGCATTTGTCTTATCTTGTATAAATTGTGTCTTAATCCTCCCTGACAAAACAAGCCTTGCACATATTTTGCAATCACATTTCATAATCTGTGCTTTGCTTTAGGTGAACATAAATCAACCTGGTTAGAAATGTATGAAATATAAAATAGAATATCCTGTCTGAGTTAGAGAGAGAGAGACAGCTGAAGTTTGAACATTTCAGTTCACACACCCTGTGGGTGACTTGTGTCAAAATGTCCACTCAGGTACTTCAGCATCTCTTGGAGGAGGTTTTTTTTTCTGTAATCACTCAGAGACAGTGGCCCTTGATGTAAACATGACAGCAGGATGGTGTGGACGGCTGAGTCCACACAAGTTTCTGACTTCTTTTCTTTTTTTGTGCTTACAGAGCTGCTTAGAGACACACACAGCATACTGTGAGACTGGTGATAGCTGAATTTGACCAAAATCGAGTAGATCGGCTTGGATTTGTGTCAGCATCTCTGGAGGTTGTAGTCAGCATGTACAGCTGCCATGGAAAATCAGCATGGAACCCACTTCGACAGAAGTCACCGCTAATCTTCAGCCCCCTGTGCTCCTCTCCTGCACTGCTTGCGGTTATCTCCTCATCCTTGTCCTCTACCTTTCTTGTCCATCCTCTCCTCCACCCTATACGCCTAACTTTGACTGACAATGACGAAGATGAGAGGACAGCATGAGTTAAAGGCTCCACCGCCTCATCTCAATCTCATCAAAGTCAATTTCACTTTGTCACATGCCTGTGACAGCCTTCACGCTGCTTTAATGTCACACTCATCTTAGTTTTATGAACACTCAAGTGGAAGAGAAGTCAAAACTCTGATCTGCCAGCTAACAATGTTTTTGTTAAACTCCCACAAAGCTATTTGCTTGACTGGGCATAAAATTAGTTTCCTCCCACTTAATTATGCTCTCACATTGTTTTTCATTTCAGAACAGCTTCTATTAGTGATTACTGCCGGCTCAGGTAGGCATCTTACCCTATCTACACGCATTTGATGATTACTATCTGCCCAAACAGCAGCATCTCCATCTCCGCTTCTTATCAAGAGCGACATGTCGCTTACATTTACTCAGTGAAAAGAAAAAAAAATCACTGCAGTGTAACTGGTGCTGGAGGTGCAGCCAGCAAAGTCACTGGAGAAGAGAGAGCTAATAAAGCTAGGCACACAGCCTGTCTAAAAAGGGTAAAGTGGTAAATACGTAATTAGCATTAGCATAGCGTATCAGTGGGAGTAGCGTCTGGGCTAATCAGGGCTAATCCAGGGACTAATGAGCGCTATCAGCAGCATTACACCGTGCCACTTGCTCACCTGAGGCTAAGGTGTGTTGTTAAGAATGAGCCCATGGAGGTTAGCTAGCTAGCTGGCAGCGGAGCTCCCTGCAGGGAATCTAATGCTACCCAGGACTCAGGGAGAGCTGAGCTGTCGAAATGTTACACAGCCAGCAGCTGGCTTCCTAAGCTTCCTTTAAGCGCATCCTTTTAGTTAATTGAAATAAGAGAAAGTGAGGCTTAATGTGAAGACTTAACAGTACAACTGCCTGCTTATTGCAAGATTAGCTGTTGATTAACACACTAATGTAAATCTGTAAAGAACCCCGTCCTATCTCTAGTATTATACAACAGTTACATTTATTAGCCTACAATCATGACTCAAAAGAAATCATTTGACAAATATATTTACCCCTCACTTGGTTTCACCTGCAAACTGAGCTTGCGTTGCTATTCAGGGATGAGTGTAAATAGTACTTGTGCTTGCATGAAACAGATTTATGATTACCAACAAAAACTACATTATTGGCTCACTCCTTTTTAAGGCCATAACACACACATGCAACACCTCTGTAACTTTATGCTAGTAAAAATGCCAGGTGGCCATCCGCTTCCATTCTGGCTCCTGTGTGTGGCTCCACACTCTCTCATTAGTTTCACATCTGTGTGTGTGGACAGTTCCCTCCATTTCTCCCCGGCTTCATTAAGGCTTTATTACCAGGCGCTTGGACACCATTCACAGAGACACACATACACACACACTAGCACATGGACAGATGGACAGGTGATCAGATGAGCACACACCTTCTCTTTTCATCTTTCTCGGTTCTTGTGTTCAACAGTTCAGTAGATAGCCAATTTCCTCAATTTTTCGAAAAACCAAACAGGCTTACATGAGGAAGAATAAGTAGAAAGAAAAACACCTCATCAGAGGCGGTCGAGCAAGAGCACAGGACTGACACTAATCCAAATTGGCTATTTGACTGAGAGATAATTTGTCTTGTAAAGAGCACTGGTTATTGTTGCGGAGTGGACATCATTAGCAGAAGATATCAGAACAGGAGCCTGTTGGCTGATTGGCGTCACTTTGACCCACAGGGTTTCCTGTCAGTGTCACATCCTGCCACTCTAAATGAATAAACAAGTCCAAACTGCAAAAAGCAGTTAACTTTAACTTGAATATGCAAAATTTTAAAACTGAAGCCATGTGATGAACAATTAAATAAAACATCTTACTAGATGGCTACAAGAAACTGCATTCTTATCCCTAAAATCATAAACTAAGGCACAGTTTTCTTCACCCTAGAATTTAAATTTGATGATGTTTTGTTTGAAAGTACATCTAATGTGATTTATTATTTTGTAATTATGGTGTAATTGCAGGTGCAGGTGGTATTTTATAATTGAAAAGTGAAACAAGCGAGCGACAGGGACAGGTACACGGATGAAAGAGCCAGAGCAGTCACTGATGCTAAAATGTGTCATAAGAGCCGGTTTAGCATAGCTCTATCAGCTCGTTATCGATTCTTTAAATTACAGCCCTGGATCTGAATGGCTGAATGGATGAGCAAACAAATGACTGGTGACATCAATAGTGCCATCACTGTGGCTAAGAGTCCAGTAATAGAGGACAGAGGATCAGAGACAACCAGGCAACAACAAAGACGCAAAGAGATTAGATTCATGTCACACATGTCACAGAGCGACCAAACAGAGGAGCTAGCCCAGAATCTCAGAGGGGAAAATATTGGATCACAGGCTCTGTCGTCTCTCACTCTCCACTTATTGCATCTTGCACTCTTTCTCCCATCTTTCTCCCTTTCTCTCTCATGCACACAGAAGGAAAACACAGACATTTCTGCCACCTCCCCCAGGCGAGCGAGTGAATGGTCCCTTGATACTGAGATCTGAGGATCAAAGTCAACAGGGCAGCCATGTGTGTCAGATAAAAAACCGGGGTGACTATGCTAACATGGGTTCTACAGTGCATGCAAGAGCTGCTGGATGGATAGAAAAAACAAGGGAGGAAGGAGGAGTGAATACAAGAGGGAAGAAGCATCGGCCATGTAATTCTCTGCAATGACTAAAACAGAAATGTAGACAAGAAAGACCGAAAGAGAGCAGAGTAGCAGTGCTGGGTCGCCCTCCCCTCCTCCTCCCAAGTCTTGCAGCCTCTTTTGTTGCTAATTAACACAACATGGGTAAAGGATAACCTTTTTAGCAGCGCCGTGCACCAAACAGCCCGTGGAGAGTGAACTGATAAGGCGATGAGGCGGCAATGTGAGGAGCTAAAAGCATGTGACAGTCGAGGGTGAGGACAGATCATTGCACCTATGCTTTGTAGGGCAGTTTACTGCAATGTTTTCTTTGTGCCACACTGCAAAACCTTTGAAAGCTTTTGATCCAGCAAAACACAACAACTTAGAGAGTAAATTCCTTTGACTCACTGTATTTATAGTTAATAAACTATTTTTTCAACAAAGGACAATCCATCAGTATAAGAGCTGCAACACTGACAAGTGAGATATTCTGCAGACTCTCCTCATAGCCTTTATCATTCTCCAGCACATCCTTAACATTAATAACATTTTCTTCTTCCAAAGTTATTTTGATAGATTTGCAAACCATTGAAATCCTTCCACTCTATCAGCTTATTTCAGAAATGTCGACTTCTCAAAATACATTACTGCTGTTACTTTGTTACAAACAGTATGTGTTAGATACAATTCATAGCTGGATACATTTCTAACCTGCTTATGTAATCTTTATCCCTCTTAACATCCTTCTTAAGCAGAGTTTTGTTATGGTATTTAATGGCACACAAGAATTCTTTCTCTGAATTACGTTTTTATGATAATTCTTACATGGTTGTCTCGTATAATAACAGAAGGATGGGTGCAACAGTCAGATCCATCAGATGACATATGGGTGACGCAGAAGTAAGGTATGGATGGGGTAATGGCTGGAGAGAGGGGGGATGTGCGTCCAACTGTCACTGAGCAGAAGGGGAGGAGACAGCACAGCTTGGCTACTGGCTCTCGGACAAAACCAGTCAGCCCTTCATACATTCATACTTGTGACATGTGGACACATTAACCCGTGATGCACAGCCACACTGCACTCACACACACACACACACACACACACACACACACACACACACATACACATCCACGTCACTGATCACAACAAGCCATGAGCCATCTCCATCCATCCATATGTCAGTCAGTGAATGAGTGTTTTCTGCCAGGAAGTGAGGGCAGCCAAGCTGGTGTGTATGCATGCAAGCATGTGTGTACTTTACATGTAAAAAGTAAGGTTTTTTATTTGCTGTAGAACATTGTATAACAGAGAGGGGATGACATTATTTACAAGGGCAACAAACAGACACACACATATGGTCTACTTATTGTTTGTAAGACATCCATCAGAAGGAGCCAAGTCAGTCCCAAGGCGTGTCTTCATGTGTTACTCCTCTACTTGGTGTGCAAGTCATGGCCACTACCTTCCACATGATATTAGCATGTGTTCCTTGGAGAACCTTCTTATCCTAACTTGGTACTGAAATTGACAGAGAGTTCAGGTTGATTGATTTATTGGTATTTGGTGAGGGAGCGTGAGCGTTAGATAGTCATGTTATCTCACACTGCTAAGCTAGTCCCACTGAGAGCTCAACAAAATCCAAAATAAAATCATATTTGTACAATTCTATTCCAGTCAAAGGTGTTGAACTGAGAATAAAAAAGTAATCTCCCACTTATTTTCATCTCTCTCTGTTTATCACTTTTCCCTTCACCCTGTGGACCTCACAAATACACAAATGCATGTGCACACACGGATACACAGTCAGCACAGCAGGTTTTTCTGATAATCACTGTATCAGTCATCCTTTGTGCAAAGGAGGTAAATTCCCTACACGGGGGAGTTTGATCAATGCCAGAGACATGTAAATCGATCTAGACATAGTCTCTGCTAGCTCGCCAGTCCTTATCCTTTATCCATCACCCACGCTCTCAAATCTTATTCATTATCACTTCCCATCCACGACCAATACTGACACTTCTCAACCTCTTCGTCCTTCTCTCCTGTCTGTCATTTATTCTCTGTTTCTTTCATTCTATCTTTCTAATCATGTCTGTGATATGTGCCTGTACTGCTGACGGATCCATCAGACTGCCACTTAGACTAGTGGCAGGTCACATCATTTCACACTAACAGACATGTCCCTGGATAACCTTGGTCGTAAATGAGTCTAATGGCAGAGGTCCTCCACACCCTGAGGTCAAAGGGTGTAATCATGAACCTCTTCAAACCTACTGCATGGGCTAATGGGTGGAATGGGATGGGACAGACTGGGACAAGGGTAGAGGGTTTATGTTTGTGTGCATAATACATATAAATGGTTAGTTGTTAGTACAAGAAACCTCAGCAGGATGAATGATTTATCAGTGACGGGCAGGCAGTGGATCCCTTTGGTAGCCATGTTTTTGGCGTCCCTTATCTAAAGAATCTTTTGTCAACTCATCCATTCCGTCATTGGCTCCCTGAGCGAGGGACATTTTATATGAGAGGGTTGGTAAGGTGACCTTGGAATGTGTGGAGATGGGAAATGTGGATTAGAGAACTGGTTTTAATAGACCAGGGAAAGAGTGCAGAACAGGATGTAATAATTAAATCTGAAGGTCATATATGTGAGTTTTAAAAAGTGCAAATCTAACAACCTACAGATGCTTACATTTGCATGTGAGGTAAATGGAAATGTTACTAAAGTGCAGCACAGGAAGATAAAATTGAATCCTCTAAGGATGCTGGAGAAATTTAAATTAAATGCAATCAGTGGCTTATCTTGCAGAGAGTGTCTTTTCCTTGATGCCCACCTTAAATTTAAATTTAAGTACCTATTATATTTCCTATTCAAGAGTTTGACTGTACACGATTAAAGCAATCTTTTAAAAATCTTTAAAATGACAAAATTATTGAAAGCTTGTAGAAAAAATGTGAGAAACTTCATTAAGCATTTACTTATAGAAAGACTGACATAATTTTGACATAAAGTTGGTCTCTCAAGGGGACACAACGTCAAATTTGTTACAAAATCATTTATATACAGAAAAAACGAGGTGAACATTCCATTGGTATTCCATTCCACTGACAAAGGTGACCAGGATGTAAAATACAACAACAACAAAAAAATCTTACTACAATGCTGATACTGGTTTTGATAAATGTGAAGTTATGTGAAAACAACTTAAACAAAGACAGTGAGTAACAAATGAGCACTGAAGATAGTGCGGTCATTCAGGCGAACAGTACTGACTGCTAACGGTGGTTGGCTTATTGCCAATTATTTCCACATATGTATAGGTGACCTATTCCTTGACACATGAGCCTGGTCAATAGTAAGACAGGTAGAGGAGTCAATACCGGACAGACAACAGGTCAGTAGGTAAGACTGGTCAACTGAAACAACCCAATTTACTTGCAACTTTGTAAATAAGTTCAGAATAGCCCTCTTAATGTAATCAGGAAGTATTTTTAGCTTCTGCGCTTGTTAATTAGTTTTAAGACTGAAAATGAGCTACATAACAGGCACACTAACAAGTACTAATTTCCCCTAAGAATGACAAACCCAATGTTCAAAGATTTATAGTGAATATATTTCTGTATGTACATGCATGTGCTTGTGCATTGTGGGCATGAACAGTGGGGCAGTGAGTGAGAAAAAGAAGGAGAAAGAGGGAGTGAGAGATGGAGCATGTTCTTGAGAGTGTGTTAGCACAACAGAGTCATTAGCAAACAATCCCCACAGGGATGCAGATGAAGGAGCTGATGAAGTTAAAAGTGACTCGCTTTAGATGCTCAACACATTGACCGCATAAGCCCAAATATACATCAGGATCTGCCCAAACTCATTAACACTGCCAAGTCTGAGCCAATTTTCCTGTTTATTCACAACAGCTAAAAGTGGTAAATTTATGCCCGGCTCACAAATTAATGTAGCCTTTGCATAATGTTCAAGCCTTAAAACTTGTTAACAGCATAATCAAGAGATAAAGGAATGTGCTGTGTTGCATACAGAGGAGTTGGTGAATGTAGCTCTAGTTGTATGAGTATGTGGATTGCAGTCTACCTTTGCTGTTTACACAGTAGAACTGCTGTCTTTGTTCCAGGCAGCTGTGGTATAAGTAGTCACCGTAATAGTAGTATTGAAGTGACACTCTTCATTCTGTTATACAGGGGATTCTAAATATGAAGTCACTTACTAATGTGATACACATGCCTCTTGACAGCAGCGGAATAGCAAAACACTTTCATCACTTTATATCTAATATATTCATATGAAAACATAGTGTGATGTGTACTTTGCATCTGTTTGCTGTTGGTATTTGTATCTTACACAGAGGCATTATCAAATAAACGTGTGAATGAAGAAGCGAAAAACAAAGTGCATGCAGTCTATAAATGACAGATACATTTCAGGCATGATCATTGGGCTGCTCAAATGCATTGATTAAATTTTCTCAGTTTGGGACTGAGTATACTTCCTGTGGACACTGCGAGTGTGTGTGTGTGTGTAAGTGGTCAAATAAGCAGCGTTGTTGACAGTGCTCTTTGTGACATGCTTGTCCACAAGCTGTGATTCACCCCACAACCCTGCCCGTCTGATGTGAGACTATTACAGACCAAATCCTGCAGCGAGAGGACAGACAGAACCTGAAGGGGAGATTTGTGTGTGTGTGTCTCTGTGTGTGTGTGCGTATACTCTTGTCTTTTGTTGAATCCGAGCAACTAGACAATGGTCATGGAGCTGTCAATTATAGTGTCATTCATGTTACATGTGACTTGCACACAAAAATACATGGACACGTGCACACACATACACAAGCGCACACACACATACTGTAAGTTTATATAGTGGCAGTTACAATAATGGCATGGTATATGAATAGAAATGTATCACAGCATTGATGTTACCAATGAGATGACAGTTGTCACAAACTTTGTCACACTTCATTGTTTATCAGTTATCTCAAAAGTCTATCCCAGTGCCACACACACACACACACACACACACACACACAAACACACCAACAAAGACCGAAAGGAAATAATTTCCATTACTTTCACAATGCTGTACTGCAACCAGCATGACATTTTAAAAGGATACTTTGTATGTATTTGTGCAGTTAACCATGTTAATAAAGCCAAGGGCAAAGTGCTTTAGTTTCATATCACACATGAAGTCACGGCACTGGCCAAAATACAAGAGAACAAAACCACTCACAAACACATACTGACAGTATGTTGAGATGCAGGGCACTGGAAGGTAATGTCTTGAAATTGAAGCATCACAAAATAAAAACAGATGACAAAGACAGAATTGGAAGTTAAAATTGAGGGAGTTTTTTTCCCTCTCAAGGGGGCATGATGTACTTATACAATTATCAGTCCCAACTCAAACAAGACAGATAAAAGATGATCGCAATACCCAGTGGCTTAGGAGAAACACGCGCAAAATACACTTAAGTGGGTCCACAGGTAATATAAAGAGGAGAGAAATCCCAGTGAAAAACAAAGAAATAAACAAAGGCATAAAGGAGAAAAACTAAACTTTGAAGGGAAACTTTGCTGATCTCCCATGACAACATCACTCCACTTAAGGCCAGAAGAATTGGTTAAAATTTCCCTTTGCTCACAAAAAAAAATCATATAAATACACACCAAAGAGCCAACAAATAAAAATAGCAAACAAATATCTCTCTTTTTAATCTATCTGACAACACAGTGGTTTCTGCCTTTGAAGAGGAGAAACAAATGCCATCGCTTCAGATGTCTGTCTGTCTCCTGTCGAGCTCAATGGGGGATCCCGCTGCATCTTGTGTTCTGCTATCCTCCATTCAATTATTGTGTCTGCCCTCCATCTCTGTTTTATCTCAATAAGACATATGAGAGGTAAAATCAACGGCACTGCGTGTGTTTGATGAGCTTTGTCACTACAGTGAGCAGCAGGATTAGCGGTTTTACACGTCTCACCAGGATGTGTTGGATACCAAGCTACCAGGCAGAACTGCATGAAACTCAAGACTTGGAGCCTCTGTAAATGGTTTAGTGGAGACATAATGTGAAACAGGTACGGCTGAAAGCTGACACTCCTGAAAATCCCAAAACATCTTGCATCCTGTAGGTAAAATCTATTTCCTATTTCCATTTCACTAGAGCTTCACTGCCACTCAATAAAAATTGGGGGAAAAAGTGGACACAAATTGATTTGGGAGTGATGATGGGTAACCACATTAGGATCTAGAATGCTGGGTGGCTTTCATATTGACTTATAACAGACAAAAGGCTTTGCACCACCTAACTGGTTCAAGAAAATCCATATTATTATTTATGTTTCTGTAGCATGCTATGTTGGAAAAATGGACCAAAGAAAAAATCTGACAACAGGAAGAGTGACGGATTAATCAATACTGTATGACAAAAGAAAAAAAGTCACAGGAAGTATACTGTATGTGCTTTCCTTTTATTTTATTTCATGTTATCCACAATCTCTATGAAATAAATCTATATTTGAATGACCCCAAACAAACTATAACAACCATTTCTTATGTTTTTATTGCAAAAATTGAAATTCACTTGACAGTTGAATGCTGGCTTAGATCAACAGGCAGAAATGAGCAATGAAGCAGTCAACACACAGCGGAGAGAGGTCTGTCTGTGCATTCAGCCTGTTAAGATCAAACTATGCTGTGAGTCCTGGCTTCCTGCTCAGTGCCATATAAAGCTGATGGATCAACGTGCAGGGGCACAACATATGAAATCCATTTATTTCAAGGAGTGTCTGTGTTGTCTCTTTGGCAGCACAGACAACTGCACAAAAAACACACACACACCAGCACAATAAGAGGTGCATGTGCATGTTGGAGGCATTTCTATATCCTCCCCACTCGCGGCACAACGGAGACGGGAGAGAATGGCCAATCTATAATCATTAGGAGAATAGAGTGGAGATGGTGCAGAAAGAAACCAACAGCGCTGTCATCGAGGTGTCGGGATAACAAGATTAGACCTTGTGTGATTCATTTGTGGCCATGGCATTCTGCTCCTCACCAACCCACCACTATCTCTGTTGCCTGGTGAACTCCTCCTTGCCTTTCTCTGCTTCTTTGGGCCTAAAATGTTTATTTAGATGTTGTGCATTTTAAACTTGGGCACCCATAATGACCAGTGGTGGAAAATTTACTTTTAGTTTTTAAGTAACTAAAAATCTTGAAAATACACTAATTACTGAAAGAAATGAAAAATTGACTATTTAATTTCTATTTTAACATATATTATGGGATTAATGGTACTGAAGCATTCATTTAAAAGTAGCAGCTGGTAAAAGTCTGGCTCATTTTAATTACTTCATATGCTTCTGTTAAGCTTAATCTATGACTTTAATTAACAATAATAATAACCTGAAACTACAAAGTAACTGGTATCTATTTTTTTTAATGTATGAAGTTAAGTAAAAAGTACAATATTGACGTCCGATAAGAGGTGGATTGGAAGTACAACAAAAAAGAAAATGGAAAGACTGGTACATAAAAATTATACCCAAACCAAAGTTGGTGAGATTGGACAAAGCAGCAAGTGTAAGGTAGATTTTGAAAGTATCCAACCAAAAAATTCTTCCCCCCTTTTTCTAGACCTTTCTTCAAACTTCTCTGTCAGAAATCATGAATAAGTTCTGCCCTACTACTCATGAGAGTGACTTTGGAAGGGGAGTTATGATAAGATGACCAGTTCTTTTAAAAATGCATCAAAAAAAAAAACGTCTTTAATGCCACAATCAGACAAACAGAGTCTCACTCAGTCTTTGGCTCAAGGGGTTTTTACTGTGAGTAATGTTTACACTGTGGTTTCTACTATACAATGAGCACATTGCATCTTTGCAATCGTTAACCATATCTAACTACCTCTTGTCTCATTAGCGTTACAAAAACAACAACGGTGTAGGAAAAACAACAACCAACATGTAGGAAAACACCTTTATTATCATGATGAACATAAACAATGAACACGGTTGTTGTTAGTATTTACAGCTCTCGGGCAAATTTTGGCTGAACTTTCTCTGCCATTTTTGTTTGACTAGCCTGCTGTAGCTTTGCAATACATCTGCCTGGTCTTGTGGAAGATTCCTGCCTTGTGCAGTAAGCACATGGGCAGAGAGTGGGCAGCTAGTCAGGTGTGCAGGTACACAGCAGGTAGACCTAGAGTTATTTCATTCAGGCTGACTGAAATATTTGCTTATTGCCACAGCCAAAGATATCAGATGTGTCTTCTACTTGTCACATAAATACAGTGCTGTTGAGATGTAAAGACAAATCTGGTAAATAAAACCCAATATTTTTCTAAAATACATTACCTATCATAGCTTTTGGTGCTGTACTTGAGTAAATGTATTCATACTCCTGTAGTGATCATGTCATTCAGTCATCTCGAATGATACTTTTGCTCAAGTTTTTTCTATTAAGACTACCGATACAGATGTACAGATTTAACAGATTATGTTTTGCATTGTAAAAGTTTCATAGACATCTTAGGTCATGTGGCTGTCTGCCATGGCGGTGGCACCGCCTTTATGTTCTTGGCTGTTTCTGTACATCTAGTGACCTTAGTGTTGTGCCTCAGTTATTAGCTTAAGGGGGCAATAATACTGCATTCTTCTCCATTTCCAAACTCTTTTTTTCTCTCTCAAACACACTCATCTCTCAACTGAATTGTCATGACTGACATCAAGGTTAGAGTCTGCAAACTACAAGTAACCTCACCACATTACCAAAACCCCATCAAAAACAGCATCTACTTTACAAGACATCCATCCAAAGTGTTCTGACTTCATGTTCACCGTCTTTTCTACCCCTCCACACACACACACACACTCTTCCCTCCCCTTCCATCTCCATTTATCCCTCACTTCATCCCTCCTCTCCCTCTCTTCTTTTCTCTCTCTGGGCTTGGGGACAGTAGAGTGACTTTGAAGTTGTGCTGCTTCAGGAGGAGAGAGAGTCACTCTGTCTAATTAGTTGTCCTTATCCCAACAGCAGCAGCCGCCACCAGCTCACTGGCTCAGAAGGAGAAACAGAGACGGCATCAGCAGCAACTACCAACTGCTGTATGCTAAAGATACCCTTCTCCCTCTGCTAGTTGTTAGTGCTAGGGGCTAGCAACAATTTAACTCACCCCGAGACTAAACTGCGGATTAAAGAAGTTGCTCCACTCAGCATAATGATCAGTAATATGGTATGAAATACGGTACAGCGAATCCTCTGCTCTCAGGGAAAGCTTGTCAGACCATAGTTGACTGCAGTGGCAAGATTCTTCTCCATGTTATTTTTTTACCATGTCATTATCATCAAAACGACCATCAGTTTGACAGTAAGAACTAAGAAGCATTGCACTAACATACTTAGTGGTTTTGAATGCACAAGGGATTTATGTTCTAAAGGAAAGAAAAACGGTGTGTTCATTAACCATGCAATTAAAATCTAAGGTGTGTGTGTGGGGGGGGGGCCCAAATCATATGAGCACCTTATTAAACAGTCCCTCCAAGATTTCGCGGGCATTTGTCAAGATTGTTGCGGCATAAAATGCCTGAATTCGCAGCAGCTTTTCTAAAAAATTGCGATGTAAGTTGCGATGTTTTAAGCGTATTTGTTGCAATGAAATTGCGGGAGACAGT
>JAPZDY010000023.1:8626059-8643051 GCA_029783645.1 Ctenochaetus hawaiiensis
ATGCCTCCAATGCTAATATAATGCTAAATGCTAATCCACATCAAATTGTTAACCATCTTATTATAACATGTTTGCCATTTGCTAATTAGCACTAAACACAAAATGTAGCAGGATCTGATGGGAATGACATAAGTTTAGTAGTATTAGGCCACATTTCAAAATATATCACAAACTGAAAATGAGGCCAAATGACCAGCAGAGGTATTAAAATAGATCCTGAAGCTGACATGAATGTCTGCACCAAACTTCACAGCAGTTCAACCAGAGGCAGTCAAGACATGCTTTAGCTGTAATTAAACCCCTTCCTAAAAAATCCACCTCTTGATTCTGGAATTCCAGCCAGCTGTGCAGCTTCATCAAACCTCCCCATTATCTCTGAGATCTTCTGAAAAACAATCACCGATCAGTTTTGTGACCATCTTACTTGCAGAATTTGTAGAAAATGTGTAAAATTTCAATCAGGTAGTGTTGTGAAAGTTACTGATGACTTCTTGGACAAAGGACTAGTTTCTGTACTTGCCTTAATAGATTTGAGTGCTACAATCCACACCATTGACCCATATTAGCATCTCTGCACTGGCACCCCGTAAAATTGAGAATATAACTGGAAATCCATCTAGTCGCCCACAAGAATGCAATAATATCACTAGAACACTGAGGTCCCAGAATGCTCGTTTGTGGTTCCTAAAGTCTTCAAAAGTAACATGGGAGTCAGAATCTTCAACTTACAAGCCCCTCTTCTGTAGAATTATCTTATTCAGTCCCTTTCAGACAGCCTTTCCACAAATTCAGCAGGCTTAAAACTATCCAATTTTTTTTCTTTTTGATTAAGCCTATAGTTAGGGCTGACTCAGGTTTGCCTTTGACCAGCCCTTAGTTATGCTGTTATGTAGGCTTAGGCTGCCCAGGGACTTGATTAACTGGGCTCTTCTCATCTCCTCTGTCTTTCCATCTGTTTGCATTCATGTCTCAGTATTGCTTGTTACTGATGTGCCAGCTTCCCCCAAGTCTTTCTGGTTTTTCATCTTGCAGGTTCCCATGAATCCTGTTGGTCCAACTACCACAGTAAATGCTTGCTTGTGTAGGTATGCTGTAGATTGTTGGGTCTTTGAAAATCATAGTGTGTGGTCAAGACCTGCTCTCTATGTACAGAGTCTTAAGACAACTTATATAATGATTTTCTACTATACAAATAAAACTGACTTGACCTGACTTGACCTTCGCTTAAGGCTAAAAATGTCAACCTGATGGTGGTGCAAAAAGTGAATAATAGTTTTTCATGCTTTGGTGGCCATGAATGAGTTAATTTCAAGTTGCTCCATCACGTAGTTGTTGAGGGCTTTCAGTCTAGACCAAAATGGTGAACCAACAGAGAAAATAATGTTTTACGTAAAAATCAGTCATTAAGAGATATTTATTCCAAAAGAAGCCAAAACAAGCCAAAGTGAAACGTCATGTGTGGGTGTTGTGGATTTACCAACACACATTACTTGCTCATTATTTCAAAGTGTCAACTAGCAATAAAAATAATTTTTGCAGAACAAAAGCAAGAGAAAGAAGAAGAAGAAGAAGAAACAAGAAGCCCAGATGTTTTTTTTTAGGAATTGAGGAAAAATACTAAAAAAGTAAATAAAACAATTTAACCAAAAAGAACCTGTTGGCTTTTATTTTGTCATACAAGATTGTAGAAACAGCATCATGCAGTTGAGATCTTGAATTTGCCACTGCAGTTGCCCATAAAACCCTTTCTGCATTACTACACATAGACTTTGCAAACACAGTGTCTTCAGAGAGTCATGTTTTAGTTTTAACACTGTCGTAACCTTTTAATCATTTTTTAAACCACCAACACCACTAAACACCCCAATAAACTCTATAATTGATATCCTAATCGTTTATACCTCCTAATAATTCCTCCCGCTATTATCCAAACCCAACATCCTCCTTTCAACAGACAGAATAGCAATAAAGGATGAAAGTTATGCCAATGATAATGCAATAGTAATATCAATAAGTGTGCCTTTACTTACATATCTCATGGATGTTGTGATATCTTGTTAATCTCTGCTTCTCTGTGACCCAAAAAAAACCCTCTTCTTCCTCCATCTCTCTAATGATGGTGATTGCCTGATACTCCTCCACCTTTTGCCTGTATGTGACAGTACCCCAGAGGAAACCCTCTGAGCTCTAAGTGAACACACTGAGATGAATCTGGATTAGCAAGGCTGGAAGGGGTTCAGGACATACCCTGGAAGACACCGGGGTTTCGTCTGGATCTGGCTGGGCTGAGCAGGAAGGCTGTCTTTGAACATAGCTTCAAACGTAAGGCTTTGACTGAGAGCACAAAGGATCAGAGCCTCGCGGGGGAATACAGAGAAGATTATTGCTGCACTTACTGAAGTCTGTACCAGTGTCTGTACATGATTGCGTGTGACCATATGGGTTAATTTGATCTCTCATGGTTCCATTGTGATTTAACTCAAAAAAAAAAGAAAACCTATGAAAACAAATATTTCAAAAATTTGCACATTTCTGTTTGGCACAGCTGGTGTCTTTGTAATTGCAAAGCTTTAAGTGTGGGAGTATTTGTGTTCTCTCTCTGGGGAAAAGAAAAGCACTGTGTTGTGATTTAGTTTTAGATACATGCAATTTATTAACTGGACCTGAGAAACAAAGGCATAGTGTTCTTGTTGCAAACCGTACACTTACACTGTCACTAACGGTGTATATACTTTTCAGTAACACACATATAGACAAAAGCAGGCTGTGCAGCTGACCTGAGTTTGCGACACCACTAAATCAGCAAGTGCATCGATCTTTCCTCTCCTTCGTCCTCCTCCCAAATCAATAGCATCAAAAGCTCTCGCCTTCACAACAATGTCAGAGTAATGACACCAGCCATGGACTTATGGGCTGGAGAGGCCACCATCGACTGACCTCAGGCCTCCATCCCAGCTCTGGACTCTTTACTTTCCATGCGACTCAGTGATTAATGATCTAATGTGGAGGGACTGCTGGAGGAAGACACACAATGAGAACTTTGGTCTATGGCTCAGTGAGCATCAGAGCTGAGTAGCACTTTCTTCACTGTGCTGGAAGCTGCTGGATCGCCTCGAAGTCATGGTTTCAATCATCTCCCCACTGGCTTTGACAAATTGGGATGAATAATAAAGTTTTTGAATAAAGAGCAGAGTTGGATTGTTCCCACAGAGACAGCCACATTGGGCAAGCAGGCTAGAGTACTGAGGGTCAGAAGTGTAGAGTCATAATGAGAAAAAGTAACAAAGAAAGAACAGAAGAACTATGAAAACCATTCATGTCTACCAACTTATCATTAATGAAAACAGTTGGTAAACAGCACCTGTTAAGTTATGAAAATGTTACCAATTAACCTTTAAAAAAACATAAAAGCCGCCTCCTGCTCTGCACCATTGAGCCATGTGCCAGAACTGATTTGGTTATGAGTTTTTTTTTCTAATTCCACTGATTCTAGGTAAGTATTTTTGCTTCATGTTTTTGCTTCATAATATCACAGCTGTTTTTCCTGACATCTGTCCTGACAACATCTTGAACAGGTGTCAGGTTATATTAATGATAGGCAGTATTAAAGGGAGTATTTAAACTTAGATGAACAAAGCAACTTTCTGCAAAAGATTTAAATGACTAGTACCTTCTGGCTTTGTGATTAAAGGAATATTCACAACCAACCTGACATGTTTACAGATGGTATAGTCTATGGAAATCATTTTCAGAGCCACACGCCAGCCATCCCAAAATCACACATAAGCTCATTCACAGGAGGAGGTGTTAACTGTGGAAAGGACACTCGCTGTAACCATGATGAAATACGTATCTGGAACCTTTTAAAGTAACAAAAGCTTGTGCAGTGGTAGTTTGTCTGCATGAACACTAGTAAACTATAAAATGAGAGCTGTAAAACACCTCGTTTTAATCCTTTGACTTGTTATGAGAATTCCCAGTGGGCCCTTGTTGGCATGTTTGTTTGCCTCTCTCTCTCTGCCTACCCCTACAGCTGTTGGGCTTGGCAGAACAGCTAGGAAACGCCCACTCTCAGGGAGAGGAACCTTGTCCCCTTTGGTGTTAACTTGAGAAAGCTTTTGCTGTTTCAGCTCAAAGCATGCCGAACAGTAGTCGATTTATAAATCAGTCCTGCTTGGACATCCAGCAGGTAGGAGAGGGGAAGGACCCTAACTGTGAGCCTGGTTTATCCTGCCATCGATCTGAGACCCTGAGAAGGAACAAAGTGGAGCAGGTGAGATGGGTCAGAAACACTTTGCTTGGGTCTAGGAGAAGCTCTATATGATCACCAACTACCAACCACAGACACACACACACATCCACGAAGCCACAGACACACACAATGTGTTCAGTTGTATCCTCCTCACGGCACTGGCATCCATGCAGTGAAAGATTATCACTGGATAGCTTAATTTCCATCTGGAAGCGACTACTAGGAGAGAGTGAAGGATGAAAAGAGATGTCTCCACTTGCACACCTCTCTCACTTTTAAACTTGATCTTTCTGAAGCCCTAAGCCAATGCCGGCAGATGGTAGTAGCTTATGCTGGCTTAGCTTTCTCTCCCCGAGGCGCTAGCTCTGAGAAGCTCGTTGCCCTTAGGCACTGATCTGTGAGCAGCTTCCTAGTTCTGCTCTCTAACCCTGAATGCTCTACATGGGGGCTTCAGCTCTACCCTGAGATCTGTGTTTGAAAGGAAACACAATGTGTTACTTGGGCTTATTCCTCCAGCTTCTTCTTGCTGTGTGGAAAGCCCTTGCAGCAGGGCGTGCAAATTCCCTTCACCAGGATAAAGGACAGGAGTTGAAGACCTATCATCAACCACCACAGCACAGCACTGCAGGCGTGTGAATCCTTGCCACAAAATCTCTGCATTTCAAAACTGTTTTTGGTTTTCAATCACTTTCTGCCTCTCTTCCTTCAGTTTTGTTACCAAATTAGTCCATGACTTGTTTTTTTTCCCTTTCCGCCTCATTTCTTCCATACCATCAGTGTTTTCTGACTCATTTATCTTCCCTTCTCTCTATTCATCTTCTCATCTATCCATAAAGAGAGAAAGAGAGGGAATACACCAGCAGAATGCTGTTGAGTCATACTCCGCAGGAGGGAGATGGCGTGTCGAAGATCAAACAATGCTCACTCACTTCTCAATGAATGCACTCTGTATGTCTCTCACCCACTGCTTCTTTCCTCCCTCTTCATTCACTAAACCTTTGTATCTCCTCCATTCCTCCAACTCATCTTTTGCTCTTGTTTGCATTTTCACTCAGCCGTGACGTTAGTCTACCCAGCCTGAATTCCCCATGCTACCCTCTAAACCCTTCCAGCCAAAGCAACAGCAACAACATCAGTAACAACAGAGGCCCACACCAACAGAACTGCTTCAAAAGCAGGAAGAGCAGTTTAGCCCTAGAGTGCTGGAGCGAGGAGGGAGGCACACTGACGCATGCATACAGAAAACTGTTTATTTAACTTGCATGAAATAAGACATTTGCTCAACAGCTCCCTTTAAGTTAACTCCCTACACAAAACAACCATAATTGCGCTTTTTCTTGAAGTTGAATATAATTTCTTTTTTCAAGGGCATCCAGGAGACGGTTGGGAGTAAAAGTCTTGCTTTAAAGTAGTCGAATCTCCTAATTCTCCCGAAACACAGTCACGTATTCTAACAATGATTCTGTTGAGTGATGGAGAGTGCACTCCATTATTATTTCTAAATAACATAGATTTACAGCATTAGCTCTGGTTCAAGTCTGATTAATTTTCCCCATCAATTTCCCTCCATCATAAAAACCAATACACTTGGAGCAACATTTTAGCACAAGTCTGAGCATTTCAAGCCAGTATTTAAATAATATCCAAAGTACTACAGAAAAGACGACAGATTTCGTCACAGTTTGCTTGGATCATCCCTGTAACCTATGAAAGTGTTACATTTTCATAAACTTTCCATTTCTCATGATTCTTAAGTATTCTGTACAGCAGCTAACATCTGCTCTCTCTCTGTGTATGTGCCTTATTTCAGTCTACATGTTTGTTTTCAGCTGTTTGGGTTACAGGGGGAGGAGGTGCATGGGTGTGAGAGGCCAATACATGAATTAATTTCCATAATATTACCACAACAGACACAAACAAAGTGAGATGTGGTGTAGGGTGATGAAGTTCTGTGAGGCTTCCAGGCAGAAATCTTTTTTGCGCATTGTGAAACAAGACTGAGAACGATTGAGAGCATCGCCCAGAGGCAGCAGCTACTGAGAGATCCACTTAGTCATCCAACAAGCTCTGTGACTGGCAGATCTTACAGAATCCCCACCCCTTTCAGCATCAGCCTCACCGGTATGTAAATGTATGCACAAGTACGTCCTCAGAAGTGTATCACCTGCATGCTGGAAGAAGCCTGTTTTACACGCATTTTCCTTCTAGTAAGGCAAATAAGTCTCATCGCCAGAGGTAACTAGTGCATGACTGCGCTCAAGAAAACCGTTCCTAAAGTTTAGACTGTGGAAAAAGTTCCTGGATGCTGATGTCTTGCTGGAAAAATATGGCACATATACCAAATACTTTCATGTTTGCCAAATATTCACACTCTGTACTGAATCCATCTTACATGTGAGTATGAAAGACTGAATTTGGCCTCTGCAGACTTTGTGGATTAAACATGCAAATAAGAAAAGTCAGGGGAGAACTTTTTGGGCAGAGATTCGGTCTCTTGTGAGGAGAGCGTCTCCCCATTAAGTTGATCAGAGGCAGCGATATCTCCTCTCTCCTGAAATTCTCCGCCGTCCTGTCACTGCAGATTCAAAATATTCCACTCTAAATTCTGGCCTGATGTGACTGGAGTCCAGGCCGCAGAGCCGAGTGAGAGTGACACTGTCAGAGGAATGTTCTGCCCGTATCCCAAACGGGAACATCAGAGCAAACATGAGTGAAGACATGGCGGACGGATATGGGGAGAGATGAGAGAAGAGATGGAAAGAACAAAATCTAAAAAGTTGTGACAATGCAAGATGGGAAAAATACTGATAAAGATAGAGATGCTGGGAGGAACGTAGTCAAAATACGGAGAGAAAGTGGGGCCTAGAAGGGCGGGGCACGGAGACTCAGATCTATTTTTAATGTCTCTGACTGGGGATCAGCAAAAGGAATGTATAATTACAGCCTCATGAATAATGCAAGCAGGCTTCTTTTAATTAGCCACACCAGGCCCGATGCAGCAACCACAGCAGACGGGACAAGTATGTGCACGTGCACACATACATACGCACAAACCAGTCTGCAGTATATGCATACAAACAGACACACTAGACGCACACACAGCGACACGTGTCACTTTTGAGACATATGTGTGTGCATGCTTAACATGTAAACGCACACTCCTCCAGGGAGACAGGAGTCAAATAAAGAGGCGAAATGATGAGCTAAGAATTGGTGCCTTAGTGATGACTCGCTGATAGGCTTCACAGTGAGAGGAGCCCCTAGACACCACTCAAAGAGCTGCTCACTGTCTGCCTGTCATGTGTTAGATAACCCCCAATATAAGAGTATGAATTATTAAACATCGACTGGATAATATTACAAAACCTTGCTGTAACCACAGGAAGACTGGCAGTGGCAGTCGGTGCACTCTTTCTGTATTTTTCACAGCCATGTACGCTTGTGTGCGTGCACGCCAGCGTGAACAAAGGCAAGACAAACACCCAATTTCTGGCTTACAAGTCATGCAGAGGCCAATCGTGTAGTCTAGAAACAAGAGGGGGGAGAAAATCCGGCTCTAAGAAGTAATTAATCAAATCTTCATCATCTATAATTCAGCTTGAGTTATTTCATTAATTAACAGTGTTTGGGTTGTCTACGTAACATCTTCTTTATCAAACATGGATCAAGCCGGAACAAACTTAAGTGAGGCGGGTTCTCATCTACTTAATTATTAGTTTTCTTCCAAATGCAGATTGAAATGGATGGTCAAAGCTCAACCAGGAAAAAAAACTCAACTAAATTCTCTGTGCACATCAAGAGAAGGCAGGAAGCTGAATCCAAGTTGGAACGACACATCAAGACGGCAGCAGGATGTTATTTGGTTGTTATCTGGCAACTCGACTTCTCCCATCTTCAGAGCCTTAATTTGTAAGCTAATTTGTGGCTGGCAAAGACAGGCTTGAGTACGGGAGAGGATATTGGATGTAATTCGATGTCTCACTCCATCTTCGTTTGTTGATTGGAGTTTAATTGGCAATGAGGGTGCTGCGTTCCCACTTTGGGGCAGGCATGGGAGACGACAGCTTGAGCACATGGACTGAAAATTAGTCCCGCTACGACGTTTCAGCAGAGACAGCAAGAGGCACCAACTCAGAGGTTCAAACTTCCCTTGAAACTGTTGAAGGAAAACACATGAAACAAATATGGACAGCCTAAGGTGTCCTCTTATTCTTTGACTTATGCCTCCACATAAAAAAGTAAGACTTTAACCTAGCACGGGCTTTACACAACGACTTTTTGACTTTCAGCCCTTCATAAATAAATGAAAAAATAAAATAACAGCGGGAAGGACTGCTCAAGGTGAGCAAAAAACCTGCTATTCATTTCAATGTGCACAAGGTTGGTCCTATAAGTACCAACAATGTGTGGATCTAGGACTTCTATAGGGTGAGAGTGTGTGCGTATTCAAGGTAGGGGGCCGCCTCCCAGTGTGTGACATTGACACACACAAACACATTCACGCTTTTTTTTTTTTTAAGTAGAGGCAATTGGCTTCCTCTCTTAGCTTTCCTTCCTCTTACCTATGTCTTTGTACAGCCTTTCATTCTCTGCTAGTGTAGAACAAATGCAGCACAGGGGAAAGGTCAAGTGTCAAATCTTTAGCATGAGTGCATTGTCCAATGCAAAACACCTCAAGGCATGGACACACTGAAGACAAGATGTGTGCATTTGTGTGTGTGAGACAACTGCCTTGCATTACCTTACCTCGTTACTATAATGATACACAAGAAGAACGGAACCACCGTCACATGCAGATAGCATAACACAGGCAGCTTCAGTGCAGCCATTGACTGTAATTGTGTTCATTCTCCTGAGTGATAAAAAACAGCTACTGACTCGATTTGAGTTGAGTTGTTGGATTAATGCAGTCGAAGATTTTTCCACTTTACAACAAACACAATTGAAAACATGCCAGTCAGATTGAAAGCAATTTGATTTCTTTGATATTTTAGAAATTGAAAAAAATGCTTCCACAGTTCGCCAGTGGATCAGCTCGGGATGAATATAAGCATTTTAGCATGATAAAAACACTTATCTGCTTCTCTCCGCTTTGCTTCATTTCTCAACACATCTGACTGGATTGATAAAACCTGTTGTACCAAATCACTGTGCCACCATGTCATGAGTAAAACTAATGTAAAGTTCAAATAATCTACCAAAGCTCTCTTGTGAAGTTATACATTTGCAAACATCTATTTTCACCCAGTTTCAGAGACACCACAAGTACAAATGCTGAGAGGAGTGAACATGACTCATAAGATTTGGAGCATTTTTCTGTTTTATCTATTTTTACAGCCAAGCATAATCTTTGTAAAATGCACATTTTGCAGAGCAAGGTGATATGTTGTCAAAGACTAACATGTATATCACCTAACAGGGGAATGACTTTTACTTTTTGGCTCAAAACTGAGTTTCCACCCAGACACACACTCTTGTCATGCTTTTATACTGCCATGCTTAGAGTTGTGTGAGCAAATTGCGCAGTAAATTTTTTTTTAGTAATTATGCAGAATGTTGATGTTAACAAATTTTGCACTACTTCCGTTTCTGTCTAAAAAAAATATGAATTTTTATATGAAAATTGCAAGTAAGCACTGTCCGGCAAACTAAACAGTATTAAGTTTTGGGGAAGGGAAGGTTGATATAACCTCAGCCAACAGCTTCTCTATGCAGGGAGCTTTGCCTCTTGAGGTCCAAGATGCTGACTTATATAAAGAAGGGATCCATATGCTCTACAAACACTGGACTAAATGTGTAAATGTAGGATGGGACTATGTTGAAACACAGGTTTTCTGAAATTTGCTTCTCCTAACTTAGGCTGTGAACTTATCAATCACTCCTTGTTTTCTGGGCTGTGGGACATGGCAGTGGGAGGGGCTGCAGAGGGAGGCAGGATGGGGGAGGAGAAAGACTGTTGTGTAGAAGAATAGAAAGCATGCAGAGTTGAGGGAGGCGTCATGGAGGTAGGATGTGTTGATAATTACCCCGGCAGCCATTGGTGGAGCTGCTGACATCTCTCTTGAGGAGTGGGATAATTTGAACAACTATTCTGGCTAAATCAATGCGTCAGCGGCAGCTAGCTCATTACCCATGTCACCTCTGCATCTCAATGAGGCAACATGGGAATTTCTATTAGCCACCAGAGCCAGATCTCTCTCTGTCTTCCTCTCTCTCTCCCTGTCTACCCCCTCTGGCTTGAGTCCCTCTATATCATTTTTTACTTTGTCTCCTTTTCCTTCTCTTCAGTCAATCAGTCACTCTTCCTTCCCGCTCAGTCTCCCCTTGTTTTTGTTGTTGCCTGATATGTCTCTCTCTTTTCTGCAAACCTCCACCCCCATTTCTCCCAGGGGACATGGGGAGGGATGGCTCTGCTGTTGCATCACACGTTCCTACCGTAACAACAGTAGTTAGTGTGTGATTCTGTGTGCATGTATATGAGTGTGAATCTGTGAGAAAATATCCACTTTTTAAACACAAAAGATGAAAAGAGAAAGGCTTTTTTTTAGGGTAAAGAAAGTCGGCCACTGACCTTCTCTGAACACTCTTCAGTGTTTCTGTAATTATCAGTGATACTGTGTGTTCACATGTGTGCATCTGTAGGTGCGTGTGTGTTTTTTTTCTGTGTTCACATGTTTGCTCCAGTGGTAACATCCCACAGCTGAATGGAAATGAAAGCGGTTCTGGAGAAAAGCCAAGGCCCAGATTGCCAGCTTTTTCAAAGATGGCACTCACGTCACAGAGCTTGGAACATTGCCTTGTACAAAAAAGTGCAAATGCACACAAACTGGACACACTCATACACACGGGGCAGTACTAAAAGTAAGTACACAAAGTGGAACACCAAGGGCACTTCACAAAGAGTCCATTTCACCTGGCCTTCTCACTGAGCAGAGACTGATCTAAAAGTGAGATGTGTGACAAAGCCAAGGGAAAACTCTGCCTGAATGGCAAAAAAGGGAACGAGAAAAAAGGGGTATTTTGACTGAAGAAAGAACAGCAAAATTCATTAATTTAATAGAGGACACAGAGGGAAAGACAGACAAAAGAGAGACAGAGAGACAGAGCGTGCCAGGTAACACACCACCAGGGAAACCAGGAGAGCAGAGAGACATCTGTTCAACACGACTTCAGGGGGCTTTTACTCTGATGTCAGCCTGTCACCACAAACAGGACCGCAGGAGGAGATACATGCTGAGGGTACACACACCACACACACACACACACAAACGCAAACACACACACATCCTATACCATACACTGCTGCTCTTCTTCTCTTTCCTATTATCCTCCATGAAAATCAATAACTAAAACCAACCTTTGAAAAGAGACAAGTAGCAGAACTCTGAGGCTCCACTCTTCCTCTCAGCGTCTCACTCGTTCTTTACAGGCTTTTAAATGCAATTATGAGCTTTGATCGGTGCTTCATGCTGTATACATTCTTGATTTAACAAAACTGTTATTACGTAAATCAGAGGGAAATTTCCTTTACTCTGTGTACTTATTAAACAGATTAGTGCTGAAACCAACGGTTCATGAAACTAACTAATTTATGACGCAAAGATGTAGAACAATCGTTGTTCCAGGCTAAAAAATGTGAGAATATTTTATCCTTTCCTAATTTAAGGCACAAAATTAATAGATTTCCTGTGGTTTCTGGACCGTTGTTGAGCCAAAGCAAATAAATCGAAGATGTTGCCCTTTCTGACACATAACAAATTACACAATTAATATGAAAATAATCGTCAAATAAATAAATCATTGAAATAATAAATAGCTTCAGGCTTAAACTGGCAGCTAGACATGGACATGGGATTTTACTAAGAGTTAAGCACTTACATAAGGGCTGATATTATGTAAACCAGAGCAGGGCTGATAATCCTTTACAGTAACCTATTAATTGTGCCAGTGTCATTATTAGTTTTTCATATGTGGCTGAAGAGCAGTTATAATTTAAGAACAACGAAATTGGACAGACTCTGCAAAAAACAATACAAATAAGTCTTTTGTTAAAGTATAAAATTAATTCATGAACTCTGTGCTATCTTCATTATTTGCTTGGCGTTTTCAAAATGTCACCTGCCGTTATGTGACACCTGACTAGCCAACTTCACCAGCACTAAACTTTTAGAGACCTCTGGTGTTGTCTCGTTCAGCTCGAAGGCCATCAGCGGGGAAAATACTGCAGTCATTAAAATGATAATGATACAGTCAGAGCAGCTGACGACGTATTGATCGGCCACAGCACTCCCCCATCTGTTGCACGCACAGCCATGATGATGAGCTGGACTGCGGTGTGTGTTTGCCGGTTGCAAATATAATGCATGTCTGTGTGTATTGTCAATAATCTAAGGGCTTTTTATGGCTGGACATAAGGATGCAAGGATCGTTCACACACACCAAGCGCAGTCATTTTGTACCACTGAGTGATCAAATTACACTTAAACACTTACATGTACACACACACAGAGTATCAACGGCCAGAGTCAGTGCAGACAGTTTGCAGGGCTGATGATGCTCATGAAGCTGTCACAAGACTCTTGCGTACATGAAAGGTAACCCTGACATACCTATTACATGTTGTACATCACAGCATTGGGTCTGGAGTGTGTGTCCTGGCATAATGGCTATAAATGAGTCTGTCGCGATGCTATGATGCATGCCGCACATCTGTGATGGATGTGTGTCAGGCAGTTCGCACATGCTATATCTCTTCACAATCAAAGACAGACACTTGAATTGAACCTCTCGAGCACCTTTTAAGTTATCTTTCACTAGCAAGAGCTGCCCTTCATGAGGATGCTGCTTGGGATGAAAAAAACTCAAGTTCTCGTGAAACCTAATGTCTGCATTCCTATGCTAGTCCTTCACTGACCCATCCCACTTTAAAGAGATGCACTTTCCATGCACGTCTGAGCAGCAACTGCCAATCAAGGCGTCAGGGGGGCTGATGGACAATACTTTCAGCCACTGATGACAGATGGAGAGGTTTGAGAGGGGCGGGTTGGGTTGATGTCAAGGGCTCTGCTAGCAAAGAGTTGCTATGGAGACAAGGCGGAGGGAGAAGTGGTTTATGATGGACGCTGATGGGTGGTCCACACCAGAGGTTAAAGTAAAAGGAGAGATGGGTTTGTGTGTGTTTGTGCTTGTGTGTGTGTGTGTGTGTACTGGAGGATGCTCTCTAGAATTTGCATATATTCAAAGATGACACATCAGTTTTATCCTCCATGTGTGCATCCCTGGCCTCTGCACTGCTGCAGTTCAGGGAAATACACACAGCAGTCAAAGCTTAACATATCAACCACTGTTTGTGGAAAGTTCAGGTCAAACACACAGGCCCACACACATAAACACGCACACATACATGCAAGACCCACTCTGCCTGGAGCTGATGACGCAAATAGCCTTATAACTCTGGCTTGGTGCAGCGCTGAGTGCAGATAGTAAGGGACAGGAAGGAATGGTTGGAGAACAGAGAGAGAAGAGGAGGAAAGAGAGTGGGGATTACAGTCTGAGGATCCGAAGCTGCATCTGTATGTAGAATACCAACTGTCCTACCAACATATACAGTACATACACACACATGCTGGCTCAGGCCATTAGTGAGATTGAGATTACCACTAATCTACATGAGCATCATAAGTGACCCTGTGACTCCACAGCTCTCCTGGTCCAAGAGACAGACCAAACGGAGTGAAATAATGCCAAAGACAAGGTTAAGGAAAGGACAACAGGAAGATAATGTATGTGAGGAGGAAATGGGGTATTAGGTAAAGGTACCAGCTCCGGCCAGTTGAGGGCTCCCTTTCACCTGCAACTTTTGCCTCAATCCCCCATCCACAATATTTTTTTCCTCTTGTTTCATTCACTCTCCTCTTGCTAATATCTGCACCAGAAGGATCCTTTACATTTGCCTTGTAACTTTGTTTTTGATGCCTTTGAAATCTTCTCTCTCTCTTTGAGTCTGTTTTTTGATCTGCCCTCTTTCCTATTGCTTCCAATCTCACCCCCATTCTGTCTCTCTCCTGTTATGATGGTCTCTCTCTTTTTTTTTTTTTTTTTTGCAGTAACTGCAATATTGTCTAGGCAATGTGATTTTACTGCAAGACACACAAAAACAGAGGAATAGCCAACAAAACAACACAGTCAGACAGAGGGACTGAAGATAAAGGAACAAGCAGAGAGAGAGCATGATTAAATAAAAGAGACACAGCAAATAAATATGGAATACGCTTATTCTGGATGTAAAGGAAAAACAACATGCTGTAAAACAATAAATATGGACATGAAACACACATCTCACATGTGCCTCAGAAAGCAACTGCTCCACAGAGTCACAGGGATGCTGACACTCATGAGAAGACGGCGCTATTGTTGCTAGGAGAAGAGCGAGGTGGGAGGAGGGGATGAGGGAAAGATGGGTAGATGATGAGGATGAAGAGGGGGGGGGGTGAGAAGAAGCGCTGATGGAGCGACAGTTGGACGGAGGAAGAAAGGGAGATGGAGGTGAGGAGGAATGTAGTACAGTACATGGACGGTGCTCCTGGACAGCAGCATAGTGAAAATGCCACCACCTCCCCCCTGACTGTAATGTCAGTGATTTCACATACCATCGCCTCACTGCAGAGCCCCGCTCCACTCCATCACACACACACACACACACGCACACACACATCTACACACAATGACAGCTATAGTCTTAGTCAATGAAGAGGAACAATTGAAGAGAGAAAAGACATAGACGAAGAGAGCAGGGAAACAAAAGTGATAGAAGCAGAGTTAAAATGAAAAGAGGCAAGAAAAAATGCATGAAAAGAGTGATTCTTACAGCTGACTGAGTTAAGGTAGACACAATACACCTATATTGATACTTTTTCCCTATCATTGCTCCGGCTATCAATAAACCATCTAAGCACTACAACCACCACACTAGATACTCTGTTGGAAGCCCATTGAGAAGTCGATGAACAGCATCGTCATCATTACAGGAGCCTGGATAATTCACAAAGAAGCTCACTCTTAAGCAGTCAGTTCAAGAGATTTTATGGCACCCCATTTCCCTCTCACAGTCTTTAAAATAAAGTGCTACCTGATTAGAGTGAAAGATGTAGTGAAAGTTTTCAGAGTTCAGCACTAAGGCAGTGTGTGAGCTGGATTAGAGTCTGTAACACCAGGTAAACCCGCAGCAACAGGTGAGGATGTGTTTTGTGCTACAAAACATCATTAAATCCTTTTATTCTAACCCTCCTTCTCTTACTCTTTTATTCAAAGAAGACCATTATTTCCTATTTATTCTTTTTTTGACAGCTGGCCATATATCTCTACAGGAACTAATAATGCAGGAATAAAATCCCTGAGCACAGCTTGCAGAACCAGCCTTGACATCTTTGTAAGCTGTTTTTTTTATTCTTTTTAGAAAAAAAAAAAAGATAGTTTGATAATTGTCTCCTTTCCATCTCATCAACTGCAAGTCAGACTCTGCTTTTGCAAGCAGAACTGCACACTGGTTCTCTCATATGCCTGCTAATGGTTTCTTGATGCCACTGTGTTTGAACAGAGAAACATATGTAAGTCATGTTAACTCCAAAACTCAAAGAGGGGGATATTTTGTGCTTCTGCTGCTGCTGGATTTTAATAGTGCTTTCATAGCAGCCCTGTGCTTGGTTGAATAAAAAAACACAAGCCTTAATTGAAAAAAAAGAGTTATGTTAAATAGGAATGTAGTGCTTCTCAGTGTTTCATGTTTGTTTCAGCATGTCTCCACAAGTGACTTCTCATTTAGAGTGTATTCATGAGCGGCTGACTGAACCTTACCTGGTAGATGACATCAAGATGAGGTGTTGTGGTTCAATCCAGCCAGAGGAGGCAGGAGAGAGAGAAAAGAGAAGGAAAGAGAGACAATGTTAGTGACCATATGCAGAACAGAATGATAAAAAGTCACATGTTTCTTTATCCTCAAATTTATGACCAAGCAGATTCCATCCAACCACAAATGACAACAAAGTGATTAAGAAGGCACGCACGTTAGCCTCAATAAGTGAGTAAACTGGGTTTAGTGTGGATTTACACTGCATTACATCGCTGCCAATCACTGGACTCTGCTCTCAGCAATTGAAGCCTTCATCCCCTCTCAATGCGTTCTCTTCTCTTTCTCTCCGATCCCAGCTCTGACAGTCCCTCATCCCCTACAAAGCCCCCCCTCTTCTAAACACACACACACACATTCACACATGCATGCACACACACTCCAACTGACTTCCAAAATAAAACCCGGCTGTTTACCAAGCCAGAGAATCCCGAACGGAATCACATTTTGCCTTTCAAAGGGTGTTTGAAGTCCCCGCACAGATGTTGCTGTCTTCCTTTTTTTATTTTTATTTCATGTAAGAGATTTTTTTCCCCTTGCTCTTTCCCCCACCTCGCTCAGCACAGTGTGACACTCCTTCACTTTCCCCCAACCTTCCCCCATCCTTCCAACTCTGTCCCCATGATCACAGGGAGAAAGTTTTATCCGGCAAAGAAGCATCTTTTGAAAAGTTGTTGGGGTAGTCTCAGTAGAGAGCAGAGGAAAGGGAATCAGATGTTGAACCTGAAAGGCAGATGTTTAGTTAGCATGCTAACCTTTGTATGTGTGTGAGCATGCATACTCAAACACACATGTGCATGCATGCTGCCATATAGCTGCCATTCAAACCAAATCA
>JAPZDY010000023.1:8648794-8665975 GCA_029783645.1 Ctenochaetus hawaiiensis
GTTATATGTTACATGTTACATGTTATATGTGTGTATGTCTTTGTGTGCATGTGTGTGTTCAGCTTTGCCTCAACAGATGAGGCACCTGATCTGAATCAGAGTGGGGCTCAGGTGGATACCAGTGAACTTGAAGATCACCGTAGGGACCCAGGATTCCCTGCTCCAGTACACACACACACACACACACCATACTGTAGACACGCACTCCCCAACCACTAGACTCTGTCCCCATCCAGCTTTCTTCTGTCTCTCAAACACAATAATTAAGTAAATGATTTGTTGATTGACAGACAAACAGCTGATAAATATTTAGTAATGAATAACTTGTTTGAAGAAGCATTTGTTAAAAAAAAAAGGTGATTCCAGCGACTCATGAGTAAGTATTTATCTCTTTTACATAAGTCTCTACTAGTCCAACAAAAGAGACTCATCTGAAAAATCATCTTAAGCATTAGAAACTCGTTTAATCAAATAATCAAACAGAAATTTAGATTTAGATAATTTAGATAATTAATTTTAACAGTTATTAGTTGCAGCTCTAAGCAGCTCACGTGCTACTGAAACATGGGACACCACAGGAGAGCTGGTTGAGAAAAGACTGAAACCCACTGACCTTTTTCAACTGCCCTACTTCATCATTTCATCCTCACTTTCATTCATGGAGCTATTATCGACTTTTACTTACATACAAAAGAGACAAGGTCATATGGAGACAATGCACTGCACAAACACACACAGTGAAACCCACGACAATCCCCTCTCGCTAATTATATTTCTTTTACCTCATGCACTAATCCTGCTGTGTGGGACTCGATTTCCTTTTCAATCTTTCAACCTTTCCTGGTCTGATTTGAGCTTATTCCTCAAGCTCCAGCACACTGACCTTGCTGCTCTCATGTTTCATGTCCCCTCTCTCTAACTCCCTTTATCTCTGCCTCAAGTTGTCCTCTACTTCCTTCGTGCATCCAGCTCTGATGTATGGCTTCCTTCATGGCACACAGAATAAAGAAATTGCCCATGATCTTGTTTTACAGATATTGTGATAGCCAAATTTCTAAACACACTAAATTCCCCAAACTCAGCCACCGTATAATGTTCCCTGCTGAGATTCTGGGTTGAAGCTTGATGCTGAATTGATTTGTACAGGCAACATTATCTTCACTGTTTATTCTGTGTATGCTTCACACTCAACGCTTTCTTCTCCCAGATGAGTTTCTCTTGTTTTCTGTGAACCGAGACGAGTTTTTCTCAAACGCGATTAGAGGAACTGACATCCAGATAACCTCGCAGAGACAAATCTCTGGAAACAAATCTTGCTTTTGAAACGAGCAGAAAATGCCAGCCTGCACTGAACTTCAACTATACCTAATGCAATAGGCGTTTGGGTGATTCAGTATGAAGTGGCTTGATCAGACATGCTCACATCACACAGCAGCTGAAGATTCTTTGACTTCAGAAGAAAATCTCTCAAACAAGGCAGAAAATGAAGAGGCCTTCACAATATCAAACAAATCAATGCACATGCGGACGTGGCTGTTGTTTTCTTATTTTCTCTGTTTTTAGCAAAAGCAATGTAATGTTTGAGAAGGTATTTGTGTGCAATATATAGGAGCATTTTATTTTAGGGACGTATTGTACACAAGGTAAAGAATGGATGATTTTATGACTGCCACTTAAGGGAGAAAAAAGTTACAAAAGCTTCTAAAAAAGCTACATAAGTAAACTGCATGTACACAGAGGCACTACAGACAAGTTTTGCTTTGGCTCTTTATCAAATGAGTTATTGCCTGCAACTTCATACACTACCAGAAACATCTATACTGTAATCTGGATTTACATCACAATGGCACAATGCCTGTGCTTGACTCACAGCCTTCCAGCTCTCAAGCTAAAATTAGGCTGCTATTTTCCCAGTTGCACAGTAGCTGTGTGTGAATCTGTGTATGTGTGTGTACGCGTGACGGGGTCCATTAGGACTCTAAGTGCTGAGCTAATTGGCAGTAATGAGTTCTTGTGCTGGGGGAGGGGGCAGTGAAGGGGGCTATGGGGCTCATGTTTGGCAGCTTCTCCAAAAAGCACTCCACTAAGGGGCTTCATTAACACTACTTTTCACTGTCCCACAGAAAGAAGGGTGCATATGTGCATCTGTGTGTGTGTATGATGGCGTGCAGCTGCTGTGTGCTGCCTCGTACCATGGACGGATGAAAAACAATTTGTTTGCACTTCTCTCTCCATGTCAACCAGTCCATCCTTGTGAGAGACAGTAGAGCTGATGAAGTGAACCATACGAGAGTTAGGAGTGACTCACAGAGACCCCTGAGCTAAATATGTCTCTTTTCTTTTTTTATATCAAAGGTTTACACTCACACACACGCACAAACACACAAACACAGGCGCAGAGCCAACTCCCTCTACAGTCAATCCCTCTCATTTAGAAAGTCATTCATCTCTTTTGTAGAAGTATCCTGCATTTTAGGCAAATGAGCAGGTAAGTGAGAAATGGAATTTCAAATCATTTCAATGAATAACGGAGATGAAACTGATATCTATTCATTTATGATGAATATACAAAGCAGGCATGTGTTGAGGTGAGAGAGGCAGAGAGGTGAGAATGCTGTATATTTAAGCATTATTTCCAAATGAATGTCCGTGCTATACGTAGCACCTCTTGAGGCTTAGCGGGCTGTGGGCTTGTGTGTTGCAAAGGGCCGCAGACGCAGTGACTCGCACTAATTTAAATTACACCTACCAGCTCGGTGCCACGGCATCCTTCCATCCACATGCATACCAGATAACTCATGCTTTGTCAAGCTGGAAATTTCCCATTAATTCCACACAAACACATACAATCCATGAAGGCTTTTCCCCCGGTAAGCATTATATTCATTACGTTTAGTTTGGGAGTGGTCTCCCCCCCACTTTAATCGATTGAATTGTGGATACGAAGAACAGTGCTTTCTAATTTGACTTGAGTAAGTGGGTGACAAATAGTCCAGCCAGAAATCAATGAGGGGAATTATGTATACACAGACCAGGGGGTGGGGGGGGTATCCGATGCAAATGACTGTATACACTGACAAGGCACGAAAGCATACATACTCTAAGCCATGCAAACACAATGCAAACCAATTCAGTATCTCAACAAATCCTCTATTTAATCATGTGTACTCTGCGTGAGTACAATCCAATAACAGAGAATACAATCATGTCCCTCTATACATTATTGATGTAATATATAATCTTGTACTCTGTCACCTAGCTTTGCAAACTGCAATACAACTGTAACAAAATGAAACACAAAAAAGGCCGTGATTACATTTTTATTAGTGTCATTGATTGAATCACTGCAGGAGGTCAAATACTGTCACTTTTATCTCTGGAGAAATATTCTAACGCCCGTGGATGAAGGTGAGGGGACAGATTCGATCCAGACAACTCTTTTGTTTTCATTATTAAGTGTCTCTTCCCATTTCTGTTCTCTATTTCTGGCAGTCACTCCTCTAACACTCCGTGATATTTGGCCATTAAATAGTCACAGGCAGCTCTATATTACTATTACCAGGACTAATGGTCATGTAATTTTGGCAGCACTGAGTAGTAGTGGTTTCCTTAAGACTGATGGTGTATATTTTGAGGTTCCTTCAAGTGTTACCACAGCCTGTACACCATGCATGTCCCCCAGTGGCGTGAAGTAGAGTGAAGAAAATCTCTTTAGTCAAAGTTTGGACATGTTAAATTGGGCTTAGAACAGACAAGTAAAAACAGGCATGAGCTGTGTACAGTTTGAATCCTTATGAATTCTGACCACACCGAGGACAGTGTGATTCACAGTGTCACTCTTAATATTTTTTTACTTTAATACAGTAAAATAATAATAATAAAAAATAATAATATATGGTTTGTTTGGCTGTAAAACTATGAAAAAAATACTTTTCCAGTGGACATTAATAAGGATTTAGATTTTTCAGCACTTTGCGATGTGTGGAAAAGCACATGAAAAACAGAGACGGCCAAAAACTCACAATATCTAACAATGATGACGGAATGAGAAAAATAAAAAAAGGGCCAGTCATTACAGTGTACTACTTTTAGACCACTACTACCCCCTCTATTTAATATGAACTCCACACAGACAACATTCAACCTCAAATGAGCTCACTGACTCATTGCATATCTATGAGGATGTGGGAAGCCAGGGTGTCCATTTGGCACAGGGCAGCTCCCAGTCTGCTGGGCTTGTGGCGGGCTATGGCTGATTTCCAGGGTAGAAAGTGGTTGTGGTAAAGTGGGAATCAGAGGGATGTTGTCCAACATAGCTCATCACACAGCACAGAAAACCTGCTGGAACCATTAGAGCGGGTTACTTGAGGGAGAGTCGAACACACATGCTAGCACACGAACCAACCAAGACCAAGGGTGTGTAAAAACACAGGGTGTCAGAGAAGTGAAAAACTAAAGATAATGGGAACAGGTGCACAGATACACACACAGTGGCAGATAAAGATGAAAAAACAAGCGTTTTTTTGTGGGCATGTGTGTGTGTGTCCGATATATTCATAAACCAGTATGATCTCCACAGGGGGGACTAATCAGCTCATCAGTCTTAAATTGCCACCAACTCTCTCTCTCCCACACACACACACACACACACATACACACAGAGACAGCCCTGCCCCTTGCTAATAGAGATATAGACCTCTCTTTGCTGATATTAACCCTCAGCTTGGAGGTTTGCTCTTAGAGTAAACATTGACACTCGCACACGTACACACACTTTGCCCACACACAGCTCTTTGAACAGACAGCCGGGCTCATGTTGTCCACAGAGTACTCTGGAGCAGGGAGGCAGGGAGACGAGGTAATAGAAGCTGTGGCCGAGCTTCAAAAAAAGGTTTCTCTGCATGTTGACTTGTCTCCTATAGTGAAATTCATCTATAATTCACCTGTACAATGGTCCGAAGTAAGGACAGAAACTCTCTGCTTTCCCTTCGACAAAAAAAATCTACTAAGGGGTATTGGAAGAGTAGAATACTGCAGCAGAAAGTGAAAATCAATATAAAAGGGGAAATTTACTTTGAAATAGCAATCATCTATGTAATTCGCCTACTGTTTTTTGTTGAATCAATATCTGTGTGCATGAACAGAAGGAGAAATTGACCACTCAGATTTCTGGGGCCAAACATTTGGCTGAGATTTTACATCTAATTGATTTTGTTTTCACTGTAGTGTGGGAAGTCATAAAGCTTACGAGTAGATGCCAGATTACATCTACCTTAATTAATTGATTAATACAGCAGCCATTAAACACACTAAATACCCCATTTAAATTTACCCACAATGTTACAGGACCAACAAGTGTTTGCTGTGTCTGGCCAAAATACTAAATGCTAAAATGCTTATGGTGGATCCTTCTGCTATGATTTATGCTTACTTTTAAACTTTTATCTTCAATAAAGTATGTGAGGCCTCTTTGCTCTTTGGACCATCTCTGTCAGAGACTGCAGGGTGCCGATTTAGCACATAAGTTTTAAAATCTTTATAGTTGTAGGGAAAGTAGATGAGGGTTGAGAGGGCTGGTTATATAAATCACTGGGAAAAACAGCAGAGACATTGAGTGTAGAGGACTTAAAAGGCAGAAGGCTTACACCATATATTTGATTTTGGGCCACAGACAGAAAATTTAAGGAGTCACAGACTGAATATGTCATAGGTGGATAATGCAGTGCATTGTGACAGCCTCCCCAACCTTCCCATTCAGTTTGCTGGTCATTGTTGGAGCTCTATCTGTTGTAATTCCGCACAGCTTGTCCAAGGGCAATCCCATATCATCGATCGCAGCGAAAACTGCTTCAAAAATGTAAAAGTGAAAGTAAAAGCTGCACTGTGTCTGTGGCTTATGGGCTCTCACAAGACAACAGCTTTACCTGACGCTGTTGTAAGCTGGATGACCAGTGTTCGACTCTCCAGTTCACTGATTCTGTTGACATATTGCTGTTTAATTCACGGTCACATTATTCCTGCAACTTCAGTGAAGTGCGCTTTTATAACATCACTGCCTGAGAATGGTTGTGCTGAATGATGAGCTGGGCTACATTGTAACTACCTAATTTAGCATCCTGCTGTATCTGTTTGACTAAAAGAATTCAGTTTTTTTAAGCGAACAGGCTGGCTGTCAGTCGTTTGACCTTCACCTCTGTGCCACTTTGCACTGTGTGTTCTAACATCATACTCTTCACCCCAACAGATTCCTTACAAATTATATGCAGACACACACATTCAAGCCCACGACTGCTTCCACCAAAAAGTTGTAGATTTTTTCATCATTTGCTCTATCAAATAATTCTAAACAGTTAAACACATTAAGTAGAGAGCATAGTGGTAAAACATATTGTGTTTTTAACACAGTTGTGTACGTGTGTGTACAGGTGTGGACTAAATACTGATTGTTGGCACTAAACACTACTTATTACTCAATTTGCTATACTAATTTCTAACCTTAATCTTGCATTATTTAATCAAGAAGAGCGTGGAGCAGATGTGATCTATACAATTCCTGCAGACATTTCACAAACAAATCACAAACAATACTCCTCAGCACCCATGGTGCATTCACGGGCAGCAATACTGACACCTTGGTGACAAATCACAGATTCATTTCTTTGTTGGTGTCTTTGCTACTTTTTTCTTGTTTACTGTATGTTACATACATGACTGAAACATCAAACAACTAGTGACATTAATGATATGCAGTGTGTGAGCAGGTTCCCCCATAGCAGTCAGCAGCAATATCAGTCTGAAGCTCTGCTAAATCTCCCTTTTTATGATATTCACTTATTTTTCTCACTCCCTCTGTCTCTTTTTAGTTTCCAGCAGCAATCATTCAGTGAACCGTGCTTATTGCGCCGCAGTCTGAAGCAGCTGTGTCTGAGCTTTACCCTCCCAGGACTGCATGAGAGCGTTCCCTGCTTCCAAGGCAGCAACACAAAGAACCAGTCAAAACAGGCCAGGCTAGCTGGTTAACAGCTTGCAATGAGCCATATTTCTAATGGAATTGGTGTAAAGGCCTCAATAACGAGCACCATTCAACTCCCATATCCAGGAAAATGTGAGCAGAGAAGCTGGAAGGGTCAGGGTTTTTTTATAGGAGGAGAGAGATAGTTGAAAGTAGAGACATAATGAGAATGAGAGAGTGTAAAAGAGCACTGTTGGGTTCGTAGCCCTGTTCAGTTTTAAAAATCATGGTTTATTTCCCTACTCAGCTGTTTAACACATTTTTAAAAGCCTTTTGGGAGCTCTGACTACAGTCCAGACTCCAGGCTTCCTCCTTCCCAGGCTTGAAACACTGTGGCCAGCCGTGACCAGCAGCCCATGGAGGCTGGGGCTTGACTAGTCTGAGTCAAATGGAAGGGAAACAAGGCAGGGAAACTGTGTTGGGAAACAAAACTGTCATGCTCATACACACCAATATATAAAGGAGAGGAAGACATGCGTGACTACACGTGCACAAGCACATAAATGTGACCCTGTACTGAAATAAAGCTGGGTCAAGCAACAGACCGCAGCTTACACTCAGAGCAAACTCTCTGCTCAGTAACTGCATCCACACTGTCAGAGCAAAAGCCAGGTCAGCCAGTAAGAGGACCAGCTCTCTGCGTTTGATCTAATGGAAGCTGGGGTCAATGGTTTTACCTAGCAGGAGGTCAGAGAGGCAAAGTGAGGATCTGCAGAGCATTGAAAATGACAAGAAGAGATGAGAAGAGATGAGAAGAAGAGAATGAAAAGACCAGATATTTACACCAAAAACAACTTGAGCACAGCATGCCGGAGCATCTAAAACACATCCTTCAAAGAGAATGGGAAAATGTGAAGCCTCGAGGATATTTAGAGGCCAATTTTAACTTGGTGTACATATTCTGCATGTGTGGATGTACTTATACCATGGGCCTAAGTGGTGAAAGAGAAGAGGAAGCAAAAGAGCTCAACTAATGGGGTACCAAGAGACTCCAAAAAAGAGAGGAGGAAGGAGAGAGAACACGCAGAGGATGGGGGGAAATTTTCTTCCATCAATAATTAAATGATGGAAGGAAATCTCACACAATAAGAGATGCAGATAAGATTTGCTCATTTTAGACCACAATGGACTTAATTAATTAGTCTGATCCTGATTTTTGTCCTTAAGTTGTGTAATGTCGCTGCTATTATATCAACCAAATAAAGTTGTCTTGGGCCACATAAAGAACATGAACAGCAGCCGAGCACAGAAGACAAATATTATAAATGTAGCAGGCTGGTTTTACAACAAACACACATCCTTGACACTGTCACCTGACTGTACTTCATACCATCTTCACCACCCTGCTTTTCTTTGACACCAAAGCAAAACTAAATGAAAATAACAGATATCACACAAGAAAAATGAACCACTTAGGTATTTAATTTGATGAGGCACTCCTCTTCTAAAATTCCCACACTGCTGCAGAGCCTCACCCATGACTGCAGAGGCAAAAAAAAAGAAGAGAGGGGGTGGAAGAGAGATTGGGAGGAAGTTGCAGCGCTTGTAAAAATCTAATAAAATCACACCTACAAATGAGATTCCCGCAAGAGAAGAAGGTTCTCAACCACATTTAAAGCCTGAAACATCAGCTAAAAATACAAGACCTATTTCTGCACAGAGAGATATATGACTAACCAGTCTAAGTCTTCTCCTGCTTCACCCCATGGGGTGCAACATGTGCCACTCAAGTGGGGAAACCGGGCCAAGCATTTCCTTTTACAATACCACTGTCTCATGTTAACAGTGCCAGAATAGAATCAGAATCAGTTCAGAATCACAAATATCACAAGATAAAGAGGACATAAAAGTAATCCAACAATTTCTAAATTTCAAATCCGAGAGCTGCAGAGAATTGGCACATAGTTTAACAACCAGGCAGCAATAAAACTAACCAGAGCCCAATGGGCTTTCTCACATTGGTGGATAAATTATAGCATGTGGGGGTGACAAGTCTAGATCGAGTACTGAGCCCTCAGGGTGGGTGAGGGAAGAGGATTCACCTTAAAGTTGTGGAGGTTAAGTTATAGCTGGAGAGTCTGTGGAGATGTTTCTCCTCACTGTGGCTCCACGGGGATGGACGCCAATGACAAACTCAGCTGCAAAGTTTTCACATGTTGATGCATTTCCATGAGGAGGCCAAAACACCTACACCTGCACACACATTACTGCATGTGCTACAAGTAATTTATAGCAAAAGTGAGGGAAAAAAAACATCCCAAACTCTCTCATTTATCTCCCTGTGTGTGAGGAAGAAAGCACAAAGCAACAGAGGAGGATGTGACAATGGCCCTCATCAGACCCTCTGTGGCGTTCGAGGGCTGCTTAATGCAGTCACTGGCAGCCGCTGTGGAAGAGCACTTCATCTCTCCACCTCCCTCTCTCCTCACCTCCGTTCCTCCATCCCTCGCTCTTGCCGTCATTATCACCGCCACCAGATAGCGATGATGCAGGGAAAGCCGTCGAGTGGTCCCCTCCCTGCCCCACACCCACTACCACAGAGAGTGGGACAGACACTGAGGGAAGATGTTGAGGGGAGAAAATCACCATACAGAGAGGAAAGGGACCGGCTGTTAGTGCTGAGTGCTGCCAGGGAGGGAGAGGCACGGCCGGGTGAAAGGAAGGAGACAGAGGGGAGAGGAAGAGGAAAAAATGGAAAGGGGAGAGGGAGAGATGGTAGTCGTTATGGAGCCGATGTGTAATAAACTGTATGAAGGAGCCTTTAGGGAAGCATTATTTTCTAGCTCAACACACACCTCCCTCAGGATCAGACACACACATTAGACATGAGACACACACATGTACAACTTTGAACTCTGCATGACTCATAACCTTATTCATATGTATGAGAGTTCAAACAGTTAGCAGACTACTGATAAACACAAGTTTGGTGAAGTCTGCCAGCATGTCAGTTTGGTTGATTAATGATGTGTGTGCTGCAGACAGTTAGGGGGCATCTTCAGGTGACATGCCCCAATGCATCCTGGGAGTTTTTCGTGGCTTATGTCTAAATCTCTTAGTCACTAAGGTCATGCCAAGTAAACTGAGCTGAGGTCTGCAATGTTTGCCATTTAATTTTTAATTTTTAGCAAGGTAGACTCAAAGCTATAACACACTAAGCCTCAATAATAAACAGTTAAAGGCTAATTAAGTTTTGTCTTTATCACTGCACCAGTAGAACATTAGATATAAAGGTTTAATATTCCAGACTTCAGCGACTCACCAACTTCTTTTTATTGGTTCAAAAAAGGTCAGTGTGGGACTAAAGCAAAGAGATATTAACTTTGGAAGGAAATGGAAAGAAGACTTCTAAAACCTGTTAATGAAAGGAATGAATGACTTTTTTTTTTATAGCTAATGATTTTTGGACTTGATTGGAAAATGTAGCCCTCTTTCATGCCTTTCACAGAAAATACAAAGCTATCAAACATGTTTGTTTATTCTTAAAAAAAAAGTAGTAGCATAAGCATTTCCCAAATCTATCACTCGGACAAAAAATGGGTTGTGGTCCTGTTTTTACTGGGTCCCCAATTGGGAAAATAGAATGGACAACAATGCTGACAAGTGAATTAATTTGTTTTACATTGTTGTACATGTTATTGTAATTCATGAGGTATTTTGTAGGATTTGATCCCAGAGAAACACCACATTTGGTCCTCAAGCTGAAAAATGTTTGCAAACCCTGATAAATAAATCAACCTTGTCCCTTGAAAATCTATATATTCTAAGAGCAGGTAGATTTTACCCTTTGGCAGTTTTAGGTATACTGTGAGCCCTTTGTATGCTTGCTTTAGCTGTTAAAATGAGTTTAAAAACCTCCAGGCTGTTTCCCAAAATGATTAATGATGATGAGTTTTAACTGTTTACACAATGTACTTTTTACATTTTGTCATACTTTTAATTTGAAACGCTTGTTTTTGAAGTTTAGTTTCAGCCACTTCCCAGTGTATGTGTGTTCTTAAAAGCCCTTGACAAAGGCTCTGCACCTAAAACATATTGGTGAAATATACAACAAATTGTGTCTACTTTCACTATAGCTTTGCAAACATGCAACACTCAATTACGAACAAGAGAAACACACACTTTACACACAGCACAGACAGTACAGCAGAAGGGTTCAGGGTCAGCTCAGAAGTTCAAGCATCGTATTGAAATCCATCAGGCTTCCCTTTGAAAGAAGGCGAGCAGAAAGGTGAAAGAGCATGTCCATGGCAGCTCTGTGGGGAAGCAGCAGAACACAGGGCTGACTGTGTGCTCCGTGCCTTGAACATGCTCTGCCTTGGGTCAGGGTGCTACTGAATATGAATGAATTCTAAAGGTGAATGAGCCACGATCCTTCAGCACACCAGGAGATGTGAGTCTATCTTTGCACCTCGAGTGTTTCACCACTGTTAGAGATGAACTAGTTGTTTGCTTCAGTCTCATCATCTCTTTTCGTCCAAGTTCAAATGTCTTCTGATTCAATCAGTTATGCATCTGCCTCTCTCACCTCTACTTTATTTATTTTTCTCTCACAGTCTCTCTCTTCCTCATTCTCTCTCTCCCCATGGACCATCCATTAAATATCAGCGGGGCTTTTGAGTGGTAGGAAAAATCAATGGCTCAGACGTTCCCCTTAAACACCAGTGATTTTCAGATACACTCTAAGTGCAGGAGTTTCAGTAGATTTCATTGATGATTCGGGCACAGTGTGAATCAACTAATGAATAAAAGTGAGGGAAGCACAGCCATGATGGGGGGAATGAGGCTCCTGCAGCTGCTGCAGGACATGCAAACCCTTCACAGCTCACAGAGAAGAAAATAAGGATGAGGGAGAGGTGACAAGAAGAGAGGAAGGGAAGCAAAGACGGATACAGTATTGGAAGAAAATCCCAAAAGAGGAGGTTCAATTTTTAGATGGGAGAAAGCTCCTCGGTTCTGTCACTACCACTTCTCCTCTCCCACTTTCCTCACTCTTCTCCTCCTCCCAGCCTATTTTTCGGAGATTACAGCACAATGCATCTGCCAGTGGAGACAGCAGCAACATGTTGCTATGACCCAAATACAGCAGTGTGGTGTGATGATTGGCTAGGAGAAGGAGCAGGGGTGGGGGGGTGTAGTGCAGCACATCCACAGACGCACCTTTAAAATTCAAACATTTATATAAGCTAGATATGCACCCGTTTCTCCTTTTTATCCAATTATTTCACTCTCTTTCTCTGCATCTCTAAAATCCATCCATCCAATTTCTCCTTCTTCCTATCTTTCCCTCTCCATCTCCTCCAATCCCTTCTCCCATCTTTCCTCCTTCTCTCTGTATTGGGTTCTCTCAGAACAATGGAGGGGTAGGAGTGAGAGAGATGGAAAGAGGGACAGATATAAAGCATAAGGATGGAGTGAGAGAGGAGCAAAGCACAGTCATTCATTCTTAATCAAAGCAGTGGCGTAAAATTCTGTGGTACTGCACGACAATCCAGCGAAAGCCAACACCATTGCTCCCTCATTTACCACTCCGAATTTATCCGGAGCTTGGAGTTCTTGCTGTCTCTCATCGTACACAGTGCGCCCGTGTCCTCCATCACCTCATTAAATAGCAAGCTGAATCTTTCATCTTCTCTTTGCTGTAGTGGTATTTAATCTGTGGATGAGCCGAGTCCTCTGGGGATTGATGTCCATAAATGTCAAACTTGTCAAAGGAGGAATGGCCCCCTCATCCACTGTATCTTTCCTCAGTGTGCTTATATGCATTTGTGAGCAAGCTTTCCCATGATTTACAAGGGGTGGGCACTATTATCCCAAAACCTACATGACAGTTTTTATTTTTACAGTGACGGTATTAAATCATGGTGTAATACACATAAAAAGTTTACTCCACTTCTTCCCTCTGATGGCACTGTCGATGAAAATACCTTTAAAATATTTTAAAAAGTTTGTGTTTATGGGCTTATTTTGCTTCAAATAGAAATGATACTGAGTTATAGGCCTACATATATTGTAAGAGCAGTAGCTTGTCTCATATTGTAGGTTACTTAGTGAATGTAATGTGATTTCTTCTTGTACTCAGCATCAATAGCCATGCTGAGCAACCTGGATATGTGCAGGAAAGAATATCTGAGAAAAAAATCTATTTCTCACATGTTAACTGTAACTGTTGTCTGAAATCAAGGCACCACATCATTTGTAATCCAACATAACACAGATCTGCCAGCCAAACTAACAAGTAACAAAATAAAAACTTAAGCTGTCATACACTTGGACCTTGAAAGTCCTAGTTCAACTGGCTACTCAAAAAGACTCCTGAACACAACACTCTTAGTCTTCAGAATACACAAAATGAAAAACCCTGAGGTCAAACCAAGTTAAAAGAAACTTGAAACCCTCTCTACAAACTGTAATTTATACAGAAACTGCAATTTGCAATACAGAGGCAAGAAAAATATACTGTACATGCATTTCACCTATATATAAACTGTGCAGTGGACTGCTGCTGTGTAGCTCAGATGTCTGCTTGGACCACAAATCAGCAGTGGAGGAGAGAACTTCAAGGTGGCTAGTCTCCTTCGAGAATTCCCCTGACACTCAACCGTCCTCTCACGTACAGCTCTGCCAGACACTTTTGGCTAAAATACTTCCAACCAGGCAGCTTGTGTGTTTGGTCCATGACACAAAGCAAATTTCTGAACCTGTCTATCCTCCACTATCTTCATGGGCACCATGTTCATGGCAATATGTTGTGTGGCTGCTCTTTAATTCCCTTCCAGATTTTGCTGCTTTTATCACGAGGCAGTGCAGCAGTGAACAAAGCCTGGAGTAACACTGTGTTGTCTTAGGACCTGCTCTGCGGGTGCAGCTGCTGGGTGAACCACTTCTGCTTTTGGCCCTTGTTGCATCCTCATAGTCACGGGCATGCACATCTTTTTTTATATTGTAAAACATATTGCTGTTTGACCACACAGCATGATGGCATATCTAAACTTCACTGTAGTCTTCACTCTGTACGATATTAACGGCCAATCCAGCTCCATTTTACAGAAGTGCCACCCTTTTTAGGTACCAACTTTTCTGCCTCATTCTCTCCACCTGGTTCAGATGCCTCATTCATTTCTTTTCTCTGAATAACATCCTTACTCTTGATATTTTGTCTTGCTAATGTAACTGGAGACTAATAGTAAAAGGACACTTGCTTTGTAACCCAGCGTTGCTACCTTTCTTTTCCTCTGGATGCTGGTAACATAGTTTTAACAAACCTTGATAGTGGCCTCATGGGTAATGTAGTCCTGCCCTTTACTAACCTGCATGAGTGTATTGTGGTTAATCTTCCACTGGGGCAAGCAGAGCTCTCTGAGCTTGCTCAGACCAAACTGTGTGTGTGTTTATGACAGCAATGACGGCAAAATCTGGGTCATGGCAGAGTTTGTACCCCACAAACAATTACAACACCAATATGACACCCACCTCATGACATACAAGTGTGTATTTGTGTTATTTCTTTCAAGGCTTTTCTAATGTCTAACTTTTGTGAGCCTTCAGCCACCCAACTCTCATTAACCCCCACCCTTAAGGTGCAACCACCAGGATCTGCAAAACATCAAGGGGATGGATTGTAGTTTAAAGCCTTTTTTTTTTTTTTTTTTTAAATTTGGAAAAAATGTTGGAGTCCTTAGTTTGTAATTGCTGGTGCAGATAGAGGCACTGGAATAATTAGAACGTATGTGTAATGCATGTTGGGATACAGCAATATATGGATGTATGGCTTTACTGAAATCACATGAAGCCAATATATAATAAATATTCTGCTTTAACAGGGGTAATGCACTGTTATTTTCCATGGGGTTGAACAAACAGCTTCATAGTTGCACACAGTAAGCTTATTGGTAAAACAAATCTGCCTCATTATCTGCTTAGCACAAGTCAGCTATGTAAACACAGCATAGTATTGGTTCAATATAAAGGAGTGCTCAAGCAATTTACTGAAGAGCAAAGCTGGGATTCTTGAACAAGACAGAATGGTTGAAATCGGTGCAGTCCCTACGACAGCTGAAGCTCTAAAAACACTCGATCAACTCTGCAACATCTTTCATCTGACTTCCCCAGTCTGGTTAATACCAAGTTCCTCAAAACTTCACACCACAGATGTGATGTCTTTTTTTGGTGTAAATCTGTGGTCTTTAGATCAAGATAACCCTGATGATTGTTAGATAGCTGTTTCTGAGCCATATGAAATGTTTCTTTATAAAAATAATTGTTAGAAGAATCACTAATAGCTACAAAAGACTGGGCCCAGAAGTAAATCAAACATCAAAAGAGCAATGATATATCTGAGCTAAAATCTGGAGTGATGGTGTATCATTAAACAAAGTGAAAAATACAATAAATCAAAAAACAAGCAAATGATGCATTCAAATGAGGTTCCTAAAGCTTTATTTATTATCCAACCCCTTTCATGATCCAAGTGCAGATAAAACCAATGCAACCTAAAGGAAATGTATGATTTAAAAACCTGCATTTCAGCTAGTTTAAACTTCACAGCCGCCCACAGCAAGCGACTCACTCAGAACATTCATTCAAGTCTACTCTTTTGTGTTTGCTTGGGAATCACTCTCCTCGCATTCCCCAGCAGGTCAACCTCTTTGTCTGTCAATTCTCTGATGACTGCATATCATCATGCAGATCTAAGCAGCCTCCTCGACAGCCAACCTGCTGCCTTCTGGGAAACAGTGACAGGCTCACGCTTACAGCCCCCATGCAGCAGCACAGGGGGTAGAAAACAACACCAGCAGAGAGTCAGACAATTGGCACTGTGTGCATCATCTCATGGGACAACAATACTTTTGAAAAAAAAACACAATTGTGAATATACTGTCGTATTCAAAGCTCTATGAATGAGCTCTCATTGCAAATGTAGTTAGTATACAAGAGAACTTGCCTTTGTTGACAAGATGAGGGCTTTTATTGCATGTACAGATCTACACACAAACACACTCATACAGTTGGAAATGACCACGTTTGACAGAAACAAACACATACAAATAGCCCAAAGGTATAAGCTGCAGCCTGGGGTGACTCCACAGGTTAAATCCTTTCTGCATAATGTAAAGTCCACAGTCAAAGTTGGTACAATGAGGCTGCAGGCACCACATAAGCAAACTTGCACTATTTATAGAGGTCTGTTTTTCCGTCCTCTCCACATCCCTCATTTTCTTCCCACCTGTCAACCACTTCTCCCCATGTACTCTGAAAGCTTTTCTACCTCTGCGCAATCAAATCAAACACTTTCAAAGTACTGCAATGTGATCACAAGGACACCTTGTTTTCTGTTCCCCCCCCCTCGCTCTCTCCTCAGCCCCTTCTCCACACTTATTCCTTCCCAGGGGAAGGAAATGAGGCCAAATTTTCTCTTTTCTCTTATGCGACTTAATCAGTGCAATGACGCTGGTAGCTGCTTATAGAGCAGGAGGAAATTCTTAACACAGAACACCTTCTTGCCTGACTGCGTCCTCCTTCGTGTTTTCTCACTCATTCTGCCTAGCGATGTTTGGTGCTGTTGTGTTGAAGTGAGCAAGGGAACAGCAATACAAATATGCATGAGAATGAGTTCAAATCTACAAGTAGCACACCTCTACATATTATCAGCTGTCTAGCATACTGGCACCTTATTGAAGCCTAACGTTATAGATCACAACAATATAATTCTAACACTCACACATCTGCTACATCCAAACAGGTAGTGTGTGAAGGTTGCACAGTACTAAAGCCACAGCTGTGTAGTATGCATCCAATCTCTGATACAGGAGATACACTGAGGAGAAGACAGAGCTATTTTATGATTACTACTAAAGAATGAAAGACAGTTGTAAGGTGACCTTTAAGCTGGTATGAAATCAAAGCTAATGTAATTAACCTTTTGACATCTTTGTAGAGACTCTAAAAGAAAAATACAAGGTGGAACAGTGCAACAAGTTTTTACAAGTGGGAAGCTGGAATCAGTGAACGTTACATAACGTGAGCCCCCCTGCCCTCCATCCAGGATCTGTACTCCTCCAGAACCAGGAAGAGGGCAGAGAACATCATCACAGACCCCACTCACCCTGGACACAAACTGTTCTCCCTTCTCCCCTCCGGCAGGCGCTACAGAGCCCTGCGCACAAAAA
>JAPZDY010000023.1:8666075-8676724 GCA_029783645.1 Ctenochaetus hawaiiensis
GAAACCAAATTCCTTGTATGTTTGTGAACGTACTTGGCCAATAAAGCTGTTTCTGATTCTGATTCTGATTCTGATAATTATTTTGTTGCAGTATTTTGCAGCAGAATTTTTGACTGATCTTCTTGCAAACAAGCAATTAGCTAATTGTTTCAGCACTTATGGATTGAAGCAGAGGTTCACGTTCAGCAAATCAAAGCCAACAGCTGGAACATGACAACAGGCTCACAGTGATGTGATGTTCGACTCAGTATCTCCTCCAGTCAGGTTCAATTCATTCACTGCATGAGTCACCTCATATTCATTTATTCATTAGGTTGTTGAGGATATCCTTTACTATTCAGCCTCCTATACGCTTGCAGATCAATTTATTGATCAGCCTGTATATATGGCTTCCCTCTGACCATGTGTTCATCCCTTATGTCTGCAAACATTTAGCATGGGCGCTCACACACTGTCTCAGCAACATGAAAGAGCAGCCACTTGGCTCAAACTTACATCAGTAGCTGGGAGGAGTGCCTCAGGCGCACAACACACAGCTACTTCTCATTCACCAGCACGGCCTGGCTACTATCCCTGTATGTGTGTGTGTGTGTGTGTGGGTGTGTGTGCTACTGGCCACCTACAGCATGAGCTTTAGTGCAATTATTGATGTCTTTGCTTGTCTTTATGTACATTTACATGCAAACATACACATGCAAGACTATATTTACGTGTATGAGTCTGTGGCAAGGTTGTGCTTGAAAGAAAGAGAACGGCCATGATTTGTGAAAACCTTGGAGCAGACTCAGTATGAACACAGAGGTTTGGGTCACAAAGGTATCTGTAGGGAGAAGAGTGGGTGTGTGTGGCCAGTATCCAGCCATAGCTGCTGCCTGACATTAGAAAGACAGCTCTGGTACTGGGAGAGAGGCATGGGCAGAGAAAGAACAGAGAAATAGTCCAAGTGTGAAGAGGGAGTGGTGACTTGAGAAAGAAAAACCACATAAACAAAAAAAAAAAAGACTCGCAAGACAAGAAGTGAGGAAAAAAAACAGGCAGAGGAGGACAAGTCGACAAAACAGCAGAAAGATGACGCAAAAAGAAAACAGACACAAATTGGATGTGAAAAGCCCTCTAAAACATGGCCAATTTTTTCCTCTTTGGTCTGTATTTTGGAGAAAATAAAGCTCACTTTTTCCTTGAGCATGGCGAGACCAAATCAATAGCGCTCCCAGTGCACGGCTATTATTTTTCAAAGGCTCCGGCAAGGAGAGAAAAAGGAGGGAAAAAGTGAAGGGAGAAGGGTGCGTGTGTCTTCCCCAGTGCTGCAGAATGCGCAGTACACACGAAAAGATTGGTAAAATGACTTTTGCAGGTAAGACGAAGCCCTGATTGAGTCGAATGTCGAATCCACCAATAAGATCAAACACCCTGACAGACACAACCTACTGACTTATCTGTACATCAAGCCGATCTATGACCTTAAATACTGATACATAAATAAAGCATTTATCAAAAGCCAAATAGCATCACAGCTAATACCAGCAGTATTCAGACAGCATGCCTGTATTGATGTCTTGGTTGTCCTGTATTTTGGGTGTATGTTTGAAGTCTCTCTCTTCTGAGAAGCATAACCTATAGAGGTGCTTTGAAGCAGCAGTCTGTTTGATGTGACTTGCAGCTTCAGCCTTAAGGCTTCTTTGTTCAGAGTCAGAGGCTTTTAACTGTATTAGCCCTTTCTTTTATAGTACACTGATGCACACACAGGTAAACAGAGAAAGATGCAGTGATACTGGTAGACATAAATACATTTCTTTAAAAAAAAGGTCTCTGAATGATCCTTCCCTTTTATTCTTTCAATTTTTCTCTCTCTCTCCTCCTCACTTTCTGAGCCAGATCACAACCTGACAGATGGATCACATCTTCTACGCCTTAGCAACCAAAACCTACGAATCAGCTGGGTCAAAGCACGGGCCTTAGCAACTGTCCCCTCCATATTTGAGGCAGATGAGAGGAGCCTCCAGAGGAGCGTGACAGCCGGCGCTGTCCGGGGAAAGAATGATGTTTTCTCTCTCACACACCTTTTCTCCCTCTTTGTGAAGTCACTGTTTCTAACCGTCTACATCAAACACATTTTTTTTTTGCGAATTAGGAATAACGGAAGGCACATTCAAATGCGGCGAGGTGGCTCAGACTTTGATTGAGTGCTCAGCAAATTTTTCTGACGACTCTGAACTCCATTTAAAAAAAAAAACTGCTTAGAGTAGTGAGTGTATTTGCATGTCTTTTCTTCTTCTTCTTTATCTGCTGCCCCTCTCTCAGCAACATGTTGACTTCTTAGCAAAAGATATAAGGAAACAGAGCAGGGAACTCTGTGAAAATGTTCACAGAGTTCCCTGCTTCCACTTAGCTGGTGTTTATCTTGTGCTCAGGGTAAGTCTGTGTTGAAATGAGCAGGGAGCAGTTATGTAATACCAACCAAAAAGCAGCTCCACCAATGAACATACTGATAGGAGACTTCTGCTTAGTAACATAATCAGAGTGAACACAGTGAGGAGAGATAGAGAACAGGGCAGAGAAAAAAATAGGGTGACAAACACGTAGAAGAAGCAAAAAGATGATATACTGTAATAAATAAAAAATAAAAAATGGACCGGAAGGGACAGTAAAATTCGAGGACTCATATTTCAGCCTGTCCTGCAGTGGAGTGTAATTTTGGTGAGCCTATAGCTGTGCCTGTGGACAAGCCCTTTGTTTGATGTCGGCATTTGATCTTCAGACCTTGAGCTCCAACAGGAGGCGCGGAAGCATCAACACCCACTACTACATCCACCTGCAGCTACATGCCATCGGTCTCCTGGGTAACAGGCCAGGAATAACGGCGATGAGGTGTCAGGGTGACACCCAGCTGATTTCATCAAGTGTGTGTGTCAATGCAAACACAAGCAGTGTTTAAGCATTGCTTCTGCTCCTAAATGCTTAAAACTAAGTCTTTAATAAGAATACTCTCCTGTAAAGGTGATGGATAGGGAACACTACAGAGTCCTTGAGCAGGACACACATACAAACATTGTTTGGAAATGATGGACGCAGTGTCACATGAAGGATCTCACAGCTCAATAAACAGCAAACTTTGTAATAATCTCCTCAGACAGGTGAAGTTTGAATGCAATCTATTGACCCGCTAAACAAAAATGATCAACTGAATGCAACAGATACTGAACACTGAACCTCCTCTGAATACAAGTGATTTATTTTAAAGATGAGGACCGAATCAACCAATCATAGCCATAACCCTTTTTCAAGCCAGCCCAGCCCCACATGCTCAACCTCTTTGAGTTTGAAGTTTGTTCACTGTGGATTAACTAACCTCACCTTTTCTTTCCCATACTAGGAAAAAAAATTGCCTCCTGAAAAACAATCTAAGATGGACAACAGGTTAACTGGGCATTTAGGGAAATGTGGTTATTAAATTTCTTGATAAGGGTGATGGGAAGATTTATATCAATCTTCCATATGTGTGGAAAATGTATTTAGTAAGCTAAGCTTAACAAATGATTGTAAACAGCTGGCCTGGGAACAGTTATCCACCTATCAGCACCTTAAAGTTTCATTAATGAACATTTTATGTCTTGTTTGTTTACTTTATACAAAAACAGATATGCATGGCTGTGAGCAGCGACTTGCTGTATTTTTGTCATCACCATAGTTTGGCAGTAGAGACTCGAAGACTCACCATTAGAAACAGGATGGAAAATTCTTGCACATTAAAGTTGGGAGAGTTTGACAGTTCTGAAAGAGCTGGTCACAGGTAACAAGAGAGTGATTAAGAGATGCTTTTGGAAGATAATGGAGGGGAAAATGTGGGCCATGGATGGATGGATGGATGGATGGATGGATGGATGGATGGATGGATTTCACTCAGTCACTGGACAACTCAATCACAGCAACATAACTGTCAAAGCAAACACAAGAAGGCCCCATCAGGCGTTGCAGGGCAACAGCATGACTGATTTCACACTATGCAGAGGTGTAATGCCAGATGTCACACACTTCAGCTACACCCTCACATCATGCTTTACAAGAGAAGTTGATGAAGCAATGTCTCACTTGCTAACATCAGAGGGGGTAAACGAAAAATAAGGAAGTAGCAAAACTGACACTATATTTTTCAATGTGCTGAAACTACATATGAAGAAGCATCCAGAGTGGCTTCTAGGACAGCTAGGGACAGTGAGCTAAAGGAAAAAGATGTGATACTGAACTGCAAGAATTCTGCATGAGGCCAATATGCAATGAAGCATCTTCTGATGATCATTGCATTCAAATGTTGGTGTTTTCATGCAGCATTCACAATCACATTGCTTTGAAATAGCTATAACGATAGAGAAACAGCATTTTTGGCACTGCACAATGCTGAAAGAGAATATTTTGAAGTACATCTTTTTCTCCATTATATATATTGTAGTCCCTGACATTTTTCATTCACTCTGATCCCCTCACCCACTGCTCCATTGGAGAACAAGTAGTGAAGTCTCCTGTGTTGCCCTTTCTTCACCCCTCCATTTCCATGCCCTCCTCTCTCTGTCCTTTCCTCTTTCTCCTTATCACCTCGCCTCTCATCTCTGACAGGACACAGGAGAACAGCTTCCAGGTCCTGATCTGTATCTCTCTAACGCTCTCCCTCGCCTTGCTACCTCTTTTCCTCCCCTCCATCTCACCCCCTCAAGACTCTCTCTCCCTCCCTGCTTCCCCCTATCTATGCTCTGGTCTGTGCTCTGCGGCTCTTCGTCCATATCAGAACAGAAACACACCCTGATTTCTATCTCTCCACTCTCTGAAGAATACACAACGCGAGACGCCCAGCAAATGATATTCGCTCTCCCTCTTTCTTTCTCTTCATGCCCCTGTAATGTTAGTGTAGGTGTGTCTATATTCCCTGTGATTGCAGTCTGTTTTTCCCATGGGGAAAAGAACTTAAACCCTGCATTATCAGCGCAGAAGAGGTGCTTGGGGAGGCAGAGACAGATAATACCTAATAGCAGTCACATGCACATTGGAAAACACACGTTTATTTGCAGTATGCACATATCTCCTTTATTTAAACACAAGCAGCTCCATTCATATTCAGTAGAACATTACAGACAATATGATAAGAGCGGATATGTGAAAGGTACTCAAATGTAGGTGTGAATAGCTGCCTCTTAAAAAAACTGTCAAGTGAAAGTCATCTCCCCTTTACAGCCTCTTCTGTCGCAGGGTGCATGGGAATTTTAATGGATGTGGAAATTTGTGAGGTCAGAAATTATGTTGTTTGTGCTCGAGGCTGTGCTCCCTTTTTTCACCCTCACTGCTTTTTGCTTCACTGTGGTTCTCTGTGCGACTTAGATGCAAACACAAGTACCAACAAAATGCACACATGCACACGCACACCGCACACACGCACACAAACACACATGGACACACTCACACACAGGTGCTCTGAATGTTGCGGTTCTCTGCTCCGCATCCCTGGCTAGTTGCCAGGGTGACACCCCATCGCAGGGTAAGGGAACAAACAGCCCATAATATAATTGGAAACTGTACTACATGACAACACTGCTTGACCTGTCCTGTTACCCTGGAGACCTCCATCCATCCCATCATAGTCAGCTGCACACGCCTCCTCCTTTCTGAAAGGAGGAAGGCTTGTGATTGGTGGCAGAGGTGCAGCTTGTTTCAGCAGTAAAAGAAAGCTAAGGACCCTCTCCAATGAAAATCAAGCATCAAGCTTTTAACCTTGTTAACATGTTAGATGGTGTTTTTACACGGTACAAGACTATGCTTTAAGTGCCATGCCAAAGCATTTTCACTTTGGAACAGCAGTGTACCTATGACAGCCTCATAAACATGGAATCAGAGTTTAATACATAACACACCAAAGGAACCAATCACATCAACTGGGGGGGTGGGGCTACAGCAAACTGAAGGGTATCAGAAGATAAAGCACATGCTGCAATATTTTGCAAGCTTTGCTGTTTTCAAAATGATGGCAGATACATATTCTGTCTTTAGTTGCAAAATCAAAAAGGAGTAAAAGTAAGACTTGTAATAACATGCAATACCAAAGGATCTGAACATCTGAGAGCCAAACTGCAGCCCGCATTAGTCTCTTTTCCAGAGGACTGTTTTAAAACAAAACTTAGGGCTCATGCTGTTCTATCACTTTATTCTTGGGGCATGGTGGGTATTAGTTAATTTGTCTCATGTTTTATTCATTTACTGTGCCAAAAAGAAATGTGCAGTGTGTTAGATTAAGTTAGCCAGAGTTAACATGCCAACTCACATGATGATTGCATCTTATCCAGTGTAAGGTAGTTAGGGATGTTTTCATGGAAAAAGCTTAATGAGTTCTTAAGGGAGTGATCATTGCCTGGAGATAAGAAGAATTTTAAAGACTTTAAACCTTAGGAAATAAAATTAATTCTATGTACCTTTTAAGTGAAAAAAGACCTGATGTTTTCATTAGAAAAAAAACCCAAAACTTTGGATGCCATTTTTGTTAATTAAAAAAAAAAAACAATAAAACTTAATTGTTGTAAAAACTGAAATTCATGAGCTGGATTTGCAGCAAACAAAAGAAATGACAAGAAAACACTGACTTGCTGCCAAGGTGTGAATTAGAAAATCCAGATAAAAAAAAAAAAGGTTCAGACACAAAAATGTCTCTTGGTGGCTGTGTCCCAGATTAACGCCGAAGCATGACTGCAAGGGTGTTGGGTGACTGAGTGTGTGTGGGTGTGTGAGTGTGTGTGTCTAGGCCTCTGTATGAGTGGTATGCGTTGAAACTCCAAAGCACTGCAGCCACTGCTAGCTCACACTTGCAAAGGGTTTAATCTCCAGGCCTAATAAGGATCAATGTAAATGCAGAGTGATACTGTTCTTTCCAATGACAGGACCTGCCACTAAGCTGAGAGGCTCACCCGACACTCCTCCCACTCAATCCACCACTCGCACTTCTCCAAGCTGCACACTCCAAAAGCTCTCTGTGTGTCTTTATGTGTCTTTGTGTGTGTGGGTGGGTGTGTGTAATGTATACGTGTGAAGTCAGCCAATACAGATGAGGTATAAGATTACTTATGAAACAGCAAACACATTAAGATTCTCAACAGCTCTCATATCAGATTGTCTGTATCAGCGTCATGTTTTTATACACCTACACACGAGGCAGGAGGGAAGCCGAGGCTGCATGCTAATGCAGGCCAGAAAACAATACTATTAATATCAGATTAGATCTCTGCTGTGAAAGGTAGGCAAGATATCTGCTGCAATATTAAGACCACACACTATAAACAGCAGACAGATAGTATCAGACAGTAAATATGACAGATTATAGCTACAGCTCAACAGCTCACCAAGGCTCATGTAGAGAGTTTACCGGGACAAAATGTACAGTCTTGAATGTGTACTTCATGTGTTTGTGTGTGTTTGTGTGTGTGCTCAGGAGCAGCAGGGCTCAAACGGAGTTTACAGACACACAAGTGAGATGTGGTACACTTTCAGCTGACACCTTGCATTAGGTTTAGCATTTGATTGCAAACACACTCACACACACACACACACACACACACACACAATCACACGTACACAAACAAAAGTTAGCAACCTGAAATAAATATTTGACAATTTTTCCATCAGAGTGCACAATTTCTACGAGGAAACTACAAAATGTGACCTGTGCAAAAAAACATTTAAAAAAAAAACACATGGCAAGAAGGAACATTTATCTGTATTTTTGTTCTTTACCGTTAGATTGGCTGATAATTACTTCATTATGTTCAACAGCCATTTGCTTACTTTGTCTCTGTGGTGTGTGGTGTTGAGCAGGTAGCAAACAGGAGGTTTTTTAGAGTTTTTTGGCTGTAAGCAGCTGCATGCTGCAGAATAATTAGATAATACTCTGTTTAATAGTTTAAGTGATTTTTCTTACGTCACACAAAGTTGTTTCAACTGTCTTATTTCACAAATATCGATCAGAGTAGCTTTAAAGTAAGCATAATGGCTTCAGGAGTTTTAATGTAATGAACATCACCATGTGTTACCCTAAATATGTCACATTTTCCTCTTAATGTAGTCTGCAGTGTAGCTTCAGTCTTTGCCAGCTTGTCTCCTCACACATTTTCACTATACTGGTGTGAAGCTATGAAGTTTCAGAACTGTATTCATCTACAGTGTGGTATAAACAGGTGCCAGCTTTACACCAGGCACTTGGTAAATGTGCCATCAGGTTGACTCTGTCCCAATCCATTAAGCAAAGAGCCACTTCAGCTTAACTGCCCTCGGAAGAACCTGGCCTCAATAATGTATACAGCCATACAAGTCTCTATTACTCACAATTAATAATACATGGACTGACTGCTCAGCTATCCCCAGCTCACTATTCTTTCCATCTCCCCATCTCTGCCTGCTAACAGTGATGGCTTGCACCATCTGGCACTGCTGAGAGGCTGGGGGCTGGAGGTGGAGAGGGGGGTGAAGTTCACAGAAAGTGTGGAGTTCTACACACAACTTTGTTTAAGAAGAAAAAAAAAACACGAAGTATCTGAAAACTGTTTTGAGACAAGACGCTGCAGTGACCTTTTCGTGATATCAATAGCAGACAATGTTCATTTCCCTACAAATGAGAGCATGAGAGCAAATTAAATTTGGCCGTGGAGCTATTCAGGGACTGTGGGCGTATTAACTGTGTGTGGATGAATGTGTATCCAAACTGTACTAACTGTTGAGAAGGTCAGCCATCACATTCTATCAGCTTTACTTGTTTTGCTGCCCATTGCTGGGAGAGACTGGCTGTGCTGTGATGGTATAATTGAGTCTTACGTTCCATCGCATGCTCACTATTACTGAGTTTCCTTCTATAAATCTGTCCCTCCCTTTGTAACCACATGTTTGTCCGTCTCTTTGGACCTCTCAAATAAACAAGCCGTTGTCCTTTATGACAAGTAGTGCAGACACTTCAGTTAACTTTGACAAACAAGCCATGGTGCTAAGATTTTACTTATAGATATATGTCCCACTCATATAATGTGATGACTTTCACCAGTCCAGGATTGACTGATGTTTTTAGGGACTCTAAGTATTACCCCTGAGGCAAAAATTAAGGCAGGGAGCAGCTAGCAAGTATATGATGGTGAAGATGGATCCATCATTGATCCATGGGGTCGTTTGGGATGAAAATGGGCAGCTGAAGAATGAAGGCCCAGTAGAGAAGCAGAAAAAGAGGTGCCTGAAGTGCTGGATGGAGGAGGTATAGAGCGCAGTAAAGGCCTGAGCACTGTTCTTCTGTCGGAGATGGAGTGTGATTAACAGCAGCTGAAAAAAAAGGCTGTCCGCTCTGGGCCCTGACATCACTCACTCGACTTCTAACACACATCCACACACACACACACACACACACACACACACACACACATCGCTGACTGAAGCAGTCACTCAAGCAGCACTTTGGGAAATGAAGCAGCCGATTCTCAGAACAGGGTGACCTTCTCCCACCATGCACTGCTCTCAAGAGTGCGAATCTGTCCCACTGGTGGCTTTGATCAGGACCATGTTGGTGCTGTTGCTTTTGTCATTTTTACTTTGACTCGCTCAAAGCAAATGAAATGTGCTCACTTTAGTAATTGATATGACATTTCTTTGCCCAACAGAATGCTGCGCGATGCGTTGAACATTCAAAATTGAGACATAAATCACACAAAGCTTCAGTTGAGTGCAAGCAACTTTTCTCCAGACAAACAACAAAGGAGTTCTTCTATGCAGACAACTTTGTGTGTGTCTGCGGTGTGTGTGTGTGTGTGTGTGTGTGTTTGTGTGAACGTGGAGAGGCAATAACAGAAAAGGAAAAAAAAAAAAGTGAGGTCAAGGCTAACTGGACAGTCAGAAATGCCAGTGTCTACCCTCTGCAGCGTAACCCAGACAGCTGTAAAGAAGATACAAGTGGACATCTAATAATGCAAATACCAAGGGTTCACTGGCCTTTCCAGCCTCAGGGCATTCTGTCTGTTTCCACTCGCTTTGATGCGGGGGGGGGGGTTAAAAACAGACAGAATGCTGAGGATACTGCATATGCTGCACACAGACATCCTATTGATATCTTTTCTCTGTCTCATACTTTTCTGTCCTGCAGCCACCAACAACAAACTATATCTCTTTATGACGTCCTCTCTCCCATTTGTTGTTTCCTGTGCTTTTTTTTCTGTTTGCTCCGTCCACCTGCACTAATGGATAACAGAAGACAAATTACAGCCCTGAGGTCAGAGTGTGTGTGACCATCTGAGTCTGTGTGCACATTACGAGTGTTCGTGTTTTCATGCTTGCATGACCAGAAGAAGATAAATCCACAATGTGTAAGTGTAAAAGAGAGCGTTGGGGTGTGGGTGGCTGCACTAGTTAGAACATGTGTAACAACATGTGTGACAAAGTCCTTCTGGGCTATGTGTTTGTGTGTGTGTGTGTGTGTGTGTGCAGATGTGCACAGTTTGAACTCACAGACAGCTGTGGTAGGTGTGAGAATAGGTGGTGAAAGGAGCTGTTACTTCCCTAAAGCACTCTGAGATTCTTCTTCTCACCCTTTTTTTAGATTTCATTCACTGCAAATATCTCATGTACCTACACATAGAGCTCATTGTTAT
>JAPZDY010000023.1:8676824-8699760 GCA_029783645.1 Ctenochaetus hawaiiensis
TCTAGTTAAATAAATCAATATCAAGAACTTTAAGATTACTATTTACAATGTAACTACAACTTAAAAGGGCTCTGTTCCATATTTAGCGACTTATTAGCGTTTTCTCCTCATTTGCGTTGACCTGTGTTTGTAGCAAGTGACCTTGTTACCTGTAAACTACAATGGTCTGTGTGTTCTTGGCAACAAAACAACCCAAAATTGGCTCAAACTGATGTTCTTTTTAAATTCAGACCGGGAGTCTACAGCCATGCCAAAGGCTCTGCAAGGATGTACTTGAGCACAGCTGTGCTTTAAGCTAACATCAGCATGCAGACATGCTCACAACAACACTAACATGGTGACATTTGGCAGGTAAACTGTTTACCATGGTCACTGTTGTGGTTTTGTGTATTAGCATGCCAACATTTGTTATTAAGCACTTAACACAATATACAGCTGACATTTACAAGAATGTCTTGAGCTTTTTCACAAACCAAAGTATTTATCACATTTTTGACCTGATGGTGGCGCTAGATGACACGTCAGGGGATCACTAGAGTTAAATTCATCCTCTAAGTTTGTCCATTAATGTCTGAACCAAATGTAATGGCAGTTCATCCAATAGTTAACGCTAAATCACCAATGTTAGGTTTATCATGTCTCTGGAAGAAAAGTCAGCGGAATCACCAAGGATTCATCTTCCATCTTGGTTAGTCTGAATGACTGAAGATCTCACCACAGAAAGATCCGACAGACTTTTTCTGATACTTTAACCAAACTCATATTTCAAGACCGGAGTTCTTGTGTGCTGTAAGGCCTCAAGCTCATCCATCAGCTCAGCACACAAACTCGGAGAGAAAAAGGGAAAACAAAGACAAAGAGAAAACAACTGTGTGTGAACAGTGTGTGTGTGTGTGTTTGTGTGTTGCGTGTGTGTTTGTGAAGGGGTATCCTGTGGAGAATCCCAGACACAACAGGCTTTTCCCTGCAGGACTCTGCTGGACTGTCTTATTATGACAGCCTGATTAACATCACACAAACACCTTCATACATGCACAGGCATACACAAATCCACAAAGCATTACACATCGCAAGTCATATGCCATGGATACATTATCACAGGTGCACATACACACACACACACACACACGTGCATGCAGCCGCCCAGCCAATCATTCAGGCTCATTTCACACTTTTAGCATTTTCAGATACGTGCCTGTGGACATGCAACATTATCTTAGCATCATGCAACACAAAGGAAAGCATCTCTTCACAAATGTTTGCATTCAAAGACACACGCAGCATGAATGCATAAACTATCCATACTGTTCGCCCCGCTGTAATTAGCTGTATCTCAGTCAGATGAGGCCATAACAGTTAAGATGCAAATATCTTTCTCTTTGACTCAATCTTATCAGTGTTACAATCAGAGCTTTGCTGGCATTTAGACAAATTTCTCCCTTTAAGCCACAAAGAAGAGGGTCACAACACTCCCCCTCTCCTCCCTCTGACCGTCCTCCTGTCCCTCCACAGAGCTCACACACTCTGGACAGAGATAGAGCTTGACATTTCCCTCTGAATGAAGAACAAGAAGGCGAGAGGGAAAGAAATAGCAGGGATTACGCAGAGAGAGTTAGAGATGTGGAGAGAGAAAAAAATGGATCAATATACGAGTTCTAATAAAGGGAGGATTTATTGGCACCTTGCAATAATGTGAAGCGACATCAGTATGGCTCAGGAATTGTCCTAAAGAAGAAGGAGGACTGCAAGTGGAGGCAAAGTGAGCTCATGCTTTCTTCAGCACCATGGAGAGCTCCTGTGTGGGAGCTTATGCAAACAGCACCGGGACAGCTCCTTCAAGTCTGCATGAGTGACCTCTCACCTGCTTTCAAGCATGTACTTAGCTAGTACCTCCATTACTTCCTGCAGTCATCAATCCTTTAGCTCGAGGTCTTTACCTCCTCAATTCAAATCTGTTTTGATTTCAACTCCCATATCCTGCCCTCCTTTTTCTCTTCCTTTTTTTAATTTCTGATACAGACAGCCACAGAGGAGGACAAACTAATTTTGTCCAGGCCAGAACTGCTTGGATCAGCCAACTGAGTAAACACACACACACACACACACACACACACACGCACACACACAAAGATATATTCTTTAAAAGGAAACAATAAAAATTCAGTGCCTTGAGTAAGTGTATCACATTTTCTGTTAATCTTGTTTGTGATTTTGATTAAAATACCAACAATCAGGAAAATACTATGAGATGAAGGAAACAATAGAAACATGATAAAAAGTGTAGGAACAGGAGAACAGAAGCAAAAAGGCAGAGGGGGAAAAACAAAACAGTAAATAAGCTGCTGTCAGCAAAAGTTTAAAAGCTGCTGTCAGCATGGTGGGAATCTCTAGGATTCATCTGAAAGAGTCTATAGATACACACACACACACACACACACACACACACACACAGGAGAAAAGCAAACGTTTTAATCGTTCAACAGCTTTCAGAGGATTGTGTGAATACAGGCAATCAACACTTTAAAAAGTTCAGCACACACTCACACAAACACACAACCACACACACGCATACACACACACACACACACACACACACAATCCCAGGGTTGACAGAAGACTTTTGCCCCTCTCTTCTTCATTATCCCTGCTTGTGTTGCCCTCCTCTCTTCAAGCCTGACAGGATCTGCAGTAAAACCCCCTCTCCCCACATTCACATACCCCCCACTTCCTGCCCTTCCTCTCCCCCCCTCCTTACCCCCTGTTCTCTGTGCCCCAGCTCTCATAGCTCCCCTGCTCCCTCCTTCGCTCTCTGTCAGCTCATTAAGCTTGACTTATCTCACAGTGCAAAGCGGAAATTAAATCCTGAGCCCTGAACCCCCTCCTCTGCCTCTGCCCCTCTCTCTCGTTCCTTGTACCCTCTGCACCACCACCACCACTTCACCCATGTAACCCAGTCGATGGAGGTAAATTATCCTTTTTTGTGTGAGTAGTTTGCTGCTGTGTTTGTTCTTATATGGAATCATGACGTCTCTCTGCTTTGTAGGGTTTTAGTGCAGTTGTAGTTTAAACTAAAAGGCAGATTATCTGAACTGATGCATTTATCAATGTGGGGAAAAAGTCATCGTCAGTTATCTGTCAGATTAATAATAGTTTGGAAGCAGCGCTCTGGCTGTTTGCCTCTTGTAAAACATCCTTTTTCTCTGTTCTCTTCTTCTGTGGTACAGTGTCTCCCTTAAACTTCTCTTTCCTTTAGGTGGGTCCAGCTCTCAAATCTTCTCCTCACTCAGATGGCAGTAAAAGTTAATGTATGCGAAAGAAGAGTAATCAGAGTATTCTTAAGCAGTAAGACCATGCTGTACAGGGAATCATGGCAGATTAAGGAACTGTATTTGGCAGCATTAACATGAAATCATTCCATAAGCTCTGCTAATTCAACTTCACTGGAAAAGAAGGGAGGTTCTCCCCTTAAACAACACACACACACACACACACACACACACACACACACAGTCCCTGATACTAACAAACTGTGGACACACACTCATGCAGGGAACCAAACACAACCCTGCATAGTAACAAAAACCCACTAATCTGGAGCCAGCTCCACTCCGTGTCCTCCAGCTCAGTCATATCTGACAAGCTTAAGGTGTAGTTAAGCATTTAGCCTCGCCTTGTTCCAGCATTCTGCTCAGCAGTGACGCATACTGCAGAATGCTGGTGATTCGTCAGCAGCCGATAGGATTAGCAACGCAGAGAGTTGCATTGTGGGTACTCTCACGCCTGGGAGGTACGGCTCACTCTGTAAAGGCAGACATTGGTGTTAAGATTTTATTCAGCAACAATGAATAGATAACCGACAAGAATGGAACAGAAAAGGACAAGGATTGAGAGTGTGACCTGAATCTGCTAATCCATTCCCTGGTAGTCATAGATCGCACTGCAATCAAAGGAAAATATTTGCAGTGGGACAGATGCATGACGTCAGTGCTCTTACCACATGCCCAATCTGTTGTGTGACTCCAGGCTGAATTTAACTTTACATCAAAAGAAGAAATACACAGCCAAAAGCAGCAGCACAGCCTTAAAGTCCCTTATTTTTTTCACCACTGGAAATTTGGTCCGTTAATACATGATGGCTTTCTAATCAGCAGAAAGATGGAATAACTTTTGAAGTTGGTGCTATATAACCTAGGAAAATAAAGGAAAAGGGCTGTGCTTTTTCCTTCAGCTAAAAAAGGTAGAAAGCCCAAAACAACCTTGTGCACAATGCTGCACAACAAATTCTAACGAATAATTTCTTTTTACATTTAAACAGTCCACTCAAATATCTTTCTGTATACATTTCAGATGTGAAACAGGCGATACAGGTACAGAACCTTTATTTATGTTTGATCAGCACAGCCTCGTTTCACAGTTTGATAAGAGTTTAGTGAGCTGCCATCCTCATCCTGCTGCTGATGTCATCATCACAGCTGATGCCATTCAGAAAAATCAAGGAGCATAAAACACGAGACGGGGCTCTAGCCAGTGAGGGAGAGCTGGCAGTGTAAGATTATTTGTTTTCCAGCTGTGTATCTATAGGAAAAGTCTGTAATGCTGTTTTTGGTTGTTTTTTTACTAAAGTTTCACTTTTGTGGTACTTTTGCTTTAGTTTTGTTTTCTTCTTCGGATACATCTTCAGTTTTTGTGAAGATTATTTTCTGTTATTCTGTTGAAAACTGTAAGTTTGCAAATAAACACCTACATTAGAACTTTTAATTTTGCTTTTTACTTGTTTATTCTCCTGGGTCATATTTTTTTAATCATTACTCCCCTTAATCAACCCTAAATATTCATTAGATAAAAGCAAGCAAAAAATATATCTGATTAACTGGGGGTTCTATCAGTAATCACAGACACTTGGTCTGCAAACAGGTTAACTATTAGGTATTTCAAAACACTACTCAAATAAATGTATATTTCAGGTTTCACCCATGTGAAATACAATAATGTTTTTCAACAAAATTCTTTTTTTTTCAACAAAAGAGGCTTAAGCTGTCAAAAGTTGAATAGTAGTCCAAGTACATCCACCTTACAAGACTTTATCAATATGAACAGATATTTTTTTAAGCCTTTTTTAAAACCATGAAGAGATGACAGGAAAAAATGAGAGAGATCTAACAAAGGTAAGCCTGTCTGTGGGTTTGAACCAGGGATGCTGCCGTCTGTGGTCAGCACCTTTTCCTCCTGATCAAAGAACAGATAACACAGATAACAAAGCTGATAGGACTACAGATTTTAGTCACAATTAAAGTTTGCTACTCAGCCATACATTTAATACAATGTTAGGGTTTGGATGCGCATGATTTGGTCTATCGGTTCAGGCTATTATGTGTATTTTTTGAACAATCAGTCTCTGATACTTAACTTTATGATTTAACAGGCAGGTAAAAAAATATGAATGCGCTGACAGAGGAAGTGAAGGTCATGTGCGTCCTGAGATCAAACGGTCATCAAAGCTGCAGGAAGCAAAGAAGCAGAGAGGAGAGGCACCTGGCCTGCAGTGAACAAGGAGCACCCGCTGTGGACCACACAGCACCCAGCAGACTCCCACAGACACACACCAACACAAGCAAACTTTCCCCATGCAAAGAGACACAGTCATACAGTTACACGCTACACACGGATACAATATTTACTCTCCATCTGACAAAATACATGTGCTCAGATGGATGATTATATACCAGCAAAAACACACAGACACACATTATCACGCCACTTTACTAGATACACAGATGAACAAACAAACAAACAAATAAACAAACAGCAGATTCACATAATGGCTGCCACAGAAACAGCAGACCATACAGTAGCTCTCTCTCTCTCTCTCTCTCTCTCTCACTCTCTCTCTCTGGGGAAAGTAGAAATAGACAGAGCGAGGGATTTAGAGATAGGGAGTGAAAGAGAGTGTGTGGGTGAGTGCCAACACTCAACAGCTAGCAAAATAAAATAAAAAAATCCAAAACATCAGAACATGTCTGAGTGGATTATATACCACGTCACAGGGGAATGGTGCGGGAGGAAGGAAGGAAGAAGGGAAGAAGCCATGGGAGAGACGGAGAGGAGAAACGGTGAAAAGAAATGAAAAGGACAGGTGAGCGGCTGAGGCTGCGCTGTCACACCTTTCAAACGTTTATCATTTTGAATAAATACCTGCACATGGGAACATACAGTGCACAAACATACACTGATAAACAGTCAAACTATTCATTCTGTCACTCTCAGTCTGACAGCCCCTCCCTACCCACACACACACACACGCACACACACTGCAGCAATACTAATCTCCCTCTCTGAGTTATATCCCATCCACTCTTCACCCCATCCAGTGCCCCCCATTTTAAAAGTCTGCCTCTGCAGAGGGTGCCTTCAAAGCCCAGTAATCTGTCTGGGGAAGCAGCATTGAGTGAGAGGAGGGAGTACAGCTCTGCATTGATTCCTCGTCTTTTATTCCCACAAAATAAAACCCCATTTTCATTTTCTACGTTTGCCTCAGCCTCGGCCCCCACATTTACTACAGGACGAGCTGTGATTCATTTTTGCAGCAAACTAACCTCCAATCCCTGCTGAAAGCAGTAAACATTCCCCCAACGATTATTAGACTGTACTTCTCTGCATTTGTGATCGTAAACAACAAATGATAACAAAGATGTGACAACTGCACAGTTAAAAGATGAAATGTCTTTGAAATCTCTTTGGGGAAAAAAACTAAAGGTTTAACATTTTGGGAATTAGTTAGATGGAAATATCTATCCCACTTTCATACCTGTATGGTAAACATATGGCCACAGCAGTCGGTCTGATAACCTGGCTTAGCGTTAAAACCGCAAACAAAGGAAAAAAGATAGCCAAACTCCAAGTCCCTATATTACAATGTTAAAGGTATGTTTTTATTTGTTGGGTTTTTCTTTGTAGGGAGCACAGATCATTGACCCATTTGATTAAATCATGACTTACATGGCGAGCTGGGCTAGCTTATCCTCTATTTTTCACTTAATAACCTGTGGCTGTTTCAGACTTACCATACAGATAGGAGAGTTAAGGTTCTGTATGACTGATTTAGCATATGTTCAGCTGAAGTGTATGCTTTATCCTCTCCTAACCTCGTGATATGTGTTTGTACAGTCCTCGAACCTGCTAATGGTTAAGGCTACACACCACTGTCTAAAGGCTGACACATAGAAACACCGCCAAATAAGATAAGAATAAGATAATAAGAAAACAGGCAAAGGGCAGAGTCTTTGCAGATGTTACAATGCCATTCACCTCTGGTTGGTGTGAGATGATGAGTGTAAGAGATCACGTTTGTAAGATACTACGCATAGTTTTTGAGGAAGAGTCCTTTATTTTGTTTAAACATCTATTACAGGAATGAAAAAAAAGAATCTTTTTTTTGCCAGTAGGCCTATCAGTTAACGATACCTGCTTCTGTTAAAGGCAGATGCTGATAAGATAATTAATAATATCACATTTTGATATTATGAACAGAAACCTAGTTATGACCTGTGGTTTGTACACATGTAAGGGTAAGAGAGGCTGAGATGTGATGAGCAGATATGAATAAGTTTACCTTTTAACCACTGACCAAACCAAATCTACATGTCATCAGTTTTTACAACAAAAACAAACTGTTGTGAATCTTCAAATGTTCATGTCCAAGTCACAATACTTTGGCTCTAAAAGAGAATTGTCCCTGAGAATTAAATCAAATCATGTGAAATGACATTTAATTCTTTGACATAATCTGTCAAAGTTAACATATATTAAATACTTAAAACAAAATAAAGGCTTTCATGGAACCAAAAGCTTATGTCAGCTGTTTAAAAAAGTGTCCAGGGACGTCTATGCTTCTTTTTGTGCATGAAATCATTAAAGTTATTTGGCCTTATTACAACAGTCTTTATCAGTTTGAATTTCTTTATAAGAATAATACATAATAGAATACATTTTCCATTACTTTCTAGTAATTTATCAGCACTTACTATTATTTTGCATTCCTAATCTTTATGGTGAATTAAAATGTACTTTCGCATTTTAAATATTTTTCATTTCCTATAAACTGATTCTAGGAAAATGCTCTTTTTTCACCATTATGATTACAATAATTTTATGATTTTTTTAATTATACCATTACTGTTTCAGCCATACCACAGAGCCCTGCCTGGAAAGATAAAGATTTCAACTACAATATCTTTAATAGCTCTCTTATGGTTGAAGCTAAGCATTAAAAAGAAACCTGCTGTTACAATCTGAGCCCCAACAAAAGAAAGGAACCTAAGTCCATGAAACAAGATCATAGAGTGATTATGAAATGTCTAAGTCCCAGAAACAAGCGTCTTAAATAGCCTCTTACAGGCAATCACAGGAGGGGTATTATGAAGCAGAGGTGTAGCTTAACAGATTACTCTTGGAAGCCCTTGAAATGAGTTTTTCTTATTGTGAACATGAGGCTAAAGGTGGTGCACAAACAGAATTAGAGCTCAGGAAAAGTTCAAGCCCAGAGGGAGTTGCAAAAGTGCTGCAAATACTCCAGACCTGTGCCTGCCAACTCAAAGCAGCTCTGAAAAAAGGGGGAACATGAATGAGATAAAAGCATGATGTGTGGTCAGGAGAGATATCTTTCTCTGGAACTCAACAAGCAGAAAAGAGGATAGGGTGAAGAGAGTCAACGGCTGGGGGAGGAGGGGGTCTGTGCATGAGGCTGTGGGAGGTTGAGGAGGGATATCAGTCTGGTCTCCTCAGCAATAACACTCATATTCTGCACATTTTTTGCAGAATATATTTACATCCAATGCCATACAGGGACGCTGTTAGAAAAAAAATAACACAAGTGCTTGTGCTGAAAGTCTTAAAAGGTTTCTAGATAAAAATGCAGAATCCACCAAACAGCCACATCTCTTCTGATACCTGCAGACCTGACTTGACCTCTCCCCCAAATCCACCCTCCTATTAATAGTCTGCTCACACATTCTTCATTTTGCTTGGCGCCTCTTACAGAATATCAGTTCCTTGATTTGTTCATACAGTTAACTTCCCAAAAATCTATATAAAAAATAAATCCAGTATTGTATGTTTTAAAAGAGGCACTGTTCTACTAAAAGCCTACTGAAGAGATTTAGATTAAAGAGATTTTACTTTGATAAATGCCCGGGTTCTTTCTGCTGTATATAACTACAAGAGATGTACAATAGTAGCATTTAAACTTTCCTGCTCAAGAAAACACCTGATGAGCTCTAAATAATATATATATGCATATATAATAATATATGCTGTTTTTTTCAGTCAAACTCTATCAATGAAAACATAAAAGTTATAGAACTGTTCTGCATTTAAACTTCCCACTTGTGTAGAGGTCCCCTTGTCTGCAGTGGTAGTACTGCAGTAACACAGTTAACATGCATTAACAGAGTGTGATATCTAGGCCCATACACAACATGTAATCCAGTTTGAACTTCTGTCATCTCTCTGATTCTGTCCTAATCTTACAACCCTCTACGCTCTTTCTCCTCCTCCTCCTCCTCCTCCTCCTCCTGCTCCTTGCCTTTGTTCCTGCACCTTTATTCTTGTCCTCTCTGTCTGTCCTCTATCTTTCTCTTCCTCTCCTGCTCTGTATAACCCACTGAGGATTTAGGCGTTGTAATATGCTGCGCTGGAGGCGTCATTTTGAACACATACTTGGATAAATCCCACCTCAGTGGAGGAACCATGACGAGAGCTGAGTAGCTTAAATCTCAGAGGACACAAAAGCACACGGTAAACATTTGGTGGTGCACACCCACCCATTCATTCACACACACACACAAACTGTAAAGAAACACGCCACAGAAATGGACAGTGGATGCACAGGATGGGGAGAAATGAGATGAGTGTGTGTAGCATGGAAAAGAAACAAATGGCCTGGGGAGAGATAAGTGGAAAGGTTGTTAAGGAAATGTCTGTGATCATTAGCACAGGCATGGCAAATACACTCTCTGTCTTCTAGCGCAATGAGTCTCGTTATTACTTTACATCCGTAACAAAAGCTGCAGCAATAGATGTCTGGTTTGTTTTAGGAGAGTGTAAGATAAATGCACACACACACAAAAACAAAAATAACTGTATGTAATGATTGTCTATTGAAAAACCGTAGGAACACAGCAGAGATGGAAAATTCCTGAGAAGGAGAAGTATATGTTATTTAGGGATGTAAACAGAATGTAACTCAGCAACAATGCAATGTATTTGCTCAATATATCGGCCCTGAGTGTTCAGACTGCATTCATAACAGCGAGGACAGGAGGGAGGAAGAGAGGAGAGGAAGGATACGTCTGTTTGGGGGGAAAATAGCATCTACCCATTAACAGTGTGTGTCGATCTTAGGGGAGGGGTGCATTTGGGTGTAGCTGTCAAGAGAAGCCCCTTGCTGTGTGCTTTGCATAGGCAAGCAGGTGGTCCTCTGCACATGTCAATATATTCTGTCTAATTGAATTGAATTGGATAAGAAATGCTGTCGCTCTCCATCCATCTCCCATCTATCTCCCCTAGCCCTCCAAATACAACGTGCACCCACACACAGGCACACACACACACACACGCACACTCACACATTCACACAAGCATCAATTGATGTTTACACCTTTATATGCAGATAAAAACATAAAAAAAGCACAAAACTGCAACTATGCGAATCTTCACTTACCTGTGCACATTTACTGCACACTCAAGCGCATCCAGTGTACAAACACACACACACACACATACAAACAAATACACACACACACTGCCCCCCAGACCTGTCATTCTGAGGTAATTACCTGGCCTCACTAACTGACAGGGTTACAGCAGCTATAGACCCCAGGCACTGCGAGTCGTTAACCCTATATTGGCTCAACACACACACAAACACGGAGAGAGCGAGACAGTTTGAGTCCAGGAAGGAACAATAAATATGAATGTGTCGGTCAAGCTCACTGCCCCCACTCATTTTTTATTTTTCTTCCTTTCTTCCCCAGGAGGGATCCTAATTCAGCTGCACACAGCTAATAAAGGAAGGAGGAAAGAGGAGGTGAAACCCAATTCGACACTACAACTGACCTCTATGTTCTGCCTCAGATCTTTTTTTCACTCGTATTCTATGCTTTCATTGTACAATGACTTCTTGGTCCAATAAAAGCAGTAATGACGTTGTATTTAGTCTTTCTCATTAGCAGAATGTGATTGCTTTTAGCAGAACAACAATCAGCACATATAAAGAACTTTACACACAAAAGCCTGAATGTAGCCGTGTAGGGTTTGCACACCTACAAAAGGCTGCGTGGGGAGGGGGGAGGGAGGCTGGGCAGGGGTGTAAAATGTATGTCCTAAACCAGTCAGCACTTCCCATTATACACAGGATAAATGGGGACAAACAGAGAGGAGGATGGGACGACTGTGACCTTGAGAATCACTGGGACAGCAGTGTATGTATGCATGTGTGTGTGTGTGTGTGTGTGTGTGTGTGTTGCAGAAGGTAACAATTACATCCACTCTGTAGGATCACAATGGCCTACTTTCTTCCTGCAAATAAGTGAGCAAAATATTTAAAAGCTGTTTGTGTTATTTGTGAAAAATATAGACATATTATTGATCAAAGTTAAGCATTCATGGCTAGATTTTTGCATCTTACTGCAAAAAAAATAAATAAAAACACTTCTGAAGCAAAATTTCACAAAAAGACATGTTATTTTGATAACATGGCCTCAGTACGAGTATGAAAAAGCCTGAAATTTGAGTTCGTCGGGACAGTTGATTATTCACTATTAAATTTGCTTTTCCATCTTTGTTTGGAACATATCAACCTCTGTAACAGCATGACTGTCTTTTTAATATATTATAATTTTAATCCAATCTTTTCCAAGGCAGATGCACATGCATCAGAATAAATAACTGACAGCAAGCAGCCATATCAAAGAATTAGGATGCCAGCAAACTCTGATTAGACACACTTGAAATCATACAATTTGTCATCTTGTTTGAATAAAACCAAATCAGAACACACCTGGACTGTTTAACCAAACATTTCCACAGCAAATCTGGTGGCAGTCCATCAAAAAAAACCACGATCCATCATCTAATGTGCTACTGTATTATTGTACTGAGGCATAACAAGTGTATTTAATTTGCCATATTTCATCCTAAAATCTCTTTGTCAACGTGAGCTTCCCAAGCTGGCGTTACATGAACAAGCTGCAGAAAAACATTTAGCTATTAGACAGAACATGCAGGCACAAGGAAAGGAGCACCAGGGTTGTGTGTTTTCTTCCCCGAGCCCCTCCTCTCACTCCCCCTTTCCCCATTGCAGTGTAAATTAGCAGAGTAATGGCTAACACATCTACAAGCTGAGAAAGAGAGAGACAGACAGAGAGGGAGAAAGAGGGAGAGAGAGAGAGAGGAGGAGGGGTTGTAATGGGTGAAAATGAATGAATGTTTGATCAGGGTTTGTGAACAGGAAACATTCAGCTGTTGATGATATAGGAAACATATCAGGACTAATTAACGTTCTACAGCAATAATGCTTTCCTATGTACTCACACACACACACAAACACACAAAAGGGCAAACACACAATCACAAAGGCCCTGTGCAGCTTTCAAAGGCATATTAACCATCATGAACTCTTTTTCTGGACTCTCAGGTTCTGCAAATATATCCCGGAATATTTTGTTGATGCTCCCTGCACACACACCCATGTTACAGCAGTGTGATGTGCACCTGTCAGTCCAGCTGACAACCAAACAACAAAGTGGTTAAAAAAGTGTCTGTATTTTATCAAAGCCAGTATTCGGAGGAGAAATGCTAAATCAAATGCCTGAGAGCTGTAGCATTTATTCTGCTTAATGATAATTATAAAAAAAATACTCTATGTGTGTTTATGTCTTCAGATAACACACACACATACACCAATACATGAACCCAACTGCTTTTAGGCTATGCTAACAATCACCCACCCAGAATTCCAGTATTATGCAGGGAGAATCGGAGTAAAGGGAGAAAACTAATCAAATGTAGTACTTAAATTAAGCTGCAGCGGTGTGGGAGAGGTACAAAATTACAAATAAAATTACCAAGTGAAGCAAGCTTTCTAGTCTATGTTGAGCACAAGCCTGTGCATGTGCATAAAGTGCTGAATTTAAGTAAATAAATTCCTTTTGTCCCTGAAGGCAGACATAAATAAGATGGAATGCAACTGTCCTCATTCATATAACATACTTAGGAAAATGTCATCCTTAAAATAATATGAAGTTCTAAATACATTTGGTCCACTTTGCCTTGAAAGGACAGGAAGTACAGTATGTTATGGTCACAAAATCAACTCTTTGGGATGATGAGCTGGTATTTCCTGCATTTAGATGGAAATAGGCTTTGGCTTGCACCCTGGGACATGGTAATTGCATCATTCATGTCCCCCTGCTCAAAATTGCATGAGGTCCATCTGCACACAAAGGAATAACGCACCTTTCCCTGTGCCACCTGTGCACCGTGCTCACATCCAGGCCTACCACACTGTAAGTTCATCTTAAGTCCAATCTATATGCATGACAGAGATGCCACAGACAGAATGAACAAACCCAACACTGTCATTGTCACAATAAAGATTATTCTGCTCTGTTGGACAGATGGAGGTCAGGCACCGTCTTGTCTCTCTTCCCTTCACTCGTTTATGTATTCTCAGACCTTGGTTGCGATCGACTCACACTGACCCCGACATCGGAGCTCCTCTTCTCTTTCCTTTGAGGATGCAGCTCTGGAAGCTTCCACGCCATACTACAAGCTGACAGGCTGAGCATCAGCGGCGCCCATGGCTCTATTCAGAGGCACATGACATCAGTCTGTCCCTGTCAGGAACAGCCATTTTCTAAAGGGTTAAGAGCAGCGCGACATGCCATCCAGTGTGACGGCTGTTGTGGGACTTTTCATCCAAGAATCAACGGATTGTGACAGCCTCTCACCTGAGTGCTGAATAAACCATATCATACTGAGTTAGCGAACAGGTTAACACAAGCAGACGTTCCTCACTGAGGCCACGTGCTGCCATAACAAATATGCTGCTCTGACATCGGGCATGACTGTTTTTTTTTTTTACTCTGCATATTGTATTTATCTGATGCGTATTGAAAAATGCACAATACATTTTACTAGACACAGTAAAAAAAAGCTGACATCAAGTATTCTCACTTTCAAGTCAAAAACATAACATCAGAGATGGAGAGCTGAGGCTGACAGTTTGGGTGAACCTCTCCAGCAGCTCAACAAGTTCTTTACTTAGCTCTCCCCAGTATTTCCCGCCCAATCCCCCCCCCCCCCCCCCTCATTTCAATAACTTCAAAGTGCACAGCCTTTTCTTCTGCCGCCTTCCTGGCTGGGCTCTAGCCTCCGGTTCCAGGTAAGACGGGCAGAAATTAAAACGGAGAGAAGGTCTTTTTGCCTCTTAAGTAATGATCAAAGAAGTGCTTCATCCTCGTAAGGATTGGCTGTGCTGTTTCTGGAACCTCTGTTCAAACTGGAGTCATTTCCCACTTGAAGGCCTGTTTAGTCGAACAGTGAGCAGAACTCCTGCTCTTTTTTGACATAATTGTGCCTGTAATGTATACACCACCAGGGATATTATATGTCCTGGTGGATTTTTCTGTTCCCGTCGATGCTCTCTGGAGCCATTTAAATCCCTCATTGCAAACAACAACAAAAGAGATCGCAACAAGTCAATTATTTGAAGACAGAGAGGAAGAGAGTCACTGACCACTTAGTATTATCTATGACAACGTATCCTTCTCCATCCCTCATTCTGAACTGTCAGGGACTACACTGTTCACACCCACTGCATCATGGTCCGGAAACAAGGTACGTGTGACTTTGATGGCTGTCATGCCGCAGCAGCCATGGGTCATCATCACACCTTCAATTCCTGAGAGCCGCTGACATCTTTATGGCCACACACGTACAGTAAACACACACATATAAAAACAGCATCCAATCCTGTGCACCTAAACATACACACTCACCCACTCTCTAAAGCACACACACACACACACACACACACAGATTCTAAAGCTTTTTTATCCAAGCTTTATACCACTCCACACTTCTGATGCTCATAGGCCCAGCTGGGAGAGCCAGATAAGACAGGTTTTGGGTACACAAGGTTAGGGAGCTACTCTAGGACACAGCAGAGCTTTTTCAGGAATATTCCTATTGATTTTCAGGCAAAGCCAAAGCAGAAATAGCTATGTCTTACTCTAAAAATGTTTCACTTGGTACTTTGCAACAGTTAGGGAATGAGAGATTGGAGAAAGAGAATGTAAAATCCATCAAGCAAGGAGAGGAAAGCTACTGTTCTCTAACTTCTTTCCTTATCTTACAGGTCAAAGTTCAATCAGAGCTCTAAGGAGGCTTCCCCACTCACGCTCATACTGTTTGCCCAAATCAAGAGAAGTGCCTCTGGAAAGCTAAAGAGAATGAAAACACAATTACTGACCTTTAAGTTCATGGCATGGGCCTTGATCTCTTTTCCCTCTATTTTATCACTTTGGTTTATTCTTCCATGGAGTCTTGCGAGTGAGAAAGAATAAAGAGGGATTTTCCCCCTTCTGTGAACAGCTAACATAGTGAGTAAGTTGTTGAGGTATGCAGGGTTCAGATAATTACAGCAAAAGTAAAGAGAGGGTGCCATGAGAGGGAGCGAGGAGAAACGCAAGACAGGAAGGAGAGGCACCAGGGAGAAACTGGAATGGAGACTGACGTCTAACAGATTGGACAATAATCCACAAATGAAAGTAGTAGAAGATTTTTCAATATCTTTGCTCAAGCAGAAAACACAACTTGTAGTGACACCCATGAAATGATTCGCTCGCAAAATGCAATCATACACTCATAGGGACATCTTGTGCTCGCAAGAAAGTAAAAGAGAGGAGAAATTCACCCGTGTATGCACAAAACACAGTGAAATCACGCCGTTAGACACGCATGTCAGAGGTACGACGGTTGTGTTGCAGTGCCAGCTGCTGTGTGTCGCAGCTCATGTTGAAAATATGTTTTAAAGCCTCTTGAAAGCCACACATGACTTTTATCAGAACTGTCATCACAGCAAGGTATAAAAAAGCAAGTGGAAAGGAAGAGGGAGACACACTGAGCTGAATACAGAATTCAAGTATAAAAAGTTGCTCAATTTACTAAGACTTGCTCAAGCTCTTAGGTCAGAGCCGACTTCATTAGAAATCTATGCACTGATTGTAAAGGAGGAAGAAGTTAAGAAATGATTTCCCAGCATTTCGTAAGGATTGACCCGCGGCTAAAAACGCAAAGGGGCCTGAAGCAAGCGCGCGTGGTGTGTGCACTTGTGTGTATGTTATGTATGTGTGAGTCTGTGATAGAGAGAGGAAAAAGGAAAGAGAGAGAGAGAGAGAGAGAGAGAGAGAGAGAGAATAAGAACAGTGTTCTTCCAGCCTAAGGCTTCCTCTGCACCTCTCCCAGGCACGGAAAGACACAGGAAAAAAGGGGAAAAATGCAAAGAAAGCTGAGAGAAAGAGGAAGTAAAATCAAAATATGATGATGAAACAGGTTTATAATAGAACAAATCTGTTCATACACCTAATACCAGAGAGTGTGTGAGAGCATGGAGTTAAAAAATATGTGAAATCTGTAGGCACTAATTAGCACTGGGGCCTGGCCAGGGCTGCGTTTCTGGGCTTCCACTTTTGTTTTAGGTTCTGTTTGAGGTTCAGCTGAAAAGGATTCCTTACGGCTGAAATTTGAAGTACTTGCAACAGAGAGCTGAAAGAGGTAAATGCTTTTCTGCTCACAGCACGATGAGCAGCTGATGTTTCCCACAGATTTTGGGGCTCTGGCTCTTTATTCCTCCGTCTCTACTCCACCAGCAAAAAACAATGAGGATGAATTTATGTAGCAAAAATTGCAAGCCGCTTTCGTCGCCCTCTTTCACCACTGTCCCCCAACCTTGTGCCCTCACTATCTTCTGCTAAGCTGGGAAAATGGGAAAATGGGAGAAAAAGTGGGAGAATAGGATGGAAAAGGCTGGTGTTAATGCGGATGTGGGGGAGACAGAACTGTTGGAGAGGGGAGAGTGTACGATGTTCCAGCTGCAGCAATAAGCCTGTTCAAGGACACAGTGTCTTTTACACACACACACACACACACACACACTAACACCCACCATATAAGATCTACCTCCCAGGAAAATTAATCACTGTTGCAAATTATATAAGTTAAATACATCTTTAAATACCCCAAGGTCTAAATGAGAATATTAGCGATGGTGGAATTTATGATTGATCAAACAGTAAAGCCCTGAAGTCTCTGATCTATATGACCTTTATCAAGCTTTATCACACCAGACATTTATAATCCAAAATCAAGAGGACTGTGAAGAACCGGCCATGTATTTCTATGGAACTGATCACAGGATGCAGACAAAGTGTAGCGAGTCAAAGCAGCCCGGAAATAATAAATATTTCAGTGTGATAACGGCCAGATATATACATTGAGCAACACATGGGCTCATAGGTCACCGAGTCACATGAGCAGAATGATAAATCACATAAAAACAGTCCATGAATTAATCATGGCCCTTCCAATTGGCCGTGAATTAAAATGATGGCTTCATTTATTGTCAGAGACATCGAGTGTTTAAGGATCTGAGATTACATTCAACAATGTCACAAGTCCCATCAGGCTATTGTTTGTCTGTCATGTGTTGAGCCTGCGTGACGTGACAACACAAGGGGGGCCTTTGTGAGTGTGTGTGTGTGTGTGACAGAGAGAGAGAATTGCATGGGGTGTACAGCATAAACAATGGGTTAGGGTAACCTGGATTAATGCATCATTTGGACAAGAGGGCACAGCCGGAGAGCAGGCCAGATTAACCAGGACAATGAGGGTGGAAAAAGAGAGAGAAAAAGAGAAAAACAAAGAGAGGGAGCAAAAAGGACTGAAGGTGAGAGCAAAAGAGGTAGAAGTAGCGGAAACAGAGGGTAAAGAGGCAGTGAGATGAGGAGATAAAAATGGTAAAACACACATAAAGAAAAGGAGTGTCCCAAAAGAAGTGGCTGTCCTGTAGCCAGAAGTATATGGAACCTAATTTTAAGGAAAACAGACGTATGAAAAAGGCGATAAATAGACAAGGAGGGAAGAAATAGAGAGAGCAAAAAAGCCAAAGCAGGAAATATGGTTAGAATTAGAGGGTGCATGCACCGGAGACACTGGCAGATTGACAGAAAGACTGTGAGTGAAGATGGCAGAGAGGAGGAAAAAACACTTTGACCTTGGACTGTAGGATGGTGTGACTCTACACACACTCACACATACACACATATACACACAAAAATACACAAGCAGCAATACACAAGGGCTCAGTCAAACACACTATTTCCAAATGTCTGCTAATATGTTTGGATAGATAAGTGTTTCATTAATGTTATTGTGATTGTCAAGAAGCCAGCTGGTTGACTGTGTGCTTTGTCTGCTCTAATAAAAGCCAAGCGAGTGTGAGTGGCCTGTGTGTGTGCGTGTGTGTGTGTCTGTGTGTGTGTGTGAGAGAGAGAGATTTGTTGTTCCTTCTTAAGTCTGCACACAATCAAAACAGGAAAACACATTTAACCAAAATAAACACACATTCACACCAGACAAAAAGTTCACCTTCCAGTCCATTTCAACTAGGCGAGAGGACAAAGCAGGCTGGCAGTGGAAAACCTACACACACGCACACCCACGCACACACACAGAACACACACACGCACACACACTGTGAATTCACTAGCTGCCCCTTTTTTCCATCGCAGCCACAAAACTGCACACTTGCAAATGCAGCATTTCTCAGGGTCAATAGATCCATTATTATTTAAATCTTGCAGTGGCAGCCTAATTCAAAAAGTCCCATTAACACTAACACACACACTCAAACACACATACACACAGACAAAACAAACATTTGTATGCTTGGACTCTCATCAACTTTAGCACACGTACACACACACACACACATAAACCCAGAGCAGTTTCTTTGTGGCGCTGTGCGACTGATGTTCCCAAGGCTTCACTTCCCTCAAGGCCGACTCACACAGTCAATCCCCCCCTGTTCACCGCCGACGCATCACAGCCGCCCCTCTGAAGTGACAAGTCCAGCCACCCCCACCCCTCGCCGGCTTTAATGGGACTTCAAGAGCACGGTGGCACAAAAGACTCGCACATACACACTTCCTTGGAAATCTCAAAGCCCCCACACCAGCAGATTGCCGAGCCACAGAGATCAAACTGACCTCCCGTCACACACTCGCTCCGCCACCCTGCTCATGTTGCCAGTCCTTTACCACCTGCCCTATCCATCACCATAGCAACACCAACAGCACCCCTCTCCCCCAGTCACCCAAATCACTATCCTCTCACCCCCTCAATCATCCCCGACAGTCCTATAGGCTCTTTGGCATTTTCTGTCTTTCAGGTCTACTGTTGAGGCCGTCATAAGCAGCGCCTGTGTCAGTGTGCATGTATGTGTGTGTGTGTATCTGCCTGAACCGCACTGTAAGTGATGGCTCATTTCAAGAAGCACTGTGTAAAATGGGGCCAAAAAAGGATCCTGGAAAGGATTCCATGATTTTCCCAGCAAAACTAGGAATTTGTTGTCCTAGAAATAAAGTAATAAAGGTGTGACAATTAATGACTATGCTCTCAGCCATTCACATCATTGGTCTAATCGCTCTGAGACTGCCGAGCCAATCAAGCATTACAACACAACGACAGCTCACAAAAAAGAAGAATCTGCCTCTCCAGAATTTTATGTCATTTAAATCTTGCAAAGAGGCACAATGCAAATACACAGCACCATAAATCTGCAGCTAGAGGCGGTGTGTGCATATGGGGGAGGGGGGGTTGTTAACAGGTAATTAGAGTGATAATAATTTAAACAAATATAAATTATACCTTCTGTGCAGCAGTAAGTTAAGGGAAAGCTTTTTAAGATAAAGAAGAAAAAAGAGAAACAGGAGAGAGATGAAAGAGAGTGGAAGGAAGACAAATGTGGTTTGCAGAAGAATCTATCAGCCAAACTGTGTGCAGCAAAATTACCATTAAACCTCATAGTCATGTGTCACATGCGTTACACTGTGCATGAGCAGAGTTTTGTGCCACAAATGGCACATACTGTTCACATGGGGCTGCACACAGAAATGGGAAAAAAATCACAGGTGGCTTCACACACACTGATAACAAATGCATGAGGGGCCGTCATGCGGAAGCAGAACTTCAGCCACAGTATGGCTTCAATGTTATACCTCCACACACTCACAGCATCGCATGTGTGTAATCCCAGTCTGCAGCCCATCTCAGCGAGTGAGGAGGATTTCCAAATAGGCTTCTTCCATTAAAACATTTAATTGTCGTTTTGATTTGGTTGTTATGTTGTGCTTGACTTCACAGAAGAAGAAGCAAAAGAAGAAGTAGAAGAAGAGCCTGTTACCCAGAAATCAAGTTCAGCTCTCCATATTGAAGGTTTACTCAGTTCCTTGAATGTAGCTGGAGGAGAGAGGAACATGGACTCACCATTGCATCCTTTGCAGAAGCCATGTGTGTAAAAAGAGACATGACGAAAGCTAGAGCAGCCCTTCCTTCTGCATCCATCTTTTGTATTGATTGTATTGGTTATTTAAGATGATCAAATGTTCAATCAAACTTTCTGCTCTTTAAATAAAGTGTCTGTTTGCCTGAATGAAGAATGTCTGAACAGAGAAACAGGGTGAGAGGGGAAGATGAAGATGAACATCACAACAACACTGGGACAAACAAGAGGGCCTGGCGACAGAACTGCTCTGTTCCTAGAAATATGTCGAAGAAGTTTATATGATCACATTAATCAGATGCTACTTTTGGTTATAATTCAAACTGTTTACTTAACGTGTTCAAAATGCACACAGCCACACCATATCTTAAAATGTGACACAGTGCTGTTCACTTGGTAATGTCTTTCGAGAATAAAAGAGAAAACCCTGAATTCCATTGGAGAAGTTTGTGAAATAGCTCGAACAAAAGACTGTGACACAGAGTTTATGGACCCTGCTATCTGCTGCTTCCAGCGTAAATGGGCACAGCACCAGGTAATAGATGACCAGTCTGATGTGTTTTGAGCTGTGTGTGTGTGAATATTTTGCAATAACCTGCATGTAGTGCTCCTGCTCTCTGGTGTGATGATGAGAAGCTGCAGATGCTGCATAACAAGATATGTGTCCTGCTGCCTTCACATGACTGTGGGAATTCAATGAAGCAAAAGACTGTGACACAGAGTTTATGGACCCTGCTATCTAACGCTATGAAGAACTTGTGGAGAGCAGATTCAGCAAGAATCATCTCTTTGAATGTATAGATTAATGCAGGCTGTTTTACAGGCATGTCTGCTTGAAACCATGTACTTTGATGTTTTTTAATTATTTAACAATTACAATTAAAATCAACATAGTAAGCATTATTGCCATATTTCTCACAGACAGACCAGACCACCCTGCTGCAAAGACCTATGTCTTTTAATTAAACCCATCTTCTCTCTTGCTCTTTGACTCTGATGCCAAAATATAATCTTCCAACCTTTCTGGCCTCTCTGAAATGTCAAAAACCCTTGATTCTGCCAATCCTGCACAACACACACAAACACAAACATAAAGACAGACACACACATGTCTCCCTGACTGACACTTCCACTCAGCCCATACTAACAGGAAATCCTAGAGCACTGTTTAAACGCTTGGTCAAGCCCTGTCTGAGTGTGGTGCTACAGGCTTGACAGGAATCAGCTACACTGGGGCTCTGCAGTCCTGCAGCACACAAATATACACACATACACACACCATCCAACACACATACATCCCAGCCCTCCCCCACCAACACTGGCATCCCTGATCTAGGCCAAGGAAACAAATCCGCAACCCAAGGATTCTCCCCTATCGAACTGCAGTCAAATGATAAAAAAAGACCTTATTAGTCAGAGTGCATCAAAAGGAAGTTGTGTAGTCACAAGTCACAATAAGAAAAAACATCATTGGTCTTGGAGGATTGTTTATTTGAAATGTTGGATAATTCGCTGCAAGCGCATATCAGAAATCCACTGTGCTGAGTTTACAGTTTGAAGCCATGACCTGAAATGATCTGCCGTGTTAACTTGGATTCACCCTGACTTCACCCTTATCTCAGCCTTCCTATGGATCCCACTGATCCCTGCTGCCTGAGGCTACACTGTACATGCCTGTCTCTGCATCTGTATACACGTGTGTGCACTCAAGATGCATGTGTACTCGTGCATATTGTGTGTGCATGCATATGCCTATCCCCAGGTGCACTTGTGCATTCGTGTATTGAGTGTGTGTGTGTGTGTGTGTGTGTGTGTGTGTGCATGTGCATGTGCATGAGTATGTCAGTTTGATGAGCACCCAGGGACCACTCAGGAAGAAGTGCCCGGGGCAGGCATGCTCAAGGCCAAGTCTTAAGCGGAGCAGAGCTCGGTTTGCACGACTGTTGAGTCCCCATGCTGAGCAGCATCCATCCCGGAGAAGCCCTGATTAACGTGCAAATAAGTCAGACATAGAGCACAAAGAGCATGCTGATCAAAGCGTTTAACTCCAGCTGAACCTGCCTCAGATTACTGTTTATGTTTTAAACATGGAGGAGCATCTCAGTGTGGCTCCATCTTTGTGCTTTTTAACCTTTGTTTATTTCTCTCTTTTGCCCTCTCCCCACCATTCTCTCAACATAAAAAATCCCAAATCACATCCTGAAAATCCAGGCAGTTCCTAAATTTATGACAGCTCCTAGATTCTTTACATAGAATATAAGATAATATGCAAACAGGAAGGGTCACAGAATTTTTTTTTTTTTTTTTTTTTTCATT
>JAPZDY010000023.1:8714574-8725743 GCA_029783645.1 Ctenochaetus hawaiiensis
CTTAAAACATTTACGTGACAATTTGTACTCGATGGTCGCGATATAGTCATTTCATACATCTCATCAGATTTATACATTGATACATCGAGTATATTCGATATATCGCCCACCCCTACTCTGTATGAATAAATAATCAAATTAAAAAAAGTATGAATTAAATATTCAACGAAAACATCAATTTCAGTTGAAATGTGAACCTTCACAAAGTGCAATCATTACAAAGAATTGTATACAAACAGACATATCTTACAGGGAACATCAACAAACTTGACCAGAACTAACAAGACGAGATTTTAGAATCATTTCAATTTTTAAAATGACAAAATCTGTACTCACAAAACTATGAATTTTTGATTGTGTACATAAACATCCTGTAAGGCAGGGCTATGACAAGTGGGTTAAGTGCACTGCAGGTAAACTGTCCCAAAGTCAAGGTCACTGGCCCACCCATCTATTTGATAATGGATAAGGTACAGCAGGGCAGACAGCAAGAGGGGGATGAGCACAGAGCTCCCCCCCTGATCTGAGGACAGCCTGCCAAGGCTAGCTGAGCTGACAGCAACTAAAGCCGAGGCTCCCCACATGTGCTAATCTCCCAGATTTAAATGGGAACACAGCACACAGCGCGGAGCACAGAGCAGGGCAAGCCTGTCTGATCCATGACCGTATGTCTGAGCACACGCACAAGCACACGGCCTGCACAGGCATGTGCAGATACACACGCACAAACACACACAGCACACATGTGAAAACACAGTCAATCACATACTTATTTCTATGGCTGCCCCCTAATTATCGACCAAACCATTAGCTGAAGAGAGGCCTAGTCAACCAGTTTTTCTGTGGTCAGTTGGTTTGAGAAAAATGAAAAACCCTCTTACTCTGTTTTGGAGTGGAGTCTTGATATTGGGACAAGGATGGAAGAATCAAGGGGACAATTGGACTGGACCTTTTCTCTTGTCACATAGCTGCTAATTAGAGCTAGCGATTGCTAGTTAATTTAATTAGTTGTACAGCTAGCAGTCCTGCTACTGTAGCTTACTCTGCCCAGATAAAAGCTGGGAGAGACAGGAAAGCGTAGGTGTTTTTACTACGCTAGAACAGGAGGTTTGGAAGCGGCAGGAGGAGGAGGAACTGGGAATGCCGGCAGGAGTTGGAATGAGCAGCAGAACTGGAGCTCAGCCAGCCTGGAGAAGCAGCAAGGGAACTGGCCTGAGCAGGCTCACAAGAAACACGTCCGAGGTCTGACAAAACGCAATCGCCAAGACAGACAGAGGTCAGTTTGGTGCCAGGTAATACAGCACGGGAGTGATTTGTGGCTCTGGTCAAGACTCTGATTCCAAGCAGACCAAAAAGACACAACAAGTTCAGGCCCGAGGAGAGGTCTGAGGAGCAAGTTAGTTTTTTTAGAGAACATCCTTACTTGCATTAATAAGTGAGTGAGTATTTGTTTTTGTGGAACAACCAGACTTGTGTAATGTTAGATTGTTTTTAAATAAATTAACAAAATGCTCCGTCTCCGTCTGTTTGTTCAGACACATTCAGAATCATTATGGCTTTTGCCGATGGTAGAGAGGACAAGCTGCTCGTTTGTGCATTCACACTCGTAAAATTTGTATATCAAAGACTCATTATTACAGCTTTGTATTACACTGTGATGTAGAACAACACTCTTTCTCAGCCCTGAAATTCAAACATTTCCTGCTGACCAAAAAATATACAGCTAAATACTTCAACTAGTGATATAAGCATGTAATGACTAGCTGGCTAATGGTTTGAACGCTGGAATCACTAGTTGACTTGGAAAATCAAAAATTAAATCAGAGATGGCACTACACTGACAAGATAAAAACATGGAAAGCAAAAGAGGATGATGTTAACTTGAGACTGTAGCCACAGAAAGAGAGAAGGAGGGAGAGAAAAGACAGAATCAGAGAAGCAGAGAGAGAGAGAGAGAAGGTAAAAGTAGAGAGAGATAGAAAGAGGGTGAGTTCGTAAAAGAAGAGAAGAGAGAGAAATCCCTTTCATTCTTTATGAGGGCAGACTGGGAACCAGCAAGAAGCAGGGAAACCATGACAACCAGACAACCAACCTTGGCAACCAACCCGGCGTTCTCACAGTGAGAGCCAGACAGGCGGCTTAGCAAGGGTTAATCTGAGCTGAGAGAGAGAGGAAAAAAGAGAGGAAAAACAAGCTGATTAAGCCTGCTGATGTGTGTGTGTGTGTGTGTGTGTACAAATATTTAATAAACTGTACATTTTAAAGGTCCCATAGTGAAAAGGAGCAGGTGAATGGTTTGACTAGCAGCATCAGAAGTGCACAAAGACTAAAGCTGCCACAGGGATGTCTGAGCAAAATCGCCATGCATATTTTACTGAGGCAACAGTGTGAAGTCACAGAAATGTAATATTTTGGAGCGACAGTGAAAAGAGAAACGTGTGTGTGTGTGTGTGTTTCTGCTTGGATTCCCTCTGCTGAGCTGAAAAACTAGCACAATGAAATTTCAAATAGCATGAGGCGATAACGCATTACATGGGGACCTCAGCAACCAAGAGAAAGAGAAGGGCAAATAGACTGAGAAAGGTTGTGTTTGTATGAACATGGATGCGTGTGTGTGAGTGTGTGTGTAGTGTGTTTTCTTGGTATAAATGAGGGAAAATGGACCGTAGAACTGTGATGTCCTAACATGATTCTCTTCACTATATGACACGGCAGAGAAACACTGACAGTGAATGCGCAGCGTTAGGATGAAACACAAATAGGATGCGATGGGGCCTGTCCAAAAAAATCCACACACAAACACACACACAGTCGTTCATCGCCCACAGAGACTGTTGCAGCAATCCCTCACTTATTCAATGACCTCCCATCTAAAGATTTAGCCCTTTTCTCCTCTGGGGGTCAGCAATAGAGAGATGAAAATCGGGGAGGAGGGGAGAGTAATGAAGAGAGTGATCAATACTTTGCCTTAATTAATAACCTCCACTGCAGTCCAAACGTTCAAGACCGCTTTATGCTCTCTCAGTTCAAGGGGGTTTTTTTCTCCTCCTTTTACTCCTCCTCCTCCTTCTCCTTGCCTTCATCCTTCTCTCTCCTCCCCCCCAGTTCTACACCTCTTTCCTCATCATTAATCTCTGAAAATCGTTGGCTACATACATTCCTCCCAATCGATACAATTCCACCGAGGTCTTGTCTGATTTACCACTTGGTTGAATCCCTGTATGAATCCTGACTGGCCAGGAGAAGAGGGACAGAGAGGGACAGGGACGGAGTGAGGCGGACGAGAGGAGAGGAGCTCTAAATGACAGAGACTGTCATCATTATATAACCTCTGTCTAAGTCACTGATAGTTCTAAGACTGCAGGCTAAGTCCTGGTTCTGTTTACTTCAAGTGGAGTTTCTGTGTAGCTGTTCAACAAAATGACCATAACACTGATGCAACAGAGCGTCTACACACATGTGTGCATGTTCAAGGGTAAATATTCATAAAAGCTAACCAATACACCACATGTGTGACGGCTAAAGGACAAACACTCCCATCATTTAGGACACATTTTCAGGCCGAGGTAGCATTGCAGTCAAACTGCTGGTGATGAGCATGTTGGGCTTTCTGCTTCACAGCTATGATGCAGCTTGCTAGCTCAGGGTGCCACCCAACAGGCCCACTGAAACACGGGTCTATCATCGCAGCCTTTCATTTATTTCTCTCAACTCGCCAATTTTGGGTCAAAGCTGCCGATGTTTTCTGGGTAATCTTGTGAACACAGGGGAGATAGACACCTGTGTTTGAGCTCAACATGGGTAACAAGATTATTTCAGCGACGCAGAGGCTACAGGTCACCGAGAGTTTGAGCACCTGCATCGCTGGCAAGCAACACACATATATGCACGCTGATGAATTTAGTTCCTGCAGATTTGCCAAGTGTTTTTTTATTGACAGCATCGACTGAGCATTCCCTCCTCACTTGTCATCATCAAGAATATCATGTGCTGTGAAAAAGTATGGATCTCTTCCACCAGGACAGGAAATCTTTGGGAGTGCCCATTGATCTGAATCAACCACCCCCGCCTCACCGGCTATCAATCAACGTCGAATTAACAGTTTTACATTACTCTGCAATGTACCAGACTCCCAGGGCAGTCTGCTTACATTGTGCATATGTGCACATGACTAAATAGATTAAAATAAAGACAAATAAGAGCTTTTCTATTATACACAGACGCACAAACGCAACCAAAGACTGCAACAGTGAAACTCGCAGTAAGAGCTACAAACTGGCCAGCCCTTTGCTGACATTGAGAAAACAAAAACAGCTGGATGCTGGCTTAAATGCCTTGTAAGCCCGCTGAACCCAGAACAAGAACTCTCCTGCAGATAGAGAGAGACATAGGGAGCTAAACAGGGAAGGAGAGAGCAAGACACAACATCACAGGCAGCGTTTTGTCAGATGAACAGTCAATATGAAAGCCCCCGAAGCGCAGATGATTTCACTCTCTAAATGTCAATCAAAGAGTCAAGGAGCCTACACATCAACCTTCAACTCTTAGCCTGTCAATACCCAAGTCTCACTAAAAAAAAATTAAATTACGCTGGATTAACAGGCAGGGTTTTCCAGACAATAGGCTTCTATTCTACTAATCAACAGCCTTCAGGAACAAAGCAAAGGCAAAGCACGGCAGTGTTTTCCAACGCATTAGTGGAACAGAGCAGTGATTCAGCCCGTCTTAAGTCATTGCGTGGCAAAAAAACACAAATCCACAATCTTCAGCTTTGTCAAACAAAGCGTTAAGATTCTGAAACACTACAAAGCTTTTACTCCAAACTCTGCTGTGAAAGAAGGTCTAAATGTTACCTCAGATGTCAAACTGCTGCTGCATTGTGACATAACTTAGAGGCTCGTGAGGCTGACAAAGAACATTACACATTCTACAAACAGGCCAGACTTGGGGATAATTTGGTGCTTTATAGAAAAAGATGTTAATTGGTAATAAGCAGTGTGTGAAAGTCACAAGGTATGAGGAAAATATGACTCAGTTTTTAACATATTCATACACAGTACTGGACCCGTACAAAGCATCTCACAGACACAGTCCCCTGGCCAGGTTTTGCCACTCAAGCACAATGACTCTGTCTTTGGCTTGAAAATGGCCTCTATGCCGCTGTGACTTCAGCCCCAATCAGCAGCCAGCCATGCACACAATCCATATCTATAGGCTCCATCAGGCCCCAATGCAAACCTGACAAAGCGGCAATCATACAAAGATCTGCAGAAACCAGGGAGAAAGCAATAAAACTAAAGGGAAACAAGAGCAGAGAGATATGGGGCATATCAAAGAGTGTCAGTCTGGTAGGCTGAGCACATAGTTCCTCAATCTGTTTTGACTGTAAAAAGATAAAAATGGTGTGTCCTAAAGTTTATATAACAGAAGTGCTAAGTTGCTAAGCTAGAACGCGCCAGCCCATGCTACCTTTGGGCCACGTGAGTGCGTGAGTGAGAGCCGAAGAGACTTCGGCTGTGTGAGGGATTAGATCAGAAAGCCAAACCAGAAGCACTGTGGTGGCCATGTGTATGTGTGTGTGTATATGTGTGTGTGTTTGTGTGTGAGTGTCAGGACAAGGCCTAATCACTTAATGAACACGGAACAGCAACCACTCCTCTGAACAGGACAGCCAGATCAACCATAGGCCTTCTGCTTTCTCCCCTCTCTAATAATACCAGCCAACCACAGCCTGGGAACGCTAGCGGGGGACTTAGCCCACTGGACGGTCCCAGCTGCCACTCATGATCGAGCCCAGCCCATTGGGTGCTCACAGTTGCCAAGCCAACCCTTTCCGTGGGGCCTGGGAAAGAGATCTGACAGATTATCGAATGGTTAATGGGCGAATGGGATATTATGCACTGTCATTAATCTAAAATAGGTTTGGCATGGACTAGCCACACAGAAGCCAGTAACCAAATGATTTTTCTAACACAGAACACACACACACACACACACACACACACACAGTCCCATATAATGCTGCGTCCTGTTATTGCTGCACATTTCAAACATGAAAGTGTAATTGGAAAACCAGAGCCAAAGCATTCTAAATGAATATACATCATTTCATTAGAAAATTCTCACAAGTAAATCATAAGAAAAGCGTTATAATTCTCCAAAATCAAACTCATTTGAGAGTTAAGTGGCTTTACACAAATATCGATCCACGCCGACCTGTAGCTTACTGCTCTTCCATCAAGAAAAAAGGCCGTGAAATCTTTCTCAACACTTATGTAAATACATCCTGAGCCCAGAATGACCCGAGACACCGTATCATTAAACGTCTGTAGCAGACCATACTGCCTGTAATGTATCATCATAAACAGCCATTAGACACTCCTAAAAGCTATCTGAAAGAAAATCTGGCTATAAGTGAGGTCCTTCTGTAAATACAAATGATTTAATATGAGTGGCTGGAAAAAGGGGAGACTAGCCATGGTGTTTTGATACTGCATTTGTTATTAATCTGTTATGAAAGAACCAACTGGAACACAGCCTATAACATTCGTTTCCTCTGTTAGCTCATACTAAAGTGATCGCCCTGCAGATCTTGTATCTCACACTGCAAATACAAGCAAACTGACTTTGGATGCAACATATTTTTGAATTCTCATGTTCAAAAACATATTAGGGTTTTTGTTCAGAATGTCCTGCACTGTCCTACAGTCAAAGACGGGCATCATTCATGAACGTACACACACACACACACACTGACACCATGGGAAGGCAAAGAGACGAACTCCCATTAATGAAACACTGGGGACTCGGCAGGTGAATGGAGTGACCAGGAGAATATTTCAAGAAAAGCATACTGTCTGAGAGAACACACAAACATTTACACACACACGGCTGCTCAGCATGACCAGCTGGACCGGGTAGTGGAAGTAACGCCTATTGTAGCCGTTTTAGACAACAGATGGGAGGAAAATCTCTCAGCGGAGAGGAGAAGAGAGGAGGGGAAAAGTCTCTGACTCTCTCTCTCTTTTTCTCTCTTTTTCTCTCTCTCTCTCTCTCTCTCTCTCTCTCTGTAAGGGTGGTGAGCTTACAGAGCATGCTGCATCACTCCTGCCATTTCTGCCTACACAGGGCTGTGCCTGCCTCTCCTTTCTCCTGGCTCCAGCGGCTGCATGTAGTAGACCGCAGATGATTGTCACTGTACAGTCACCAGAGCCAAAAAACAAGGCTGAACTACTGTACAGCACTCACGCACGAGCAAGCAATACCAACATACAGCATCACCTCATACAGCATCACATATGAGACGATGAAGACCAATAACGGCACATGTGCCATGCAACTTTAACAAACTGCAGTGTCATTGCTGTCTATGCTGAGATTAAGCCTGTGCTCAGTATTCAGGGAGCCCAGATACATCCCACTGGGTTACAGATCAGCACAGCTCTCATTTCCCAGCTTTGCGAGCAGCTCGTGGTGTAATCTGTCAAGGTGGGACCCTCTTCTCCATATCAGAGGAAAACCTATGTATTGCAGTCAGAGCCTATAGGAGGAACGCCTGCCTGCCTGCCTGCCTGCCTGCCTGCCTGCCTGCCTGCCTGCCTGCCTGCCTGCGGACTAAGAATAGATCAATGTATCAGGCAAATCGGGATTAACGTCGTTGTGCTCCAATCACAGGACACACACACACACACACACACAGAGACAGAGGGTAGTCAGGACATAAAAAGTTCATTTTCATAGCCCATCAAACTGTCATCGTCTTTGGCGTTGGAGGGTTTCCACGTTGCTCCGCTCCTGGATACACACACACCCAATCCAACGCAAACGCACGACCAGCAAATCAGTGTAAAGCAACATCACCTAAATCCCCCCCTCGTCCCACTGTGTGAACAATGATTATGTCAGCTCACCGAAGAAATAACAACCCCCCCAAAAAAATTCCCACAAGGCTTGGCAGGTGTTTGTAACAAACTGGTTAGTTATTTATCACCTGCAGACACCCAGCCGGCCAAATTCAACTCGCTGCGGAGCGCTCCGAAAATAAATTGTGCAATTAAAAGGGATGCAGCGAGCAAGCTGTCCCAACTAACCTGTCTGTCCTTTCCCAAGCGTCTTCTCCAAACGGTAGGGTCCCACGTAATTGGCATGTTGGGCACCGCTGTTGTCTTTACCGGACGATGACATGTCGAATCTGTGAGAAAATTAGACACTTTATAATAAAGCGCAGACAATTAAACACTCCTCGCTGGAGGTCCAAGCCGCTGCTGTCGCTTCTGTTACTCCACAGCCTCTTCTCGTCCTCTTGCTCTCTCTCTCTCTCTGGCGCTTTCCGTCTCTTTTTCCCTACCTCACTCGCTGTTTGAGGAGGCGAGGTTCTCTCTTTCTCTCCTCTTTTCTCCTATCGCTGCAGACGAGCCGCAAGTGCCTTGATTATCATTGTGGATGGAAGCTGCGCCGCCGCTGTGCGTCTGTGGGAGGTGCTGCGGAGCCGTCGAAGGATGATTGACAGAGAATCCAGCCAACCGGAGGGTCGGATGGCCTCTAAGCTGCCGCCCAGTTTCTTGTTGCTGGAGCATCTTCGCTTTTTCCAGAGAAGTTGCAGTTTATAATACATGGAATTTTAACCCACATAAAATCCTTTAACTTTTAGTATAACTACTTCATAAAACAACTGTGTCCACAATAAATATTCTGAGTCGACTGTCTGACAGGACCTTTCAGGGAATAAATAACTTTTTGGAAAAGCAAATAACTGTTATTTAGTTTTTTTTTTCACGTGTTGAAGTGGGATTATTGCTATGATGCTAACACTTCAGTTAAAGATCCTGTCCAGGCGTGCTGTAAGACATGAAAATGGCCTTCCTTAAACTGTGGCTGATGTGGGTTTCAGTTCAAATACCCAATTTAGCATTCTTTAAATTACATTAGCTCCTTCTTCTGTCTTACAAAAAATAAAGAATGTAATGATCTATATAATATTGTTTGTTTTAAAAGTTTAACGTCCAGACATAAAATGTCCTTTTCACTAAAAAGTCCATTCTCACATATGCACTGGGGGTTTTAGTTTTTAATTACTGTTTTTGTACATTTTGGACCATAATTGGCCTCCAAACTAGATTTTTGTCAAAAAGTCATCTTGTTCATACACGTCTTTAACCTGGGAACAAAACTTTTACCCTGCAGCAGGTGTATGTGAAAGGAGCCATCTAACATTAAACTCCTCACATGCATTAATCTGCAAAGTGAAGGTCAAACTTCCAGAAACAATCAGTAAAACACATTTTTTAGTTATTTTCTTACAATTGTTTCTTGTCTTCTTGTTTACCTTTTCTTTTGTATTGTTTTTTCATTGCATGAATGTGCTCTGATGTATCTGGTTTTTGTCATGCTCCACGTCAAATCTACTGTGTCATTAGTCATGGCTGTCTAACTTATAAGGACAGTCCAGGAACAAAAAAACACTGTTGGGTCCCTACTGATCCCCCTACAAACTGCCTTCTGTGCAATATGTATGAACCCCACCATCTCTATAATCCCATTTTTATCCTAAATCCAGTGCAGCCAGTCACTTTGTTTATAGCACAATATATTCCAAGGGGTTCCTTGCCCTTATTTGGAAGAAGACAATATTTCTATTAAGCTGTTTACATGGCTAATTAAAATGTTTACATGCAACCCTGCACACTTCCGTCAACCCAGGGAGGAACTCTGGAACTTTGAGTGTTGTTTGCTCCCAAACACCAATATACAATTCCTGCTTAGTATACCTTTCGAAGTAGAAGTGCTCTTCCTTCCAAACACAAATGTGTGCTTCCCTTTTCAGCATGCATCTACCTTTGGAAGCTGTTGACTGGGCAATGCACACATTTGACCCCCAACAGCCAAGAGGCTGTTTGTCACATACTGCAGTGAAACCTCTGACTGGGATGCAAAGTCTGAATGTACTATGTTCATGTCAAAGAATGTTCCTTAAACCGGAATAAGAGCCCAACATGCCTCAGTCATAAAATGCATCATTTGAAATAAGGTCTATCTTCGAATATTTAAACAGAATATGCTATTTATATGCTTATTTACTTTACTAAAAAATGCAATGAATATAGTCATAGTCTGAAAGGTAGTGGACAATTAATGTGCACATAAACACAGTGGAATACTGGCTGGAATAAAGCTTTATTGAGATTTATTTAAGGTCATTCAAACAAAACCTTTACACACATCATGTGAGTGAGTTATGAAATAAAATAATAAAGCCGATAGAGCTAGATTTTGACACAGGCACTCTTACTGAAGTTCTGCACATTCTCTAACAAATTTAAAATGAATCAAAACACTAAAATCAATTAATACGGAGTAAATGTGGGGCTTTTGGGGCTGCAGGGTTGCCTGCTTTGTCCAGTTTGTAATGCAGCCTTGGGGAAAATAAAGACTCAACTAAACTGTTGAAGTTAAACCACTGTTAATCCAAACACCATCTCTCACAAGAATGTTTACACTGACTTTATTTACTGAGAGGTTGTTATTGCTGCAGCAAATAACTGTCCAACAGTGTAGGAGAGTTTCTTATCTCTGTCCTATCATCTTTCTTTGTCTGTGTTCTTCCCCAGTGCTCTTTTACCCTTCTCTCTCACACACATACACACATCACACAAACACAACCACCCAGTGACTGTGTGTGTGTGTGTGTGTGTGCAGCAGAAGAAGAGTGTGTTGGCCCTCTGATTAATTTCACACCCCACTGGTCTGAGACCTGTGACTGTGGCTCTGGCCTCTGTCTGTTCCTCACACCCTGAGAGAGTACAGGTGTCAGGGGACACATGCAGGAGAAGCACACACAGATATTTATGCACACACACACACACAAACACACTATGTGACCTCTAAATATTCTTTAACACAATACAAGGTTGAGGGGGCTGCAGAAATATTAAGCAGAATAATTACATGAACACCTCACCACAGGCTACTTTGAAAGCAAAGACATTGCGGAATTATTCCCAGTGCTCCTATTAAATAAGACTCTACTGAATTTTTATTATCATTGGATTTCAATAATTTATTGGATTGAAAATTATGTTGTTGTAGCGCATCCTTTAATTTCCATTCATCTTTCCTCTGCACACAAGACAAAAAACAATATTGCCTGAGCATTATGTAACTGTGCTATAA
>JAPZDY010000023.1:8737770-8751167 GCA_029783645.1 Ctenochaetus hawaiiensis
ACTGATTTGACCATTTTTTAATAATCTCACTGACAAGATCTCAGCTGCATTTTACAATACACATGTAAACAAATGACTGACCCAGTTCAGTCAGTAAACTCACATGAAATAAATATATATATTTTAATGCATTAAATGTACATATGTGGCACAACTGTTTGGCATCTAGGTACTCACTCCTAAATACACAACAAGCTCAACACAGCAGGTATTGGAGGGCATCAATATTAACTTTCTGTCATTAGATTTAATCGCCTCCAGGTTGGTGAAATGGGGGGTGGGGTGGGGGGGTGGAGCTTATGAAACATTTTAAGCAAAGCAATAGTGGCAGCAAGGGACTGCAGTGGTTACAACATAGCTTTCAGCAGAGCAGTGCAGAAGCAGGCAGAGCAGAGTGAAGGGGTTATTAGAGCACTGACACCTTAAACACACCAAACAAGAAAAATACATGAAAGTGCTCTGTGGCTGCACTCTGACCTTCCTATGAAGGAGGACACAACTAAGTGACAACATTCTTTGTGCAGTCCGCTTAAATTATATCTTTATTATGTGTACATATCATAAAACCAAAGATTTTCAAACAGAAGAAGAAACAGAGACGTAAGTTGGAGTTTAATCTTCTTGAAAATTAATGCACATTCAGCTGCAGTTTGCAATTCATCTGCATCCACCTAAGAATTACGTTTAAAGCTGAAGGCCATTTTATTCTCCACACCTGTGATTCACTCTTGACTGAACATATATATTTGCATGATGGAAGTGGTAATCTGTTTGGATTCACTCAAAGGATTTACAACTGAAATCCTTAGGAATAAACACAAATCTATTTTTTACTCCAGCATTTGCTTATTATAATCTTAGACTCTGTGACCATTGACAAAATTATTTACTGTCTAAGTTTTATTTATACTAATGGAGCTGATCATCTGTTGTGGACAGGTGCTGACCTTCTTGTCCTTTTGTTTAGTGTGCTATATCACTCAGAACACGTTGTGAACATGGTCACACATTCTGTATTTAATGTAAATACAAAGAGTCTCATCTATGATAGTTTTCAGTGGTGGATAACTCAATGGGCACATTTCAGTAGCCTAGTGTTCCCAGCGTTGGCAAAGTTGTTGATTTAGTTGAGTAATGAAAGGATGGCAACACTATGTTGTAACTTACAAGCACCTCCTGAGTCCTTTTTCAGTAGAATTGGCTCTATCACACGGAAATTCCTCAGAAGGGTGACACGCGGGTCCGCTCAGTGTTGGGTAATAGATCTCTGTGCTGTAGTATCTTATATCAGACAGGAGAGGGCGCAAAAATGCTGTAACTCTGATAGAACTACAAACCCTACTACCATCAAAACCCAAGCTCCTCAACAGTGGCCGCTTGCTCCAAGTGCCGGTCATGTTTTATGTGCCCCAAAACAAAAAGTTGGTGTTAGTCTCACACCAAAGTCTAAGGATACAACTACATAAATGTATCAACTTTACATTGTTTTTATAATCCACTAAATTATTTTTGTGGTTGAAGTAAGCGATATAAGTCCATAGAAATATGCGAGAGAGATATTCGATAAGCAAGACAAGCAATGCGTTTATATAACATTTAAATTCAGTAGGATATCAGGTTCTTGTGGCCGGCTGCACAGTCTTCCTGCTGAATCTGTCTGTTGAGAAGCAGCATGTTTTGTGTTTAAGACACTAGCCTCTACACTAGTTTGCTCCATGACGATAATTTCCATCATTTCACCAGAAGTTCTAGCTGCTTCAACCCTGTGAGTCACGCAAGACTCATCATATGTTAGGAAATGTGCATTGCACTTGAATTATTGTCCATCCTCATCGTATATGACCCATCCGACAACTGAGCGCGGACAAAAGCCAAATTTGACAATATGAAGTGTTATAAAATGTGTTCATAGCATTTTTTTTTGTCAAATTCCGGGTCGTTTATGGTTAATGTGGGACGACGGACGATTGCGGAAGAGAAGGGCAAAGGGGCTTATGGGGAAATCATCTTAGTTTAAAATTGTACAGCTTGTCCATGATCCTTAAAATACAGTTTTGCAATGCACGTAACACTCCTCTGCTGATAATGCTCTGCATTGTCCCTGGATGGAATCAAGCGGTCACGGCCGCGTTTATGGCGCCGACAATAGCTTCTTATCAGGGCTGTTCATTCAGGGTGTGCGATCGTAAAACAAGAACAAACACTAACACAGACACTTATTATATTGTTATGAGACAGGTGAGCTCCTAATGTTCAGGAGATATAATAACAGAGTGGATGCGCGCGGTCTCGCTGCCGCATCCTGTCTCGGACGTGACAGGGACCACGCGCACTAAGCCTCAGACTCACACGAGCTGGTTAGTATGCACGTACGTAACGTCTACGGAGTGGGCTGTCTTTAAATACCGGGAGGCTCTCTCATCGCAGCACCACTTCTGCGGAAAGGCTGCACCGAGGAAGAGCACACACATTCCACTTTGAGTTCAGAGCTTTTTAACTGAGGCCTAAAGGTAAGAGAACCCATCCGACATTAAACATTCGATATCTTAAAGGTCTGTACACTGCAAGCTGCTCCCGAAATGCTTTTTTTATTTTGTTTTACATGCAATAATTAACGGAGGACCTCACCAACCTGATGCGCATTTTAGGCTGTGAGGATACGGCGATGGGCGTGTTTCTACCAATATCGATAGAGGTGATTGGTTGTGAAAGAGGTTGGCACCAGCTTCAGTTTTTTCACAGATTACTCTTTACACGTTTCGCTCGTGAAGACCCAACGAAGGATTTTATTTTATTTTTGCGACATCGAGTTGAAGCAACAGGATGTAGGCCTTCAAGTTTCCTACTTGTTGCAATAACGCTCATAATGAGTCTTAATTGTGATGCTATAAATTATGAACCTGTAACCAACTTAAACATTTAAATATCACTTAAGCCTACGTTGCATGTGCGAATGTAATATACAGGATAAGAAATATGTCCAAATGGTTAGATTATTATAATCATCTGAAGTGCAGGTGGTTCGACTGTGTTTCATTCATCGTTTGGTTTGACTAAAAAATACGCAGTGTTACACAAGCGGTTACCCAACCTCATGGCGACCATCAACCAGACAGCAGTCTTGGCCACAATGAGGGTGGCACAGGACACTTACCGTAATGAGATGCTGCCCCATGAGGAAGCGGATTTCAGTGAGAGTGGTGCGCACATGAAAATCGCTAGTGTGATAAAAAAAATACCTCTCTCATGGTAATAGTACTAAGAATGTAAGTGTACTGAAATATATTGTGCAGCTCACGTTTTCTGACTCATTCAACTCATCTGGATTAGTGACTCTTCATATGAATGAATGAGTTTAAGTCAGATGCGCCCTGTTGGCAGCAACAGTTGACTTTCAGCCTACATTCTGTGAATGCACTGGGGAAACGAAATCTAGTTTTTCCTGCTGGTCAGATTCCTCCAGCATGTGGACTTATAAGGAAGGAAAATAATAGTTTGGATAGACTGGTGGTTTTGCCTGATCACATAGTCTGAAATAATTCATGAGTGTGGACAGAAGATGTTTCTGCAAAACAGTCATGTAAAAGACCAGATAAGCTCCTAAACATCAGCCTGGGAACTTGACACCCAGTCGGCGCTCAGTAAAGCCCCACTAGACTGTTGGTAATCACATTAAGTACATGCCATAATGTACTGGTCAATATTTTAATATTAGCATAAAAATACAGTTTTGTTCTCCCTGCTGTGTGCAAAAACTACTCTCTTTGGAACTGCATGTAATCCAAGTCTTGACACAGAATGATCTCCCTCTTTTTTCCAAACTATATCGCATTAAAGTTCTTTCAGCTGCTAACAATCCGTCTTTTAATCCTCATCCAGTCATGCTGGAGGAGTAATTTGGCTGGTTTGTACAGCATATTTCCTTTTCAAAGAAAAGAACTCCACTAGTATTTAACATGCACAGTAATCCTTTACTGTAAGTTAACAAAGGCTCTTTTGGTAAGGCACGGCCCCGTCTCACCTCAGTGTGAGATCCTGATATGTAGTAAGCTTTCAGCTCACCTCAGAGGGAGAGATAATTGGATAAAGGGATATTAGCTATGACTGTCCCACTTACTATATCCTACTATTGTGTGTGAACTCACCGTGGAGAGGTCTCAAATATCCTCTCAAAGAAGGTATTACAGCTTATTGATCCTGTGCGGTGCTCCACTACGTGCGTGTTTCCACATCAGCCGAGTCATGCTGGTGATGCAAAGGCCTGTAAGCATGAGCACTCTGCCATGGCTGCCCCACCAGGAAGCATAAATAACAGTGTGTGACGTCAGCCCGCAATGGTCTGTGCTGCAGTACTTTCCCATGAAGAGGTTGCCATGGAGATCCAGAGGGGCGCTGTGAAACAAGAATGACTGCTGTAAACCATGCAAGGAAGTAAACATGATAGATACTATTAGACTGCAAGATGGAACTTGTGGTTTGGAGATCATGTTTTTTTTGGGGTCATGAGACGGGCAAGCTTTCAGTTCTGTAACTGAATGAAAAGGAAACTCCGAGTTTGGCTCAGTCATCGGTGGATCTGAGAGCAGTCACGTACATACTTGTGTGTGCCCGGCACTGGCAACACATTCAGACTGTCCCATTCATTATGCAGAGCTACTTTCCTGCCTCTCTCTTTTTCTACTCTCTCTTTTCTCTCACACTGCATACACTCTGATTACCTCTTTTTTCCTAACCCCTCTTTCCCATCTTTTTTCTCCTTCAGCACTTTTCTGCACTTAGCCTCAACATCACTCACATGTCTTTATCTACCACTAACCCTCCTCTCACACCTCTTTGCTTTCAACAGATGTCCACCAAGGAGAAGCTGATCGGCCATGTGATGAAGGAGGAGCCTGTTGGCAGCAGGAACAAGGTGACGGTGGTTGGTGTCGGCATGGTGGGCATGGCCTCTGCCATCAGCGTCCTGCTCAAGGTGAGACTTCCTGCTCTTGTTTACTTTATAGTTTGTCAGATCTTTTGTTTTGACACTGTCCATTGACCTATGCACAAAATAAACCGGCCTCACACACTAGAATACAGTTAATAAGTCAGCTTTTACATTTAAGCACTGGACCAATAGTTAGTGGTAACTCAATAATTTTACCAACACAGTATTTTCCTAACCAAAGCTAATTTTCCTTACATTATAATCAGTAATTACAGTGCAAAAACATAATTGAACTCATGAGTTCATGTAAGGGCCTCCAGATAAACTCATGAAGAGCACAAACTTGGATCAACTGAAAAGTACAAATCTATTTACATGGCTTGGTAAGAAAATCCAAATTGACACTAGTATGAGGTTTTTACTAATTTAATAATGAGGGTTTACAAATTAGCCTCCAGATGATGATGGCATGCTGACTGTTGAGACTGTTTTTTTGTAACTCTAAGACAGAAATAAAACCTGCATGCTACCCTATTAAAAACTGGCCTGGAAACATGGCAGTTTCCTTAACATTGCCCTGCTCCATTCACGAAATGTTGATGGATCTGAGAGAGAGAAACCAGGTCACTGCTGCGCGTTTCTCACTTTCACATCCGTGTTTTTTTGCTGGAAATCACAGAGAAGTCAGCTTCTGTGAGTTAGCCTCACTGCAACGATATTCACTGACTTCATGTACTGTATAATAGGACCTGTGTGATGAGCTGGCCCTGGTTGATGTGATGGAGGACAAGTTGAAGGGTGAGGCCATGGATCTGCAGCACGGATCTCTCTTCCTCAAGACACACAAGATTGTGGCCGACAAAGGTAAGGGATCAATAAAGTAACTCCAACCTCTGAATCTTGAAATTTTTGTTTTCATTCTGATATGTAACCTGATCCTCTCAGAAACCATTATTTTGTATCTCCATCTGAACATCTTTCCTCTTGTCATTTTGTCAGACTACAGTGTGACAGCCAACTCCAAAGTGGTGGTGGTAACCGCTGGTGCTCGCCAGCAGGAGGGCGAGAGCCGTCTGAACCTGGTGCAGCGTAACGTCAACATCTTCAAGTTCATCATCCCGAACATTGTCAAGTACAGCCCCAACTGCATCCTGATGGTGGTTTCAAACCCAGGTTAGACTGACAGAGGGTGTGAATGAGCACGCTGGTGGAAAATGTGAGGAAAAACGTTGTGAACGCTTTTGAAAGGGTGTGGAGGTGTACTGGAGAAAACTTTGATGTGTGTTATATTAACAACTGCAGCTCAGTACAGTTCAAAAAGTTATTTTAAAAGTTGACCCTTCTCATCCTTTACACTTCCAGTGGACATCCTGACCTACGTCGCCTGGAAGCTGAGTGGTTTCCCCCGTCACCGTGTTATTGGCTCTGGCACCAACCTGGACTCTGCCCGTTTCCGCCACCTCATGGGAGAGAAGCTTCACCTCCACCCTTCCAGCTGCCACGGCTGGATCATTGGAGAGCACGGAGACTCCAGTGGTATGCAGCTCTGACTAAAAATACAATATCTCCAAGGCACCCGCTGTACCCGTCTGCTGGTCTGAGGCAAATCTCTGAGTACAGCAACATCATTGGCGTGTTTTATGTTGCTGTAGTTGCAATTTGCTCAAACAATATTTACTTCATTCATTTATCATTTATCATTGATTTATCACTGCTATGTCTGTCTGTTTCTCACAGTGCCCGTGTGGAGCGGTGTGAATGTTGCTGGAGTTTCTCTGCAGGGTCTCAACCCACAGATGGGGGGTGAGGGTGACAGTGAGCACTGGAAGGATGTTCATAAGATGGTGGTTGATGGGTGAGTGCAAATTATTTTAAAACAGCCTCAATGAACTGAATGAACTTCCTCAACTCTCCTACAGACCACGTTTTTTTTTCACTTATATCTGAAAAGCAGTCAGCCAAATGCAAACAGGCCATCTGCTCAGCACCGAGGTGTGGCAGCCATGAATGTTATGATTTATTTTAACAGATCTTCTAGGACTAATAACCGACAGTCACTTTAGCTCATTAACATACGTGTATAGACTGAAAATGCCAACAGGCACAATTGAATCCAGTGGAGCTGACTAGCCCTTATGAGGAATTTGACCAGGGCTGTGTGCCAAAAGGCAAACAGAGGCGGGTACACAGAACACCACTGTGTTCAGGATTCACTAAAGCGCTGCAGCCAGTACAAAAAAAAAAACACTATGCCACTCCCTGTTGCACTGTACTATCCGGTAGTGTTCATGACTTCATTCACACTCTCAGGTTTGCTCTTGTGAAATATCTGACAATATTCAAGCCCGAGCAAACACACATTGTATTATTTTACAATGTCCGCATTTGTATTATAAAGTTGTATCTTTTGTATGTTGAATGATGTAACAGTTTGTCCTGTGAACTCTCATGTTGTATCATTATTTCATTGTCAGTTATCCTGACTTATCTCAAAAAAGCTGGGAGTTTAGAGAAGTCAAGTGTGAACAGCACAATAGTAGATTTATCTGAGATGTTTGCAAAGGTATCAGGTGGGAAAATTAAAGAGAGGGACTAAGACAAGGGATACATGCACACAATGGATTTCACAACAGGGAAGTAAGAACATCAGCGATGATTTCTCAAATAGATGTTTGACATTTTTTTACATTATTGACATAGGAGGAGATCACTGTCTGGTCATGTTTCTCTACAGAGTTATTGAATTACTTAAAGCCATCCTCATGGAACTGTGTAGTGCAAATGCAGATGAACAGATTTTAGTTTATAGCACACTAACCTCATTTTACCTTCAGTTTACTTACGTGAAATAGATTTATTATTCAGTAGCATTCTGTATATATCAAACTCAACAGAGATTGGTGGGTAGCAATTCTTAAAGTCCAGCACAAAACAGACAGACATACAGACTGTTACGTTTGGTGAAGAAGAGCCAAGTCCTCTTCATCTGAAAGAAGATAGAGGAAGTTGGGGATATCTTAGGGGAAAGACAAAGGGAGTGCAAACGCAGCCCCAAACACCCAAGCAGACTCACAGCTGGATTTTTTTTTTCTTCAGTCCACGAAGGCAGCATTTTGTCCTAACTTCTCGTTTTTTCTTCCTGTGTGTTGACTGCAGGGCCTATGAGGTTATCAAGCTGAAGGGCTACACTTCCTGGGCCATCGGCATGTCTGTGGCTGACCTGGTGGAAAGCATCTTAAAGAACCTGCACAAAGTGCACCCTGTGTCCACACTGGTCCAGGTGAGGAGACTGAGCAAGCCATACATTTCACCGCTAGGCTAATCGCACATGATATAATTCAACTTCACACAAACATGCTGCGCCCTCTTCGGATGTTTTGAAGTGACCTGCTGACCCTTCCTCCTTCTTACAGGGCATGCATGGAGTGAAGGATGAGGTCTTCCTCAGCATCCCTTGTGTCCTGGGCAACAGTGGCCTGACAGATGTGATCCACATGACGCTGAAGCCAGATGAGGAGAAGCAGCTGGTGAAGAGTGCTGAGACCCTGTGGGGTGTACAGAAGGAGCTCACACTGTGAAGAGCCGTCCTCTGAAGCCTCAAACATCTCCAGTCGGCGTGGCTGACTCCCTCCTGCAGTACTGTACCTCCTGTGTCCAAAAGGGAGAAAGAAACCTCTGAATATCTATAAGGCCAAGTTTTAAAACTGTAGGTCCATCAATGTAGGCTAGATTTTACCTTGAGATATTCAAATGTGGCTTTCATTTTCCTTTGTTTCCTCCAACCTGCCCCCGCCCCCTCCTACGACTGAATTCTCTGTTACCTAAATCACATGTTTTGCCTCTGAGCTTAGCCTGAGTGTTTGAGATCAGGGGTATATTGTTGTCCTGTCTACACAAGAAAAAATAAGGTCTTTGCAAACTGAGCATACTCATTGTACTGTATGTTACTGTGCACTGTTGCTTCTATTGTACGCTCCTCATCTGTAGCTTGTACTTATTCTGTGTATTCTGTGATTGTTGCCAGTTGTTTTTTCCACTTGGTAATCTCTGTTCATTTTTTTTTTTTTGAAGTATAATGGAGACATTCCATTCTCTATGAGGAGGGCTTCCTATCCACCCACAGTCATAACACCACTGCTGCATATATCACTGGGCCAGAATCCTGTGATACCAAAGTACCTTAAAGTAAAGAAGAAAGTACTTAATCATTGAGAAATGCAATGCTGTATCTACTGGTTGGCAAGAAGCCTTTGTACACAAACCTAACCACAAGTGCACTGACAGAAAAAAAAAAAGATTCAAATGGCAAAGTTGGCATAAGCAACAAAGATTTCACAGAAGAGAGTTAAAAGCAGTTGCCAACAAATTGACTTGCCATAACTTTACTTAGCATAAAGAAAACAGAGAGCCAATGGAAAAGAGTCAGTTACAGTTATGACCTAGATTCTGGATGTGACTCACAGCAGTAGGTAACAATCCTGAAGATGGTGTTGTTTGTTTGCGCACCCTAAATACCCTCAAAGGGTTTTGTATTTATTTTACTTCACCTTACTCTGGAAAAAAATTATATGAAAAGAACAATGATGGTATTATTTATAACTGTTAATACTGTTAAGATCTATTTATGTACTAATGTTACAACAATCACCTGATTCACCGAGGAACTGCACCTGTCATGGCAGCTTGATATAGATTTTTATTTGCTGTAACATCAAATAAATCTGCCAGGATACTGATGCAACTCTGTCCTTTGTCCTTTTCTGTGTTTGTCATTCAACCTAGCGAAAGGCACTTAGTGTGTGTTTACAGGGCAGCTGACTAAGCTGTTCCCAGTGCACAGCTATGGGTTAACACAAGGCAGATTACAGGCTTTTATGCCAGAGATCAAAATGTGGTCACTTGCTTCTATATGTCACATTACAGAAAGGTGAACATGTACACATACTGTCCATAAATACTACTGCACCTGCTGTAAATTATACTACTTTATTTAAAAAAACAACAACTCTGTGTTAGATCTGTGGTTTAAGATCATCCAAGAGGTTTATGACAGTAAAGACACTACTGGATGTTAAAAACAAAGCACTGATTAATGAAATTATAACACAGAGGTGAACCAATAAATCAAATTTCTTTTTATTTGTACTGATTTACATAAATCTACAGATATAAAAAGAACAGGTGGTCTAAAGGTGAGCTGGAAACAAGAAAAAAAACAGTAGATATCCTATCATACAATTCAAAGTGCATTTAGTAAAAGTCTAATTTAATGAGACCTGTTTGCAAACTTAACATAACTTAACTTTTTGATTAGTACAACTGCTCTTTACTTTTTGTACCCTTGTACACTCTGGCTTTATTCACAACCATTTCCTTGTGTTTACTGAAAACCTAAAGCTCTCAGCAGATTGAGAATGAGTGGAAAGCGCAAAGAAAACAGAAAAGTAAAGAAAAAAATCAGAGAATTTCCTTCGTAATACCTTAGAATAAAGTATGTCAAGACTGTCGTCCACCTTAAACACAGACCCTGTGCAGAGTAATCCAGCCTACGTGAAAGAATGACTAAGAGGCAGATGGGGGGTAGACCTGTCCAGCTGACATATAATGAAAGAGCCCCTCACCACATTGTAAAGAGACCCCCCACAGAACAGGGAAATACAAATAGCATGGATGAAAGCTGAGCATGGGAGCACAAAACTGTTTTCATTATCAGATTTAAACAAGCTGTGAAGAAACACAGCCCAAGTCCATGTTCATCACCTCTACTGCATGACAAGCGATCACTTTGACTCCATGGCTACTTAACATGACCCAGACCTCGTACAGAGTTAGATCCTGAGGCTGACCCCTGGCCTTCCTGAAAGGTTGCCCTGGATATTTATATCAGAGCCTAACCTTTTCATTATGAATGGCATGGTCATATGGGGCTCACTACACAGCCCTTCTCTATTAGCCCATAACAATTTGTGCTTACTAGCCAAAAAAACTTTGTCTGGTAAAGGGGTTGGTCACGGACTCTGTGGTCTATCCTGCAGGAAAATATAATACAGGGCAACACACTAACTCACTGTGCACCAACCCAGTTACACCACAAACACTCAGGGCAAACACAGTATAGACTCGCACATTACTTTTGCCAGTATGGCATGTGTGTTAAGCATGTTATTGTTGTAATGGGACACAAAAGTAATGCTGTCATGCTGTTATGACTGTTAATGCATAATGATCTCAACAAGTATTTAGTCAGGTGAAAATATAAATAATGTTTTACTAGAACTGTGGCCACAGAGTCTAAAATTTCACCAGGCTTAATAAGATTCCAATGTTGTTTTTTTGTGTTCTGTTATGTTACTGTTTAGACTTCTGTGTTACAAGAACAGATCTAATAGAGATTAAAATGAAGACAGCTGTTTGAAGTACAAGATGTTAAAAAAAGAGAATAAAAGTGAAGATGAAAAAGAGAAAGTAAGAAAGCATGTAGTTATGAAGGTGTCCAGGTGGTCTGCGTGAGTCAGTAGAGATCACTAAGGCCGGCAGTCTTGCGGGCTTTCTGCATGAGGGCACGAAGTTGGAACTGCTTCCTTGACAGAAGGCGTACATGCTGTAATATAAGAAAGAAAGATCTGATCAGGCAAAAACCACATAACTCTCATGTGTATGCATTGATAGGAGACATTTCAGCTGTGCTTTTCAGTCGTCATCTGATGAAACAGATTTGCTTTTCTTTTAATTAGTACAAAGGTCTAACCAGGTGGTGAAACGGCTACATTTTACTTGCTGTATAGAACTGTGACCGAAGGAATATCCTGAGGATTCCAGAGAACCTATTTTTTTAACAGTTTTTAAGTCCATTAATACAGAAATTGTCTGTTAGCATCTGTATGATGTCACAATGCAAAGGACTTTCACTCAATATACTGTGCCTGAACACATCCTATGTGGAGACAGATGGAGGACAGAAGCTGCTGCCTCATTATAATATGCATAAGTGGCAGTTGTGTTGATGTGGTCACCTTAAGAAAAACCTCCAGGTCTATGACACCTCTGCGCAGGGCCTCTCCTAGGTAGAAGATAGTGTCCTCAATAGCATTTTCCTCAGCATATAGGCTCAGGATCTGTTTGTACAACGGGGCTGTGGGCACAATGACGTCATCAATGTCATTGTTCTCTGACTGGTTCTCCATTTTCTCCAGCGCTTCACTCAGCTCCTCATCCTTTCTCTTCAGCAGCTCAATATTCCTGTCAACATCAGTCTGAAACACAGATCACAACCACATCATTGTAGTTATTATATAAAAAGTGATAGAGAGAAGAAAACAGTATATGACATAAAAAGCAGAGATATAATATTGGAAAAGTGAAAAAATCTCTCACCACTTCCTGATCCAGTCTTGAGACCATCTCCTCCAGTTTCTGATGTCCTTTCTTCAGGTCCTCCTCCGTTCGCTTCAGGGCATCCAGCTCCGCCTGAGCTCTGTCCATCTCCTCCTTCATCCTCCAGCGGAGCTTGTCACTCACAGCTGAAATCAGGGATGCACGGATGGTGTCCTCGCCAATGGTGCCATCTCTGTTCGGGCCTTGGGTAGAAGAGGTTAGGAAGCGATGTGAGACAGTGAACAGAAGAAACGAATAAAGCCATGCTGGAAAAATCTTTGAGATTTAAACAATATCCTTCTCTGAGAAAGGAATTAGGTTTCTACACTTCATTGTGACAAATAATGAACTAACCATCTTAACATAAGTGACTTCAATTTGGAATGAACATAATTTAAAAAAATGTTAACTGAGTGCCATTTAACTACATCTTTAGTACCTGTCTCCACAAGAGTCTTGCATGACACTCAGTTCAGTTGAGTGAGTGACAGAAAAGTCGCATGAAGTATAATATGACCATTTAAGAGTGAGGTCGCACTGCTTAAGAGCAGCATTTGTTTTGTTCTGGTAAAGCTCCCACCACATGGGGGAGTAGTGCTCCTTTCAATCAGGCAGAAATAATACGATAAAGGGTTTCTTGATAAGGTGTTGCTGATTTGGATGAGGCGATCAGTTTTTGACTTTGTCATATTGGTTGTGAACTAATCTTGTTTTCTTTCATTTACTGAGACAGCAGATGCACTTAGTATGCTAACTCTGAAAACCATACAAACTGTGACTAATATACAGCTTAGTTATCAGAAATGAGACATTGCATCATTTTGTATGCAACTAAAACCAATTAGCAATCAATCAGCCTTTTTGATTGGCAAAGGGGTCACAGGTATTACAGGTATTAATTCAAGTGTCATTAGATTGCTGTGGCAAATAAAAGATGGTTAATGATACATTTAACACTAAATACCTCCTTACTGGAGAAATAAGATTATGTAATAGTCTTAGCCTTGAATAATGCAGTCTAATCTAACATTCAGGCAGTAACTACTTGCTTTCTAAACATTAAGGCTGTTATCTATGGTAGAGTTTTATTGGATAG
>JAPZDY010000023.1:8751327-8761948 GCA_029783645.1 Ctenochaetus hawaiiensis
GAATTTTTTTTTTTACTATTAACAAAGTCAGAGCTCCAGCATTTTGCAATATTTTGTTCCAATGTTTTGTATACATGAGAATGACAAAAATAATAAAATGACATGCATAACAGTCAAAACAAAACAAACAAACAAACAAAAAAAAACACTACTACAAACTTAAGTCTCAAAAACTGACAAATACCAGGTTATGTAAGTGTAATGGCCCTGATGGATGTCTGGAGTGTCAAGACCATCTCATGTACAGTCTGAAGTCAGCACTATAAATGTCAGAGTTGATTTAGCCTGGCGATCTGAGCAGTCTACAGGCAAAACCCTTTTTTTTCTACTTGCTAAATATAGGAGACAGAGCTCCTTCTGCATGCTGGTACTTCACAACCGTTTCACTGGTGGTAACTGATGTTGAGACAGCAGATGGGTCCACTGATCCTAGGTCTGTCTTTGTGTGGAGTTACTGTTCCCATCCTAAATATAACACTGTGTGCTTCTGAGGTGTAGGGTGGGAGATCAGGAAGGGGGTCTGTTCCTTGCCCTTCGGGCCCATCCTACCCTTTGGCCTTTAATGTTTCCTACTCTAGTTACATGAACGACCTTTAACTGGCAGCTCAGTGTGCCACTTAAGTCACATAAAGGGTGAGAGAGTTTGAGTCAGAAGGTCAAAGGTCTCAATTCAGGGTTAACTAAAGGCCACGGAGAGGAGAAAATGTATTGTTTAGTTCAGGGATTAATTTAACCCCAACTGAGTGCTAAATAATTGGATTGTTATCTTAGAACAAACAGGAAAAATGCAAAAATAAAATTAATAAAAAAACAATATCCAAGTTAATCGTTTTTTGTTTCTTTCTTTCTTTTCTGCTGTGCTTGTGTTGTGTTTAAAAACTTCTGAATCCTACGTACTACATGTGATACATACCCACTGTGGAAACTGGAGTTTGGGTGGGGTAGTGTGCAGGTCCAGCTGTGGCTGGATAAGAGTTACCTCCTGGGTACTGATATCCCGGGTAGCCTCTGCAGATGGTTAAATGATCAAAAAAGATCTTAAGCTGAATATTTTTCATTTTTTAATAAAAAACGCTAGACACCTTTAGAAGTAGATTTAAGTGAACCAGTTTTACTACATTTCACCACAGACATGCTTCTGTGTGATATGCTGCTAAAGAAAAAATGAAAACAAAACATGCCAGGACAGGCAGGTTGGGAAATACAGTCGATGTGTGTTAGCTAGTAGCAAGGGTTTAGAGAGGCGTAAACATCCTACCCTGGGTTTGGACTTGGGCCGTAGGACGAAACCGCAGACATGCCTGGCATGTAGGAAGCTGGGGTACAAAGAGATAGTCAATCAATCATATCTGATGACATTTGGTCAAAATATTACATATCTTATTGTTTTTTTGCACAGAGATATTCACTTTCACTTTCCCATGGTTTGCTGCAGTGGTACCTGTGCTCCACCTGGTGCTTATGGAAATAAATGCATCACTTACAACATTATGCAATAATAAGGTTATAGTACCGGTTCACATCAGCTTACTACTCTTGATATGACCTATACATATTTTGTAATTTTTTGACCCTTTGGGCAAAATGTAAAATTACAATTAAAAACTAACAAAATTATCAACAGTGAAGTTATGGCAACATTGTTTACTTTGATCACTTAGGATATACAAGTAATATACAATATGATATACAAGTCAAACTTGCTAAAATATAGTGCAGTTGAAGATTTAGGATTAACAAGCAGGTGAAGACCTGTAATTAACCCTACCTCCGTGAAGGGTCTAATATTTCTTATTACCTGCTCTAGAAAGGTGTTAAATCAACTATTGTGTATGGGGTGTTATCAAATGTCTTTTTTTGCAGCTGGTCTCTGTACATAGAAGGTGTGAGACTAAATAATTCAGCTTGAAGTTACCCATGGCTTTACCACTGTTAATAATGATCCTCCTATTGTTCCAGCTATTCAGTGGTTCATGGCCATTTAAATTGTATTACTTAATATAAGGAGGTTTGGTTAATATTAAAACTACCATTGCTGATATTAAAGGGGTGGCTGAACACCTTCCAGTGTTCAAGTTCTATTGGCACTACATCACATCATTTTGTATGAAAGTAGATTGTGTATCACCCTGTTTTTCTGACATGTTCTGGCAACTCCACAGTCACTTAGATTACCCAGTTTTACTACAAAAATTACTGCACTCACGGTTAGGGGGTCCTGCTGCTTGAAAGGCTTGGTAGGGGGCCTGAGTGGTGGGACGAGAAAAAACAGGAGGCTCCTCTCCAAACACCACAATCATCACCTGAATCAGACCGTACAAGTCTGACTGAGGCTGTACAACACACAGTGAAGGGAAAGTTTTATTAAACAAGACAATAAATGCAGAATGCTACTTATAATGAATCAACAGGCAAGTCATTCATCAAATACTATCTGAGGCCATGGTGACACTTCGTACCTCATGATATTGCCTGTTGCTGACTGACTGACGGGTAATCACAAACATATCAAATATGTGAGGGCGTGCGTCAGTTTAACTAACGGTTATAGAGTAAAAAGTATTGTTTGATATCATTTTAAAGAATGTTATTGTTGCTGTCAAATCTTGAATCTTCCACAACAGCATTACATAAAGCTTTATTATCTATTAGTCATTTTAAATGTATGTTTTGTTTTTCTTACTTCCTTTTTTTTTACATATTACACATATTGTTGAGGCCTACATAAACAGTGTACTATCAAAAACACTGACTGATGTCTTCACACTTACGTGCTTCCACTCGTGTAGGTAAGGCAGGTAGATTTTCCCATTTGCATCAATGTGCTTGCCAGTCTTGATCATCATGGCACTGGTGGGTTTGACAAAACAAATGGGAGGGTTGTAGGGATATGTGTCCAGCAACCAAAGACACACTGGGATGTTGTAGACATTGCCTACGAGAAACAAACACAAACAATATGCTATAACTGTTGTTCTCAGTGTCAATAATCTCATCACTTTCCCTTTAACATTTGACAAATTTAAGTTGAGGAACAGTTTTAGTATTCTGTTTCCAAAAGCACAGGGGATATCTACACGAAGTAGGCCATGATTATATGATGTGCACTGAAAAATATGCAGTATACATTCAGAAAATCTTCTGCAACTTTCTCTTGATATTATACAGAAAGACAACATGTGTCACAAATTCCAACCCCTAAGTTGAGAAACTATGTGTTGTTACTTGACACTCCTTGAAGTTCTGCCAGAGGTTCATGTATGTCACTATGTCATAATAGAAGAAAAGCAGATCAAGGACAATGAGCAACACGATATAAGACAATGCAATACAGTTTGTCTGCAGGTACACGTTTGTTGTGTTTTGATTGAGGGGGACTCTCTATCTTATCTCAGCTGACACAAGGTGGTCCTAATGCTACTAACACTTCTTGAGTCTAGAGGTGACAAGTTTGGTCTGGAAAAGTGCAAGATGAATAAAGTGAGCTGGAGTTAGCAAAGAAGACAGAGGGGCAAGGTGAGTGACTTAACAGAAAAAAAAACTTAACAGAAACTGGGTTTCTGTACCCCCAGTCTTTCAGATTCTGCAAAGGTACAATGTGTATAATATATTTCTACAGAGAAGCTGTTTTCAAGATAGTAAGAGGAACATTCTTTACCTCTGTAGCTTACTGGGACAGTTCCTGTCAGGCTCATCAAGTCTCTTGAGGAACCATCATTAAACACTGAAATACAAAAAATGTTCCATGTCAATGTTTAAAACAAGAAATATATATACCATCATGTAAGTGTAGCTCGTACTGAGCAGTCAAAGACGAGAGGGATGTATAATTCAAATTACCATATGCATCCATAACCGGTTTCAAGTCCTTGTACTGGGAGATGACATTGGTTATCTCACGAACAGTAAGATCTCTGTATTTGTATTGCTGGACAATAACAAAAAAAGAAGAAAGGAAGAAAGTCATGTGTGTTAGAATATTGACAGATTAGACACAATTACAATCAAACTAATAAAACATTTCAAATCAACTGACTCAAAGCTCAGTTATATACTTGGGTAAAACTTTTGTCATAGCACAGATTTTAGGGTTGATTACTCACTTTCTGCTTTTGTACAACAATGTATTATACCAGGCCTACCTTTAAAACTGAGATTAAAAGTAAAATTCATGTGCCTTAGGAAAAATTCTAATTGATATACCAGTAATTCGAAACACTATATTGTTATTATATTGTTATTTAAAAAAAACAATCAGTATCTCGGAACTTGTTGAAAGACGAAGTTTAAAAGCAGCTTTATTCTGTTAGAGGAATGGTAGTTTTAAACCATGCCTACAGACAGCATTAACACATAACTGAAGCTTGCTTTCTGGATACAGTAGAATGTAAAGCACAACACAGAGATCAACACAAGGGATTTTAGCAAAACACATAACATCAATGATCCTTTGTAAAAACAAAGCACATTTTTACTCTAAAGTTAAAGGTAAAACGGGAAGTTTAGTAAGATTACAATAAAGGTTTACTCATAACCAGGAAATGTAAATCCGCCGACTGGAAAACCATATCATGTTTGGTATCGGTAACATTAGCTAACTTGCTACACTTGGCACGCACGTCCCGCAACAGTTGAACAGGCTTACCTTCAGCATTTTCTTCAGGGCACCATCATTGACAACTGCCATGGTTTTGGACTGTTTTTTGACCCTATTAATGAGATAACCTAAATAAAAGAACAAGTGACTTTTAGGACTGCTAGAGTGACAGCTAACAGAGGCTACAGATAGCTAGCAAGTCCTCGGTGAATGCTAGGCTACAGTTAGCCCAGCCTCGGGCAAGACTAACGTTACAAATAAGACACTGATTCGGTGTCTGTACGAAACCACCCAGTCAAACGTGATTAATGTCTTAGTTTTCGAGCCGCCAAGACTCAATAAATTTAATTAAATTTGATAAAAGAAACACAGTTACTCAAGAGACCGAAAACAAATATCCGACAGTCAACAACAGGAATTTCCGGTCTTCAACTGACTGCTTCCGGTCCACATTTGACGTAGGCAGTAGACGTAGGACAAGTTGTCCCATGATCCAGGTTGATCTATACAAATCTAGACAATAATCCAATTTTAATCTTTAATTTACCACAAAGATGATATATCTGAGTAAGTGTCTCATACTTTAGTTATGACTTGCCACTTTACCCACGTGCAGTTATGTAACCTAATTTATTTGATAAACATCATATTTTCATGGTGTTATTATTATGAGAACAATCATATATTTTCACTGCTAAATTGATGAGATATTCCATAATTTTATACACTTTGACTTAAGGTCTATTTAAGAAATCAAAAAAAAAGGAAGTGGCTAGCAGTGTTTGAGTCCAGTTTTAACATTAGTAACTCATTACTAACTAACATAAACATTACTACTAAAAAAGACAGAGGAAAGAGTTTCCAAAAATATGAGGAATGGTGAAAAAGGAAATGAAAATGATACTGTCAAAAAATGTCACTAATCGCCATCTCAGAATTCAGGCATATATGATAGGAAACCACCAGGAGCAAGTGTTTCAAAAGTTTTTAAGCTTGAGCTCCAGTTGAGAAATCCTGTCTTCCCTCCCAAACTCACAAGAATACATTCTGAACTGCTATATGTTTTGTCTCTTAACATCAACCTTAACCTGGTGATGTCGTAATGCAGCACAAACAAAAGTTTAATTTATTATGTAATCATTTCATTATGAAAGTATATCTCAACAATTATCAGATGTGCTAAATGTAAAGTTAAGTTTTCTACACCATATAATGTGTGAATACAAACAATTCTATGTAGAAATGAGCTAGACCAACCAGCACAACAAAAAAACATAATTTCCTACTATTAATTTGAAATGTTAAGTTCTATTATAGCATTGTTATACATTTTTGGGGGGGATAAACAATCCAGTTAAAATGGGTCCATGATCCATTCTGTGTCTTTGTCTAAGTTTGGTAAATGCTAACTTGAAGTTGAAGGACAAATGACGCAGGGCATGCTTTAAGTGATATTCATGAGATGATTAGTTTTTATTCACACAAGACATATTAGAGCAAAATTTAAAGTTATTGAATAATTACACAAAATAATGCTTATTTTTTCTACTAAACATGATTCTCACAGTTGTAAAAATAAACTCAATTAAAATTTTACAAGCCATTATATTAAGATGTTAACAAGGTGAGATATAATGAAACAGTCTTGTCTATGGCAGTAATTTTGACTTTTAGCATATGGCTCCACTGATAGTCTTGTTACAGTTTTAAAACAATAGCTGATTGACAAGCAAAGCGAACTGGCTCACATTTACGGACAACCTTAGAATTTGCAACTCTTTCATACAGCAGCCACACTCTTCTAGAACAGGTCATGTTTAATTGCTCTGCACTTGGCTATGTAGGTGTTCTTAAAATGATTAACTTTTCTCCTGACCGGTCAAAAGTCCAAAACATTTGTGGCTTAGAACACAACAAATGCCTTTAATCCCAGTTCAGGGAAAGTTTTTCACAAGTGCACTTGTCACTTGTGAATCAATTCGTATGTCTGTATACACACAGTTATACACAGTGATTGGTAGAAACACTAGATCAGTAGATATCATCTCACACTGTGCTAAAAAAAAACAACTAAATTGCAGTAGAAACATATACAGTTTTAAAACAACTTTTTGTCAAATTCCAGAAAGAAGCCTAACAGTTGGTTTCATTTTCTTCCTTGAGCGGTTGACCATCTCCTCCTTCTAAATACAAATACAAACTTCCATCTGTCCTCGAAAGCAGCTGTGCTTCTTTGTGGAACTGCTGCCAACCTAAAAAAAAATAAATACATATATTTATGTTATGTATATATATATATATATATATATTTATGTGTGTGTGTGTGTGTGTGTGTGATTTAAGAAGGGTGCTTTTAGTCACAAAAATACTTGCATGTTGCATGTTGAAAATGGGAATGTTTTTAAGGCGTGGCCTAGCTATAAATGTTTAACCTGTCTTATCAACACCACTTTATATCTAGGGCATAAATGCTGATGTTGCAAAAAAAAAAAAAATACACAAAGGCTTGCTCTCTGCCTGTGTTAGTTTTACTTACAAGAGTCTTGTTCGGGCTGTGGATGAGGCTGCATACAAACAGGAGGGAAGTCTCCGAATGTGGCCACCAACACCTGAAGTAGGGTCACTAAGTTACACTCACCCTGACAGAGAAAAAAGACAGAAATATACACCAGTGTAACATGGCTGTAAAGCTTGAAACCACGCTGTGGCGTACGTGTCATCATCATTCATGAAGATCCAATTGTCTGTCTCTTTTTAAATTCAATCTTGTCAAAGAATGCAAGGTCATGTTTTAATTCTTACCGGCCTCCACTCCTTTAGGTACGGCATGACAACTTCAATAGTGTTGGAGATAAACCTTTGTCTGATGACCATCATCTCACGTGTGGGTCTGACATAGCAGATAGGAGCAGTTTGGGGATAGCTTTCCTCAAGCCACAGGCAAACTGGGATGTTGTAGGACTTTTCTTGAATAAAAAGAGGAGAAAATGGTATTTTGTCTGGGATATAAAAAAACCTATGATCTTTATCTTTCCTTATTTTAGATTTGAGCTGAAAATATTACATTAAAAAGTCTGTTATAATTCAAATTTTACACCGGCTCACACAGTATAAAATTCAAGGTTATGGTTACCATTATATAAGACAGGAATGGTTCCAGATAGACTCATCAAATTCTTTATGGTTCCATCATTGTATACTGAAAAAAAAGAAAAATGACCACATTGTTCAGACCACTTGTTTAATTTTTTCCCCCATAAGTTCAGCAACAGAATGATAGATGTTATTTTGCTTCTTACCATATTCATCAATCTTGGGCTCGAGGCTTTTAAAGAAAGCAAGTGCAACCCGTATTTCATTGGCCACTTGATTGCGTTGATATGTCTTCAAAACAAAAGGACAAAGAAGAAACAAAAACTGAAAAAAAATCCATGCACGCCATTCATTGCTCATGTTTGATTTAGAGAGAATAAATTTTTCAAGTTGTTAATGACGATTCTTACCTTAGGAAGCATTCTCTTGATTTTATCTTCACGGTATGACATGATTGCGTTGATGCCAAAGGAAAGTATCACTCTTTGTATGAATCTCTCTGATCACCATTACACAACACAACACAGCAGTCTTCTACTTCACGTGTGTCTGGGGTTTATATGTAATCTTTCTATTGTGACCTTTGAAAGCCAGTCAAAAAACAGCCCAACAATTATATAGATCACGCCCTCAAAGGCAGAAACTAGGCTACTTGGCTTGAACAAATAAGATAGGAATATAATGTTGACCCAGTAACCCAACCTAATTTTGTATTATTGATGATGGGAATGTACAATTGGTACAAGAGCCATGCTCTACATTGTCAAACTGCTTAATCTCCTGAAACAGGAATTATAAGATCACAGAAATTCATACTGATTTGTCCCTTGTAACAGTATAAGCATGTGTCTTGTTTATCCCACTCTTCTTCAAATCAATTCAGCAGAGAATATATTAGAATTAGAATTAGAATTATATTTGAAAAGTGCTTTTAATAATGTTACTAATTTATTTAAACCTTCTGACCTGTCAGACCAATGTTTACAGTGTCATTTGGGTCACTGTGAGCATACATAGTAACTATGACCCATATCAGCAGTAGTAAATTGCTAGGACCCTCCACATTATTTGTTTTGATGTGTACTTTCTCTGACTACACACTGTATCTGTTAATCATAATTAGCTGTTCTCCTCATGCTCACAATAAGCTCAGTCTGAGTCAAATTTGATATTTGATTTAACATTTATCCATATAATCGACTATTAGAGAATATGTGACATGAAAATATAGTAAGCTGCTGCCCTTCACTCCACTGCGCAGTTAATTCCTGCATATGAAATCTTTCCTTTTCAGTTGCTGAATGTTACTTATTGTTGCTTATTTCTTGTGCAAAACGGTCATTTCCTTGAAACACACTTCAGTGGAGAGGCAAATACCTCTATGTACATATGTACACATGCATATGTACACACACACACATATATATATATATATATATATTATATAGTCTTTACATGAGAGGTGATGTGAATGGGGTTTTCATGACATCTATACATATATATACAAAAATATATACAAATATATATATATATATATAGCCCACCGTCCACCAATTACCATGACCAGATATATAATTATTAACTTCAACAAACGGAAGCCAAAAATGTCCTGCAAAATGTTCTGCTGATGGGAAAAACTCTTGTGCAAACTCAAGGAAGATTTACAACTGTCCTTTGAGCTTTCATCACAGCTGTACTCTCTTAATTGGGTAAAGTACACAATATAACACAGTGAGATTTTGTAAAACAGGACAAAGATATTCCAAGAACATTTATATTATTCAGTAGCTTTTATACTATGGGAATAAAACTGCAGGTGTTTTATATCTGTTCCCATCTCTGCTCAACATACTCTTAAACATGGTACACAAAGAAGCCTGTAGGTGGCAGCAAATATCACATATGACAGGAACATGATGTGAAAGTCAGATGGTTGAGAGATCAAGGACATTCATCTTGACATCTTTATTCTTGTCCTGCAATACATTTGCCACATTTCAAAGAGTAAATACATCTTAAATAGCTAAACAGTTGACATTTTCACAAATTCCTTCCACACCATCATTCCACAGCTTGCAAGGGAGAAACAAGCCCTTGCGCCCACTGTATGCTTGTGCAAAACTTCCAATGGTCCGTACAGTCTTTGTCATGCTCGCCAGGTTTTTGGACACATATACTTGTGGTTTGCTGGCTGGAGTATCCCTGCGGCATCATGACACTGATATTCTAATGCAATGGAAATTTGAATACATAGATTTGTGGAAGTCTATGGTATTATTTTCATTAATGTATTGTTTAAATATCGACAGGTAGAGGACAAGCATACTATCAGAACTGTCATTACATGTTACAATGCCACATTCTTTTTTCCATTAAAAAGTTTGAGTAAAATTGGGTTGAATGTTAGGAACAACACAGCCAAAATTGGGAACAAGGATCAATTCCTGCATTATTTCAATATCATAAATTTTCAACTTTAAAAACAAGGCTTCTTTGAAACAATATCTAAAGACTCAAACACATTCATGGTTCATATCTTTCCTCCAAGTGGAGAAATGAACAGTGAAATGAAAAAAAAAAAAAAAAAAAAAACAACTGACCACTACCATTCACACTTTACTGATCATATTCCTTAAGTCAAGTTATGAGTGAAAAAGTCACTTCAACTGTACAAAATCAGTTAGGTCAGAAATAAAAATTTCTGCTTCCCTTGAAAGGAGACACTGGCAAAATAACATTTGACCTCTTTTGAGGAAGAAATAAAAGCTGTCTGAGGTTTGCATCTGAAGCCGATTGCTAAAAGCTGCCTTCAGTGTCTGAAACTCCGTACACAGTTGCACACGACCAACTATCTGAATTGTTTAAGTATAATCAGGACTAAAACAGTTTCTATCATCACCACATGATCCATTGTCATGGGAATGTAACTTC
>JAPZDY010000023.1:8769074-8790141 GCA_029783645.1 Ctenochaetus hawaiiensis
GAAAAGCTGCCGCGAATTCAGGCATTTTAGGCCGCAACAATCATGAAAAACGCCCGCGAAATCCTGGAGGGACTGAATACACAGTACTATCACCTGCATCCTCTAACACCACGCAACAGAAATTCCTGATTCCATGATAACTGGAATGTTTGCACAAGCATCAGCTCATAAGAGCCTTTACACACCATCACTTTCTAGTGATTTCCTGAGCTATGCTATGCAACCAATGACAGAGGTGAGAGAGAGTCTGATGGCTATTCCTAAGCTACTTTCATCATTATCTCTGGCACAAAACAGTGTATTTAATTCTTTTTTACAACTCACCTCATCTGGCAAGTAATCTGTTACAATTTTTTAGCCTGATGGCATTTACATGTCTCCGGCAATCATTGATACTTATAGCTGAGCCCTGACTCTGCCTGCCTTGATTTCCCTGCACATTGAGTTTGCCTAAAAATAACATGTGAATTATATTACATTACAGCTTTTTACTGATTAATTAAATCTTCTTAATCCTTAATCCTTCCAGCATGCACACCTACGGAAAATTTTAATCATACATGTAGGTTAGGCACCTGTGTCCCTACTAAAACCAGGGAATAATAAACACTTATCAGACCATATTCATGCACAAACACATAAAAGCAAATTTTACATAAAAATTCATGCACATATCAGGCACAGGTACAAATAAAACAAAGAGCTTGACACCTGCACTCCCTTACCCACCCACAGGTCTCCTGATTCCTACACAGTTGGTGGCTGTTTTTTTTCCTACACAAGTATACACCTGTAATGCAACTAAAATTTACAGCCTAAAATGCATCACACCAGCACCCGCTACTTTAAGACTGGAGAGGAGGAAAACACACAGCCATGCCATCTTCTCTCTCAAACTAGGCCATGACAGCAGCTGATTAAAAATCCACACATGCATATGGATGAATGGCAAAATTAATCATTGATAGAGATGCTGCTTCTTTCTCACTGCTTTCAGTAAGGGCTCATACAGAGCTGGTCTTTGTGCAGATGTAGAGGAGAGATGAGGACACGGCCGCTGGATCAAACATCGGTGCATCATCAGTCTTTTTACATATTTCATCCACACGTTTTTTGTTCTGTATACACAGATGGTTATCCTGCCCCCATAGCGGTGTCGTGCCCTCCTCTGCAGTTCTGATTTTCATATTGTACTGTAATTACAGTCAGTGCATGGTTACTCTGTGCAGTCCTTATTTGCTCCAGCCATGCAACAGTTGGCCACATCCGCACAAGCAGACATACACGAGTACACCGGTAAAAACTGTCCTGCAGCCACAATGAGGTCAGGCAATGCTTCTTTCATACAATGTACACATAAGACATCAAAGTCCGTTGCTCTAACAGATCAGTCAATCAAAGTGGAGAGAATACACTTCCTGCTACTGCTCTTTTATAGGTAAATGACTCTGAGACAGGCTATAGCTGCACTGTCATCTACGAGTTGGTGACCATCTATGAGTTCGTTATAAGTCCCTGTTAAATGTTACACTGCATGTATGTTATATGAAAAACTAGAAAAAAGTCTCCTTAAAAAGTTTTAATTTTGTTTGGTCATAAACAGGAATGATAACAATGATCAACAATTTACTGGTCTTTCAAAATTTAAACAAACACATTTTTTCTTGTTCGACTGATGTATACTAATATTCAGTTATAATATGCAATTAATAGGTCTAGGCCTCTAGATTTTTGTTTGTTTTACAGGAAATGCTGTTATAGAAGAAGCACTTTGTTGCTGTAGAAATAAAGCTTTGATGAAGGGTAAAAAAGTATTTCTCTTTGCTTGGAAAACAAAACTTTCATGTTTTTTAAACTACGAGTAATTTGTTCAATTGATGATTGATTTTACCTTTGTTTAATAAGGAAGGTGCTTACAATTCGTGACCCTAGTTGCAAATTGTTAATGGATGGCAATATTTTTGGAGAACATATTGTATTCTTTTACACAGAAACAGATGCATGCAGGGATATTTTTGCAATAAAGGCAACAAGAACAAACACAGAGAGTGAATGTGACAGAGGTTGGGGTATTCTGAACAAGACGAATACGACCAGCAACGACAAAGAGAAGTTCATACCTTAAAGAGGGGCTACTTCTGATGAATGGACTTGGTTTGGGTATTAACTGTTTTATATTTTATAGATTATAGATTATAGATTTTGGAAAATAATCAAAAATTAGTTCGTTTTTTTTTAATTTGTCAGGTATTTAATTTATAATGTAATAAGAAATAGGCTTTTCCATGTAGTCATTTTATATAATTCATTTGGTTCACAGAAAATGTGCTTCATCGTGATATTATCTGGAAATGAAATGACTTATCACAGGATATATTGCAAAGCCTAATAGCCTTAACATGTTTGCGTAGCTGTTCCCCTTTTTGATCAAGGAGCATTATACAGCGTATCTGTGTTAAGGGTTATTTATAGCTCCCAAACTCTAGCCTGGGAAATTTACAGTTCATTTTGAAACCTTAGAGCCCCCCTGGACCAAAAGGATAATCTTACATGACAGCTTACGGAGGGTGCAACACAGAACACCAAGAGGGGTGATGGGAGGAGAGTGGCTGAGGGCGAGGGAGGGAGAGGGCTACTCTTACTATGTGCCAAGGGCATAGAAAACCACAGAAGGGAGGGGTCGACCTGGAAACTGAAAAATGCACTGAGGGATCGATAATGAAAATGCTCAACATTCTCCAGCTTTTTTTTTCCCAGCTAACACAGCTGTATGGCTCTGGTAATAACTCCAGTCAATAAACAATTCTTTACTTTTTCTACAATTTCTTGTAACCTGGAAAACAATTTCCTCATTTAAAAAAAAAAAAAACCATGATGCAGGAGGGAAGGCGCGCAAATGGCCATCTTTCCCAACATGCATTTTGCTCTCTATTAAATTGCTTAATTGGTTAAAGAATCCATACTGGCAGAGCCACAATCCCACTGCAGAGATAATAGATTTTTAATGGAGACATGATGGTAAGGAGACCCTCTCTAGGGAGGTATCATGGTCGAATACTGAGACTCCAAGACCCATCCTAGAGCCTCAATAGCCCACCACACCCTCCCACTGCTCTCCAATGACATCATTCTCCTAAACAGCATCCAAACATAATGTTGACCAACAGCTACAGAAGTATCCTGCTCTCTGAAGCCAATAAAATGCAAGTAATGACTTTAAATGCAATGATTCATCTAGCTGTTCAACCAAGAGCTTTTAAAACAAGAATATTTATTCATTTCTCCTCTACAGCAAGAAATTTGAGATTTACCAAAGTTGACTGAAACCTTCATTTTGCTCAAAGATAATACTGTGGAAAAACAATTGCTCCACCTTACAGTCCTGACCCTAAACATTTATATAAGGAGTTTCTGGATGCATCTGTGTTTACGTGTGCATGCCTAAACAAGCCGCTCTTAAAGGCACTGGAGTACAAATGACCTTTTCCCCACTGGGTCATCTTTTCAGCTTGTCGGGCTGGGTGAGACGGTGGAGGCAGCAGTAGAGATGAAAAGGCCAGCTGACCTCCACACAAAGGCCTGCCGGTTATAGAAGCCATGAGGCTTATCATCAGGCACCAAACACCCAAAATCTCATCATAGGTCTTGTTTTTTTGCAATAAGAGGAATCAGAGAATCTTGTCAAGCTGTTAAAGTTTTTCTAAGTGTATGAAAACAAAAGCATAAAGTGGGTCACGTAACCTAAGTTGCCAATCAACTTGTAGGAGATCCCACCCAAATTTAAAAAAACAATTTAAACCTATATCTCCCTTTAGGTTAATAACTTTAGGTTAATAATCTGGAAATATCAACAATATCATGTCATGAGCATCTAGTAACATAAACTAAAACATAATTCTATAAACTAAAAAAAAAAAACTCTACATATGCAACCAGTATGAACAGTCAGAATTTGTCAAAACTTGCTACCCAGAGGAGCAAGCTTTTTTTTTCGCATGTTGCTGGGCACCATCCAGCTACAGCTGTTCAGAGAAAAGGACAAGAGATTAACATCACACCTCTATCACTAGCTGGACTATCTCCCGCTGTTTCCTATCTGCCTGAATTCTTGCCTTCACTCTGAACACTACAGATGCTGTCATATTCACACAGCTAACATTTGGAGCCCTTCATTAACCGTATTCTGCAAAGTTTACCAGCCAATATATACATATAATCCTGGAAAAACAATGTGGTTGACCTGTTACATCTTATTCATACAGTACGTGATGCAGCAGCAGTGATGGAAGGATAAGAAGTAAGTGCAGTCAGTCACAATCAAATGGTAACAATAAACACAAAAGTGAAACAGTATTTGCTATGTTTTCAAAATGGGCACTTCATTACACATTTCATGCTACTTTGTGTGATGAATGAGAGGATGAGGAGGATTTGATCAGCTTGGGATGATTAAATTGTTTCTCCTCTTGTCTCAACAGCAACTATGATCATATTTTAAGAGACAGACAATTAAACATTAGTGCAGTCGTTTTAATCTTTTTCCCTTTTAAACTTACTTAACAGCCTTAACAGATAGCTTCCAGGGTGAAATGAATCTAAGTCAGCTTTCTAAATGCCTTGTAATGGAATCTAACTTCCGCAGTGATAGATTCAGTTTTTACTCAGTGTGACGGGGCGTCACCCTACTTGTCTGTGTGGCCACTCTTACCAGCAGCACCCTCAGTCTCAAGATTGACTCAATATTACACAAAAATACAAACCATAGAAAGTAAAATTCCCAGTGTTGAAATGCTCATTTAAATTCATTCGGTTTCTATTTCAGAGTGAGGTAAGGGGAAATCAATGGCGATCTGATGTTAATGTTATTCCTACATAAACAAGTTAATGCACGAACTCGAGGGAGACTGTTTATCAAAATATACAGTTGTTTAAAAAAAGCAAATCCATACATTCCCACATGTAGCCAGGACTAGACAGTAAGTATGAGTTTTTGAACTCGATAGATTAAAGCTCGCCGGGCGTGAATTAAAATGTTATGGCAGCTAGCTAACATGTTTTAACTATGGACCGCGATCTCCAGTGGTGCCTACAGCACTAAAAGCATTTTAAAGCGGTACCATTGAAACAGAGCGGTGACTGCCAACATATTATGGACACAGGAATGTGCACTGCATACTTACAACAAGCAGAGGTCTAATTAGTGACAAGAGCGACGTTTCGTCTACAGGGGGAGAAGAAAAAATCTCTCAACTCTGTTGTCTCTCAGCAGTAATCAGCGGAAAACAAAATGTTCTTGGTCAGCTCTCCGCCGTCTTCTGATATCTGCTCCTTATTCTCTCCGAAGAAGTGTTAAATTTTCAGTAGCTGAAATGCAACAAGGCAGTCATTGGTTCGTGGTAAAATGAGCCCGCGTTGAACAATGTGCTTCAGAGAGAGAAGAGGGGATGAGGAGTGTGGAGCCCACGCCCAGCTCTATCAAACAGAGAACCGCCCCGGTTGCCATGCATGTTACTGCTGCGTTCACATGCTCTCGGAAACATCGCAACTCTGCCGTGAAGGGCCAGTCACCATAGTACATATACGCATCCAATTCTTATCACTCATTTTAAGTGACACTCAGATGTGACAGACAAGTGACCCCTGCAAACATTTGACTGCAGTAATGTTATTCTTTTATTCTATCTGTTATTACATTAATATATTTTATCCGGCCATAGATGTGCCTTATCTAGCATTACAAAAATCATAGGGTCACAAGTCTAAATTCCTCCAGCACAACCATGCAATGGTCTGAGCCTACCAAATTGTCAATTACTACCACATATGCTTTAGTGTAGCTGATTACCATATCTATTAACTAATTATTGAGATTGCAAAAAAAAAATATGTTAAAAAGTGGTAAATGGTTAGGACATCTACTGTTAGATGCTGAGATGGGTTAAACAGAAAATAAAGGCAGTGGGAAATCACCTGACACTGACACCAGAACCAATTGACTGTAGGAAGGAAAGGCATAGGACCTCAGTGGAGGAGAGTAGTAGTGAATGCTGCAGGCATGTCTGCAATACAGTATAAGCCTATCTGAGTGTACTAAAACTGCTGCTCATTGGAAGGATACCCTCATATCCTTGATTATTTTCGCACAAGGAGTGAGCCTTATGTTATTGTTTTCAATGTAAATGACCACCAGGTGGCATCATAGAGTAAAAAAGAAACAATCAAACAATCAAACGCTAAAATAAAAGGTGGCCATGTGTATTATCATTAAATATAAGTTACAATTATCAAATACTAAAATCTTTGCCATGGTCATAAGTAATTAAGCTAGTTGGCTTGCATAATTCTAGCTAGCTAATGCTTACTCACAAAATTGTTAGCGTTTGGTGGTAATATTTTGAAAGGGAAAAATTTGAAAATTCGGGTGAACCAGGCGAACTTGTTGAAACTAAAAGGAAAAAAAACTGACATGACCTGAGAATCAGGTTAATTAGGAGTCCCATTGTGCATCATCTTTTCATAGGCTAAACCAATAATCCATCCAGTCACTCATTTCAAGGTTCCTGGCACGCTTAGCGCCAAGTCGGACGGGCGACCATGGCCGTTATACCGAAAGTCAAGTATTGCAGGTTGAAGTTAGCTAAAATCTCAGTGCGTTTCATTGATACAAATGGCGCAGAGTGTACTGAAAAAGCGTATGTATTTGACGAGCTGGAGATGAGAAAGAATTGCGCAATTGTATGACATAATGCATTTTAGTCAAAGTAACACAAGGGAGCTTGTAGCCTAAGGGTCGCATCTGGACTTCAATTATCTTGCGAAAGACCTCAACACGTCTTTTTTTTTTTTTTTTTTTTTTTGCTAAATTCATGTGATAGCCTGAATGGGTTGACAAAATAGGTTATCTACCGTTGCAGTCACTAAAAAAAATAAAGACCTGTTTCTTGAAGAAGGAATATGCAGTTCCAGGGGGAAACATCATAGTTTTTTTAAACAAGTCTTAACATAAATGTTAATCTTTGTAGGGTCATACTTAATAGTCATTTAACTGCAATCTTCATAATCCTGTACCTTTTTTTAAATGAGAATTTCTTTTCCAAATGTATTTAAAGTTTAAGCTTAAGTTGTTAGCCTTCATTGCTTTGTTAGTCAAGCTCATGAAAGAGAATGCAATGGATTTTAAAACATTTTCCATACTGTTTACTGCCAAAAGGAAAAAAGCCTCTGTCTAACCTTTAATTTAAATTTTATTTGCGGGTCCCCCCTTTTTCTATATTCAAAGTCTCACTTGATTTAATATCCTTTTTTACATTCTCTTTAGTAGGCTACTTGACCGTAGCTTTAATAAAAGATAGGCTTCCGCATACTGCCACGAGATGGCAATCATGTATAGCTGATAATTAATTCTTTTTCAAGTTCAGTTGTACACCCGGTGTTTTGGCAATAATTCTTTATTCCTCTCAGCCCTTTGGGACTTTCTCACAATCAAGTTTTATTGTCTGCAATCCAAAGAGAGTGATGGTGAGATTGGGCATTTCTTTTCCTAAAACTTAAGAATTAAAACATTGGAAGTAGACCATTACCTGATAAAAAAAATAGCTTGTTAAGCTACTGATGTCATGATAAACATCATTATATTCTGAAAATTTCTCCAAAACAGCAGAGATCCAGTGTTTTGAAAATAAATATATTCTACTATATGGGAAGGCTTAGGCTACTATTATTAGGAAAAATGATGAAACCATCACCGTTTGTAAAATCTCTATAGCTTCGGCCTATATAACCTAAGCAAGTCTTGCACTAGTGGACATACAGTACATAGTTATTAATCTTCCTCTCATCAAATCCTCTAATTGAGAATAAAAAAATGTTTTAAATTTTATTTTTTTTCAATGTGTCTTGATAAATAGTCAAAGTAACGATTTGAAATAACTATTAGTCCTGAGAGCTATATTGAACGACTTGCACTACATATCCCATGGGGCCACGGGTGTCACTGTGCCGTATCCAGGAAATTGTGTAAGGTTGTCAAGCAAACTTTAGCAAAGTCCCCAGCCTGTAAAAAAATGAGATCCATTTAGCCTGCAATTTCCTGCAACAGGTAAATTAATATTGTAAGATGAAAAGAAACAGGCTAACACTTACTTAAGGCCTAAATATTGTTAGTATTAGATTATACTGGAATACTATTAAAGCTAATTTGCCTCATGTATTGTGACAAAAGATTAAGCTGACCATATGCTAACTTGTTAGCCAGCTAATTTAATGCTAATTATATAACATTCGACAGTTAAATAAATAATACCACTCAGCATTATCTCTTTGTTGGGAAACCAGTAAACCATGTTTTAATCCGTTCCCACAGGTAATTCGGGTAGCGTGAAGAATGAGTTGCTGTCATTGGTCTGAGCCCCAGGACGTCCGTCCTGGCACAGCACGGGTCCTGGTGACTGAGCTGACTGCATCGGGCCAAATCAACCCAAATCCTGTCACTAAACCCTGTGAGGACTCTGATAAAGACGTGGAACATTTCCTCTCTCCAGAGAAGCTGGTTAGTAGTTTGCAGAGGTGCCTAAAGATGTTGATGCTCAGCATGTTCTCCCTTGTCTTCGTCTGATTCATGCGGTCAGTCATTGTGCATTAAAGCTGGCCTCTTTTACCCGAGATATATCTTCATCAACATCAGCGGTAGAAGTTTTGGAAGCTTAATTCCAATTTATTTGTGGAGACTGAACTTATGGGTTAATGTTGCACATGTCAACATGGCGACGAAAGTAAACATCCACTGTACAAATCCTGCTGCTGCTAGTATTATGTCTGTATTACATTGAATTGTTTTAGTTATTTCCCACCTCTGTTACTGATGAACTGCTCTATGAACAGTAAGAGAAGGCAGCACATGCTGTGCAGATCCCCATCTCAGGTTTAGGTGGGCAGACAGAGTTTTAGAGGCTTTCACAGGCTTCATAAAATTTGCTTTATCAAAAGTCATAGGTGTACTTCTACGGTTAATGAAAATACATCAAATAAATACAAAATCCACTTTGAAATGTCAGTACAGGTCAGCAGGTTTACTTTTAATTTCTGTTTCCCACAGGAATCACTGTGTGGAACTGAGGATCTCTCTCATGTGACCTTGCTGGAAATCTGCGTAGACACACAAGAAAACACACTGGGTAACTTTGGTAAGACGTGCTGTACATCGAGCATTTGCTTATGTATGTCATAACTTACAGGTTTAAATCATACTCCAAATGTTACAAGTTTATATGAGTACTGATTAGAGCCCTCTGTTTTTTACACTGTGTACCATAATGATTCACAACCAGTGATGCTTGTAATGATCACATAGGCAATCAAAAACGGGAAATGTAAGAAAGACATAGCAGAATTTCCTGTTAGCTCTGCCAGCCTTACTGCAAGATTATTAAGCTGATAATAATGTCTTAATTATGCTCACCTTTGTCCTCAGAAAAATACTTGAATGCCCAACAAGTGCAGACATGACAGCATGTATGAATCATCCCTAGTCTTCCCCTGTAGGTGCGCCTTCCTTTTTGCTAACTGAACGAATTGAATCGAACACCCGATGAAGTGAATTTGAGATGGTGCCAGGAGGCTGGTGTAAAACCCAATTAGGTTTCACCCCACAGTTACATGAAAGTGAGCGACATGGCTTTGTTTATCTGATCATCTTGTAGGTGTCTACTTGCCCAGACTGGTGCAGCTCAGAATGAACAACAGCTCGATTATGTCAGTAAGGTAAGCGTAATGTTACATAACACAGAATCCTGTTTTCTTCTTAGTTACAAGTTGTTCCAAGGAGAGCACACACACTCGGTCAGTATTATGTTGTATGACAGCACAGAATACTACATATTCTTAAAATTCATATTCTGCAAATCTGAGTAACATTTTTTTCAGTATCATAGTAGACTGACTGTTTGGTGCTGATATACGCTTTGTTTCAGCAAGTGACCTATTTCTAGTTTGGAAACAAAGTTGACAGGTCCTGGTCTTTCTACTAATCGTACTGTAGTTTGACAGAGCGTATGGATGGATCTGTGTTGGTTACTGTAAAGCTTCACAGTGGTTACACATGTGCTCAGACACACTTTTAAGTGAAAGGACCACAGCATGCAGCATGGTTACTGTGCAGGTGTAACTGTAGGGCTCTTCTCTGCCAAAAGGGACTTGTAGTAAAAAAATTCTGGATGAAAACTATATGTTGGTTCTTTTAAACCCAACACTTGCAGACATGATGTTCAGTACAGACTTATGGATAGATACACACAGAGAACAGGTTTGTTCGCCTGTCCCACAATAGGACACAGAGGGTTTTGTGACATATCAGCTTTCAGATCTTTCTGCTTGGACAGTTGCAAAAGAAAAAAAAGAAGAGGAAATATGTACAGTTTGTCCTGGATTGCCCTACCAGTTCGATTGCAGACACAGTGGTGTCACCAAAGCCGGACAGGAGAGAGGCAATAAACCTCCAGGATTAGATACAGACATATATACACTGAACATTCTTCTTACAATTGGATAGGTAGAGAATTGTTACTCGAGAGGCTGCTGAGGGATAGAGAGTACAGATATAGGGAGCTGTCTGCTCCACCCTTAGAGTAGCACAGCAGAGCCATCCGGACGTGCACAGCCTCTGATAGCATTTCCTGCTCTGGGCTGTGGGAGCTGTTATGGAGAGGTTGTTACAAGGTTGTAGATGCACTGACTAAAACTCTACTGGAAGGGTGAGAGAAGGGATGTGCTATAAAGACAATGGAGAGAAATGAGACCTGCATATTAAGAAAGAGAGAGAGCTTCTAGCTTCAGTGGCCAAATGACTGGATAGCCTTTCAACTAAAGCACTCATTATATACAAGTATAAAATGCATTTATATATAAATAGAGTTTATAATTATAATTATTATGATTATTTTAACTCCACAGAGACCTTGGAACCACCCTCTCCCACCTGCAGGTGCTGTGGATGTCTCACTGCTCCCTGCAAGACTTAGATGGCATTTCTAGTTTCTCCTCTCTTAAGGTAAAGTTTATAGGTTACACATCTTAAAACTAGAGTCTTAAGAATCCAGTCTCTGTGAGACTAACATGTCTAACACATTTGATTTATGTATTACAGCATTTCTCTATTTTTGACTCTATGTTTAATCTACTTGCTGTTGTCTTTTTATCTAATTACACATTTCCCTCCACTATGCCACGCTGTCCTGTGCTATATGTTCACCCTCTCTCCTATTCAGGAGTTGTATGTGGCCTATAACAGTGTGTCAGACTTGAGTCAGGTCGGCATGCTGGAGAACCTGCAGCTTTTGGATCTGGAAGGGAACGAAGTTGATGACCTGGTCCAGGTTCAGTATCTTGGGCTTTGTGGCAAACTTCAGACACTCACATTGGAGAGAAACCCTGTGTGTGTGCACCCAAACCCAACTGCCATCCAGGTAGGGTAATGTGCTACTAATATTGTTAATACCATAAAACTGATTAGAATCTAATTGCATCAGATGGGGAAAAAAAGACAGCACTTGAATAAGGTCAGTTAGGTCAGGTTGAACTCCAAATGCTGGGTTGTTCTTTACAAGTCCTGTCTGCCCATCTTTGTTGTGCTCCTGGTTTGTGCTGTTTGATTCAGATTGGAAAGATATTCTACAAAGAGGCGTTGTTCTAATGGGAGTGCAGTGGACTTGAGGACATCAAGGAGAGCTTATACTGGCTACAAAAGTCATGTATTTGCCTGCACTGTATTAAAGACCAACATTAACTACTGAACAGCAGGTGTGTCACCAAACTTATACTATTATGCACTAATGACAAAGCCAAGAGAGCTTTTGAGTTAGGTCTGTGTTGTGTGTTTTCTGTGCAAGTGTTGCAGAAGTAACAGGTTGCACAAAGTGGCTAATGATATAAAGAAAGATTGGTGAAGTGAAAAAAGGGCTTGAGCAAGGAGCTGGGCAGATTTCTTGTAAAGACAGCGCGGTGTTCAGTTGATGTCGTAAAAGCCAGTGTAAAAATGTGACTTGTGGTTTTGAAGGAGGAGTCATTCAGTCAGTTGTCTCTCCTGTGCTAGCAGGCTCTCATCCCTTTGTCAAATAATGAGTGAAATGTAATTAGCATGCACTGAGACATGAAGGTATATCTGTGTGGGCGCACTGCCATCTATCTGGGTCTTCAGCACACCAGACTGGACACAGGGAGAGCAAGAGGCATCGAAATGATCAAACAGAACACTTGCACACTGTTCTGAGGAGACATCCTGACACAGACATTATGTTTTATTATTCCATTACAGTGTCATTTGTTCTCTTTAAAAACTAGCTAATGTTCAGTGATATCAAATGTAACTGGATTTACAGGGCATAAGCTGCATTTCCACCTCCTGCTCATTTGAGACACAGTGTGCTGCGAGTTTTTTGGGCCACTGTGAATGTGTTTATTTACACCCACCAGCAGAGCATCAATTAGGAAACTAGGGCAATCAGGGAACATGCTGAGCTGAATATGCATTAGGCCTGTGCTTTGTAGTGACTGAGGGCTTCTTGGGTTTGCTCTCTTGCCAAATTATCAGTCTTGCTCACTCTCCTCCCATCAGACACACACAGAGACATACACACATATCCGCTCACTTCCTCTCACCCAGCCCTCATTCTCCTGCTCTTTTCTTTCTCGTTTCCTCCCTGCCAGTCTTTCACTCTCCTTTTCATTCATTGCATCTGTGTGGTTTGGTGAAGGGCAGGAGTGCCAGGCTCTAATTTGATCACTCAGTGGCTCAGTGATTCACTGGACTCTCTCCTCCTCTGTGTGTCTCTCCGTCTCTTTCAGTGTGTGCTGATAAAAGTCCAAACCAAAGTGCCCGTCACAGACTTTGGTAGCACTAGTTATTCAGCTGCATAGTTTTATGTCTTTTGCCTCCTTATTTAGAATTAAAGTTCAACAGATCCATTAAAGCATCACAATGGTACAAAACTGGTGCATAACGTATAATGAAGGCCACCCAATATGCACTTTTTCAATGTCATGCCATGTAAGGACATTTTATCTCCTCACATCTCTTACAAAGTGCATGCCAGTCAAACTATCATAATATTTTCTACAGACACTGTCACTTGCCTGTTTTGAGAACGAATAATTAGGTGTAACAGTGTAAACTACTTTCCATATGTTTTATTCAGTTTTATTTTATTATTTTTGTAACTAGTATAATGCCCTATAGACCCATCTTTTTTCCTTCTACGCAGACAGCAGACTACAGTTATCGGGCTGCAGTGAGGGAGTTGGTCCCGCAGCTTCTTTACCTAGATGACACAAGGCTGGAGGAGGATGAGGGCAGCTGCAGCAGCACCATGGGAGAAGAATGGGATGTTCTTCAAAAATCCATCAAAGGCTGCAACTCCCCTCATGGAGCTCTTGAGGAAGGTGTGTTTATGCATAGGCTGTTTGAGTCACTGGATTCAGACCTCATAATTACAGCTCTGAATTTAATACCGCTCACTTTTGTCTTTCTAGAGGAAACAGCAGACAGTGCGTGTCCTTACAGCAGACCTGCCTCAGCTAGGCGCCCAGCCTCCAGCCGCTCCTGTGTCTGGCCCCTGTTGTCTGCAGGCTGCAGACCCCACACTGGCTTCAGACCCATGTCAGCTGCCAGCTCAGGAGTTCTCTCGCCTCTTGGATCAAGACCTGGTTCTGCAGACTCAGATCTAGCAACAATAGAGGCAGAAACCAGCATCCTGACACATGGTTAGGCTGAATGTCACCACCGTTATAAACATGTTGTTATTGCTCTTTATTACCTGATTAACCAAGTCTGTTGTAGTAAAACTATTGACCTTGAGACATATTTACATATTGCACTTTAAGTTATAAAAAACTAGTATCTTCTCATCAGCATCAGCCTATACACATACACACTGTCAGCAGTAATCTTTACTCCGCAGTGCCACCAAGAGGACTTGTTTGTGTTAGAAGACAGTTTTATTGAAATCTTATCTGATCATTTTTAAAGGAGCTGGCAAAATCCTGTTCTGTGGAAACCCAGTCCAGGCTATTCGAGCAAGGCGAGACAGGTTGAAGGTAATTTTTCTGTTTTTGGAAGAAACGACCACAGAAGTCCTTCAATTCAGTGAAAAATAATCCTGTTCTTGGAAAAATATCAGATCTCCTTACATCAGATCTCAAATCGATCCCCATCAGTCTATCATTTCTTGCATGCTGTATAACATTTAGTGTTGACTGACAGGAGGAGCAAACTAAACAGACATAAAGTGGCCATTATAGCTGTTTGACACCATTAACTTGTCTCCTTAATGTTATGTCAGTACATCAAGTAAAGGAGCTAATTATTGGCAGAAGTCACTGCAGCAGTGTCAGATGGACTTTACAGATGGGGCTCTCACTGCTCGTGCCATGTGGTCTGTCAGACTGACATATACACACAGCTGCTGTCACTTTTCCTCTTTCTCTTACCTTCCCCTCCTGTTCTGTCTGTCCCTTCTGTGTTTGTTCTCCCTCTCTGTCTGACCATTAATGAGCTGTCTTTTTATAATTAATGCACTCAGTTCTGAGGCCTCTATCCTCTTATTTTTTTGCTTGATTCCTCTCCTACCCCTTCACACTTATTCTCCCTCTCTTCCGTCTCCTAGACAGCACCTGCCAGGTCTGCTTTCACACCCTATGACCTGCCCACCCATGTGCCAGAACACACATATGACCTTGAGGAGCCTGATGTAAGGACACGTGTTGATGTGTTCGCTGAGCTCAGAGCTTGGAGGGAGCAGCACAGCAGGTAAAAACTACTTGAAAACTTAATTACTTTTGAGAATTTCACCTAAAAAATGTGTTAAAAGCAGTATAGACTAATTTTTAACATTGTCTTGTGATGACATACCATTGCATAGTCTGTGATGTGGATCACAGTAAAATGTGATCCTTTTCCAATCCATGAGGAATCAGATATTTGGGGTTAGAAGTCTTCTGTTTGTACCGTACCTCTGCTGTCAGCTTTTTGTCCTCTTCAAACTTTAATTATTCCACATTGTTTTTTAGGCGTCTTAAGGCCATAGAGACAGAAAGATTACCCCAGGTCCTGACTATTCAGCATGGTGAAGAAGATGTGGAAGAAGATGATGAAGAAGAAGAAGGCTTCGGTTTTATAAGGGATGACAGCTGTGATGAAGAACATGGAGACGAAGAGCAGAGTAACAGCTCAGATGGTGCCTCACCAGACTCCTGTTTCCAGTCTCTTTCCCCAGGTGAATACTCACCGAATGAACATACTTACTGTTGCATTTTAAACATTTAAGGAGCTGGTGGGATTTAAAAATATACTAATCATCCATCCACAATAACATCAAAGTTAGAAAAAAAACAAAGACATAATGGATTGTATACCAGTTGATTTGCAGAGGTTTTGTTTTGTTTTCAGACCTACATCATGGAGATGCCTTATCCCCTGACGTGGCTCGACTGTCCCTGTCCCCGGACACAACGTCGTCCCCTTCTCCCCCTCTCAGCGCCAAAGCACCTACTTGTAACCCCAAACCACTGGGGGTCCGTGCACGTAGGCTTCTCAGCCAAATCAATGCAGAGCGTTCACCTGATTTCATCAGAGTAGGACACACCAGCGGGACAGAAGGAGACACAGACTTCACAATCCAGAGACTCCAGCAGTTGACCAGGACTCATGAACCTCTGTTGCCCCTGCCTGCACACGTACCCCACCCACCTATAAGTGCTTTGGGAGAGGACCTTACGGGTTCATGGTATGACATTATTAAAGTCACCTTTATATATCAATGTGGATCCATTCATACATTTAGCAAATGAAAGATATTCTGTTTATGTATGCTCCTTATGTAGTTTGTACAAAATTGCCTTAAATTCTGTAAATAATAATTCTGCAAATAATTGAGAGTGATTGTTAATTAGCACTGTGCAACAATTTTAGTTGAACTTAATGTCTGGACATAAGGTGGCACTAAAGATAGGTTCTCTGTTTTTCAGTGCTGAGACGGACTTATCAGGTGTACACTCTGGCAACACAACTCATCAGACGAAGATGATCAAACTCTCACACAGACTGGCAATTACTCACCCTCACTCAGCCAGAGCAGCTCTGCAGAAACATCTTTTGCACCACTAACTCCAGCCCTGAAGAGGGAGCTCATACCAAGACTGACACCAGAACGGGCAGATGTTTGGCGCCTGCTCGTTTTTGTGAGACTGTTCCATACTCTTCAAAACAGAGTGGTAACATAGAGGCAACTGAGTGATTTCTCTGAACACAACTCACACCATGCTTTGAGTTGTGCTGGAATTCCCTGTTTTTAAAGATACTGGAATCATTCTCACACCAACATCCAGTCAAATTAACGTTTTAACATGAGTGACAGTGTAATTAGAGTATTTACTGTAGTGTGATAATCCCTCTAACGCTGAGTAAACTGAGTTGCTGGTTTTCTTATGGCTGTATCAGCTGAATTAATGTAAATGGAATGTGACTAATACCTCATATCTGAATCTCTCAGGTTTAAGTGTTTAATTATTTTAACTCAAATGCTACCTTGTGTTTTAACCAATCAAGAAAATCTTGTGTTGGACTTTAGATTTTCTTTCATTAGAACTGAGTTGTACAGTAATCAAAATGTCATTTGTTTTTACCGTTAGTTGTCAGTGATTCTTTGATATTTATGGTGTAATAGTCAAATATTACCACTTGAGGGCACTATCTGTAAACATAAAATCTCAATCCGTTGCTTAAATCTGCTTGAGCAAACAATCTTTGAAATCCACCACTTTGAAAAACAAGATTCATTCCTTTTTGTTACCTATTTTTCCACCTTTGATTTGGCACTGACATCAAAGAGATTGTGACTTACAGTGTGTATGCCTTTTAGCGTTAAACACAAGCTTTGGAGAACATGATTGATAACGGATTGAGTGATACATAATAGAAGTAATTTATAACTATTATAAAGTCTACTTTAAGTTTGGAACTCGCTTCAAAGAACTCGCAGATGTTTCCAAACCAGCCTGGTCAAGAATGGCCATGAATACCTGACGTGACCACACACATAGTTTACACACACCCACGACACACACATTAGAGAGCCCTTCCCTTATATCCGTCATCTATGCTTTATTTTTTGTCACGGAAACAGGATGTAAATAAAATGAGTCAAAGTAACAAAGCACAGGCAGTCATCAAACCTTGAAAGCACTGCTAATAACTTTCACCACAGCGTTGGATTAAGAGGTCCAGTGGATGTGTGGATACATGTACAGTACGAGTGCATATCCACTCAGCCATGAGACAGCTCTTATGTAACACATATTTCTAATCTTCCAGAAACTCTTTCCTTCACATAACAGTAGCACCTTAGACCATCTCTTGCTCCCACTGAGGTGTTTTCAGCCACACTCACTTCTCCCTGGTGCTCTTACATCTCAAGACACAGACGGTGGAAAACTGAGTGAGAAGAGATGCTTTTTATGATAGGAAAGTGGTATGATGTCCACTTACTCTCTCTGAATAGTCTTGTAATTTCTCAAAAAGGCATCATCGTCACATCTGGTTAGGACTGGGAAGCTAATCTGGCTGCGTGAGATGTTTTTTTTTTTTTCCCCACTACCCATTTATTACCAGACGGTGTGACAAACCAGAAGGGCCTGTTTTTGGGTGTTAAAAGTTGTGAGAAAAGCAAAATATCACACTGTCAGGGAAAACTATATTCTCTAATATGTCTGATGTGCAGTGGAACGACAGTTTCACAACACTAATGATTTTTAGTACAGATTTATTTTCTTTGTTTAATTTTTGAGTTAGCACTGTTGTCAAAAAATGAAATGGTTCTCTTCTTAATAGCTTGTCTCCATCTCTCTTTTATCTAATAAGCACCACTGTAGTTAGAAGAGCCAGGGTCCAAGAAGACGGTCTTTTTTCAACAAAGAAATCAAATTAAAAAGGCACTGCAGTGCCACCATGTCATAAATTTGCTTTGTGAAGCCTTTTCCCTAGAGATGATTATAAAAAGCAGAAGGAGGATAATGTTATTATGGCAAATGTAATGGATAATAGAGTAAACAACAGCAAAATAACTCCCTGTCTCTCACACTCACACACCAGCACACATACAAGGGTAAACAAACAAAAGCATACATTTCTGTTAGAATGAAAGAGCAAAAAATGTGAGTGTTTTGTGTGTTACCAAATGTTGTGCGCAACACTAAATTGATTTAGGTAAATCAATGAACATGTCAGGTACATTGTGCTTCAATTCCCCAAAAGCTTCCACCAAAGCTATCTGGAACAGGAAGTTCGTATGATAATCTATCTGCATACAATACCACTGTATTTAGTGCTGTAACTGCAGCCAACAAGACAGGTGAGAACAAATTACAGGAAAACACATTTAGAAAAAAAAGCTAATGTTTGTGACTGAGAGGAAATGCTTGTTTCTAAAATTTCCTTTGTTCTATGTTGAGATGGGTCACTCTTCACTATCAGGTGCTGTAACAGGAAATACTGCAGTATGAGTTCAGACAGGCCCAGGAGAAGCTGTTTGTACAGAACACGTGAGACCACAGGATCCTGCCTGAAGAACCATTCTATTCACTGCAAAATGTTTAGGCTGCATAACTCATTTTCTGTTGACAACTTAACAACCTAATGCAGACATGCAATTTAATCACAATTAGGCTCTTGATAAATCTGAATGCCAAGTCAATATGTTTAATATAAAATGGGAAGAAAAGGGAAACGTCAGTGCTCCGTTATTATACAGAGTTCTATTGTTGGTTTTTAATTTTAACATGGCCCAGCCCCTCAGCAGTTCCAAGTAGGCTACATGTCGGGGGATCACTTCTGTCATAGTTAACTATAAGCAGTAAAACTGAATTAACTTTTATGCTTTCTTATGTTTTGGTTTTTTTATATAAGATATTCAAAGATACTGCAATTTTTTTGAATGAAACACCAGTGCTCTGGCTCACTGTTTTGTGATACTGAATTGATAACCACAGCTAATACTGAATTTTACGCCCATTATGTGTCAAGGTCATATTTCAATAAGTATGAGCTGCAAGAGACACTGGGGATTACTTGCTGTGCAAAAGCAAGAGAAGAAATGCTATGTGACTGGGAGAGAAACCTGCTTTCTGAGCCACTAAATTTGCATACTTCAACTTTATATGACAGCATCTTGGCAAACAGATTAAGGCTTAATAAAGAGTTTAACAATCCATTCCAAGTGAACAAAACTTAAAACAGCTGTTGTAGTTTTCTGCTTTGCAATTTCTTCTCAGTTGTTTTTTCTTCAAAAGTTCTTGTTTTAGGGCAAAGATTGTATTTTGTTGGATGAAATACTACATTTGCTTTAGCTTTGCATTGGTAAGCAAAGCCACATGTCACCCAATAGCAATTTTAATCAGTTTGAGTCATGATTGGCACAAAAAGATATAAGTGAACACTTATTTGGCAGCATTAATTTTGTCTTTTTTTTTCTAAAATCATCTGGTCATACAGGAACAAACCTGTCAGTGCTATGCTACTTTAACTGTAACTGCAACTGTAATTATGTAATAATGTGTGGTTAGTTTTGCTTTTAGTTTTATCATATTTCGAATAATCACTTAGGCAAGGTTTAATTCAACGTTCCTTTAAATAAATGATTGAACATTTCTCCTTAAATATTGTCGGTTTTCCCTTACTATTCCCTTTTTTGACACTTATTTCCTCGATTTAATGCTTTTAACGTGAAACTACTGACCGGAATCCATATTAGATCTATTTCCGGTATAGCTTGACTTTAGAGATCTTGACAACGGGGTCTTCAGCAGAGGATGAGGCAATCGGTCCTACGTCGGATAAAGCCGAACTGCTAAAGTACTAAACCCACTGTAAGTTGTTTTTAAAACTTTTGCTTAGTTTTCTGCCAGCGTAACGTGAACCGAAACGTTTTTGAACATTTATACTGAATCGCATGCAACAAGTGTTGGTAAGCGAGCTGCACCTGCAGGGTCATGGACTAAACTTTACACACTCATATACCGTAACTCACTGCTTGCTTATAGCCGCTAAATTTGGCAACTGTGTTGTAAAATTATAGTTTACCAACGTCGCTGAGCAATTACACAGCAAAATCCTTCGAATAACTCACTAAACGTTTTGCTAACGTAAAGTTTTAACCCCATGATGTTGTTTGTAACTTACACTTTATTGGGTTTGCTATCTTAAAAAAATATTTAAACAGTCCATCGTGTTTCTGCTGTGTTTATTTGAATTTAAAAGACAAAGCAAACTGAATAAAATGTCAGCTGCAACAACAACAACAAGTTTACCATCACATTCATTGTCTTCTTGTGAAATTGTGTCAGTATCAGCACTGTGCATTAGATTAACTCACTGAAAATGTAAGATTTTTATTCATTTTTTCATTAGCTGAGTGTTTTAACAGCTCAGTCTAATACTTAAAAAAAGATTAAACCATCACAAGGGTGACAACTTAAGATAATCTTGATTTGTCCTTTTGATTGGGCTTTTTTTTCATGAATTTTATTCAAAATGATAAAAATGATCAGTTGCTAGTATTTGTGATACTGATACGCTTTTTGGTCAGTTACTTTGCCTTATTGTTTTAGCACCACTTTTATTAATGAGTCCTTGAGCAAAGCCTTACTAGCCTAGAGATTTACTGCTCTGCTTACACACCCCAACACCTTCTCAACAGCACCATATGTGTTTACAACATAGTTTCTAAAAACACGTGCCAAAAGTCATCACGTTTAGTCATTTGTTTATGATGTTTGCTTTACATATATTCTATTCTTGTTCATCCATCTGTCTGCCTGTTCTGTTTGTTTTAGTTTAACATCATATGTGTTTTTCTCTTCCTTATCTTAATTGTCCCCGTGGGTTTATTATCTGTTGATTGTTTGCACTGTTCCACTTTTCTGTTGTTTGTACCCACTCACTCCTAGTTCCTTGTTACTTGGTATCGTGATGTTTTCTTCTCTTTTCTGTATTTTTCCGTGTCTTTTCCACTTCACTGATTCACCC
>JAPZDY010000023.1:8813699-8824399 GCA_029783645.1 Ctenochaetus hawaiiensis
CATCCAGTGGCTGGCTTTTTGTTATTACTGAGATGATGAGCAGTCCCACCCCACATGAAGGCAAATACCTCCTCTTGTTAACTTGCTCTCTCAGTGCTCATGGTGTACTGCGACTGGCATTGGAGCTTCATGGTTTGGTCTCTTTCTGTCTTGAGAAAATCTCACCTCAGCCACGACCTAAAGCTTTAACAGAGGGCTTCGCTGGCAGCAGTGTGTTGTTGACAGTGACTCTCTTTTGTTCTCTGGCTCACTTGCTCTTCTTACATGGGAGAGACACAAAGAGAAATGGAAATGTGATAGTTCCTACCAGGCCCACTGCCAACATCCCATCCATCTTCGTGCATGAGTGTAAAGTTAAGGGTCTTGCGACAGTCACAGCTTTCACCAGGTGTCGATCAGGCTGGCTGTAGCCTTTTTTATTTATCGTCAGGAACCACGCTGAGCTGCAGTGTGACACTAATGGCCCTGCTGTATCTCAAGAGACAGAGAATGACATCTAGATGTAGGATGAAAATAAATTGGCAACTGAGAGGGAATAAAAAAAGGATATCAAAAATTTCTGAAATATTATTCAGCTACATACACTGTGACTTTCCAACATAACCACTTAAAAGCACTGAAGGACAATGCTGCAGCTTATGATCTAGGTCCAAATTTATTTTATCTCTATTTTGTCGTGTGGTCCCTCAAAAATGCAGCACAAGACCACATGAGAGGTAGCAGTGTTTCTTGATTGTTGGCTACTTAGTCCTGAGCCAGTCTGGACTGGTTCTGAGTTTTAAGGGAGAAAAAGACACGATGGAGAAAGGATGTGGGAGCGCAGCCAAAGTACTGACAACTTGGAAGACGCTAAAAGCCAAGCGAGATTCTCTTTTGTGCCTTATTAGTGTGATCTGAGGACTGTTTAGAGAAAAGAAAATTAGGCTGTTTTTTTTCCTGCCTCCTTTTCTATCCCGTGTTTGAGGAATTCGGAGTGTGTTTACCAGCAGCGTATATGTTGATCCAACTGACCCTCTTTTTTTCTGTCATTTCATATTGTACCTTCTGTCCTCTGGTTCACCTTCGCAATGTACTTTCAACACAGCCATTTTTATTTTTAAAGAGACGATATAGTGACATGCATTTGCTTCGTACACATGAATCATCCTCTGACCCAGGTTTATGTGAAGAAAACAAAAGTCTTTGTCTCTTCTTGGTGTGGGATGAGCTATATTTATATCTCCACAGTGCAATTACCTTTGCTGGTAAAAGCCATCTAGCCCGTCATAATGATATACAAGACATAGCTACACATACTTTCGCAACAACATTGGCCTGACCATAATGAGACAGTCATGCTATACTTAGGCATGTTTGGCGAAAACAGAGCATTACTACCTTGTGTTGCTTGTACAAAAATCGATGTCAACAAAATTTTAGGATTTTGTGACCTGTTTTGGATTCTTAAAATAGACCTAACGTAGTCTGTTTTCGCTGTCCAGGTTAAGTCTTGACCGAACTGTTGTCCACCTGTTGAAGGCTGTTTTTAGTGAAAGGCTGAATAAATAGAGAGAGGAAGAAAGGGTGGGGGGTTTTAACATGGGAGACGGGAATGGAGAGAGCCATAGCAGCAACTTAATGCTATGCATTCTTGGTGAATAATGGCTAACAAAGACATTATCAGCGTGTATCCCCCTCACTCTTCTCCCCTTCACAGAGGCCACTGAAACGGCTGCAAGAGCCAGCTAGTTTATTTCTCGGCCTTGGAGCCATCTTCACGTCTCATCTGAGCTGAGTTATGGCTGACTTGCCACTGCCACTCTTTGGACAAATTTATATCTACTATCACTTGTTGAGGTATGCACTTAGTGGTAGGTGGTGATTGAAAGAAGTGAAATAGTGATAAGAGTACAAAGTTGAGTGCATTTTCAGCCTTTGTGGAAATTTAAGTGCATAATGAGAAAGGAATTCTTATTAGAGCAAAGATTTCAAATATTGTTGGGGTTTATCTTTGTTTTCTTTGGCGTCTCTGCTGAACGCAAAGGGAGAGGAGTGGAGTGAGAGTGGGGGAGGGGGGAGGTTGCAAGAATGCTCGAGTCACTCAGAAAAAGAGGGATGATATGTGGTGTTTGACAGGGGAGGGTGGGATGAGGGAGGCACAGCAGTGGGAGGTGCCCCGAGGAATGCCTGGAAGGTGTCAGAGAGGTCTGGAAGACTTAGGACTGATAATCCTCCACATCACATTACAATGCCCTCGCCCAGCAGTCCGATTCCAGCCCTGTTGTCTCTCTGTCTCCAGTCTCTCAAACCAATAAGCAGGACTCACCTCCTGTTAACCTTTGTTTAGTCATGTCTTAAAAAAGAAGCCCTTAAATGAACCTGGTGTGGGTCTGACGATGGACAAGCACGTGACCCACTGAAGGGTATTAGTCTGTCAGGATCCATAAAGTGTACTTACTCCTCTGCTGCTTTTAAAATGTCAGTCCTCCTTGACACCTCGGCCTTTTCTCGCTGTGGCCTTTAGAACCATAAGCAATGCCTCAGAAGGCAGCCCCCCCCCCACTTTTTTCTTTTTCAAAGTGTAGTTTAAGTGATTTGTCAGACAACACAGCTCTTAGATGTGCCAAAAGCTTTGCTTTATTGACTGAAGTGAAAGAGTGAAACAGTTCACATAGATGTGAACGGACTCTCTGCGGGCCTCTGTGACTCAGCCTGGCGAAACGCTAAAGCATTCTTCACTGTGGTCTTTTGTTTGCATGACTTAATTCATCATATTAATGCAATTAATCCAAGACATCTATTTTTAGAACATCTGCTTTACACAGTGAGCGCACTGGTTACCAGGCCCTGTGACTGTGTGTCCTCATTAGTGTGTTCAGATAACAATCTGACGTCACAAAAAGGCAAAATAAACACATGGATGAGGTAGGTAATGTTGATTCGCCAGCTCCTGCTGAACCCAAGCATCAAAATCCCTCAACTACTATTGCTTGGTGGAGTTAGAAGTTAAATGTTTTGTTTTTAATGAACTTTAAAAAAAAATGAATTAAAAACTTTTTATTATCCTTTGTGGACCTTTTTGCCAATTTCTGACATTTGTTTTCAAGTTCCCAATGCAATGCCAAAAAAAAATTGAAATAAAATAAGATGATGGAAATAAAACATAGAATAAGCAGTAAAGTATGTTGACAAGTTGTCCAAAATTCAGAGAACTTAAATAGCCATAGTTGTAGAGTAAATATTAAGTTAAACAGAAAGAGATTGTGTGTAGAAAAATTTTGATAAGCACTAACAACTAAAATATTAGTAAAATACTTATCTAAACCACTTGTTTATTTTATGTGTTAATATTTAAAGAGTTTACCCATGGATATGTTGTTATCATCATGCCTCAAAATTCCAGTGTTGATTCTGCTATAGTTAACAATTATCAGCTGCTGTAATAGCTATAATAACAATTAAGTAATGTTAATTTTAACAAATGCACCTTTTAAAGGATTTATCATTGTGTAATCCATGAATCTCAGTGATGCATCATTACAGTAATAGCTAATAATTGTAGGCTATTACTCCATGGTAATTCATACAGTTTCATTATTTATCATTATATGCAAACAGTCTGCAGGCTTATCTTTTGAACATGTGTACAGACTGATCAGTATAGTATCAGTATCAGTACAGACTGATTTTCTTTTTAAGGTTTGCTTGGTATCAGGCCCGTCTTGGTAACCTTTCTTTACCTTCAGGTGTGATGGGGATATTCTGTAAGGAAGAAAAACAAAAGGCTAATAGTGTGTCAAATGTAAGATTTAGGGAGATGGGGTGATGGAGGAATGTGAAAGTGGAAAAAGGGGTTGACTCCTGCTGAGGGGCGACCACACATGTCTGCCTGACCCATTGGTCACGCATGTCCTAACCTCATGTTGGTGTGTTGAAGAGGGGCTGCTGAGATAGAAGCACAGTCCAGGTTTGTGGTATTGTTTTGTAAATGTATGTTGAGTAGTTTCTATAGTCCCTTAGACTTTCACTTTGTGCCTGTGTTGCTCTCTGGACCAGAATGGTTGGATTTAGGTGGCTTCATTTTCTTATTTTCCCACAGGGCGTTGTCTAACTCAAACACACACACACACACATGCACACACACAATTGCACCTGGTCTGCTGGACTATGACCTCATTCCAGGAAAAGGAAGAGAAAATCACCTGACAGACTCATTTGTGTAATCAGCTGTTCTCGTGACTGGGGGCTAGAGTTAGGATGCCTCAGGTTACAGTTAAGTTCATACGGACGATAGAGACCTGTATGTAAATATACAAATGCACAACGAGTGCTGAGTTTATCATGCTCTCATTTTTCCTTCAAAGCAGTCCGCTCTGTCATTGTAGAATGTAGAATACAAAGAGAATAGCTTGAAAATGATACAAAGAGAGAGAGCGAGAAGGATGAAGTCGAAACATTCCTTCAACTACCTGAAAAGGGGGAGGTACCTGATCTGTCAGCCCAGCAAGGAAGGGCGGGGAGAGAGAGAGAGAAAGAAAGAAGGAGAAAAAGAGAGAGAGAGAGAGAGAGAGAGGGGAGTGATTGGGAGGGTGTGTTTCTGTGTGGGTGAAAGACGCTGAGAAGGAGGAGGGGTGTAGAAAGAGAGAGAGAGAGAGAGAACCAGCAGGCAGATCCTGGCTTGGTGTGGACACCCGGGAGAAGCACATTCCTGAGGCAGCAGGCAAGGAGAAGGCAGCAAGATAGAACGCAATATTCACGGCATCCTTTAAATCTCTCACCGAACGCGTCTGACTGCCTCTGACCTCCGCTAGACTCGCACGCTTCTCAAACACACACTCACTTGCCGCCTCGCACACACCAGTGGCACAACTGGCTTTGCTGCCCTGTCAGAAGTAAAGGATATTACCGAGTGAGGAAAAAGAGACGGCGAGAATACAGTGAGACGGAGGAAATCGAGACACTGAAGCGAATGATAAGATCCTCTCACTTGGTGAGTGTAAGAGCTTCTTTCAGAGATAGTTTGAATTTGTCCTTGCCTGTTTGAATGTCAGTGTTGGGAAGTTTTTCTGAAGTCAGCCCATCTGTCTGTAGCTCCACTGTGCGTTCCAACATGCATGTAAAGATAGCTTTTATTATTATTTATTAAAGTGATCTTGTGTGTGTGTCTCTTTGCTGTAAGCGGCGAAAAAATAAAAATGGAATCCTATGTTTTCTCTTTGAGACGCTGAGCTGCGTCTTCACATGTACCTGTTGACACTAGACCTGCCACCCAAGTACTCCTGAATGACTGAAACCTGTTTGGGTGAAACTTCACCCTTGTTTTTTTCACTTTTTGTGTGTGTGTGTGTGTTTGTTTTTGTGTCTGTGTTCAGAATAATCCCAGTGCCATTCAGAGAGCTGACCTCCATGTGCATGTTTTTTATGCAAGTGTTTACCGTGCTTGAGCTGAGAAACAAGTGCAGGATATCTCTAACACGGATCTTCAGTCACACAGGCTGGTGCTCCTTTTGCCACTGTGGGATTAAAGATTAATTTATGGTGGAGGGCACGGGCAGAGTTCAGCTCACTCACAGCATGTTGCTACCGCGTTTATCTGTTAACATGCTACACGTCTCAAGTGCCAACACCGTTCAAGTCTGATGGACTAAACCACTGTAAACCTATTTAAAACTCTGACTCATTATTATGCATGGCTAGCGTCTTACTTAACTCTTCCCAGCATGGTACATGTCAGATAGTGGGACTTGGAGCTCATTAGCAGGCCGTATTTGTTATCTGTTCAGTGCCATCGATTGGAACCACCCCCCCACCTCTTCCTCCTCAACAACCAACCCCCTCTGGGAGCTGATACTTCTTTTTTCCTGACTGGCTGTGGGAGTTCCTCAGTCATACCTCATGTGTTATCTCTGTTTTGTGTTTCACACAGCAAACTTGGTTCCACAGAGATAACGTCATCGTATCATATTGTTGTAGGGGCATAGAGACAACTGTAACTCAAGCATATATCATGACTCCCCTCCCCTTATATATTTATTTTCTTTTAGTTTTAGTAGTCCTCCTTAACAGCTGCCTCTTTTTTCTCTTTGCCAGTCGTGTAGCTGTGTTCTTTGAACGCTCGTTCAAACACGTCATCCCAGCTGACCTTTGCTTATTTAACTGTGTCAGGTACTGATACTGACTTTGCATACTGCAAGCTCCCAGAGATACCACTAGAGTATAACATAATTAATATGTGGAAGCAGAAAAACATAGAAACTTAATCTCACTTGCTTTAGTTACTCGATGAATAAGGCCAAGGTTTTGATGATAGAAAGTTCTGCTAAATGTCTCCTCTTTTTCCTCTGAAGACATTATACTTAAGGCAACTATCAGATTGAGGATAATTATGTGGTTGTCAGCAGCCTGAATGTATCATGAAACTTTCAACCAGCCTTGTTTGGTTATCACTTCTTTTCTACTTCCCTCCCCTTTGAAAATACTCCCTCCTTAGATGTTTCTTATTTTCTATCACAGGACTGAGCTTTTTCAGTGAGGAACGAGCAGAGTGTCCTCTAGGAGACTTCATCCCTTGTTCACCTCAGTGTTATTTTTACTGCCCTTTTACTGCTCGAATACGCATATGGACTCCTCTCTTCTTCTAGAACAGTCTCCCTTACTGTCTGTGTCTGTCTGTCTGTCTGTCTGTGTCCCTGTCATTGAGTCCGTCTGTCACTCAGCTCGCATGGCAGGGAAAGCAAGTCCACTCATGTACACCGAGATATCTCTAGGGAGTCCTGATGGGAATTTTCAAAGTCATTCTTCATGCTATGAAGTAACTTAATTTCTCGCCGTCCTTATCAGGAGTGTTTCCCAACTCCTGCCGATGCACTCAGGGCCAGGGAGTAATTGGAAACGCCATGACAGCATGACAGTGAAATAATATGTTTTCATGTTTCGGGTAGTGATTATTTCTGGGATGATGGTTTGAACCACGTTCACCCTCCCTCTCTCCCTCTCTCTGTCTCTCTCTCTCTCTCTCTCTATCTTCATAGCTGCCCCTCTCTCTCATGTGTTGCTCAGCGTGCCTCTCTCACTTGCTCTTGTTCTTCCTTTTCGTGCGTCCTTCCCTTGCCTGTGCAATGTGACGGAAGGTAGTGCTGTGCTCTGCTCATGTCGGATCCATTAGGGATGAAAGCACACTGCAGTGATAAAAGATTGATCCAGTCCTCCTTGCATCACATTCACATCCCTCACACCCTGCTCCCTCGCATTCCTACTTTCAATCCAAAGTCAACCCAGTTTTTTTCAATTCATCAAATCATCTCTAGTCATCTAAATAAATCATCCTCACCAAGTTTACTATGGCAAACTTTCCCCACAGGATTTCGTAAAGGGGAACGTTGTGTTTTCCTCATGCAGGATGTTGTATCCAGCCTGTTGTACAAGGTTACAAGTTGTCAGGGATGTAAAGAAAATCTTTTCCTTCTTATGAAATTTTCTGGGCAGTACATTTTGAATAATTAGGACTGTTCCTCCTTAACTCCCCAAGTGTTTTGTGTACCAGGAAGGGAAGTCTGTACTTTGCTAGTGGAACCAGTGAGAGACTGGCATCTGGCCCAGCACACACAGGCCTTACTTCACCTGTTGTATCCGAGGAGGCAAAGACAAACACAACAGACCTGTAGTTTGTCAGCTCAAAGGCTATAATTACTGAGAGGAAGGAGGGGATTTGAGGAAGGAATTTCACTGCGGTACTGCCTTTAGATGTGAAGACATTAGCCATTCAAGGGTGCCTCAAAACCCATTTTTATGTTGGTAAACTGTGGAAAATTCTGGACTGATCACAAACAAATAAGTGAGTCTTTTGATTCCAGGTGGAGTCATTTCCCTGAGGGAATGGTTTTTCACCAGCAGTTGTTCCTGTGCTTGTCTTCAGTCAATACTTTTTATGGAATTTTGTTGAAGTATTTTTATTGCATTGAGTGACATGCACGTCCTTAGCTTGGACCTCTTTTTATGAATTCATGTGCAAGTCCTGTGTCCTCACAAAGCTTGGTCCACCTAAGAACATGTTTCTGAGTGAGTCCAGCTGACTGTAAAGTTCGTCCAAGTGAATGTTGTCATGTCCTGTCAAGGCGAACTTCCTGTAGCTTTTATGGGTGCTTGCTCTGTCATGTCGTCAGACTCATAACTTCACTTTCTCTGCTCTGTTGTTCCAGTTTGAAACTACAGTCAGGTTATAGTTGCCAAAGTTACGGACATCTGTGTCTGTTTGTCTCTCTGTCCATGGCTTTCAATTCTATCGAGTGTAGTGATTGTAGCGTGGTAAACATGCCTGCCAACCCCCTGGGATGGTCATGTGACTTTGTCCTTTATGTGTTGGTGTGCATCTGTGCATGTGAGAGTGAGCAGCAGGTTGCTCCCTTGCCTAACCAGCCGTGCTGTGTTGACTCTGCACACAGAGCTCTCTGGGCAGTAAATAACATGGTGCCTCAGCCAAGGGCCCCGGACAGGGCCAGGAGGGGGGGTCAAGACGCCACTAAGAAAGAGAAAATGTCTGCCTCAGGGCCCAAAGATACTAAACCAACAGACAGGACAGGAGGGAGGCAGGTGGATTTGACAGACGTGTCCCTTGTGCTGAGAGTCTTGACGTCGGACCTGTCACTGAATGTAGATGTGCTCGATCAAGCACATTAATAGCAAAACAAACAAATGTTGCTCATGGGCATATGGCAGCTGCAGCCAGAAGCACCCGTATGCAGCAGGGCTGGGCAAATATCCTGCTTTAATAAAAATAACTATAACTATAACTATAAAATCCTCCATAGGGTAACACATAAGCGCTTATTATATGATATACTGCTTTCTTTTGAATGCAGATGTAGAACCTGGCAGGATGAGGTGGAAGCATGTGGTAGCATGAAAGAAAAGAGTTGTAGTTAATTAAGGATCAAGGTACCTGGGAAAAGCTCCTGCCAAATAACCCAGGATGAGCAAAATTCAGTTTAGGTAAATTTTTTAACCAAACCCAAGTGAACTGTCACATGCACATGCGGCTTCATTCTGTTAGCTCTTTGGTATGTTCTTTCACAGCTGAACCTGTGCCAAAGCATCAAAGCTGACACTTTTTCGTCCATAGAGATGAAGAGACAAGCCATATTCTGTGTGCCAGGTTATCTTCTTTCCTGCAGTTTAAGGTGAGCTGTTTGACTTAGTAAACCTGGGACTTTTGCCAAGGTGCAGGTTTACTGAGTTGCTTGGGTTCCTTGGCAAAGCAAAACCTGCATCCTCTTTAAAAGTGGAACACAGACTGCTCCAGGTTTTACACAGCAGAGTTACTCAGATAATGCAGTAAACTTGCATCATGAAAACAGGTCCTGTACCAAAGGTCTCATTTATCAGCTCTGGGGTGGCTGTGGCTCAGGAGGTAGAGTGGGTGGTCTGCTAATCAGAAGATCAGTGGTTAAATCCCTGACTTCTCGTTTGCTTGTTGAAGGGTCCTTGGGCAAGATAGTGAATCCAAAATTGCTCTTGATGGCTGTTCCACTAGTGTATTAATGTATGTGTGTGCGTTCCTGATGGTTGGCACTTAGCAGAGAAGCCAACTGCTGTTAGTGTGTGAATGATGTCCTGTGCTGTAAAGCCTTTGGGGTAGTTTAAGGATTAGAAAAGCTCTATATAAATGCATTTACCATCTCATTGAAACCAACCTCAGTAACTTGAAGTCAGCTTCATTTGGACATATTTCAGGCTTCTCGTTTTGGTCTATCTGCCTGCTGTTGAACATCCCCCCTTTAACAAACACTTGTTGTTATGCCATCCTCCTCCAGCCTTCCCTCCGTCACTCCTCCCCCTCCTCCCCGTTTGTCATTCCCAAGGGGTAGCTGACTTATCTTTCCTATTTAAACTCAACAACAGCAGCCTTGCCACTGATAGGCTGTGTGTATATGCATGTGTATCCATGTCAGAGATCACCCTGGTGATCTTGAGTCAGAGGAGTGAAAGGCAGCTTTCTGGAGGTAAAGGGGCACTTCAGACAGATATACTGTCTTAGTCCCATTAGAACTCCTAGGATACTGGGAATCGGCCATAAATCTGCACCCTGCCCTCCTACCTCTTCCTTACTCATCTTGACTGCCCACACACCCTCCCCTCGGTGCTGTGATAGGCATGAACATGAAGAGTAATGACAGGGAGAGAGAGAGTCGTGTCTGACACCTTCCTATCAAACTATAAATCAGTTTTATTGAGAGGCTCGCTGTAAACTTTGTGACCCACATTTAAACACAAACAAACTTCACCTTTTACTTTTTATCATGAACATTTTGGGATAAGTTTCAGTCCTCAATACCAAACAGATGCATATTAAAAACAGTTCAGCAGTTAAAGCTTGTGCCAAATGTCTAGTCAGGTTTGTAAAAAGAGTTCTGCTTTATTTTAGTGAGATACTTGCAGTTTAAATCTTAAGTTAGCTAACATTAGAAAATTTAGTTTAGGGAAAGTTCTTATATGGCAGCATAAAGTAACATGCAACATTTTATAGCAGTTTCTGGCTTTTTTCATCGGCTGAAATATATCGTTTTGTAGAAAAACAAAACATAATAACAAAATTAGTTTTGTTATTACCGCTAAAACTCATAGTACGTGCATCAGTGTGGACAAAAGTGAACAATCTCCAGCCATAGTTTCATTAACATCAGCCTCAACATTAATTTCTCCTCTTCCCAACACACTTAATCCTC
>JAPZDY010000023.1:8835721-8848702 GCA_029783645.1 Ctenochaetus hawaiiensis
CAGCCTATGTGTGGTCATGTGATGGGTTTAGCGCAGACCCTCTTCCATCTGTACTGTAAAACTGTATCCCTCTCCTACCTGCACACAGCAGCAGACAGATCAACGTTGCAGAGACACTCATAAAAAGGAAAATGAGTACTGAGTAGAAAGGAAACATGATTTATCGTGGCATTTTTACATAAATAATTACAATGACATGAACACTATATACTCATATACTACCTTGTATGAAATTGTTTTATTGTACTTTTTACAGTCTAGCTGAACAGGTTTGGCAGCTATGAGCTTGTGTGCATGCTCTGAACATGTGGTTAATAATTTTGTTTATATTACACTCCAAGTGTTCCTGTACTGTGTCAATGGAAAACCAGATTAAAGAGGATTGATTTGTAGAACAAAAGCCCTTTTTTATTGGATCTACTCAGCCTCAACTTACTGTAGTTTTTGTTGTCATTGTTCACTTTTGGCGATTGTGTTAGACGAGAGTTTCCTTCTTATCCACATGAAAAACTAAGGCTCAAGTAATCACTACATTCCATTCAATAGGAATAGTTTCAGCTGGGACAGTGGAGAAAGTTAAATTTCCTTCACTGCTGCATGATAAATGGTGTTTTGATTGCTTTGTCAACTTGAAATAGACCACACTAAAGACATTTTTAGTCTATTATTTACATGTCTTCATTAGGAAAGGCCATTGATTGATAGAATGGAAAGAAACTGTTATGATCAATTCGACAACTATTTGGAAAGCATTCCTGCTGCAGAACAGAGGTACCAGGCTTTTGTATTTTTTCATACATGGTGGTAAAAATATGCACCACCAAGTCACAACATGCACTGTAAAAGTGTAAAATGAAAGGCAACCACAGAAGCATCTTGCCACACAGGAAGTTATTATCTAGGAGTAATAAGTAGCTTCTATTTTGTTTTATTGACATGTTAGCACCGGTAATGTGATAAAGTATAATAAATCCATCCTAGTGATGGAAAAGTGTGTGTGCTTGGCAGTGTCAGTCATCAGACATCGATGGGCTGAGGCTGTCAGCAGAGTGTTGGTGCTGATGAGCACAGCGTTCCTGTCATTAGGCTAATGGAGGCAGACTTGCAGGTGTGAACTGCCTCGGCGGACTGCCTCAGTCCAACATTAATTACACGTTTGCTAACACTCACACACACACAATCACACACGCTGAGGTTGGGGAGGATTCTGCTGCTGCTTCTTGTACTCGTATGCAGTGCAGACACATTGATTTAGCACAAATGGATAGTCTATTAAGACTGATTGACTCCCCTGTCCGTGCACATCACAGTTTAATCTGTAAGTGCAAAGGTGATGCAACTCGATGGAGGATCTCTGAAGTCCACCTTTTCAATTAAGTAGAGCTGATTAATATCTTTCCCCCTGGCGTCTGGTCAGTTTAGGGGACTGTGAATGCAACGTGCAAACGAGCCAATCTTTAAGCACACCCCACACTGCTGGAATCTGATGGCATAAAAAAAATGCTAATGGTACTTGATGATGATTCATTGTAACTGAATTTTCTGATGATGGCTGATTGGTGATGGTGTCCATCATCAGTGACTTGAGACTAGACCGGAAGACTATGCTGCCCCCTTATGGTGAAAACATGCATGGCATCCAGAGTATTAATAATGTGACCTAAAAACAAAACAGCAGCATTCCTGATTTTTGAAAACATTAAATTCTGGTGTGGATGCTTTGTTATTAGTCATTATTAAAATTATGTGGAAGAGTGTTATACTTTCTGATGAATAGGTGTCCACTCATCCTACTTTAAACATGCTGCACCCACTTAAATTTCTAGGCAAACAAGGTATCACTGTACAGTGAGTCAGACCTGAATGATCTAAGCTCTCAATTGTCCTTTTGTTTTTCTTCTCTGATCCATGTTCTTGTCCATCTCAGGCCAAACAGGAGGAGCTGGAGGAGCTGAATAAGGAGCTGAGACAGTGTAACCTGCAGCAGTTTATTCAACAGACTGGTGTCTTACCGGCACACACCCACTCACGCACAGAGCTTCATGAGCAACTGGAGCAGTTAGAATTGGGACATCTTATGCAGGATGGATACAGTAATGGAGGTATGGGAGCAAAAATGGACGTTAAAGGTCCAGTGTGTCAAACTTTGTGGCATCTAGCTGTTAAATCGCAGAAACAAGGTTGGCTGCAAGAAACCTTAAAGGCCTTCTCTAGAGTTATTATGTGGTTTGACCGTTTTGGGCTACTGTAGAGACATGGTGGTGCAACATGGTAGGCTCTGTGGATGAGGATTATAAACTAACTAAAACACAGCACATTTAATTTTAGGTGATTAAAAAGTAATGAAAGGATAATACTGAAAACATTAGACATACTCAGGAATAATAGATTCCACTTCTGCCAATTTATAGCTCTAAAATCCTACACATTGGTCCTTTGAAACTAAAAATCTAAATATTGTAAACCTGGCCTCTGAAGTCAAATGAACAAACATAATCCTCTCTCTCCATTAGGCCACAGTGTAACTTCAGTGGAGTCACCACCTCGCCCCACTGCCAAACAGTTCCTGGGACATCCACGCAACCTGCAGCACCCTCTGGTGTCCAGTCTCAACCCTGAGGGTGTGTATGTGTGAGACCCTGCTGCTTCCCAAGTCCATCCTGCTCTCCTCCTCTCCTGCCCCGCTCGTCCCCCGGTCCCCAGAGCCCCCTGCCTAAAACTTTCCGCCCCAGCTTGATTGGGATTAAAGCTACAGGTGTCGTTTTTGGTGTCGGGTAGCGGAGGCATCTGTATGGTGGAGGTCTTTGCTACTTTTCAGCCGCTCTTCCCTGTGCCCTACATCTTACAGGCTGACAGACTCCTCTGCTGTGTCTAATTCTCAGTCTCCTACTGATTCCTTTTCATAACATTTTACAGTCGACCTTCATTTTTTTCACATCTCCCTGTATGCTTTAATTCTTGTAGTCTTTCTATACTTTCATACTGTCTCTCCTCCCCCTCTCTCAATGTTTGCTTCTGGACTAACAGTACCTGCTTTTGTTATACTTTAATAATTCTGGGAACTTGCTCCTAAATCCCCTCTCTGTAATTTTGAGTGGCCTTCCCCCCTCAAGTCAACAATTGTCTCCAGACAGCTGCTTTTCACCATATCTCCATGTAACACATTAATCGCACTGAGAATGACTGTAGCAGACATTCTGATTGTGGTGCTTTTTTTATGCTGTGACATGGAAAGATGTGAGACCAATGTCATTTTAGTTTGCCTTTTATGTATGGATGCTATTTATATGTGTGTGGGAGGGGGGGGCATATCTATAAAAATGCCTTGTACTTTGGTGACGCTTGACTTCCAAAGAGCAAGAGCCTTTCACAGAGGGCTCTGCAAAATGTATTGCACTGTCCCATCCTCTTACTGTGTGAAGCCTTGGCCCTTGTTTGGCTACAGAGAAATGTATCTGTCTGTTCTCTATCTGCTCTGCTTGAAGGCAGCACAACTTATTTTAGGAGCTTCTAACTTTTGCCAGTCTATTTTTGTCAAGCTCCGTTCTAAAAGAAGAGATACATTTCAAAGGTAGTGTCACAGGGCCATGGCTTGTTGAGGTTTTTTTTTTATTTTTCTTATTTTTTTGTCTCAGTTCTTTTGCTGTTATCACAACCAACATTTGACCTGCCATAACTTGTCATGTGCCACAGTGCCCTGTTGATTTAGGATGATACTTACTTAAGTCAGATCAACAAACCCTGCAAACAAGGGTTCATTGCTCTGGTTGTCTACATTATTGCTGTCTACACATGACCTCAAAACCTCCCAAGGGAATATTGACTTTATTGTAGCACTTGCCATTTTATTATACAGTATATCCCTTTATGATGCTGACAGGTCAAAGTGTTCGGATGTGCACTCCCTTCTTACCATACACAGTGTGGTGTTTTCTCTGGTATTAAACAACTGCATCTTGCTTGGGAAACCACAGACATCTCAGTGCTTGTTATAGAAACATGCTTGAAACCAATTTTGGCCCAGAATGCTACTCTGACTTTATGACATCAGTCATACTCTGCAGCCTCTGTGGGATATTGACCCAATAAGTAGGCTTGTGTTGGCTTCTAATAGGCATGTTTGAATATCTTGATTGACGCAGGTCTCCTGCTGTGTCTTAGTTCAAAATGTTTTCCAAACAAAGGGATCATCATCCCCACTTATTTTTGTGTCTTGCAGTCCTGACATCCAGAGAGTCGTCATGGAGATAAAACATGGACCACAGGGCCAAGGGAAACTTGTTCACTGTTCTGTCACCGTCACCTCCTATTTAACCCCTTTCTTTGTAACTCTTGTCATTATTTAATCTACCATGATATACATACTGTATATACATATGACAAATATATTTACAGAGTTTTGCTACTGTAAACACTGCAAAGTATCTGTATGAAATGTAAAATAATTTAGAAACATTTTACCTAGAGCAATTATTACTATGTATTTAAATATAATAAAAATGTGCATTGTGTTTTAGATAATCTCTTGTTGAGTAATTGTTTTTTCTTAATATCCTGTGAACAAATTTACATTTCGTTGTAATAATCCTTGCAGTAACAAGGAGTGAAGATGCATCCGGTAAATGCTGCAGTAAATAATTAAACCACCAGTGTAAACTTTCTAAAAATTTCAGTGCTATGAAGCTCCTATGTGAAATGCATAATGAATATATTATAGGCAATAAAATATGAATGCTCTCCTTTCTGCTCGTGGTACATCAGACCCTAAAATGTACAACCATTTCTGAGCATTTCACAGGTGGCTGATACAGAGTTCACAAGGTGCGTCCTCCTTAAGATCAGAGTCACAAGCAGCAAACATCTCTGCCTTCGAATCGACTGCTGTTGTTGATAGTGTAACACAGTATATCTGCAAGACATGTGACCACAGAGGCACAAGGGCGCTGAAGACTTCAGGGCGTTTGAAAATCCTGACTAACATCGGATGATTTATATGTACCTTGTTGATAGTTTTAAGGTTCTTTTGTGTGCTCGTGTTATCAGTAAACTAAATTCTTACCACCAGAGGTCATCTGTTTGCAGCCAATTGTGGACTTTACCCCCCTCCAAGTCAATGGGCGTTCTATCTACCTTTAAATTACTGTCAACAAACTGAGTCATTGTTTAGTTATATTCTGTCATTGGTGATAAAAATCACCCTTGCGTGATAGGATAAGCATACATTTGACCACTTTCGTCTTCTGCACAGCAGCTTTGCCCTCCTCCCCTTTCCTGTTTGTTTACCCTGGAGAGTAAATAAGCTGGCTGTCACACACTGAGTGACTTAAGCTTTCCTTGTGCTCTTGCTAACCCCTGACTGAAACCCTGTGGCTTCCTCATCTGCCAATACTTGCCAGGTACAGTCCCAAGCATGCTCATACTACTGTGTTTGGATGTCCACACATACATGAATGGATTTTAGAAACTTTTTCAAAGCATTGATTTGTTTTTAAATCTATTATTTTCACTTCATGCTGAACATCAACTCATTTGTTTACAAGTAAGGAGAGAGATATGATTGACTATGTAGACTTAGATTTTAATGAGGAGATTTAGAGCTGTCTGGCCTGGCAGGGGTTAGATAAGCTTCAAATCCTTGTTTAGTTCCCACTGTCTGGACAAGCCCACAACATGGTGCATCACTGACGCCTACCTGTGGACATTGAGTATACTGCACATAAACCTAGTGTCAAAACACAAACACTTTCTCTTTGCACTTCCCCCACTATGGTCACATTGAAAATGATAAAATGTTAAACGATAACTCATGTGACTCTTAAATGGTGTACAAAGGAAAAAATGCTGTAATTCTAAAATTATTTGAGAATCTTCAAGACCCCTCACATGTTTCTTTTAAATGACCAGGGTTAGGGTTATGCTTTGTGCATATATCTGGTCATTATGATAAAGAAAGTGAAACATCTCCAACCTCGCCCACCTCTTAGCTAAACCCAGAGGACTCCAATCTCATAAACAGGACATTAACAGATTATAATGATGTTTCAGGACACCACGGCGAGGGAATTATTCTTGCTCATACAATGGCACATTACATGAACCCTGTCCAAACCTACTTTGAAAGCTTTAGAATGAATGTAAAGACCATATGTTTGACCACTTTTGGATGACAACTGATCGATAGGTATTTCTTAGAGGCAAGTGGGTGTCTGGGAAAAAACCTCAATGCTGATGTGAGTGAGCATCTGCACGTCCACATTATGATGATGAATGGGGCCACAAGTTAATGAGTCTGACATACTGCACTTATCTATTCCTCTGTATCACAATGAGTCATTTATGCACTGATGGGAATAAAATACCCTCAGCCATACCAAGAAATGCATTACACGGTATAAAAAAAAAATAGATAAAGCCACAGTTGATTTGAATAGAAACTTTACTTTTTACTTGAGGCATTATTTTTCACAGCGGACAGTAGGGATACAATTGATTTTGATTTTCTTATGTGCTTCAAGATTTAATAAACAACTGGAAAACCACTTCTTCTAGTGGAAGACGGTGGACACATTGATATTTTTTTATCCATTTTGTTCCTAAACTAAGTTCAGTATCTTTACAGTAATGCTATTTTTTCCTTGAGGGCCCCCAAGAGCCTCTTCAATAACACTTAAAGAGCCCCTGATCTCATATTCAAAAGCATGAGGTATGATGATGATGATCATTTTTAAACCACATAGATGAAACAGAAACAAAACACTCACCAATAGTCTTGACAGTAGGTGGCATAGGAGAGGTGGGCTCCATAAGAGGCAGTGCAAAAGCTACTGACCCTAAATAAGGGGACAGTATGTGAACATAGGAGGAAGTAGGCTACAGTAGACATTGAGAATAGAGGGAAAGCATTCATGATAACTGAGCTTGTCCCAGCTGTACTCAAGGGACATGAACATGCAAGGATTGCTTGTCAGATAGTTGTCTGTCTGGTCCCGCTGTGACTGATCCTGGACGAGCCAAAAGATGAGAAGTGTCCCCAAAACCAGGTTAGCCGCTGTCACACGCACAGTGGAACTGACAACTGGCACAATGTGCGTTAGTCAGTGGCTTACCTGCTTTTAGATCTAATACTGACAACCATAGGCTCACCGTCTGTAGAGCAACACAGACAAAGGCTGTGCAAGAAAACAGTAAAAAACAAACATATACCGTGTCAGCATGGAGAGAGAGTGGAGATTAATGTAATAACGTTGACTTCTCGTTCCTCAGAAAAATTATGTTATTGCGTGGTGTTATGTCAATTAATCTACACAAAACAAAATTATATAACAAATCAATCCAATCGACAAAATCTCAACAGTATGAGAAATTGTAACAGAGATTTTGAAATTACAGCTGGCTTCCATGTATTTGGCCATCGAAATATTTTAAAACGCTTTCCGTTTGAACTATAATGAAAAAGTTCCAAAATAATTAATAATTACATCTGACAGCTGTGAAGACATGTAAGAAAAGATTGGATGCAATGAAACATTGGATGTGGCCTATCCGTCTTCACCATATAGACAGAATAAAGAATAGTGGCAGATAAAGGGAGCTACTTACCAGTCCCAAGTTTTCTTTTGGATTAATTTTAGAAGAAGAAATCTCCCATTTTCGCCAACAGGATCCCATCTGCCATCTGTCCAAACATCCAGATTGTTTTTTCTCTTAAAGAAATCACAATGCAATACCAAAGTTATGTGTATTTTAAGACTGTAGTATAGCCTACACCAACGCAGAAGTTCAGTACACTTGCACTACCCCTACCCTGCCCACTCCCCTGCATCTGCAACCCGACCTGGTTATGCAAATGAGAGATAAACTGGCATCGTGCTTATCCAATGCGCTGCCGAGTTGCAGGCGAGCGGCCCGCCCATTACAGATAACCGACAAACAAAATTCAGTGGGAGGCGGCTTTAAAGAGGCCAGCAAGTTCAGTTGACTTTTAGAGTTATAGTTGGGGTGCGGCGCGTTCAGTTCTGCACGTCGTACATTAGGAATGAACCATTGTCGCGTTAACAGTTTCCTGCCCTCACCCATTATTTATTACCAACAACTCAACAACATAGGTTTCATTATCCTTTAATAGACGCCATGTGATGTGACAGCTGCCACTAGAGAGGGGACAAATGTTGTTAAAGCCGGTTTGGCAAAAGACGCCCCTACCCCTACAGTGTGAAGTGGTTGAACTCGGCTTACTTGTGTACAGTGTTGCCATGAGCGGAGTGTGGCTGTGCACGTAGCAAGGATGCAGTGACAGTCTGATCTGATGATGACGAGGAGGTGGAGGTGGAGGAGGAGGACGATGAAGATGATGAACACTTCGGCCTAATTATTCACGGAGTGAGAGTTAAGGACTTCCTGGCACAAGAAATGATATAACGTATAATCACTTTAAAAACTGCAGTTCAGTTTCTAATATTTTCACCCCTTATGTTTTAACATCACGTGAAAATAGAAAACATTGTTTAATGCGGATAGTATTCAGATAAAGAATAATTACCAAATCGCAGCATAAAGGAATAAATATCATAGAGAGATATTTCTATCATCAACACAGTAGTTTTGATTCAAGGTTTATTGTGTTAAAACACCCCTTTTTACATACATCAAAAGATGAATTGACCCCATTCCACACTGTGGAACATAATGTTCTCTATTGCCTCTGGGTTGTTATTCAGTCCAAGATTTTTGGGCTAAGGTAGGCCTTACTTTACCGTTTTCTGCTGACCGCTTTTCAGAATCAAAACCCCTTCGAATTATTCACAGTCAGGATTCACATAAACCCTATGACAAAGTGGTAAATCAGGATTACACTATATTATGTAACAGCTGTTTTATTTAGTTAAAGTTGACAGCAGGGGGCGACAAGGATACTAGGTAACACTTTGTCTGCTTTTGCTTGGGAGAGCCCTGGAGCCCTAAGGTTGATAATTTGCACAAAAAATACAAGTATAATGTTTCGATCAGATTTATCAGACTCTCAAAGTGTTTCGATTAGAATATATGGGGGGCTGGGTAGTGACTGTTAGACATAACCATAGCATTGTTTATAATTTGAGATATTACCATTATTTATCGTAAATGATGATACCAACCCTCACACAACTTATTCTTCAAGCTTATTATGTAGACAGTGGTTCAGTTTTGTTCAGTTTGAAAAAACAAAACATTTCTGAGACTCCTGTGATAATAATAACTTACATTTCAGTGTGTAAATGCTGCACAGTGATGGCTTTTGATATTCATTTCAGTATTTTTCACAGCCTTATTTCATCTATTTTCTAACAGAACCATTAACTCATTCTGTTATCTATTATCTATTAAAAAGCAGTATAAAACATACGATTCTTTGAATATCTCGTGTTAGTCTATGTATCAAAATAATTGTTAATGAAATGAAAATTGTAGTCATAGCAAGTTAAGTCTCAATATTTCTGTTGGAGGGGTATTGTTATGCTTGGATTATACATTTAATGAGATCAGACAAACTCTAATGAGCATACGCTAATCGGCACGCTAATTCATAAATAATGCTGATATGTTATACTGATCTTAAAACCGATACTGTCTCTTTAAGAGGCACAGTCGTCTGATTGCGCTCGGCCATTTCCGTCTAGCCAGCCGGTGGTGTCACTCAGCACCCGTGGAGACTTCAAATCACTCTAACATACCTTCTACTACTTCACAGGGTAGGTTAAAAATTTCAATTAAATGCTCGAGTATGACACCGTGGTTATGAGAGTTAAAATTGGCAATTTGTGCAAATTCCGCCACACACTGACTGTTTAAACACAAAGAGCAAATGAGCTTAAAGTTTGCGTTCGCTAAATTTAGCAGTTTCCGAGGCTCATGTTAGCTAACAAGCTACACCGAAGCTAATGTTCCCAACTAGCGTCGTTTGTTGAGTAACGTTAAGAACAGCATTACAGGCTTGTCCCTCATTCTTGTCAGTCCATATGTGATCAGTGCTTATATCTGCGTACATGCTGCATCTATTTTTTTTAGAGACATAAAGGAAGCGCTTTGTTTGACGTCCAATTTTCTTCTTTGTTTACAATCTAGCGTTAGCATAGTCTACAGCCAGCTGCTGGCTCGCTGGCCGGTGTTTGATAACCTTTTCTTATTTCTTCGCGAATAAAACTTGAAAGTAAGACAGACAGTTCGGGCCATTAAAACAGTTATTTTAGTTTCAAATGCACTGGTGGTTTTTAAGAATATCTTTGCTTTACTCAGTGTGTAGTCTTTAGTTAATTTCCAGTTTGTTTTTGTGCTGTGGGTTATCCCATAGCACAGAAGCACATGGTTAGTGATCATGTTCCCGTTCTGCTCAGTGATTCCTGCAGATATTTGTTTTGTCATTTCATAAGCTTGGTTGAAACTAGTTTCTCTTCATCGCCTGTCATTTCAACAACTAAAAGCATGATTTATTTGATACCAAAACGCTTATTTTTTCATGAGGTTCAGTCAGACTTTTTGTTATAATCATTAACATTATACACATAAAATCCAAACATATTTTGTTTAAATAATATCTGCATTTGTGCTTTATCTCCTAAGGATTATTTTTGGGAAGGAATCAGAGAAATTACTCAGCTGTTCTCCGATGATCAGCCATGGATGACGATGACAGCCAAGATGAGCTGATCAACAAAAACATGTGTCACAGCAAAGGCAAAAGGGCTGCGCTGTGGGTCATCTCAGGTAGCTTGTTTAACATGTGTGACATATGTGATATATGCTGATGAGTATATTAGCAACTTCTTTCAAACAATTGCATCCGCTTCATTCCAAGAAACCTAAACCCTTTATTTTTTATGTGATGTTTTGTCACAGATGACTCAGATGATGTTGAGGAGGTGTCTGAGGCGGGAGAGTCTGACAGTGGTGAGGAAGAAGAGGAGGATCACCCAGATGAACAGGATGATGAGGAATATGAAGAAGAAGGGAACGAAGAGGAAGATGGTAGGAGTTGCAGTTATAAAGTGCAATTTATATTGTTGTCAAAGATGGTGGTTGTGATGTACTTTTATTTATAAATAAACCAATAAGTTGGCTTCACTCAACTCTTGGTGGATTGGGATTTATGTAGTTACAAAAGTCACTGAACTGACTAAAGTTTAGCTGCTCTCATTCAACATACACTGTATTATTTTGTATGACTTAAAATGTCTCAGTTTATCTGTTGAGCTGAAAGGAGAAATGAATTAGGCTTTTGAGATACTCAACACACGTTTGGCCAGTGTACTGTTATCTGTAAATATAGTTCAATGGTGCATGCAAACAGACTTTTTTCCCATTTTTATCAGATGAGGAAACTGATGAAGAGGAGGAAGATGCTAAGGCTGAGAATGGAGCTTTTGGGGGAACCTCTGCTGACCTTGCAGGATTGAGCTCAGATGAGGACACAGACAAGTGCCCCATCTGCCTCAACTCTTTCCTTAGCCAGCCTGTTGCTACACCAGAGAGCTGTGAGCACTACTTCTGTCTTGACTGCATTCTTGAATGGTCCAAGGTGGGTTGAACTTGATGTTGCATAATCAAAAGGGGTAAACACTTTTTTCAAGAGCACCTTATGTATGTCCTTTGATATGCTCTGCATTTAAAGACTTGTGAAGGAGAGGTACATGAATAGCTCATTTTCTGTGTTTTTGCTCTGAAATCAATTTGTTAGTTGGCAGAATAACACACCAAGGATGATCCACATCCACATTAACAATAACTGTTATCATTAACATTAAGTAAGATGCAACACTGTCATAGCCACATATAGACCTCTTGTACATCACCTGTCTAGATGGATACACTAGGAGAGTTTTACCCTACTTGTTTTTTGACAAAGTTTGCTCACATTAATAAAGCAAGACAGCCCAGTTACATTTTAAATGTAGTGAGCACAGCGCCGCAATCTCTGTTTAATTCATATCGAATCAGTTGAAACTTTGCTCCAGCAACTTGTTAGACCAAGTGTGCTTTGATTAATTTCATGAAAACTCTACTCCTTACGTGTTCTCGTGGTATTTTTCAACTCTGTTTGGAAAGAAGGAAGTAACAGGAGTAACATGCAAACAAGCTTTTAAACTGAAGTGATTTCTTTGTAAATAAGTGCTTGGTGGTGGATCAAATTTATGCCAATGCAAACAGTGGTTGATGTGGATTTGGAAAAGTAACTGATAAATATTACGTTGTGCGTCTGTGCTGGCTTGTTTTCAGAGGTGCTGCTGATGCCACTGTGTCTATGTAAAAAAAAACAAAACAAAACACAATATCTTCTTTATAAGGTGTTTTTATAATGTTTAGTGACTGCACAGTTGGTGTATTTGTACATTTTTTCTCTACACATCCTTATAATGCATCTGTAACTTTGTTCTGTTGAATAAATCATATTGTGATCCTATTTTAACTGAATACCATAAAATATGCTATTTAAATTTTTAAAGCACAACATTTAAAATAACAGGGCAAATTAAGTTCTGACTAAATTTTGTCCAGTCTAACTTATCCTCTGTCTCCATTCCTTAGAATGCAAACTCGTGTCCAGTAGACCGTATTGCCTTCAACAGCATATACCTGAGGAAATGTTATGGAGGCAAAGTGAAGAAAATGGTGAGTGTGTTCAGTCTTCAGTTGCATGACTTCTGGTAAACTTATTACTCTCTGTACATTTATTTTTGTGAACTATATCTTTGTGACTGTGATTATCGTGATGATCGCTTCACTCAGATCACAGTGCAAAAGCCTGTGAAGGAAGGACAAGAGGAAAGTGCAGATTTGGAACTGGAGCAGACCAGCTGTGAGGTGTGTGGGGGCAGTGACCGTGAGGACCGCCTCTTGCTCTGTGACGGCTGTGATGCTGGGTGAGATTGATATTATTGTGCTAAGTAATCCTTTCTTAATGCATTAGAAGTCAGTATTTCCCTTTACAGCCTTTAAAACTTGTTGTAA
>JAPZDY010000023.1:8859673-8877459 GCA_029783645.1 Ctenochaetus hawaiiensis
GATAATCAGTGATATAAAATATGCAAAGTTTGCATATTAAAGACATTTGTCACATTTGAGAAAGACACTGTTATGCAATTTTTTGTAGAAAATTGATCAGTAGTGTAATTAACAATTTTAGATTTGTTTGTAAATAATATAGATTTGATATATCCACTTATATGTTTCTTTCTTCTGTGTTGCCTGTTGCAAATGTCTGACATAATAGTTCCGTAATCGTAAATGAAAGCCTCTGTTATGCTTTCCACATCTTTAATATTCATGTTTGAGTGTGTACTACCCGTAAATTCTGGTTCAGTAGTGTGAAATGCATAATTGAGTCTCTCCAGTCAATAACACTCCTCTGTTAAGACCTGCTTTTCTTATGTCCTTAGTGCTATACTTTTTCATGTCAAATGTAGAAAACCAGGTTTTAGAGAACCAGGGAATATTTTTTTTTGTGCCAAGCAACAAAATAATAATAATATTAATTAAAATAGTAATAATAATGAAAATTACCATTTCCCTGAATAATAGATTTAAATTGTTTTGGGGCATTCTGTTTTAAAACAATGGGCACTACAAAGCAAGATTACAATTAGTAATGTTTATTTTATTTTGGAGTGAAAAGGATTATAACTCAGTTGTCATGTCTCAGTGGCCAAGTAGCAACCTCCTGCAAAAATGCAAACATCTAGTTATTGTCACTGTCAAACCCGGTGCTGACATTTCTTCCAATATTTGAACTAATTTTTCTTTTTACATTGCATGTTTATGAAGTATTAAAGGTCTAGTGTGTGAGATTAAGGAAATATATGGGCAGAAGTGGAATACAATGTTCAGAATGTGTTTTCACAAGGTAGAATTATCTGAAAAAAGTAATTTTTTGTATTTTTGTTGCACCTTTGTGAGTTTTTGCAAGTTTTGGAGTCATGAAAAGTTCTCCCACACACTAGAAAGAGGAGTGTAGGACTATTCAGTTAAGTCACTTTCTGCAACCTCACAGCTAGATATCATTCAGTCCTACACACTGGACCTTCAATCACAGTTCACTGGCATAATTCCAGTGTTTTCTGATTTAAATGAATTGTTTATTTACTGTAAAATTATTGAACATGTCATAAGTCACTGCATAGCAAGGGTGGCTATGATAGGAGTAAACACAACTTTGGTTGGGAACTTTCAAGAATTCTGAAGTGTTTTTTCTTGAGGTGTCTGTAATATTTAAACACAGCCTCATTTTGACTGTCTTTAATCCAAACCTACATCTCAACAATCTGCTTCACTACCCTGCATTGCTTACTTCAGCAGAAACATTCATGAGAAACTTAATCAGCCTATTCACCTTAAGTTCACTGCACTAGTTTGTTTTTTGCTGCACAGACTGAAAAGGTGGTTGGACAGACTTGCCTTGTACTTTGTTGTCATGTTTAATTTGGCTTTTTAAAGCCAAGGTTTAGGAGTGGAAAAATCTCTAAAAACAGGTGCTTATCTTAACAGGTGTTTATCCGAATGTATTTTACTATTTTTCTGCATTTCTTTGTTCAAACAGGCCAGGTCTTTCTAAGAGAGAACACAAATGATAATAAATCACTGATGATAAATAGGACTTTGTCTTAATTTAAATCAAATACTCAATCCTGTTGTCATATTTTAAGGATTTGCAGCAACTGGTAGCAACAGATGATATACTAAGGAACATATTGATCGTTGTTGTTATGTGCACTTTTTTTTGGCCTGAAATCATTTTGTATGTCTTTGTGTTAGATTTCAAACTGAGCTACCACAGACTGAAAACAGCCTCTTCATCATATGTATTTTCAGGGACAAAGTTTAATAATAAAACAAGCTCTTGATCTTTATTTCTGTTTAGGTTATCATGGACAAACCTGAAGTCACAGTTTAAGACTCAATTTAAAGAGGGACTAAGGTTTTAGAGGCCTATATTTCTTCTGGGGAAAAAAAACTGATTTGGCTCAAAGAAACCAGGTTTAAATAAGATTTTCTACGTGACCTTTTCAAGCTCTTACAATCATTCCTGTGGAAAAAAAAGAAATAAGACATCATTCAAGGTTAAATAGTTTATTTGGACTCCAAATAAAGCCAGTTAGGTTTGTTCAGTATGAAAAGTGCAAGATAGACAGCATATCAAAACAATTGACAACAAGTTCTGAAGTGCAAAACAGTTCATCTTCTCTGTAGTATGACACTTAAAAAAAGCTTACATAATTATCTAACTTTACCCTCAGCTTTATCTTACAGGCTCATTAATAAAAGATCCAAAAGCTTTACCTGGTAGAATGGATTTGCCATCAAGGAAGAAACCATTAGGTCACTACATACATCTGACATCAATTTAATAAAACATTTCATTAAGAGAGAATTTTACATTTACAGCACTCATAGAACAGTTTTATTCTAAGGCAAGGCCACTGACCTTTGAGTTAAGCAAGAGTACAACAGTGGAGCATTTCCACCTGTGTAGTGATAAATAAAGCCACTTTTATCTACAGTCTGTGACTTGTGAACATTCAGTAAACAGGAGACAATACAAAACAGAAGGGTGGAGTTGCTCGATATGAAGAGTTATACAATAGTCATTAAATGCTGTTTCATCTACTGTGACGCATACAACAGGTCAACAGTTTGGCTATATTTTTAGCAAAGCTTTGGGTAAGAGAGGAGTGTGGTGCATCCATGTGATCCCACAGGAACATAAAAATAGGCCCTATTAGGGCAGAGTGCAGAGGAATAAAATGTCAGATCTGAGGTAGAAAAGGTGCAGCAGCTCGAGCAGGCTCCAGCTCAGCTATTGGCGGACCAAAAACAGAGTTAATCAGATCGTAGAGGCTGTTGTGTGAGATCTGCAGGCTGACGTTGGCACTGTGGAGGGACGAAGCCCCCTCCACGTGGGCCATCTCATGAAAGTGTCGACAGATCAGAGGGACCACCTACAGGGGCGAAAAAGACAGAGACATCATGCACTTAAACACTGCATCAGTGAGGGTCGCTGAACATTCATACTGTTTGTGTCTTTGAGGTGCAGCTCAGGAAAAACAGGAAAGAGCGTTACCTTCACCACAATAAGCTTCTTCTCCAAAGCTTTTCCATCGGGGAACTTCTCTCCAAAGCACATGTTGATGACATATTCAGGAGAGCCACCTTTGTTCTCTTTAAACTGCTTCAGTTCTGAACATGGATACATGTGAAACCATTTATTTCACAGTGCAAGTTGGCTTCGAAGAAATGTAACCGAAATTAATGGTAGAAACAAGCAGTAGTTTTTAAGACAGAAATAAGCAAGAGATCCACACCTACCATTCACATACTTCTCAAAGCTAAGGAGCTCCACCACGGTGTTCTGGGGCAGCTTTCTGGGGTCTGGTTGAGCCACATTTGGGTCACTGGTGCTGGCGAACACGTGACACCTGTCTTGCCTCCAGGCGTAGATCCCAGTCTCCCGTACCTCCAGGAGCAGACCCCTCTGGATGCTGTTAAGGATGCGGTTGGTGTAATCAATCTGGCAGGACGAAAGTGATATTAGAGAGACTTTTAGGTAAGAAATACATATATAGAGAGAGAATGAGCATTGTCCTGTTTATAAACTTTAAGGAATTTCACATTAAATATTTGATTTCCAGGGCATACTTGAAGTTACATAGTTACATAGTAATGAATTGTTTTTGAATAAGACTGGTTTGTCTTTCTCTACTTCAGTCAGTGACTATCTTCCAGACAGACTTCTGACCAACTCCCAGAGGGCCGAGGGATTAGAGGTAAGAACTGAGAGCTGCAGCAAGGCAAGATTAATGACAGGCATTGAAAAGCTAATGAATCTCCAAACTTTTTTAAGCCTTTTTCATACCAAAGTATTTTTGGATACATGCTTTAAAAGTTGTTCTGCACACATTTAAAATACACTTTTGAGTGCGTTTTTTTGTGTTGAAATTTTCCTCAGATGACACAAAGTTTTCACCAGATGTAAGCACGTACCTGTTTGTGGTCCAGCAGACCGTCAACAGAGGGGAAGCAGAGATGGTGAGCATTGAGCTCAGGGTCCTCGTGGTGGTAATGGAGCTGGAGACGGGCAGCGGTCAGTGTGGTTTTTAGCATTTCCCGTTTCCTGTAGTGGATAGAGATCTCCAGGTCATATATACTTGGCTGAGGGCTTAGAGGCGAGCTGAGGATTGGCTGAGGATTTGCTGTAAAAAAAAAAAAAAAAACAAAGATAGAAAAAAAGTCACAACAACATACGAAATATCACATCTTACAAATAATCAATGGAAACTTTTTCTCCAGTACTGTATTTGACTTAGGTAAAGGATTTTTTATTAAGCTGAACAAACCCTCATAGTAAGTCTGCTGATCTGGTGTCAGCTGTGGTTGCATCTCTGCTGTTGCAGGATAGTTTCCCAGGTCAGCTGGATTGTGGGCAACGTAGTTGTTATGCCACTGTTGTTCCTCTAATAGAGACAATAAAACCGAGTTGAAACTTTATTTCACTTTGATTATAAACTATATAAGTCATGACCATACGGAGAGGATGTTGTTAACTAATACAACTTAGTATTTTTCTTTGCCTTAACATGCACATACCTGATGGATGGTTCTCAAGATTCAAGGCTGTGAAATTGTTTTGCATTTCATAAAGCAAAGGTTGCTGTTTGAAAAACAGAAGCTCCGTGTTATTTATTATGCATTAAAAGGGAAGCAAACATTCTAAACAGAGAGAAGTGAAAGTGCACTCCAGGCAATACTGTACCTCAGTTCTTGAGGGGAAGCAGTTGATGTAGATATCTGGATTCATGTCCGATTCTTCCTGGGAGTGTTGTGTTGGAAGGCCTTCATAGTTGACTAGAGATAAGAAAAACAGACCCACTTTCGTTTGAATACAAACTTATATAGCTCCAAAGTTATGGGCTTGAATTAAGTTTCACTTACAATCAGTGTTGATAATCTCATAAATTTTATGAGGGTCATCAGAATTCTTGGAATTATCCTTTATCATCTTGAAGCGCACAGTGAGGTTGTTCAGAGCGCATCGAAAGTTAGTTTTCCACCTGGCTTTGTCGTTGGGGAACTCATTGATTTTACCACTTGCTACTGCCCATGCCTGTCAAACACACAAAGACAGGATTAGATACAATGGTGTCTACTATTAACAAGAGGCAGAAAATTCATATATTTATAAACTGGAAACATTGGAAGTTCACTCCACAACACCTGTCTAACAGCTAAGGCTACTAGCTACTTTACTGATTAGAAGTTTACATAAAGAAGTTGCCAGATTGCATTTCATAGCAAAATAACACAGTGATTACATCCAGTATTTAAAGGACACTCCATGTGCAACCCACATTTCCCTGCCATCAAAAATGTTTAGTACCCATAATCATTTGACAAACAAATTAGGATGTTTGATTGCGGGGTTTTTCCTACATGTAATAGAGTATGCTTACTTCAGTACTGCTTACTTTGTCTCTACTTTTACTCTTGCAGAGTGGAAGTGCTACTAGCGGTATTTTTAGGCTATATTTACCTCTGGCAACACCTGCCTTTCATCAGCACTCTGATAGTAAAGAGAGGAAGGCGTCCTCGCTTTTTTATGGGGAATGTTTGTGGTGCAATATTATATTCATAAAAAGGTTTACCTCCATCCAAGGAATTCAAAACTATGAATACAGTAATTGCAGTAAATTGTGTTCGATGTCAGAAGCTGTTGCCATCAATATATTATCTAATCACACAGTGTCATATAACTCGAGCATTTCAGTAACTGTAGTAGTAATTGAACCTACCCGGAAAATTTTACTGTCCTCATCATTGCAGTCCTTTCTGGAGTTGTGCTTCCAAGGGACTCTGAACTTGTTTTGGCCCACATAGCACAGACCTGTGTACTGACCGGTCTCCACCTGCTTTATGAGCCAGCTGGCAAACTGAGGCTTGGGAGAGCTGAGAGGAAACATGGCAGATCAGTGCTGTTCTTTAATAATAAAAAACAACAACAAAAAAACACATCTCCACAAAAGATGTTGAGATGACAAAGAGGAAATAGAGACAAGCACCCTTACCACACACACACACACACACACACACACACACACACAGAGTCATTTTTCTTACTAAAGTTTTTTTTCTTTCTGTTCTTGTACATTCAAAAAGATAGAAAACAGAAATAGAGCCCCCTGTAACCTTGAACATGTTCTTGCCAAACATTATTCAGCTGCATGCATACTTAACTAGACTCGTTTTGTACATTATACCAAAGAATTTGATCACGATGTTTAAACTCAGCTACTTTTAACAAGGAACTGACGCTTTCACAAGCCACTCCAAACAAGACAACCAACAAGGGAACACTGTGATAACATCTTCAATACGGAAGGGAGAGAAGGGAATGGGGATGTGTTTCTCCCTACCTTTGCATTTCTTCGCTGAGGTCTCTCTCTCATACAGAGGCTCTTCTTCTGACTGCTTTGCACAGCTTGGCTGCATTTATACAATGCAAATCGCTAGAAACCAGATCAGTGACATCATGTGAGGTATTCAAGTCTCCTCCCTCTCTTAGGGAGAGGGCACCCCTCCCACACGCTTTTCCGATTAACAGTGAGGTTTGGTTCACGGGCACTAACAGAGAGTGGAGACTCCCTCTGCAGACCGGATGGAAAATTGTTTGTTTGTAGAACTGGAATTTTTCCTTACGAGAAATAATGGAGAGAAACTGAAAGTCGTTTGGCCGATTGTGCCACCCTCTTAGAGTTTCATCACCGCGTCCGCCGCATTTCATCATCAAGGTGTTTTCGCCCACTTAAACCTGTGAAGACAAGACAAATCCTGTCTGCTCGTTACTTTACTAGAATAAAGCTGTTTTAGTGGGATGAAAGGAACGTTATTGTGGGCAGTTTCATGATAAACATAACATTGCTTTTGTTATAATGAGCTGTTGTAATTGACTTGGCTGCCACTTAAGACTCACCTTGAAACGGGAATATAACCCCCGTTTTCTCCAAGGAAGAGCTTTATGAGTACGCCCAAACTGAGAAAGGCAGTTAAACAATAACACTAGAGGAATTTAGTCCAAACTTATTTCCTTCCAGGAGTCAAGGACATCACATAACTCTGCACAGTCACTCCTTTCACACACACCACCTACCAGAGGGAGAATAAATTCACTTTGACCAATCCAGCAACAGACAGCTCAATAAAACTGCTCCAATTATCTCTAAAAGTCAAAATTCTCAGATGGGTTTTAATTGCTTTTTGATCTCTAAAATTGACTTTGCTAGCTTACAAGATGATGATCATCATATCATGTCATATTCTAAATGCTGAATATTAGTTTTTATTTAATTTAAATTCAAAGTGGTAAGCTTAAACATCTTATTCAGGTATATGTGATGCTGAAATATGACGAACATTTAGGAAAAAACAAAAAGCTGGTTTATAATATTAAGGCTTTAGGCTATGTTACAACATTGCACTGCATTTCCACTTCAAAATGCCCTCCACACGCTGACGATAAGATTAAAGGCCTACTGAACATTATTTAAGTAGTTTCGCCTTAGAGGAGAACTGGTGCTCTGTCAGTAAAGAGACTGAGCCATGATGTACTTTCAGAGAGATATTGATCTAAAATAGCATCCCATGAAACCATCCAGTTCCACTGAACTTAGACTAATAAACCCACCAGTGAATGTATGGTACTTTGGAGCAATTGTGCAGTCTTTTCAAGCGTTTTGGGGGACTTTGTGGTTACCTGCAGGTGTTCGGTTGAGTCATGTGTTTTAGTGAGACAGAGTAATTATAACCAGTGGGGGTGCCCATGTGTCCTTGGCATATGTCTACAATAGTCTATATTACTAAAAAAAGACACTTCTCTCAGCCTGCTGCAATTGCGACTTCACTTCCTCTTTCAACCTTTAGCATCTCTTAACTTTACTGCATAGGAAAGCACAATTGTGAAATATTATATTCTTCTCCCCCCCTTAGGGGTCTGATCCAGTTTCTTATCCTCAGTCACTGTACAAAAGGTCAAGTACATTAAGTTGCCTTATGTGCATGCTAAAAGTCAGTGATCCTACTTCCCCAACTGAAACTCTAGGGGAAGGATTGCTTTCCCCTTTCTGACCATGTCCCGACCACAGCCAACGTTATCAATCAGCTGAGGCATCACAGCACTTATGCATAGGTTTGCCACTGTTTGGGAAATATGGTTCATATGCAGCCCAGCTTGCATGTGTGAAGAAAAAGGAAGCGATACAGTGTTTAGTGGAACACTTCCCTTTTCCTGCTCACTGGAAGTACTGCTGAGTCCTGGCCCCTGCAGAAGACTGGCTCCATTTGAGCCTCTAGGGAAGGATGCACTCTGGTCAGTGAATGACTATACAGAAGGATCACATCCTATTTTACACTTTTATTCATAATACAAAGGCAAAGGCAAATGGTAATATAGAATATTTTGTGGCAGAGGATGGAGCAGAACATTGCTACATGTGACGGAGGAGTTCACTGTTTTGCTCTGAGTCCATTTCCTTGTGTGGTCTGAAAAAATACAAAAGTGAGCTAACAGGCCATTGGCTTTGCCTGCACAAATATATATATGGAGAACAAACTTACATAAAATAGACACAACTATTGTAAAAGTTGTGAGGCATTTAAATGGGGATTTTTACAGGGTATCCTAGCCAGATTCTAGTCTCTTCTTCCTCATTCATATCTCCCTCTTTAGCACTTTCTCATCTCTGTAACACTTTGCACACACACAAACACAGACTCACTTTATCATCCTTATCTCACTCTACCCTGCTTGAGTCAGACATACAGCTTCTAAAAAAAAAAATCTAAAAATGGTTGGTGTTTGTGGCACCAGAGTTTCTGGTTGTGTAGAAGAAGCTGATACGGTTCGCAAAAACAGCCACACCCTCACCTATGAATGGGACTTTGACACGCAGCAGCTTCAACTGGTGTGTGTGGGTGTCTAATTATGTGTTTATGCTGGCATGTGTGAATGCTTGTTTGTATTTCGATTTGTAGGTGAGACAGAGAAAAACATATCAGCTCATCTAGAGTGTGACATTTTAATCATACAAATTTGATCTTTTGTCAGATTCTATTGTATTATATAAACAGTTCTAGCAGACGAAATCAGGCCTTTTTAAGATAATGTTTACTTTGTTTAAATAGTTGAGACTCTTATTTAATTAAAATTAATTAAGAACACATACAACTACATACTCAACATCTTTCTGATTGTTTTATGGATAATTAAGTGAGACAATTATTCTGCAAATTGTTCTTGAGTATTTTCAAATGTGTGTGTTGAATATTTGTTCCATGAATTTTGACTGATACATTTTTACTGTGCAATTATTTTGAATTCCTAAATGCCAGCCTGTAATGAATTTTACAGAGACAACAATGTCTCATATCCTTACTAACTCTAAACTGTCTCTTGGTTTAAAAGTGAGCATGAATTGTTCATTATGCCCATGTTTACACCCTTTGATGAACTTGATGAACCTGTGCTGAGTGTACCCACTGACAGCTGGGATTGGCTCCAGCCTGCAGCTATCCTCCAAATGATAAGTGGTTATAGATAATGGATAGGTTCAAGATGTATATAATCTGTAATGTATCAGGGACTTGAATCTTCTCCTTGGTCCAACATAAAACATATTATAGGTTCCAACCAACACTCGACTGATAGAGAAAACATTTCTCCCTGATGTCATCACTGTTTCCTGTGACATTTTTTATGCTAAAACACACCATATTTAATGATATAGCTAGCTTTATCTGATCCTGGTACAGATATAACAATAGAGAAGATGCCTTTTCAGGATACAGTCACTCTTTCAATACTTTGGACAAACGAACTGGTTTGTAGCAGAGGGCGGTCACTTGTGTTTGCTTTAGCGCCCTCTGCTGTTATTCCAGTAGGACCAGACAGACTTGAGTGTGAAAGTGGAAATCTGAGAAGTTGAAAGTGGGGATTGCCACACAATTTGCTGTGATCTTGCTCCTAATTAAAGTAACCTTTCATTCAGTTTCAGCATGTCAAAAAAAAGTTTGACCCTGAATCATATTCTGCATCTTGCTTAGTGTGTTTGTGAACAGGTGCTCTTCCTCTGGCCATAGATGTTAGAGAGAAGGGGAAAGTCCTGTTTTCTTTAGTATCGCATCATTATTTATGATACAATAGTGATTTACGATGGCGCCCACACGGCTGCCCTCGACCTTGTTCACAAAAGCAACATTTCTGATTTCTTACTCAGTATTTACTCTGATTTCTCCAGAATTATATTGCAAAAACTGTTTAGTCTAGAACAATGAAAGTCTGAAAATCTGACTGTGAAAGTTGTTACTTCATATGCTCTTTCTATTAATTAAGAGTAGAGTATTGTGGTTCCAGAAGTTGTTGGTGCGATTCCTATCTTGCAAAAAGACTTAAAACTTATTGGTAAACTTAAAAAATTGTCTTTACATTTTACAAATAAACACTGTTCATTAAAACTGTATTGTTTTACCTCACAGTGTTGTTTTAGTTTATTTAGAAATTTTTTAGATGTATGACTGACAAATTTAAAATAAAACTGAGACTGACTTTTAAACAAATTTCCTATTAGCGCTGCAGTTAAATTTAAACATTGGAATTACATTACTTAACTATTATTTTTGTATTCATTCAGTTGTGTATTAAGCAGTGTGAGTGTAAGATAAGATATTTATTTAGATAGATATTAAAGGCACTGTATGTGAAATTTTAGCAGCAATAACAATACTGTTCCCATAAAGAGGTCAAATGTACAGGGTTGACACAAAGATGAAATTGTGCCAGAGTACGGGAGTATACAGCAGCATAATAAATGTTGACTGAAATACATGAAACTGTTCTCATGAGTTGAAACTCACAATGTTCAAACTCAGAGAAATATGTAAATTTATTCAAGCTAATGATGCATTTCGTTTTCAGTTGCTAACATCTGAGATAACATCATTTAAAGAGTGAGGGTGGAAGTCTGCAGAGATTCGATTTTCTTCAGCCATGGTGACTGTTTTAAAATGAAATACGCAAATCTCATAATCCCATGTTACTTCATGGCATCATCAATCTATTTTTTTTGTTTTCATTGTTTTCATTGAGAGACCTTTCATGCTAGAAACAACCTACTCTGTGTCAGAGTGGATTTCACTAATTTTTTTAAGCCACATTCACACAATTCAATTAAGCTTAAAGAGAAGAATGGTACTGTAATTGGTGCTAAAATGTTACATACAGCATCTTTAAGGTCATGTTTTAAAATGGTGTCTCCTTTTGTTGAGAAAAAAAGTGCATGCTATACCAAAAACATGTTAAAAAACAAAAACAATTCAAAGCTGGAAAACAAGTATTTTCTTAGATTTTCATTTTTCTCCTCAAGTGAGTAAAAAAGATTATTAACTGTAAATTATATAGGAAAGTATTTGGCTCAACACTTTAGGGTTTTATATATGAAAATAACTATACTGGATATTAAATGAGAGGGAAAAAATTAAGCCTCATTAATTAAAAAATAATGACTTTTAAGGCCAAGCATTTTTAAAAACATGTTTAAATCCATTACAATCTTGACATTTAAGCATTTTGAACTTACAAGTGTACAACTGATGAGAAGTTCTACAACAAAACTGCAAATTAAAATGTTAGGAAATGAAGACAGTCAACAAACAATAGCTGAAAAAGTTTAAAAATACCTAACCTGTTGAAAAAAAATACATTTAAAACATCATACATATCAAAAAGCAGAGAGAATAACTCGTTTTATTCGCATTTTAGTATTTTAATCTGTTCCAGCCACAGTTTTCTTTGACTCTGTCTTGGGGGAGACAGATTTTTGTCCTGGAAAAACTAGAAATCACTTCTTTCCTCTAAAACTTAAACTTAGCATGCAGATGGGTGGAGTGGAAGGAGCTGAAGAAGCAAGAGGAACAACAAAGAGTATGGGAGGAGGGGGGTGGTGGTGGCTGGGTGGTGGTGTACATGCAGGTGTTAAAGCAGCAGACAAAGTGAAAGTGCCTGGGGCTTGAGGACAGACAGCCTGGGGAAAGACAAGCACATGACTAGAAGCAGAAGGCTGTAGTAACAGTCTACATCTGGAATGAAAGCAGTGACAAGGCTTGGTGGTCCTCACAGAGGCTGCAGAGGAAAGGAGAGGACAGTCGACAAAAAGGATTCATTTTTTATTGGACACAAGATGGAAAACAGGAGGGCAAAGAGAAGTTTGATGGAATGTTCAAGAATTCTGTGAGGAGATTATAATTAGACTGTTAGTCAGATACCCACCCCAATCGTACATACATTATCCTGCTACTGCTACTTAACTTTTATAGCACTCAGATATTTGTTAAATCAGTGGAGAACAGACAGAGTAAGAAGTAAATGCCAGCACAGAGAGCCCTCACAGCACAGTCACTGATGTGTCAGGGGCACACACCGTATGGATCAAATACCTCAGACAAGGTTAAAATGACACATCTGCATGTACAAATGTTCTTAGATAAAGATGTTTTAATTAATATAGTTTATGTTTTCAACATAGATTTAATTTTTATTATGGGACCTGTTTAGATATTTTAAAGTAAATCTACTCTAAATAAAAAGAACATCAGTTTTCATTAGGATATATACAGTACAAAAATGCTCCACGGTAGCCTTTTACAACATTGTTACTTAATGAAAGTATTTATAAGTCTTCTTTGGGATTTTCCCTTAAGGTAAGTTTTAGGTGAAGACTGAGGTCTCCATCCTTGGCGTTTGTTGCACCTGCTAAACACACTTGCCTGTGTTATGTTTTTTCTCAACAGTGCTGTTTTATTCCAATGTCACAAAATAATATGTAATAAAATAAAATGTAATTTTCTTTTAGAACATAACAGAACTCTCGCGTTCAGTCTTTGAAAGCCTTTTAGATATCATTTTTTTTAGTCTGTCTGTCTCTGAGGCTTGTCTCTTAAAATTCAGTCTTACATTTTGTAATACTTATTTTTTTAAGAAAGAGGACCAATGTGCATCCCAAACTACTACAGAAGTTTAATACCTCAAAAGTACCTCATCTAAATGTCAAAGCTGAGCAATTTGCTTAAGGAATTTGAGGCAGTAGTATTTATTCACGAGTTATCATGGCATTCCCCTCGCCTTGAACACAATGGAGCAATTAAGTTGAAAAAGGTAGTTGCCATTTCCTGCCGCCAGAGGCCGCAAGTGTTCCATATTTATCAGGGGGGTGGTTTTTGCGTGTCCACTCACTGTGTCTCACTGCCAAAAGTTAATGTGAGGAGACTTGTTTCACAAACAAAACGTTTTTCTAAGGTCTTTCGAAAAAAACATAACAAAACTAAGTTTTAAAACAAGTGCGACTTATTTTGAAAAAAAGGCTAAATCAGACGATAACGATGTTGTTGTTGTTGTTGTTGTGCTTAACTGTCCAGTCAGACGTGGTGCTGAAATGCGACTTCCGTGATTTTACTCTCTGTGTTGGATTTGTTACAATAAAAACATTTTTTTGCACTCAAAATCGTTGTTTTTGCATTAATTTAGGGAATGAAGAGTCCTCAGTGATAACATGTCAAACCAGTGCCTGTAACCTGGACGGAACATTGAGCTGAGAGGTAACCGTAATATGCTCCTGCATGTCATAAGCACGGTGTTTACTTTCAAACGCATCCCTCCCTGCGCTTTAAAATGGCCAATTATTGTGCTTAGAGACACGCTTGCAATTAATTTTGCTCTGTAAAGCTGTAGCCTGGACACAGCAGAGAGCGTCCTTGGTATTTGTGATTGTAAAGAACTGGAGGAGAAAGATTGCCGGGGGAGGGGGGAGACTGATAATTTGAAGACTTGCCAGGGGTACATTGTCAAATTCAAAAGGCATTTCAAAGAACTAAACTATTCACTTTTTTATTCTCTCTTCTTCTTTTTTCTTCTTCGCTGTCTTTTTTTTTTTTTCTTTTTTCGCCTTTCTTTCTTTTCGCACGGTTGCAGGCCGTTTGAATCGACCAATGGGCCTTCAAGTTAGAGACATTGGAATGTAAATGAGCCCAGCGCGTGCTCCCGGCGCAGTGAAAGCTCGGGATTGTTTATTGAGCTCCCGGAGCCACGCGCCTGGCCCGGGGGAGTCGGCGTGCAGAAGAATCACACAGCGGGGGCGGGGCCTCGCGACGAAGCGTGCGTCTCCAAAAAGGGGTGGGTGGGGTGTGTGTTGGGGCGCGTGTTGAAAAAGAGGAGTGCTGCCAAAGTTTGGGTCAGATCGGCTCGTGGAGTAAGCAGTCAAGAGAGACTTGGACCAGAGTTAGCCACACGGTCCCCACGCGAAGGACACGAGAGCTGTACACTGCCAAACCCCTTCCGCTTCTTGTCCCACTGCTCTCAGTCCCCTGCATCTGTCACTTCAGACCAACTGTCATCGAGATGGAAACTACAACCATCACCACCACCACGCAGACTGCATTCACCTTTGGACTTACTGAAAGACGCGCCACCCTCAGTCTGCACGCCCCGGCGCAAGACTGCACGGTCCCCGCCGTGCACCCCAACGCTGCCAACGCCGCCGGCTTCCAGAGCAAAACCAAGGTGCTGAAGAGACAGCGCTCCAGCTCGCCGGAGCTCCTGCGCTGCAAGCGGCGCCTGAGCTTCAACGGCCTCGGCTACTCCATCCCCCAGCAGCAGCCAGTGGCTGTTGCCCGACGAAACGAGAGAGAGAGGAACCGGGTCAAACAAGTCAACATGGGCTTCCAGACGCTGCGTCAGCATGTGCCCAACGGCGCCGCCAACAAGAAGATGAGCAAAGTGGAGACCCTGAGGTCTGCGGTGGAGTACATAAGGGCTTTACAGCAACTTCTGGACGAACATGACGCGGTGTCTGCAGCTTTTCAGTGCGGGTTGCCATCCCCGACACTTTCCAACAGCTACTCCGCAGACCCGGAGTCGCCTCACTCCACCTACTCGTCAGATGAAGGTGGATATGAGCCTCTGAGCTCCGAGGAACAGGAGCTGCTGGACTTTACAACCTGGTTCGACAGGTACTGAGGCTGACAGCGTCCACACCACACAGCAGAGTCTGTGCGTAAAAGCAGCTGAAATGCTGACAAAGACTTGATAAAGGCATCAGATCAGTCTTGCCCTCCGTGCTTGGAAGTGATCTGTTCCCTCCTCCCTCACCCGGGCTGCTTCTGCAGGAGCAAAGCAATAGTGAGAAAGAGAAAGAGAGAGAGAGAGAAAGAGAGAGGGAGCCTCTTGTTGCATAGAGCATGAATAGTCGCCCTGAAGTCCCCACAAGGAGGAGGGAGTTGGACTCGGTGTCACGTTGACGCGTGGAAGTAAAGAACTGTTGATGTTATGTTTGAATAAGTGCAATTAATACGTGACACAGCAGGCTCTGCAGAGATGGCGGCGCAGTTCCAGACAACTTGTTGTGTGTTTTTGTTGATGTGTGTTTCACCGGTGCAGGGTTGCCTTCCTCTGCTGCCACATCTGGCACAACACAACAGAGATGATGCGTCGACAGACTTTTTCGTTATGTAACCCCACCACATTTCATAACAAAACATGTATCATACAACAAATTGTTTTAACATGAAGACATATTTTTGTACATTGAGTCAAACAAACAATGTCCTTGAACAACATTCACTGCCAAATTTCTTGACAGTGTTTTGAGAACCAGCTGTCTGCGAGGCAGTGAGTTGGCATGAATGAGCTGTGTGACTGGAAAGCAATATCGAGGCTACTACCTGTGACAGATTGTAGTTGTTTTGTTATTTTTTAAATAGGTGGTAAGGAGACCTCTATTAATGTATGCACTTGTTCTCCGTTTCCAGTAGCCTAAAATGTAAATATTCGATTTTAACAGATATATTTTGTGTAAAACAAGTTTTATAAATAAAAATGAATCTATTTATATTATACACCGTTTTGGTGGTTTGGTTCTTCGGCTGACACTGCACACATTTACGTTCAGATGTCTGTGTGAGTGTGTGTGTCAGTGAGGAGTGTGTGTTCGTGGCATTAATTGAGCAAACTAGGGAGCTTCTATTCAAAGCCCCTGCATGACCTTTTCCCGACTTGATTGGGCACACGGGGGAAATTGCGCAGCTGTTGAGAGCTCAATAACCATTATAGACGCGCACCTTCTACAGCGCTTTGTCCGCATTCAGGACGGGGAGATTAATATTACGTTTCATGCATTGCATTGTTTCTTTTGCATACTCTGCCTTTATCCAATAGCCCAGAGGGCCTGCAGCGGAGGGAGAGAGGGAGGGGGGGAGGAGGGGTGTAATTCACCCCTCTGAAAGGGTATAGACACTTTGAAATACGGCCTGGGGAAAGTCAGCAAGACAATAAGACGGGTCAAAATTCTTATTGCCCGATTGAGATCAATCTAAATAAAACCTGGGGTTGTAGACTAGTTGGATCCCCAACTGTGTTTTTCATGGCGCACACAGCCCAATCAAAAAGCCCATCTCCTGCGAAATGGGGAGCGCAACACGGCATTGTGAGCACTATTGTGTGCGCCTTTGCGCCTCATTATGCCAATTATGGAAGATCTTGTAATTAAACACTGATGCCAAATTCAGCGAGGCAGAACGAGAAATAACGAGTTCAATTTCACCTGGTGCTCATTGTGGGAGTGGAAAATTGGGAACAAGACAGGCTGATTGAATCTGGTCCTTTTTTTCTGTAGTATTTTATGATGAATAAAAAAACTAAGAGATTTAAATTTTAGATACCAGCGTACATCCGTCCGATGTAAGGAAAAGGATAAGAGCGGTAGTGGTATTTTCAAACAGCATGATTGTCATTCCTGCACTTTATTAAATCTTACCAAAAGATAACGAAGTTAAAAATGTGTAGGATATTGTCTGCTTCCACCTTAAAGTGTGCCACACGCATATCCCTTTCTCTCTCTTACACACTGTTAAATGCACACACACACACACACACTGCAGCCTGCAGGTGTAAGCCACGTGCCTGTACTCGGTGACAAATGCTCTTGCGCTCCCATTGGTTCATGGCTCGCGTATGTGAGCCCTGTCGGTGAAATAACGAAATCAAACAAGTGATAAATGACATTAATTACGCTCTGCTTTATAACCTCCTACGTCAGCAGGACTTAAAAAGACAAATCAATGTTGGGCGCAAAATACCCCGCTGCTCTATTATTATAAGGTTGAAATGGCGCTCCTGATGTCCTTCAGTGTCAGGCATGGGCCAGGGCACAAAGTGAAAATAAGCGCTTGTCTCTTGTCCTCTAAGATGGATATGCAATTTTCTCCTTGGAGATAGAGGGAGGTGCATGGGCGAAAATAGATTTATTCATGTCATTTTGTCCGTGGGTCATTTCCACTTCAACAATACATAAGGGCGATGTTAATTTTGGCTAAGTCCAATGGTGAATAATCAATCACATGCAGCTCATTTATGCATGCGTTTTCGTGCGCAAAGCCATGATGTATGCGTCCTCAATGGAAACGCCAAATGCGCAAATACCAGGACTATAATATGGAGCTGAAATGGCCAAGAGTGGGGTGGTGAGGGGTCATCTGTTGCTCTGAAAGCAGTCATTAGAGCGCTCGGTGGATTTTTAAATCAGCTTGCATGAACAGGAGGCCACCCGCTCTAGTGTGTGTGTAATTGCTCACTGCTGAACTTGTTTTGGTGTGAGAACCTTCGTTGCTTTATTGTTTTGACCCCATCGGCAAAAAAAAAAAAACGTTTATCTGTGTATGCCCCACAACATTAATCATTGCAGATTTATATTTAAATTATAACA
>JAPZDY010000023.1:8894815-8905891 GCA_029783645.1 Ctenochaetus hawaiiensis
TTTTTCTACAAAATTAAACAACTGAATGAACATCCTCCAAGACTGGTGATTCCATAATTTTTGCCAGGGGTTGTATTGCCTCATTACACCCCTCAGGACCATGCAGGCCTGTGAAGACTGTGTTTTATAATCCGTCTTCACAGAAGTCGTTTTGATATGGCACAGTAGGAAAAGCAAAAGTGTAAATAAAGAAATGAATGATAGCTGACTTCCTGGTTTTGTGCATACATGCTCACTATCAAACTTTCAAGGCTTCCTTAGCCGCTTGAATAGAACAGAGGCAATTTATTGTTGTAGCACCTGTGCTTACCCTGCCATGACAAGTCAATATGTCAGTTGTGAAAGGGGCCAACCGACTGATAACAGTGGAACTTACACCCTTATCAACTTTATTTGATTGTGAACTTACTGTGAGCTCAGCAGTAAGAATAAATGGATACACCTGGTTGACCTAATGAGCTCATGCGTGTCCCATAGTTTCTGACTGCTTATATTTTATATTCAAATTAAATAATCCATCAAACACACTGAGATTTTATTATATTTAAAATTTCATTTTAAATTATGTGCAAACTATTCTCTGTACGTGTAAATTTACACACACACACACACACACACATATACATATATATATATATATATATATATATATATATACACATAAACATACATTCTTTAGCATTACTAGACCTCAATATGCATGTCAAAACAGTGTTTTATAATGCTTCTTTATTTCACATTGGCAAACTGACTCAGCTGAATGGATGCAATGGGAGCAACTGTGCTTTGAAATAGTGATCAGTCACTGCTTCTCAGCACTGGTGTTCCAGATTTGGACTCTGTGGGAGTAAATCTGATGCTGTGGGTACTGACTACATCTGACTCAACCTGTAGTTTTTCCCAAATAGAGGTTGCTGCTGACCACCTACTGTACCTCATTAATCTCATCTCATGTAGCCTAGAATTGGAATAAATGGTGTGTGAGAATGATGGTCGTGCAAAAACTAGTGAAGAGCTGGCAAATGATCTACTGCACCTGAAGTTTAGGTGCCTGTAGTTTTCTTTAGTGTGGTTTTGTAAGAGTGAGTTGTGTTTTTCTGCATTTCCTCAATAAATTGTTGTCATTTTTACACATGGAAGGCAGCAGAAACAGCTTTAAAAACCTTAATGCTCAGTGTGCAGGGAAACACCAGTAATGCCTTTGGGGAGAGACTGTCTGAACATGTGCACCATTATCCCCATTTGTATGATTAATTACATTGAGATTAGGGCTGTCAAAGTATCAGATTATCACTACATGCTTATCGAGGCCTAAGGAATTTATGATCACAGAATTAACACAATATCTACAGAAAAATTTGGACAAAACTAAGTTTAACATGTGTTTTTTCTAATTTTTTGTACATGAATTAAACTCACAATATGAGTGTAGAGAGGTGGAGAAGGTTTGTAACCTTAACTGTAGAAAAGAATGCAAAAAGAACAATTATTTGAAGGATTTTTTGAAGGATTTTTTTCTCATTTCATGATGATTGGCAGCCAGCATTAAAGATCATCATTATTGCTACCCACTCTACCAAAACAAAACATAAAGAGAAAAAGAAATAATTAAAGAAAAGCTGCATTATTTACATGAAATTATCATATGTGTATTGTTAACTCAGTATCAGATGAGACGGGACTATGTAAAAAGACTCAAAAAGACACTGAATTTTTCTTTGAAAAACAAGGAAGGCAGCAAGGTGACTATTCAGAGTAGATAAAAACACTTTTGCCTTCAGATGGAATAGAACCACATGCCATACATACAAAGTTTAACACTAGTATCTCATCCAAATATTGCTGCATGAACTAAGCAGCATTAATACAGAGTTGGGCCAGTTCTGCCTCTTTATATTGTTTCAGATCATTAAGTCTCTACAGCTATTTACACAGCAGTCACTGACTACCATTCATCATTAAAGTCTCATTGGTTATTTGCACTGCCGATATTTATGATTAATTTTTTAAAAGAAGCGACTAAACTGGAAATTATATACTGCCACTAGCAATTTATTTTCAACACTTTCTACCCCCATCACTCCATTCAAAAAAGTCTTCTGCCTCCATTTACTATGCGAGTCCCTCTATCAGCACCGCAGCAGCTCCTGATCTGTTAGATAAACCGAGGCAGACCTCATCTCTGCACAAACGATTAGAATCATTGTTCAAACATTGACATCAGCTGGAAACGCTTTATTCCCTGTTCTGTTTAACCAGACAGGGTTTCCCTAATGCCACCAACACTAATATTGACTCTTACAGCCTAATCCCTCAACGTCTTGCCTCGTCTCAAAACTCTGAATGCTGACATTAAACAGCCCATTTATCATATTTTCAGTGACTCACTGGAGGTGTCTCCGCTGTGAAACCCCCGCCCTCCCTCCGTCTCGTGCTGCCAGCTGACTGTTCTGTCAGTGCACAGTCCAGTGCCAGCGCACTTTCAGTTTTGGTTGTTTAGGTTTTTTGTTGTTTTTTGTTTTAGACAACCCGCCCCCCCAAAAAAACGCAACCATCTCCCCTCCAAGCTCAACATCTTTATAACGGACACACAATAAGGTTCATTCTCTCCACTTGTTGCCCTCTTCCTTGCATGACTTGCTTGTGTGTCCTCCATCTTTACACAATATCAACACACGCTTTGTACATCACTGCCCTCTGTGACCCTAGACTGAGGCTTCTCCCTTATAACTGCACCCCCAACACCCCCCACCCTCATTCATTTACGCATTTGCATGTTTTGATGACCACACATGACTGTGCTTGTATTTGTGCTTGAATGTACACTGAATGTTTGTTTGTTTGTTGGTGCGTGCGTGTGTGTGCGTGTGTGTGGTGTGTTTGGAATTGTGATGTGTCCTGTAGGGACTCTTTTCTCTCCAAACTCAGCGTGAAGTGTTGGTCAACTTGTTCTGCACAGGTTAACCCCTCCCATCTTTTGAGCTTTCTCTGTGCGTCGTCCGCTCAAGAAGCATGATTTCATCTTCACTGTGCATGAAAAGGTAGAAATCTTTGGTTTTCACTCAACACCTGAAACTATATATTTCTACTATAATGTTACAGGATTCTGTCCTGGCATAGGCCCACAATTCACCTGTTTACTCATCATTACAGACTGGAGCGGCGTAGAACATTTACACTTTAATAGAGTGACTGTTATGCACAAAAAGAAGGTATAAACTTCTTCTTTCATGCTTGCAAAGCATTATTGTCACTTGCAGTTTTACAAATTGCTCCTCACATCTTTTAATGGTGCTCCTCTGCTTGGTCTGTTGTGAGCGAGTTTAATTCTCCTCTCTCTTCATCACCCTCCTTCACTCCCCGACCCGCCCTCTCTCCTCCACGCCTCCTCCTCCTCCTTATTTACTGGGTCGCTGGTGAGCCTCATGCTCTGTATAGGGCCCCACTTTGCATTTCCCTGCCTATCAGAGAGTTTGTGTGTGTATGTGTGTGTGTGTGTGTATGTATAGGGCCCCCCCTTCTCCGGCTAGCTGAAAGCGTAGAGACAGCGTCCCTCTCCTTCAGCCCCAAGGCTAAGTCTACTATCATGCTAATGCCCATGTCCTGAGACTAATAGGTCCTTTTACACTGAAGGTTTTCATTCCTCTTGCCTCACTAAAGGGTTTAGTGCCAAGGCCCTTTCTTTCCTTCCTAAACTTTTAAACAGGATAAATATTTCTGTGATTCCTCCGCCTGGACGATGGGTTTGGAGACCGTTCTTTGTATAATTGGCTCCAATGGCCTTGTTACGCTTTCTGTAAATACACCAAGCGAGTTGCAGGAATGCACAGTTGAAAAGGCTGAGATACAGGATTGTGCTGTGCATTTATGTGAGGGTATGTGTCCACACATTTCTGTGTGTGGGTGTTTGTCTGTGTTTGCTTGCATGTGGGTGTGTGTGTGTGTGTTCCTGTGTTTATGTTGGAATGATTTAGATGAGGCTCTTGGCTTCCCCACTCCTCGCTGCTCCATAAAGTTTTTATTGTAGTGGTAAATCAAAAGTGATTTTTAATATATTACCATCAGTCAATACATTTCCTATTCATTCATGCAGATGTAGCACTTTATTTCAAATCAAAAGATGATTTCAGGTGTATTTGGGCTACTGTACATCCTAGTACAGTTAAGTCTGACCACATCAGAAAGTAGAATTGTGACATGAACATACACAACCAACAAATTATCAACCAAATCATCAAATGCAGAAGCTGAAGGACCACCCTCAGCATCATTTTTTAAAGCCTTTCCCTTTAAAAAATCCTTGATTACAACTAGTTAACCTTATGAAATTTAAACATGTGTTAATTTTCAGTAACAACCAGTTTGGTAAGGATTGAGCAACACAAATTTTTGAATTAATATGATGAAAGATTCTGGACTTTTGCCTTTACTTTCGTTTTAACTGTCTGAAAATAATGCTTTAGTGGAGCAGTTTCGACTCCAACAAAATGAATGGTTAGAAAACAGCTAATATGCTCATTCGCCTCTGGTGGAGCGTTCAGATGATTAACATCTCTATCATATCAGTTAAATAGAGGTCTGCAGCTCACAATGTATAGCTTAACATCACTTAAAGATGGGACACAGGAGAAAACTGACTCTGTTAGACTAACACTGCTCACTTTGTTTTTTTTTCCTCTAGACTATATTTTACACTTTCCAACCTCTGTCCTCTTAAAGCTGGTTAGGCGTTGGAAACACAGTGTGCTAATGGGGCAAATTCTCTCTAAGAGAGCTCTCTCTAAAAGCTCTCTAAGATTAGACGCAAAAGATTGTGCTGTTTTACTTTCTCTTGAAATTAATGGCTATAAAATATTGTTATTTTAAATGATGGTATGGCATGGCCTTCAGTCTCTACAGTCTGCGAGGACTCTTGGGTGGATCTTTTGGCAAAACCTGCTGTTTAACAAGTGTAATTCAAACTCTGATTTACTTTAGATTCTAGCCAAGATTAGACTATGTAGTTTCTAATGATATGAAGTATGTCAGATAAATATGTTGGATATAAAATTACACACACTGCATTTAGATCGTCCCATTTGATGCTCAGCAATCATTCAGTCAAAGTTTACCCAAGGGGCTCCAATGACATCACCTTGGCAAAATACATCAAACAGCTTTGCTCTGTTTAAATGAAAGACTTTCCGACCTCTTCCTTGGAAGAGGATTGATTGCCTTCGGAGAGGCCGAGTGGCATTCCAGAGAAAGGGATGAGCGTTGGAGCACGCTGAGCGTTTACTATGTTATGGGTTTAACTTATCTCCCTGTACAGTAAACAAACAGACAAGCCGTTGGCAGCAGACAATCAAAGTGCAGACCAACCGCTTCATACCTATGCGTGTGAAGGGTCCAACTACACATACACACACTCCCTCACACACATACACACAACACTGGAGCTGTAGGCAACCACTGTTTATATTTACATCAAGCATGAAGGAGTCAGATACCAGTGTGTTTTTGTTGTGACAAGCCACTGATGGGCATTAAATCCTGACGAGGCTGAAACGAGCAACGACTCGAAATTCCCAGTTTGTTGTTCCGTAACATCCTGACTGAGGAGCACAGGGAAAACCATCAACTCTCTTCAACCTGCTACAATTTATAATTTAACCAATTCTGTTTTTTTTCTCAAGATCAGGACATCTTTGCAAATTTCTATGACATGCATTCAATCAAATATATATTCACAGTGATCAGTTTGATTCATGAGTCATATGCCACAGCTACGGAAAATGTATCAACTTCAAGGAATGCATTCTGATAGATGTGAGGCATAATTTATGAACCTGACCCTTGGAAATAGGTTCACGTGCAGTTATATAATGAATCAGCGGCTGAGACAGGTGTGAAAGCCCTGAAATTCAGTTTTTTATATTTATGATGCACACATTTCCTGACTAAGTATAACAGTTTTCACTCAGCCTAAACAATCATTCTCGTACACACAAACACATACTATTAGAAGTCGGTTGGGGGTTCAGGGCATTCACTTGCAATAATTTGGCTGGGGATTTGACAGGCAGGTCTGCTCACGTCTCAGCAAACAGCAGAGAATGAAAGTAGCCTGGAGCAGGGATGGATTTGACTCTTCTGAGCATGTGTGTCAGTGTCAGCAGAAAGTTAGGGAAGAACATAAGGCATGCACTATATTTTTACTGTCATTTTCTCTTTGGGATAACTTCCAGCACTTGTCCAAACTTCAGTCTGGTCACATTTGCTCTGTTAAGTTAAATGTCCAGTTGTGTACACCAGGTTCTGCCCTAATGTCCAGTGCTGAAGTGTCCTAGTGTGACAGACACAAGGGATGGCTCACAGGGTCCTTACAACGTGTCCCACTCCGCTGACTCACACTGTCACATTCTGTATGTTTACAAGTCAACCATACCTTTCTTTGTGAGGATTTGTCTGTCCTTATGGACAAAGACACCTCCCAGGTCTCATCCTTTCATTCTCTGATGAAAGAATACATGCCCTGCGCCCCTGAAAGAGAAGGGACGAGTCGATGCATTCTGACAGCTCTGTCAAGCACAAGAAATGGCTTCTGGCTGTCCCTGATGCTGCTGGGTACCCCCACCCTGTTCACACACTCGAAAGAGTGCGGACGGACATGCATGAATGTATGCACAGATGTAAGTGAAAGTAGACAAAACATTAATACAATAAAATATAGATTTATTGCAAAATCATAAGAAATATGTGGTTTTATTTTCCATTTTTCTGTGTCTCTCTTTCCTCGCACATATGAAAAGAAGTTAGTGGACAAGTGGAGACCAACCAACAGAAAGTTTCATACCAAGTTAACATGGAAAAACAGTCAAAAGCATATTATATTAGCATATTATTTCATATTGATACTGACAGAATATATTTATTTACATATACATAATGTATACACAGTTAAATGTACATTGTATGTATGTAGTGTATACACAGTATTATGAATTTTCTTTTGTAACGCTAACCTTTTAATGGTCATGAGAAAATCCCACGTTGAAGGGGTAACGAGTTGCTCTCTCCCTCCCTCTACCTGTCAAGCAGAGACAAAGTAACACACACACACACACACACAGACAGACACACACACACTGTGGGATGATGGATGATCATGGAGGAACGTTTGATTCTGTGACTCCTCAGAGTGTTGAAGTTGTGTCTTTCTTGGTTTTCTGTGAGATGGCACACTTATGTGAGCAGACTCTGAGTGTCTGAAGGTACAGATATGATGAGCCTTGAAGACATTTTGAAGACTCCTATAATTATAATGAGCTGTCATATTAAACTCATTTATTCAAGTAAGAACAACTGAGGCTTTTATATTCCAAATTTAAGACTGACATGAAGTTCAAGTTTTCCACAGTGCAAACACACTCTGTGTAAGCACTGAGAAATCTTGCCTGTATGTTCCTGTGCATTTGTGTGTGTGTATGTATGACAGTGTTCCCTCCCAGTCAGGGACTATATAATAGCTGGGATACCTTGATGTGATATTAACTACCTAATAGAAAATAAATCCAGAAGTTCCCTCCCGTGCCAAATGTTCTGCCTGGTTTAACTTCCACTGCATTCATGACCATTTGGCTGAGAATGAAGGCAGCTTCATGATGAAAAATGAACAAAGAAAGAAGAGAGGAGAGAGGGAAATTTAGAAGGCCGTTACAAGGAAATTAAATTAACCCTCTGGGCAGTTGTTCTTCTGTTTCCCACCAAATATTTCTCAAGGGGAAGTATACATCAGTGCAAAAAATGTGACAGATAACAGTGTCATCTTCTTTACATCTCTAGCCTTTTAACTCTCTCTTTAGCTGGCTTCAGGCCATGCATGAACTCCAATTGCAAATGCAAAATTGATGGTAGTAACATTCAGTTTAACCTACAGCGATTGGCAGTAGATTGTCTGTCTAAGTTAGCTACGCATTAAATTTAAAAAGATTGACTTATCATACAGAGAATTATTTATTGCTTAGACTGTTTTTGAATTATTAATACAGAGAAAGATAATAAAACTACCCAAAACACATTGTCAGCAGTTGTAAAATGTTATTTTGTGAGAATAAATGTAGAAATATGACTCAACTGAGAAAATTTCATACCTTTCCAGGCAACATATTAATACATGATGGAAAAATGGTCATTGCAGAACAGATGTTGTCTCTCACTGTACTGGCAGTTATTGGTGTTTACTTTATGAATAAACAAATCGATAATAAGAATTAGCTGATAAAGAAATATACAGATGCAGGGTTAAATAGATTTCAAAATGAATCATTTTGATGAATAAAATTTTTGAACACAATGTCTGTCTGCAGTTACATGAATGTTACAGGTGAGTGATAAATTCATGGGGTCAGGTAGTTGTAGACAAGTTATGCATTTCATGCATGCATCCAAATGCAGCTCCTGCACATAACATATCTCATGCAATTCAACTATCTGAGATATTATGCAGAATGTAGAAGTTATCAATTTTTGCTGTATTTTTGTTTTGCAAAACTGAAAAGTTTAAATCAGCACTTTCTGACAGGATGGATAACATCGGCCTTTACGCAATCATCAATGAATGCTGATTCATTCAGCTGCTTCATTCACATAAGACTTGGGACCCTGAGACTAGAATGTCTTCACAAAGATGAAGAGAAGCTTATTTGATGCAGTTTTGACAATGATGATGTCACTACTTTTTTTGAGATTCATAGTGCTCACTTCCACAAAGAAGGGATTCATATGCTCACTGGACTAAATGTGAAAATGAAACAGAGGAATATGTTCAAAAAGTAATGTGCTAAGTCTCTAAAACTGAATGAATTTAAATCCACTTTTTTTCTCCTTCTTACACAGTGACTGAGGTTATTGGTGCTATGTGAAAACTAATCCCTACTTTACTCAGCAGTGTTGAGGGCAGCCTCTGTGAGCCAGGACATGCTGTGAGTGACAGGTAACCTGCAGGGGAGAGGACCAGGTATGCACACGGCTCTTCCCTCAGTCTCCACATGTGAGAACACCTGATAGCAAGTGACAGGCAACCGCACACCCCTGAGTATGTTCTCTGTAATTCTGTTTGTATGTGTGCAGGTAAGAACAGCAGCAAGAACCTGTCTTTTTTTAGTCATCTTCACTTTGATGTGGGAACATGGTGAACAACTGGAAGTGTCACTCATTGTAATTTAGCTAATAATATCTTATAATGACAATAATGGCTGCAGGCTTCGTAATCCAGACGCCCAGTTCTAAGTCATTACCTTCCACATGCCAGTCTCAAAGACAGCATGAAAGAGTCCACACACATGCACATATACACTCACACACACACACACAAACAGAAGACGTGTGAGCAAAAAGTACATGTGTAATAATTTACTGTTTGCTGCCTTGTGTTGACAAGATATCTGTGTTGACAGATGCATGTCTCTAAGTCTGTTTATAATAAACATATGTTCATGTGCACACAAAAACACACACACACCACTGCCACCGTTAACTGCTTTAAGTGTGCGGTTACAGGTACTGAAAGACTAAGAGACTGGAAAGACAGGAAAGGAGGAGGGATGATGACAGGTACAACTAGACCTCAAGTTTTTATCTCTGTGTGTGAAGGTGTGTGTGTGTGAAAGAGATAGACATGATGAGAGCTTATGCAAATGTTCTAGAGGACAGAATACCCTGCTTTGGACCCTGCACAACCTCGGTCTTGGGTTGAACCAGCGAAAGAAACATCAGACCTAAATCTTGGCTGGAACATGGAATAATATTTTTCGAGGGTCTGAACATTTTGAACCTTAAATGCTCAACATGACTGTGGTCAGTCAGCTGAAAAAGTCTTTAAAGTTTTGTCTTTTCTGCTTATAAGCATGACAAGAAGCCCTTTGTTCTCTGTTTTTATCTCTAGTTTTTAGTGTTTTGTCCCACTCATATGCTGACTCACACTTCCTGTATTCCAATGGCAATGTGCTAGCTTGCATGCATACATAACAGTACATGTCTATGCCTCTTTGTGCAGGTAAAGCCAATGAGGAGGAATGTAACAAGACAGACAGGCATTCAGATATGTTCCTGATTCAGAATTTTTTTCCCTCGTCTGTTCAAAAATGACATTCATCTACTTAGGCAGTTTTTTTAAAAAAACTCTGTAAAAGTACATGTAACAGTGCAGTTTGTCATCAGGTAATCCAAGTCCTTGCATCCAGGGAGTCTACACAAAAACTTGATTATATTACAAAGGTGACATTGTGAAGTGAGTGACAGAAAGTAGTAAAATGTAATTTTACAAAGAGATCACAGAGCTGTGAAAATGAGAGTTGACTAAATAAAGTTTGTTTGGGAAGAATGGCCCTCTCTGAGCTCCTGCCTGAAGGGCAAACCTGCTGCATAGCTCTCGATTTTAAACCCCAGAGAAATGGAGATTTTAATAGTTTTTGCCTGCCTTGCACTTTGCAAGCTCGGCTTCATTGAAACAAAGAAAAGAGTAAAAAATAAAAGTTTAAACTACAAAAAAAAACATTTAAATTTTTCCCACTTACTCTAAAACCCTAAGTCATAGATGCTTTAGATCAATAGGTGTCACAAGAACTTCAGAGAAAAAGGCTTTACAATTAATGGTGGCAATTTTATTTCTAATAAATCACACATTCAAGATGATCCGTAATTACAAACAATAACAATATGGATTTAGTCATATGGAAAAAAGATGACAGGGAGTGATCATTTTTTTTCAAACCTAATATTTTAATGTCTCAGTAATAAAAACACAGGAGTAAACAACTGTTATAGCAGTACAGTAACAATAATGGTGGAATTGAATGAAGCTGCTTCAGTTTCAGGGTCCTGCTGTTGTGCTTTGCTGATCCACTGGCACACTGTTGCAACTAACTGGAAGACCTGAATAGAACAGAGACATTTTATTGTTATTGCTAATTATTAATGAGGAAGATATAAATTAATGATGAGGCACAGTGATGTAATAATGAGGGGGCAAAACACACATCACAGTGGGGAAATAGTTTTGCTAGCCTACCGGCTAATTACTTAACGGCTCATCAC
>JAPZDY010000023.1:8913052-8944142 GCA_029783645.1 Ctenochaetus hawaiiensis
ACCTAGACTTTTTTTTTTTTTTTTTTAATCTAGATTATTCCCACTCAACAACTTCTATGTATTTTTTAAAGGCATCAGGTTCTTCCCATGTCAGTATGTTCTCTCCCCCTCCAGGGCCCGACAGGTGGAATCAATGCATGTTATGTTTACCTTCTCACCTGGCAGCGGCTGTGCCTCATACCTGTCTGCGGGTGTAAGTTCAGCCAACAGCACGCTTGTTTTAACTATTTCAGGCTTGATAACATAAAAAAATAGCAACACAAATCAAATAACTGCGAGGGCAGTGGCAGTCAGCGTTTAGGTCATCAGAGTATGAGTGATTCATTACCTCAGCTGCTCAAATGTTTATTTTACCTTTCTCTGAGTGACATCTTATTGATGCAATTGGATGAGATTCTCTCATGACTCACTTGAGACAAGATGAAGTATTGCAAAATGAACATGTTATTTCTCTACTTAGTGATTAGAGGAGGGCATGTTACTGTTTATTTGACTGTGAGGAATTTGCTCCAAGCGTCTCTGCAACCTCACATGGCAAGTCTGAAGTCCATAAATCAAATCTGCAATTTCACCACACCTCAGCCCAACAGCTCATGTACTGGGCTGTACAGAACAAAACAGTGCCTGCACACGCACTAGTGTACATACATGTCTGAGGCAACCACACAAACAATTTGCCCAAGTGATGGAAATTGCTCTGCGAAGATTGGCAGTTGTTTGTGTGGTGGCTTGGCTCTGTTTATCTGCAAGTCTGGTGCAAGTCTGGCAGGTTGTCACGGCTCAGTGGCCAAAACCCTTTGAGCTCTAAACCTAATCAGGAGGCAGCACAAGGCTTTTCACTTTCTGTCACACACATACATGTACAAGGAGGCAAACATGTATGTACACAGGCATCATGCGCACATGAACACACAATGTAAGCCAACTGTTGAACAGGTTTGAAAATGTACCCGATACAGTTATGCTCATCAGCCAATCAGGGCAAGATAAAGCATGTCTCACCAATCAGATGTTGAGGAGGGCTGGAATACACAGTGTTAGTTCCCCCTCGCTGTGTGTGAGTGTGTGTTATCTTCCCTAGACTAACAGAGGCCCTCATTCATACTCAGGTCTTTATAACTGGCCAAAGAAAGACTAATTTGGGCGGAGGTTTTTTTTGGTGGTGGTGGGGGGCAGTGTGGGGGAGCTGTATTGTTTGCCTAATCCGCAGTGACTGAGAAGTTGTACGCTGTGCAAATAACGCATATTTGAGCAGCACTGCTCCAAAGTAAAGCCCCTTCTGCCCCAAACGTTGAGATAAGCTTTGGGCTTGGTTTAATTCCGAGAGCGACGTCTCAACGGTCAATTTTTTTTTTTTCTGGCACCCTCTCTCATGCCATTTTGTTCTCCATCAGAGCTTCATAACACATCTAATCACACCGAATATGCAGGCATTGGAGAAAAATGTGAGATTCTTATCTTACAGCAATTAAGCTTATCAGTGCCTGTATCTGCAGAGAGATAGGGTCGGAAGAGTTTTCTTTTTTTGGATGGTTGACAGTAGAGAGCGACAGAGGAGATACTGTTGAATAATGGAAAACACTGGCTGCAGGACCTCTGCAGGGATTTTACTAGAAGAAAGCTTTTAAACTTTTGCTCCAATTGTCTTTTCTCTTTTCCTTTTCGTGCTTTTTGCTCTTCTCTTTTCTTCTTCTTCTCCTCAGATTAACGTAGCATCTCCAAAATGTCCTGTGTGGTTGAATGTAGGGACTTTGATGAATAATTAAAATCATAAATACTAAGGCCATCCGTGAACAGAGAAGTTCATCAGTCTTTGCATTAAACACAATGATAAACAGGCCAGTTTAGCATGTGGTGATTTAACTGAGCACAGCAAACTAAAACTGTATGTCAGGTGACCAGCCAACCACTCAGTTAAATGAGGCTATGCTGCTTTAGTTACTGATGAGACATGGAATATATTATAGGGTTACATGCGTGACACTGAGCGCTTCACGGTGCATGTGTATTTATGTGTGTGTGACATTTAGTTGGCATGGTCAGGCCTCAGTAAAATGTTTCACCTTGTGTGACGTGGAGCAGGCAGACTCTTACCAGGGCCCCCAGGCTCTGTGTGGATTGTTTTGACGATGTGTCAGTGTAAATCTAAATGTTCTGACATGCTGCCTTCTCCACAACTTCAATTGTCCTTTCACATGGCCCGAGGCTGACTTTACTATCTTGCCTACTATTTGACTTTCAGATCAGTCAATCTATTACATTACCATAGGATTGGTTTTCAAACACTGCAGACGTTCTGGCTTGGAGCAAATAAGTCAAACAGAGTGCACTGAGAGGTTTGATAAGGAGTATGGGACCAACAGCTAAATCCGCTGTTTATTCTATAGCTTTTAACGCTCAATAAATTCAGACAGCTGCAGCAGTTAGTGCCATTGTGTTACCTTTTGAATTATTGTGATAGATCTCTGTATCAGAACTTTAAAGGCCTTGTGTAGTCCAGGCCTTTCCTAATCTCCCGTCATCTGCATAGAACGACATACAACCACAGCTCACAATGGCAGTGCAGATCAACACCAACAAGGCTAACTTGTCCAACAAAGTGCTGCTTTATTTCAGCCACCCTTTAAAACACACAAGCTATAATCTGTGGGGGGAGTGTTTGGATTTGAGGTCTGAATCTGAATCAAAAGCAGTGCTCCCCTTTCTTCCCTTTTTGCTGTATTGAGGAATTCCCTTATCTTACCCCACCAGTGGCGTAGCACAGAAAAGAGCAGGCCGCTCCATTGTCAGCCCCTTAGAGTTCCAGTCTTGTTTGATAGTGTTTTCTGCGGGTCACTTGACACCCCCCCCTCCTTCTTTTTCCAACACCCCCTCATTGTTTGCCTCTTCTATTATTCCCTCTAACCAGATTCAGGGTGGGGAGGGCATTGAGAGGTGGATGAACGAAGGATAGGGAAGTTTGTCATCAGTTTGAAACTGTGAAAGGCCTCAGTCTGCTAGAAGCCAGCTAGGGTGAACCAAAAAAGCTGTGAAACCATATGGAGCCCACAGACAATCAAATTACCTTTCTCTCCGCTCTTCTCCCCCTCCTGTTTGTCCTTTTTTTCCCCCTTTCTTTCATTTTCTTAAAGAAATTATAGCAGACCTTTGCATTCGCCACCCCAAGGCAGGGAGGGCATAAGTGGAAGATGTGACCAAATTCCACTGCTCCTAATAAGTTAATGAAATAATGAGATCATCCGTTGTCCATCACGCTCTAAAGAATTCTGGGGGAAATGCCTTGCTTTAAAGGTGAAGACCCTTGAGGGGTTAAATATTCCAGACCTCCAAAAAAAAAACTTGCCCTTTTAAGAAAACGATTGTGGAGCACAAAACAATAAGGCTAATAATGTTACACAGCATACATTTAAAAATTCAAATAGATGATGAATATGAAGTTTCTTTAAAAACATATGACTCTTTTTTTCTTGTAGGATTTAAATGGTGAGGTGAATGGAGAATAGTCAGCGAGTGTTTTATGGGACAGAGACATGCACGTGTTTTGGTGTAGAACTCACGCCAGAGTCAATGCCTGGGTGGCCAATTAGCAAAAAAGGAAATAAAAGACCCTGTGCCATCAACCAATGACGGCTGGGGGAGCAGAGAAGGAGGAGGGTCTCTTTTTTTGTCTGTTTTCCTCTCCCTTTCCTCCCTCCCTCTGTTCCTCTTTTACTCTCTAACTTTGTCTGTCAACTTGGTGTCCACTGCAAAACTCTGTCGGAATAACAAATGAGGATTACTAGACTGGAAGCAGTGGGATTTCAAGGGCTGTGTGCGTCTGCGTGCATTTCTGTATGTATGCGGGGCTGTGTGTGTGCGTGTGTGTGTGTTTTTTGCCTGTGGAACAAAAATGTCCTAGTGTGTCTCTAGACAGACATTTGGCTGTGTCCCATTGGCCATAGAGGATTACAAACCCTCTCTTTGCCTCTTCACACTGGCCCACAGTGCTCCACTCCCCCTGACTAATGACCCAGTGAGACACATTCATTCCTTCAAACAAACCTCAGACCTGAGTTCATCCCTGATATTTCCTCCACACAGAACATTTAAATATAGAAACGGATCACTCCTAAATCAGGGAAGTTCAAAAATTACATTGTTGAATTTTGTACTCTTCTTTTCATGTTGCTTTTGGAGACTTTCTGGATTTTGATGAGCTCATGTTGCAGAAAGCAGTTGCCACAGAGGATTTTGTTGGCTTTGCAGAGCAATGACCATTTATCAAGGATGAGTCTTTTTTATTGCAAAAGTTAACGGCTTGGAGGCTAATTCTGATGCTGAAGTCATTGTGTAAAGCTGTTCAGCATCATGTATTCACTACTGATCTAATGCTTCATGAGATCAACAAGGTGTTGATTGAAGCACTGCTTACCGTGTTCCTCCCAGTCCTGCTCGTTAATGTTTCAGGAGTAGATGGAGTGTAACAGAGACCTGTGGGAGCCTGTCTTCCACTTTCCTTTGCTACAGCCTTTTTCTCCACACTCTGCCCCTCCAGATATTCTACTGAGCTGATCCTCCCTGATGCCACGCCAAGACCTGAGCATGTTACTCTACCTTCCAGCAATACGGACTATTTATACACATCAGGGTTACTAAGAGTTGAACTCTCATGATGCTGGGAGAGGATAAGTGCTTAGTTTATAAGTTTTTGATGAAGGAGGGTACATGTTATTGTGGAATGTACACGATTTATTTTTTATACTTTGAGTATAGGCCGCAGTCAGTTGCAGTTCCTGCATGTGCATGGCTCATATAATAATTACTCTGCTGCAGGAGAGTGTTGCTTTGTGGCCCAGCTGAAGCCACCGTTATCTGGCTTACAATATTCCAATTAAACTTTCAAAAAAAATAGTGAAAAAGCATTAAAATGTACTGCTGCTTGCCTTTGCTTCCATGTGTAGCGTACATTTGAGTGTATGAGAATGAGTGTGTCCGTACCTCTGCACAAGCAGTCCGCTTTAATGACTCCAGGCCTCCCTGTTGAAATTGAGAATAACTAATGAGTGTGTGCTGGCGGGTGTGCGTGCAGTTCTGTGCAATCATGCATTTTTGTGTGTGTGTTGTGTGTGTGTCTGGTGTATGGGTGCGTGTTGAGGAGCGCAGGCCTGGAGTGGGGTGCTGCTGCTGCATTTGGGTCTTTGTGGCTCTCTATGAAGCGGGGTCGACCTTGTGGGGCTCTCCTCTGGGGCCCAGACAATGCCAGTGCAGGATTATCCACCCCGGGACAAAGTGTATGATTACCATGAGAAAACAGCCAGCTCCAGCCCCATAGCTGAGGACTGCCAGGCCTGCTGGAGAGGTGGGCCGCCACTCATTAGCTGCAGGGAGATGCTGAATGCAGGCACACACTTGCCACCTTACACACACACACACACACACACACAAGGAAATACAATGAAACACACACACGCACAAAGTGACACACATGCTTATACTGAAACACATGAGCACGTACTCACAAATGCAATTTGCGGCTCACAAGCAGAAAAACATACAAAACAGTCAGGTTTACAAAAACTGCACAATTATTAACTTTCCATGATTTATGCAAAAGTGCAAATAGTATAAATTTATTTGTTATTCATGTGACTAATACAAACGATTGGAGTTTGGACTAGAAAAGGCCTTTTTCTTCAAACATACAAAAACAGAAATACTTCACTCACAAGTCAACCAAAGTAAATAATCTTACCAAACATTAACAGCTCAAGTCTGAGCCAAAATCTGACCAAACAGTTGTCACGGCAGTTTTACTGTTGAGTTCATGAACAGATAGATTTATAGTAAAATTACTAACCCACTTTATAAACAATGTGATGAAAATTTGTGCTTTTGTACTCAATCACACTGACAAAAACTAGTTTATTTTAATTATGGTTGATAATTTGCATTTATTAATTATAATGTAAAATGTATGAGACTGGAAAAATATTCTACACAAAACAGTGACGATGATTTTCAGCAATATCACCCTCTCCAACGTCACGGTCAGTATAATTATCTGTGTTGATGTGTGTTAATATGCTCCGACATTATGCAGTGTTGCTATATGTGCGCTTTGTGTGCTATGTGTGCTAATGTGTGTATTTGCATAATGAGAATTATCACTTAGAAACAAGTATGCTGTGCAGTAGCAGCAAGAGTGTGTGCTCCACAATGCACAGGCAGAGATTCGTGCTCCATCCTGCTGCGAAGACCCCAAAGAGAGCCACAGGTCTATTGTAGAGTTTGCATCTTAAGCCCCTGATCAGTGGATTTCCCACCTCTTCACTGAAGAGTCTCTGTCTACCCTGGATTAAAGGGATGAGCTGATACTCCTCTATCTCCTCATCCATCCCTCTGTCTCCTCTGAGAAGGATGGGAAGAAGATGTCTTTTGTTGGAGGGAGGCAGCACCCACTCAAGTTAAGCAGTGGAGGGTCTGTGATAGAGGAGGACTTGGGGGCAAAAAAAAAAAAAAAAGGAGCAGACGGAGGGAGGATGGGAGACATGATTATTGATGAACAAGACATTTTTAAAAGACGCCTACCAGGAGGTATCTCAATCCACGGGCAGCAAAAGACAAGCAGACACACACACAAACACACACGCTCAGAGAGAGGGAGATTATGAAGGTATTGTTTTAACTGGGTGTCAGCTCGGGGTCACAGGGGAGGTCAAGAGTTCAGTCCTGTGCCATTTTGACCCCTCACAGTTACAGCAGTTTTTGTTTGAAGCCACTCCTTTATATTTCTTTGTTTTTTACAACTTTGTGCTATTTTATGACCTCTTTGTTTTCTCATTGTGGGGAGGTGTAGAAGTAGCAGTGGGCAGGACGGGCTGAGCTGGTGGGGAAATGTGTTGGGTTGTGTTATTCAGAATTACCTCACTTGCTTTGTTTTTTTTGTACTGTTTTGTCTGATCAAGTCTAATCTTCTTTTTCTCTTTTCCTCTACTTACATTGAATCTTATATCTTCTACTGAATGCTTCTTTCCCTCATTCAATCCGTCTCATCTCCCATCCTGTTCTTCTGTCCCTCTTCAGGGTGGGAGACAGGTCACAGCTGTAGGGGGACGGCGAGCCTGTCACGTGTTGCTTTGTCTCAGCTTTGACCAAAACATACCGCCACAAGTTACCCTGGCAACTGCCTTTCCTTTTCACTACCCTACTGTAGTTTGGAGGAAATGGCAGCACACCTCCTCTGGCCAGTATTCTCCAGTGACTCCCCGAAAGGTCACTTTGACTTTTAATTTCTCTCCGCTGGGTATGATTCATGATTTGCTCTCTTATATGGGCCAGTTGATGTTTATATTTGACTTCTAGAAGAGCTAAAATAAATTCAGTTGTGATTGGACACTCAGCTATTTATCTACCTGGAGATGGCTGCCAAAACGCAGTTCGCTGAAGCGGGAGTTAGTGAATGTCATGAGAGAGAAATGAATCCTGGTGTGTAGCTCTATAAATATTTGACTCTCCTTCCTCGAGCCCTCACCGGGAGAAGAGGCTCTGCCTATTCCTGCTCGCCTTACCAGAGGGAACAGGGTGGCAACTCGTCTGATTAATTGACTTGAAAAGAACATAGATCATGTTTTTTAGGAGACCTAGAAAAAGTTTGGGCCCATCCTCTACATCCTACAGAACATCTTATTCAGCAGTAAATTTGAGCCTGTTATCAGTGAAACATTACGCTGCTTAAGCCTCGGCCCGATTCTTCCCACATTTCTTTGCAGTCTTGTTTTTGAACTGAGCATGTACGGCTGGAGAAACCACATCTCAATACCCCGTGTCCCTTTTTTTTTTTTTTTTTTGCAAGTCAATGGCAAATTGGATCTTATTTGTTCAGACTATGGAGCAAACTAACTTTACACTCACCACCTTCAATGAAGATTTCCAAGAGAAGTTTAAATTTGTGGCTAGTTTGATTAGCCAGCAAGTTGTGCCAGAGATAGGGGCCTTGATTCTCTTGCTGTTAGCTTCGATAGCTAAACCAGGGGCTGTGTCCAGTGTTTATCCATGTAAATATTTGGGAAACATGACCCAGACAAAACATATGACCCATGATTTGTAGCACAAACCTCCCAAAGATCCTCAAATAAACTTACATTGGCAAGTTGGCTAAAAGCTAAACACAGTCGGCAAGCACCAAGATAAGCAATGGTAGCTAACTGCATAAGAGTCTTCTTGACAACTAATTAGACTTTTTATGTTTTTGCAGATGGGTAGTGTGAAGGTAGCAGATCCATAATCTAACCCTGATCTTGGAAGTTTGGGCATTTTTGTCAGAGACATGTGGGAAATCTGTATTTTGCGCTTCTTTGCAATATGTATCCCAGGAGGATAACTTTCACTTGAATCTATGTGTGTGTGTGTGTGTGTGTGTGTGTGTATGTGTGCGTGTGTGAGAGAGAATATGTGTTTGTTAGGTGTGCACAACATGAGACCCTGTGTGAGTATCACAGATGGCCTGGGGTCCCTCTGCTGACATGACTCTCATTTATAACCATCAGGGGTGGATGCTGCACTCTTGCCTCTCTGTCCAGCTCATTCTTCTTCTTCTCTCTCTTCTCTCTCTCCCTCTGTCTGTTTCTCTGTGACACACAGACACACACACACACATGCACACACATATACACACTCAGACTATGGACTAATGCACTCTACCTAGCAACGCTCAGCACTGAATGGCATCACACTGCTCTGTGATCCAACTCTATATTCAGTGGAATCAATGGACGGCTGATGTTTGAGGATCTGGCTGCTGTCCACAAGGGGGACTGTTTGTCTTTGCTGATCTATCATCACAATCCCCATGGCATTATGTCATCTTCCATTCATTCAAATGTCCAGATTTGGTTCAGAATTAAGAAGTTGCATAATTAATAATGTTTAAACTGATTTCTCACAAGAATATTCTCTTTTTCTTTTGGGTTAGGTTGGGTTGTCCACTAATAATACTAACGGATATAGTCTTTTGGAAACTCTCTATTTAACAGTTACTGTGAATTTGAATTTCCCAAGTAAGGGAACTCAACAATCTGTTACACACACACACACACACACACATCCCTCAAGTCACCCCCCTCCCCCCGCTCTTGCTGTCCTATCCATCCAGACTCAGCAACCAGTGCTCATCGAAGAAAAAAGGATCAGCTCCTTCTGGTGTGTTCCCTCAGCCCATTTAGCATAGGTCCTCACCCTGGGGCCTTCGGGCATGGCTCTGTGCCCTGACACTGGAGTCTGGGGGAATGCACACCCTGCTGAAGGCTTTCTAATGGCTCAGAATGGTCTTTAATGAGCTTGAAGATGCAGTGCTCCGTATGGCGTTGTTCACCTGGGAAAATCCCAATCTGTGCACAGCACGGACCGGACACAAGCCTACATATATAAACACACACACACATATACATTGCAGGCGCATACACACACACTCTAACACACATGGCTTTTTGCAGCCTCAGCACACTATTGTCCTTTTAGTGAATAGAGCTGGAACGTGGTCAGTCACGGTTCCATTGGGGTGCTGTGTGTTTGACGACTGATGGGTGTGTGTGTGTGTGTGCGTGTGTATGTGTGAGTGTGTGTGTTTGTGGTTATTTATACTTGTTTGTTGTGTTTATATTTGTGCTCATCTTCTTCAGTCTTGCAATTTTTCCTTATACCATTTCTCTCTAACTTTCTTAAAAACTACATTTTGTATCAGTTTTAAAGGCTCATATTGCCATTTGTAGAATACATAGAATATATAAGAGGTGGTGGCCCCCACCTCTCTTCATGCTGGTTCTAAGCACTAATTAACAATAGCAGTGCCACATATAAACCCATTCATTCCCTCTCTCACCCCTCCAGCCCCCTCTCATTCCACCAGTCTCCTATCTGCCTTTAAAGTCTCTGGGGTCTCATAAACCAGCACACTGAAATTGGACAATCCAACATGTGCTTTGTTTCCACCCACCAGGGTTTTCTCCTCATTAATAATTTCCTTGTCTGCTAAACTTTTCTGCATAAACTTTTCCTCAACATTTTTTCAGGTTTGCTTCATTTGTTCTCTAACTTTTCAAAATTTTCTTTGTTATTTATCTCACTGCTGTCGTGAAATCCCTGATCATCGGTTAGACATCAAGGACGTTTGGTGTGTTTAGTACTTTATTCTCCTCTTAAATCCATCACACTGTTTTTGTGTCTGCCTCCATCCCATCTTTCTCTTTTTTTTGCCTGTCCCTCTCCTGTCACCTTTATTTGTGCCCACGCAGCTGCAGGACTTTCTAACATCCATGACCAGCAGTCAGAGGTACTCTATCAGCAGAGGGTGTGAACGTGACCAACCGGGGACTTCCCTCTCTTCCTTGGGCCACAAAGGCAGGCTGGCCTGCAACAGAACATCAGCACCAACAGAAAGGCACCTGCTTTTGTTTGCACGTAATGGATGCTGCCCATTCACTTAAACACTCCCCTCCTCAATCTTCGCTCCTTTATTTTTGGCTTCTGTTTTCTATTCTTTTAGCACAAGCGGTGCTATAAAAGTGTTTTCTTTTATTCTTTTATTCTTTCTTTCTGTTTTTCTTTTATTTTTGCTCTAAGAAACATTCTCTGTGCTCCAGCAGCATCACAGTTGAGTGCATATATCACACAAAAAGTCAAGGTGTCTTTCATATTAATGTAAATCTCCTACCTTATCCATCTTTCTTTAAAAGTTCCTTGCATATGTGCACTCACCCCCCACCCTTACTTCCCATGACTTTTACTTTTCACTTCACAGAGCTTTAGTGGCCAGGTCAGCAGAGCACGGTGAGTCTCAGCCCATGGGCCCCTGAGTCAGGAGTTTGGGGGCCCCTACTGCCCCCCAGAGGGAGTGCCCGTGAACGCAAGGGGAGGGCCAGGGCAGCACCGTTTGACAGCTCAACACACAGGGTCTGCTGGTGACCAGGGGGCCATCGAGGGGACCAAACTATACTGCTTTAGATAGCACCACACCCTGGTTCCATCCCCCAAGCCTCCGGGCTGTTGTTCCCTTGGAGAAGAGGGTGTGTTTGCAGGAGAGACCAGGCGAGGAGAGGCAGGGTGCGGGACAAAAGACGGTACTCCGGCCGGCACTGTTCTGCATGGTAGCGGCTGTATTCTTCTCGCCTCTTTTTTGCCTTTTCTTTTCTTTGGGTTAGCTGCCTTTGTGAGGATGTGATGGAGGCCGGGGGGCAGATATGATGGATGGAACTGGGGGGCATGGATGGATTGGGGTGGGCTGGGGTGGGGTGGGGTGCAGGGAAGACGGGGATGGAGGGGCCCCAACGTCGTGCTCCCTGTCTGAGTGGAACGTGCGAGGCATGGGGTGGCTCTGGGTGGTAGGCGGACTCGGGTAGGAGGGGGGTATGGTTTCTATGTTGTGTGTGTGTTTCATTTTGAAAGAGTGTAGATGGAAATGGGCGGAGGGTGCAAACCTTGGGGAGCGGGAGCATGTGAGGGTCTGTGCAGTATCTATGGATAAGACCACAGGAATGACGGATGATGCTGCAGGTGGGGAATTGTTAGAAATCAGGGTACATGTTGAGATAGAAGAATTACTTTCCAGCAACATGGGGGATCCATGCAGCCTCCCTAATGAATCTGCAAGAAAAGTTCACCAAGCGCAGATCTGTTCTCAAGCTGACAAACATGGGCCAGTATTACAAAAATATTGCATCAGAACTTTATGCAATAAATTTTTTAATAATGCAGGTTTGCATTTTAAAGCTTAAAATACAATCTATGATATTTTAATAGTAAGAAAACAGAGGCTAGTGTGTTGAACTGCACACTGCCTGTGAGTCTGTGTGTGTATTTTTGTGCCTTTGGTGTGTGTGAGCATGGGTGCTGCTGTATGTGGAGCTCAGTTCTCTGGGGGTGAAGAGACAGATGAGGGTACAGAGTTGGAATGAAACCACCATATTTCATCATAGACAGTATAAGACCAGGGCTGGATAAATTGTTAAATATAATCATCATATGGCCATCCTTTGACCAGCAAACATATCATACCACACACACTGTACATGATGTCACCATCAATTTTTGAGGCTTCACTCGGCTCTTCTGGGCTTAAGTTGCTCAACGGACCATCTTTCTCTTTATTTCGTCACATCATGCGGATCAGGAATACTAGTTTTCCCGAGGGATTGCCCTCCTCCCATGGCCTTCTTACTGCACCTTGCACTGTGGAATGTCCTCTCAGCAAGTCAATGACAACCTGCTTCTTGACTCGCCTCCCTCTCCTACTGTCCACCTTGCAAAGTGGAATGTCCTAATCCATTGAAGTACATGAACAAGTGCTCATAACCCCTGGGACACATTTAAGCAATTTGCATAAAAAACTCACATCCACATTCAACTGCCAAACACTGAATCAAATAAATCAGAATGTCTCATCATTCGACACTAAATTCGCATACATTGATTTTATGTCAAGTTGCCTGTTTTCATTAATAGCAGAACCAGCTGTTGCAGCTCATTGATCTTTTAAACCAATCATTTCTTTTAAAAGCTTATTTGAAATGCTTCAGATTGTTGTTAAGGGCACTGAATGGGTCTTTAAGACATTAAGAATGTGGTTGCTACTTTTAGGGTAAAATAGCAACCTCATACCAATCTAACTTCCACTGTCAGATTGACTGAAGGTCTTTGTTGATAGATACGGACCACCTGCTGCGCGACAACTACGCCACACTTTCACTTTCCTCTCACCAAGACAGCAAACCTCCTCCTGGTGCATCACCGACAGGAAAAAACAAACAAACAAACAAAAAGGAAACCAGAACAGTTGCCAATCTTCCACCCATCAGATACCAATCATGGCCTGGCAACCTGCTGGCATCCCTCTGGAGGATGGAGATCAGTATCTGGCAACATGCTGCTTGTCCAGTAGCCGGCAGCCTGGTGGCTGTCACCCAGTGCCCAGAGAGATACATCCTCTTAGGGCTGGGACAAAGGTGGCTGGTCCTCAGGGATTACCCATTAGCATTCTAGTCTGTGTGTTTAACACTGGCCTGAATGGAAAGGACAAGAGCCAGCACCCTGGTCTATTCTTAAGCAGGGAAGTGTTACTGTTTCAGCTGCTAATGCCGACCTGACTTATGCATATATACGCATAAATGCATATATATGAGAGGAAAATTTGCTTCTATCGGTATGCTGACTGACTTAATGACACTGTTTGAGGAGAAATTTATTGCAATAAAAGTTGCACTGCAAAGTTTTAAACTTAAAACTCACTTTTTGCCTAAGGAGTTATTTTCTGTCCATTTTTTACTTAAAAAATAACATTTTGAAGTCATATCTCATGAGGCTTTTTGAGCTTGTATTTCGTGAACTCTTCCTTGACCTTCTCCTAACAATGTGGTTGGCTGGTCTTTTGAACTTGCATTGCTCCTTTAGTGGTTATCAGACTGTGACATGCACTGCTTTAAGAGCAAAGATACATATTATTTCTTGTCACAATCTGTGTGGTCGGTGTCATTAATGTCTTTATGGCATGAAAAAGTGATATGAATCACATTGAAAGGTAAAATGAATGCATATATTATCTGTCTTGTTCTGGGATTCAATAAAAGGACAGTGAAACCAGACGGTAGTTGAAATTATTGCTAATTCATTGAAACCAGCAAATTTGTCACTAGTGATACCGGAGTGACCATCATCTTTCTTTTTCTGGGTGCGAGTGTGTTAGCCCAACGATGCGTAAAGACGCCTGTATGGAAATGTGTATCTGTGAATCTTTGTGATTGTCCCCTGTGATTGTGTTTTTGTGTGCATGTGAGTCTGCGATTGTGTGAAATGCTCTTGTCGTGCTGCTGTGTGTGTGATTATGTGCTCAGACTTGCTGGCTGGTGGCTGATAATAACACAAGAGGCAGTGTGTTTGTGGATCTCTTAGTTGAGGAGATTCCCACCGTGCTCAGCGTGTCTGGGCTCTGTGTGTTTTTGAGGTTGCACGCGTGACTCCGCCAGCTGTTCTATTCTCCTGTTGGCCCCCTCAACCCTACCCAGCCCCTGTCCCTCGCCGGCCCCCTCCTCCCCACAGAGGCCTGCTCTTCATCTGATAAGGGCTGCGCTGGCCAAACCCTCAGCAGAGCTCCTCAGAGCCCCTCAGAGCCGCTCCACGCTAACAATACACCCTCCTTTCACCTCCACGCTCACGCCATTTACATGTGAAAACACTGGGTCTTATCTCCAGTTCACTGGAGCTATGGCTCCACAGCCAAGTGAGTGTGAGTGTTCGTATATGTGTGAGCAAAAGTGAGAGAGCTGCATGAGTGAAAGTAAGTATATTGTTAACACCTACATCTATAAATCTACATCTAAAACCCTACATGAGCTCTATATTACTGCTTTTTGCCGTTAGAGAAATATTATCCGATGAGCTAATTAAATATACAGGAACCTCAAGAGTCTTATTCTGAGCTTGTTGAAAGAATTAAGATCATTATTGTCAGTGGGATCTCAGCCAGCTTTATCACACTTGCACTGTATCCAACAGCTAACGGCTACGGTAATGCCAGATCAAATACCCCCAAGAGAGGAAAACGAGCCTCACTGCTCCGTCACCTTGGAATATTGCCATTGGTATCTGTTAACAACAACCCTCATCAACAAGACAATAATGTCACCACTTTCTTAACCACTACATCAGCCGGCCCAACCGCCACTTCTGCTCCTCATCCTTTTTGACATCATTTGCATCATCTTTACCATTAGCTGCATCATTGCCAACCAAGGATCTCTTGGTTAAAGTATAACGGGGCTTGGTCTCATCTCATGTACAGCAGCATCCTTCAGTCCAGCAGCACTACTTTTTTGCAGCATATGTGGAAATTCTTTTCTTGCCAATTCACCAGCTGCTGGGCAGACAGACAGGACAGACAGCAAAAGAGAAGCGTGCAGGCTTTTAATTAAAGTCTGTGTAGTTAAGGGCTCGGGCTAAGCAAACATGGGCCTCCAGCATCAGAGTTTAAGATGAGGTAGAGGAGAGCAGGGGGATGAGAGAAAGGCTCCTGATGTTGATGATTGAGGAGGGGTGAGGGGAGTTAAAATGAGAGATGTGTGAGTTTGGGAAGATAAAAGATGAACAGAGGAGGATAAAGGACTATTAGGAAGCAAGGGGCAGGTAGAGGGATGAGAATGACAGGAAGGGGAATAAGTGTGTGTGGTCAGAGATGATATCACATGTTATCTGATGTATCATAATGTGATGCGGATATTAGGGTGGTGGGAGCAATATGAGCTGCAGGGCTTTGGAAGACATTAGAATGAAAATAGGGGGCAACTGGTGAGATAGTATTTACGTATTTACTTAACTAGGTGACAAATATGAGGGAGATAGTTGCTGCGAATCACCGTGATAAAAGCTTCTGTGACAAAACCTCAGTTTGACACATTAGGTCACAACAATTCAGCAGGACAGACGTGCAGAGCTTCAGCTGGATAATACAGCTCTGAGCTTTGATCCATTATGATGACATGGTGACATCTGTTGGTGAAATGTGGAACTGCTGGGCTCTGTTTGGTTTTCACTGAAAGTGAGCATTAATGTATGGAGGAAATATGTATACTTAGGGGAAAATTAAGAGCTTTTAAGCTAAAAATCATTAGTTTGATTCCTCAGTCTGTCTCTTTACGGCTACTTTAGACCGGTGGAGGCATTCAAAAAACAATTTAAGGTGTCATAGAGGGAAGGTACCCTTTTTACTCCACTACTTTTACTTTCAGATATGGTTTTATTACTTTTATTACTGCTTTATTATTATTGTACTACTTTTACTATTGCAAATGAAGATTTTATGTAAAAAATATAAGATTTGGTTCTAAAAAAAATCATCTGAAGAAAGCAAATCTCACTTAAGATCAATCTTGTAACCCTTTGGAGGGGTCTGACCCACAGGTTGGGAGCCACTCAGCTAAACTATCAAAATACAAAGTAGCTAAAAGTTGCTCCACCTTAACAGGCTACAACAGTAAAATGCTGCTTGTACATTGATGCATTAATAATAATTTTATAATAATAACAAAACTAATTTATCTGCAGCAGTGGCCATACATATTTACTGCAATAAATTTTGCAATTTTTTTTGACGCTTCACAATATTAGCTGATAGCACTTAAGTCTTTTCACGTATAGTGTGGTACTTTTTCTTTAGTAAGTGATCTGAATATTAACTACTTCCAACACAGTGTAAATTCAGGTGAATTTCCTGCTACCGAATCTTTATGACTTTGGGATTTGTGGTCTGAGGTTTGTTTGTCTGGGGCTCGTCCAGGTGGTGCAGCACCAGACGCTGCAATAAACAGATTATGACAATATATTAAGTCAGTGAGAAAGTGCAATATTAGATTTCCAGGAAGACTCATACACACACATTCTAGGTCAGAATTTTATAATATTTTCAATGTACAGAATAAGAGAGATAAGATGATTATGATGGGAAATGTCACAAATGTGTAAATTAAATCTGAAAAACAAAGGAATTTTAACTTCAAACATTCCTTAAAACAAAACCAATATATAAACAACAGAACAGATAAACTGCTATAAATTTTTGTCCTGAGTAATATTTTTCCAGTTTTACAGCGAGTATCAATTTTTACTGAATAAACCTTTAAACATTTTAATAAAACAATGGTCAAAACAGTGTGATACATAATCATTCCTTTGGAGGGTCATAGCCTTGGGTTAATGATTATCTTTGGTTTGATTGTTTTTCTCCAACCTGCAGTATTGTGGCTGGTAATAGCAGAAAAGTAAAAGTCAATGTACAGCTACATTAACACAATCATCTCTTACTTAAAACTCTACTTTTAAATAAATTTCTTTACTCTCCCGAACTCCTATGTACACCATCAAACATCCACCTTGAAATGCATGAACAAAGGTTAAAAGGCAACACAGATCCTTCAGACATGGATTTCATCATTAACTGTCTAATGTTACAGACAAGTTTCCAGAATGATTCACAACCACACTTATGTACATTATATACAATCAACAATCTGACTTGGACAAGATGTTATTAAATGAATGTTGTCACCCAATTTTACTGGAAAATATGAGACAACAGGCAGCTGTTTTGAGAAGTTTTCAAAAATCTGTTTGTACCCATCAACATATCACATATAAAGGCACAGATGGCCAAACATGCACATAACAAGGCCTCAACAAGATCATTTGTATTTATTTGTCTCTACATAAAAACATTATTGGTCTTCAAAGAGCAATGTAATAGATAGTTACCTTTTACAACAGAGATGGTTTCTTTTTCTCAGAGGAATCATTTATGAAACTCACTTGGTAGGGATGTAGTTATATAATTCCAGCTCAGCAATATTTTTCAAAATCTCAATGGTCCTCTTCACATTTAAAGTTTGAATTTTAACAAACAACAAGAAAAGCTGTGAAAAATATCGTGAAAAAAATACAAGACCTCCACTGCTCTTTTAAATATATCTCTCAGACGTTTCTCAACAACTCATGGAAACAGTTTGCTGACATTATATGACGTACCAGTGAAGAAACGATGAAATGTTGCTTTTACTATAGTCAGTCCACTGTAGCCAGAAAGTAGCCACTGTTCACAACACTGAAAAAAATGAATCATTTTTATGAATATCTGACTGATCTATAAAACAAATTCTGTTAAACTATTAAAATCTTATACAATACTACTATGTTTTTAACTTCAGCAAAAATAAGGCAACATACCATTACTACAACAATCAGGCTACAGTTAGTTATCAAATGTAGCAGAAATTCGCAACAGCACATTTTTTACCTAGCATTCAGGTGTTTTACAATTTTAACACAATAAAAAGTGTATATAATTATAATTGGAAAATACTGCAGATGTGGATTTAGAAGTACAGTAAGGAGCATCAGTAAGTAGTTTATGACTTTCACATGGCTGTTCAAGTGATGCTTAGGTGTGTACCAAAGTGCGTGACAGAAAGAACATAACACCTTTATCAAATGTACGTTAGTGTGTTTAACTCCTACTTCTTTGGAGACTCAAAGGGAAAATGAATAAATGTGTAACTGATTAAGGTGTGGTGCAGCTATGACACCAGCAGGGGGAGCCAGCATACAAGATCTTGCAGGATGAGCTTGTCTTAGTCCCATGCCTCAATGAGCTGATGAGGTGGCAGTAAATTTAGGACACAGTTTAGTCTACAGTCTCTTCTCTCCTGCTTATCCTCCTCAGCAGGTCTCTCCTGTGGACTGTTCAGGCCTTGTGTGGCCCTGCAGCCTGGTCCTTCAGTTCTGCAGTCTCTGCAGTCTAATTACAGCCTCTTAGGTTCTTCAAGAGAGTGGCTACAGCTGCTCCGACTCCTCTCTGGAGCTAGCACTCGGCTGCGTGCCCGAGGCCACAGTTCTTGGTGTGGAGGGTGTTGAAGGATGTGCTGTGAGGTGGCTCAAAGGCTCCTGTGGGCCCTCGTATTGAGGCAGCTCTTCCTCTGATGGAAGTTCCCGATCTGAGAGGTACGGTGGAGGAGGGAGATCATACCAGGGTGGCCGACTAGGAAAGGAAAACAGGAGAGGCAGATGACAAATTTGATATCAGGGAAGTTTTTGTGACTGAGACCAGCATTCGGGATGTAAACTCTTTATGAAAAGATGGTATGTTTATTTAAGAACCATTACTTCAGGATGCCTGAAAACCTGCATTCTTTTAACTAAGATTAAGTTTGTGATTGAAGAGTATTAGAGAAGAATAAGCTCCAAAGTAAATACAATTAGTTTTATTACGTCAAAAAAATAAAAAATAAAATTAGATCATACTTTGCTTGCAAGATACTATAAGCCATTTAATCATGCCTTATAGTGCCAAGTTTTCCTTTGGAATAGAGACAAAAGACTACACACTTCAACTCATTATTCCTTTTACCTGACGTCCAGAACAGCTTGTGAGTATGATGGAGGTGAGTCCATGGAGAGACCGGAGGGATACAGGGTTCCAGACAGGAGCTGCAGTGCCTGTGGGGTTGAGCGGTACTGTCCCGCAGTGTTGGGGGAGCCGGGGGAGAGACCTGGACCTCTGGGGTGGACGTGGCCACGGTCCAAGATGACCAGACGAGACAGCAGCAGGGGCTGGTGGTGATGATGTGAGCTCGCTCTTACACCTCTGGGCAGCAGGACGCTCCGCTTCCTCTGGTGGTGGAGCACCAAGGCCAGCAGCGCCACCACTAGGACGAAGATAACGGCGCTGCCAATGACGGCGTAGGTGATGCTGGGGTAGTACCGCAGTCGATAATCCAGTGTGACAAAGTCCTGCCCTGGAGCTTCTGCGTGGAGAAGAAGGAGATGAGTTCAGAATCGTGGAGGAGGTTGGGGAAATGGGGGAATGAGTGGTGGTGAGGGAGACATAAAAGCTAATTGAGAAAGGAGGGATGGAGAAGAGGATGAAGAGGGAAACAATTTCAGGGAGCAGAAAAGAACAGGAGGATGAGTGGTGGGGTTGCAGAGCCAGGGGAGTGGAGAAGAGAGGGAGGGAGAGAGGCATGAATATCAAGCAGTAAATTGTTTTTCAGGTTCATTTTAAAATGTCGTCCGTGTGATTCAATAAAAGAGGGACTTTATTGGAGATGAGAGCGCTACATAATAAGCATAACAGCAGTCAGACTCTCTCCAAGAGCTACAAGAGACAAGGACATCAAATGGAGCATCATGCACTGTGCAGAGGCCAGTTTTGAGCCCACTTTTCAAAAGCCGGGGCCTCACTTTCTACTACGAAAAAAAAGAGAAAGAACAGAGAAGCTAAATAATTCTTTGTGAGGGAAAAACAGCTTACAGCATTTTTAGACTAGAATACGACTTGAGTTGCTCTGCACTGAAGATGATAGAAGGCAGAGGAACACCAGGGGCTGTCACAGATTACCATGTTTGTCACAAGGAGAGGGGGTGTCTGTAAACTATTTAGGAAGCGTCCAGGGAACTTAAAAGTTTGCGATGAGAGCTGTGGCCAGTCGAGCTTCCAACTCACAGCTTGAAATGAGGAAAGGGACTTTTGTGATGCCAGAGAGCAGTGCAGCTTATTATTCCACACGGGATGAAGGGAACAGCACTTAAACATTTCCGCTGACTGATATCACAGGGGGAGATTTTCAATAAGGCACTTGGAGTGAGACTCATGTAAATGGTGTTTCTGCTGCTTACCTGGCACACAGTACTGTTGTATTAAGCAGAGAGGTAGGAGGAGTGGAAGGAATCCAATTTATTGCATTGCTGCAGTCAGGCTGTGCTAATGAGAAATGAGCTACATAAAAGTATTTTACAGTTGCTGTTTCAGTTCAAATTACACTAATGCCTCAGGGAGCTGTAAACATCAAACCTCTGTGTGCCTCCGAAAAAGTTCAAAACACTCATTGGAGTGCCTTTAATGTTCTGTGCATGGGGTTTCTGTGGTGCTGCTTAATAAACTGTGTATTTATGTCTAATAAACACATAAAGGCCTCTCATATTTGTCTACTAACCATCACTCAGATGGTTGAGGATATTGCCTAGAAAGCATGCCAGGAAATGACCATTATGAGATATCTTGAGGTTAAATCAATAATCTGAAAATGCTTCCATCTGGAAGGATTACATCCCCTGAAACTGTAAAGCAGGCGAGCCCTTTTGGAGCTTCCTGGAGTATTCAGGCTTACATAGACTTACAGGATTTTTGGGGATATTGTGTTGAGAGTATGGAAGAGATTCTCCCCTGAAAGGTACAAGTTAGAGCTATCAGACCTCAGAGAATTAAATGAAATGTACAGAGCTACACAAAAGAGTCAACCAGTGTGACCCTGTAACATAATGAAGTAGATTACATTCATTCACATCAAAATAAACCCAAAATGACAATGGAGGGGAAGTCCACTTACTGCTTCTAAAGAGACAAAGTGATACACTGTTTACATGTCCTTCAAATTCCAATCATGCATCAATAAAAGTCAATATATGTAGCTCCACATTTTGGTAAATCCACTTATTTCCTTTGTTGAGTTGGGAGAGAAGATCAATAACACATCATGTCTTTATAGTAAATAAAACCCCACAACCAGCAGCCGGCCAGCTTAGCTTATCACAGAGACTATGATTTGAACTTGGTGAACAGAAAGTGTGGCTCTGTTTTTTTCTTTCAAATAGAAAGAATGTCTTATCAGGGGGATGTGCAAGACTTCTTGGCAGGGTGCAGTGACTTTTTGGAGTCCAAGCTTGTTCAGGAAATGAACCAGTCTCTCCAATAATGTTATGGAATTTAACTTCTTTAGCATTGTTATGCATCATCTTTGTTTTTTGATTTATATATCAATAATGGTAGTGAGCTTTAGACGTTCTTGTAACCAGACATTCTTTATGCTAAGCTAAGCTCACCAGTTGCTAGCTTCATATGACAAATATGAGAGTTGTATATTCTTATATTTTTATCAAAGCCCCCCTCCAAAAAAAACCAAAAATACAAAACTAAGAATGAGTAATGTAAATGTATTTTTTTTTCAAAATGTCAAACCATTCCTGGAGGTTAGAGAGACTGTTACATCTCTGTGTTTCTTCGAGCACCTGTGTGGACAAAGCCACGAGGTATCATTAGAGGACAAGGTTTTTTTTTGTAGCTTGTTTTCCTTTCTTTCAGACACCATGCTGCACATTCCCTCTGTCTACCTGACCTTGAAGGCCTGTGGGAGTCTTCAGCAATGTTTTATGCGTGTTTGTGTGTGTGTGTGTGTGTGTGTGCACATACTGTTGAATTCCCAACAACAACTACTCGGGCATACAGCCTATTAATGTACCAGTGTGTAGTCAGGGGCCCCATGCCTTAATTAAATCCAATCTAATTCAGATGCTCCACCCGCCCGCTACCCCATCACGCACCAGCCAATAAAACAAGCCCTCTCCCCCTCGACCCCTCCCTTGTGATTTAAAATTGGCTGGTCCTTCACGCTACCAATTAACAACGAACTAGACTCTCAACAGAGAGAGGCCAAAACAAAGCAGAATTATTTCCATAATTACCTAGTAAAAAAGCACAAATAAAGAGATCCCAGCGCTGCCACTGCTGCCTATCAGGTTTCAGAGCAATCCTCTGGGAGCAGAGAGAAACACACACAAAAGGAACTCATAATGCTGTAACATTAACAATGGGAGCCTTTTCGGTACATTAGCAATAGTGGCCTGACAGGCTATTTCAAATCACACAGGAGATGAAAAGACAGAGAGAAAGAGACTGCAGCGAGGAGGGAAAAACTGTGTGTGTGTGTGTGTGTGTCTGCACGCACCCCCGTCACCACCGCAGGGGTGTGTGCGTGTCTGTGTATGTTTGATTGTGTGAGTGTGTGTGACTTCACTTCACATTCACATTTTGAGCATCTAGTTATAGTCATGGCACAAACAAAGGTGTGATCATCATATGTAAAGGTAGCTGAGGGGGTTCTCATTGTAACCATGGTTGTTCTGATTCAAAGGAGTCCTGATCATCTCTCATGGACACACAAGCACGCTTTGATAGCAGTACCACAAATGTATATTAGTTTTTTAAAGGGCATATCATATTTTGATTCCTCTGTTTAAATTTAAAATCGCTGGAGAATGCAATCACACATCAAAGTCCTGGATAGCTGAGTCAGGACCAAATGTTGTGTTCAAGGTACATTAAAGAAAAAGGCCACACTCATTCACAACCCTGGTGCACTCTCTCTGGTACTCTCTTAAGTTTAGATTCTCCTCTGCTTATACTTCCTCCTTCAAAGTAAAGTTGAGTAACCATATGACTAACACATACAATGTATTAAACAAGAAACCAAAGCAGCTAACTTCACTATGTTTTGTTTACTTGCACACCTTTAATGTTACCCAAATCTCTTCTGTATTGTGTGCTCACACCACATGTCCTCAAAGTACCTGGTCATACCAGCATCTCTGACAGTGTTACTTTATCCCAAATTCATTTGATTGAACCGTCAAGATCAAAGTTGAACATCAAAGTTCACTGGAGGCTTTCCTGTCTTGTCAAACGTAACATGAAAGGCTCAGGAACTTCCGCTCTTTCGGACATTTGAAAAGCTGCTTGGACACTGTTGACTTCAGACGAGGTAAAGTCCAAAGTGAAGGAAGCTTTCCTTTAAACTCATTCAATATCATTTCGTGTGACATAACTAAAATTGAAATTCTCACAGCGTATCAGGACACAAGCTGAAATAGATCAGCGGTTTCTAGACAAGGTGTCCTTGTATCCCAAAGAGTTTGTCTGTTGCTGGGAGGTAAGCTAACTTGATAACTTGAAAACTCCAAATAGTTAGCTAAATTAACGGATAAATGGCATAAACAGTTTTCTAAAAACTATGGACGCATAATAAATAATATAGATAGATAATAATAGCTAATTACTAGTTAATCATTACTATGAAATATGAATAAAGCTTTATCAAATGTAATGATTGAAAAACTAAAAATCCATGGTTCAAACAGCAATTTATATAAACAGATAAAACTGTAGTCAAATACATAAATGGCTGAAAGTTTCTTCTTAGTTATAAGAATGACGAAACTCACCTAACTACTGACTATTCACTTGCAAATTATTGTGACAATTTCAGCTTTTTGTTCATGTTGAGCATAGTCTGCTTCCATTCAGCTTGAAGAAACTGACTATTTCTGAATGCTGGACTTGTGCTTTGAATTCCAGCATGAGGTTTTTGAAGGATTTCGTTTGCATTGTTGGACTTCAAGGCTGCTTTCAAAGAGACAGAAAAATCACATTTGTAAGGTTTCAGTAGTACACTCTGTCCTTCTTTTGAAATGCACTGAGTACATGTTCATTATCTTCATCACTATCAGAATTTTATCCTGACGGGGGAAACGCTTCAACATCTCGCGAAAAATTCAGCGTTCTGGGTGTAGCTGCATGTTCACAGGGGGTGTGCAGTGCAAACAGATGTACTTGTGTTCCACATTAATAATCTCCCTCTGCAGCTCTACCTGTGATATTGGCACCTTTCATTGTGCTTCTATACCAAATTCATAAACTCATAAACCCTCTGTGTGTGGAGGCTTGGGGAAGGTTAGCGATGTGCAGCCACTTTAATGACATCAGAGTGCCTTCTCCCCACGTCTCCCCTCTCACCCCCTCCCCACCACTCCTGCATCTTTTGTTTCCCCACTCTTGTTTCTCCTCGAATGCCCCTTTTCCTTCATCCCGCTCAGCTTTGGGCTTTCTATAGCTCCTCTCCTCTCCACCTGCCATTCCACTCTGCTCCCCTTTTGTTTTTAATTTACTGTCATGGTGATGACATATGCCTTATCTTTTTGATATACATCAACTACACTCACCCTAGATTATGTATTCAATAAAATGCTTTTCAAATGCAAAAAAAACCCTTTTAAATCTCACATTCAATCTTCATCCACTCTCTCTTCCTGTCCTTTTTTACTCTCCTGCCTTGTTCCCTCTTACACTGTCTCTCAAATCATCAAAAAAGAGCTCTGCCACCCTCTTTTTCTACATTTCATTATCTCCCACCTGCATCTATTTTATCAGCTCTGCGTTAGAGGAGAGGATTATAGTAGGCAAAAACAGAACAAATGTGGACAGGGTAAAGAGGACAGAGGTAGAAACAGATGAGGACATGTTCAAAGGGAGAGGGAGAGGAGATAAGCACGTACTGTTTTTTGCCACATCTCATCTCCTTACAAAGCTTTAAATCTACTACAAGAGACAGAGTCACTCTGACCCTCTGCTGTTTGCCTTCAGTACAAGATGCACACTCTTTTACATCCTTCAGCTATTATTTTTAAACCTGGCTAACCATGCTGATTTCCTTCAATAATTTTTCTATTACATTTATGTAAGAAAGAAAAGGAACTCAATCAGTAATTACATAATGACTTATGTAACAGGAATTGCCAACAATATAGTTGAGGTAATTAAGAAACAGTGAGCACATTCATGCTATTTATCCAAAAAAGCCTGTTTATTTTTCAGTTGCAAAAAGTTTAGAAATGCAGTTATCGTCATTAATTCCCTCACATTGTATTGGACTGCACAGGGGTGAGATGGTTGAGCACAGAGAGCACAGTATGAAGCTGTAGATGATTGTTGGCCTACATTGGTTCCTCCCTTCCCACGCTTGATCTGGAGGAGGAGGATGAAAAAGACCTTAACCCTGTGCTCTAGCTAATGTTAAAATGTTAAATGTTAAAAATGTTTATGTCAGCTGAGATCCAAACACACACCTTCTTTTATATCAATATGCTAGTTACTAGCAATGACTCGATAGATGAGATAGATGAGATAGATGATATCACAGCCCCTGTGTACTAAAGCCACACACCCTGGCTCTAAATAATGTCACTAGCTCAAGATGGCAGGGCCTGTCTCGGACATATTTTGGTTTTAGCAGTGTAGAACAGAGGGACGTCAGGCAATGTTGTCCTTTTTTCCCCCTCATAATTAAAACCAACTAGCTGATAGTCTGGTGTATCTTTTGTTTCATTGTATCATCAATAAAACAAACTTAAGGGATCATTATTAAAATTTGTTGGTATATGTAACAAAACTAACATCATTACTATCAGGTTGGTTTTTTTTTTGTAATTTCACATCAAAATACCTCTTGGCTAAACACCAAATAAAATAGGAAATCCATTGAGAGGTGAAAGAGAAAGAAAGAAAGAACAAGATGAGACAGATTACTGGTGCTCACATACATGTCCAAAAATAGAACATTGTATGCAGCTACTGAAGCAAAGTGAGGGCCAACATTAGTGCACAATAGACCATTGAGCATGTAGTGATTAAAACAAGCTCTGAAGCACCCCTTTGTCCCTCTTCAATCAAACTAGGCTGCAGATTAACAGCAGACATGCTGTTGGGTGAGATACAAGCATTTTTCCTCTTAATAGGGTGCATTTCTTTATCCTGATTGGCTACCTTCAACTGAATATGCAAACTAACAACTGTCAGGATACGCTCATCTGAAGATGAATGAGCCTGATAAAATGAAAAGAAATCGGGCTAATAAAAGACTCCACATATCTTAATTGCCACACTTAAAACGCCTCTGAATAAAGGGAATGGAGATATTTCCCCCCTCTGGCTCATTCCTGAGGGAAAAGACAGGGCCTGCACAGATGTGCTGTACTTTCCCTAAGTACTGAGGACTCATTTCACATTCACAAAGTGCCATCTGTAAAAAGAGTCCAAAGCGGGAGGAAAAAAAAGTAATCATCTTGTGGTTTCCACATTCCAGGATTTGCTACTGCGTGTCGAGCTGTCTTCAGCTGATAGAGGTTGGTCACTGCGGTGCTTTCCCTTATTGCTGAGGCTAATTACAGGTGTGGGGCTGCAGGCTCATTTGGCGGCTCTGTTGCCACAGTTACATTCACAACAACACAGTGATAAAATGACTGGCAGAAATAGTGACAGGCTTGGCCAGCTCACTGCTAAGTTCAGTACGTGGGAAGGGACTAAGAGAGGAAGAGGGTAAGAGAAGAGGAAGAGGGGAAGACGAGGGAACAGAAAAGACGAGAAGAGAAAAGAAAATAGCCACTAGGGGGCAGACAATTCTCATGCTTGCTTTGTACATGCACACGCAGTTCAGGCCATTACAGATATTTTCATCTGTTGTATGGGCAAGCATCCAAAGCATGGGGGTGGGGGCGTGGGGGGTACTGGGTGGAGGGAGCATACCATCTGACTTCCAACACCCTCAAACACCCGCAATTAACATACAGTCTGCATAATACAGAGTGCATGCAATAAAAACCATACATATTTGCAATTATGCAATATATTTTATCTAATAATAAACTGACTTTACAGTAAGTGACAGTAACAGTATGACAGTATGAACTGACCTTATAGCAAGTTACAGGAAGTTCAACAGAGACAAAGTTTGAACACATCCACTCACCCCCACATTTGCACACAGATTGCTCTCAGATGCTCATATGAGTAAAAACAGCAATACAAACAAAATTCCAGAAATCCTTTTATTGTGTTCCAGAGTCAGCCGACTAAACCCATGCCACATGGTGGAGAAATGTGTGTGTGTTGGAGAGGGAGGAAGTGAGGGGGGGGCAGGGTGGTGTGTTAGGTGCACTCATGCCTCTCTTCTCCTCAGACTCCACGACCAGCACAGAGGAATCCAGAGGGTGAAAAACAAACTCTTAAAAGTGACTGCAGTGGTTGCGGTCACAATAAACTTTGCTAAAAAGAATTATAAAAACTGAAACTATCCCTGTTTTCTGTCTTTTCGACCCAATTTACACCTGCTGCTAAACTTAGTCCTGCATCTGGAATATAACACAACCACTCCACTGAGTTCACTCCCAGCAACTTTTCTTTCTTGCTGTCTGCATTTTGCTTGCATTGTGATTGGTTACATTTTAATGTGCACAATGTAAATCAGGAGAATACATGGAAAGTAGAAAAACTCCTCTATTCCTAACAAATACTTAGAATTAGTGTCTAACAGTTTTATTTATGAAGTAATTTGATAAAAAGCACTTTATTTTTGTGAAATGGATATAACCACTGTAATGACATACATGTTTCCATTAGCTTCCGCTGAGAAGCATGATATCTTCACTTAGAGAATATTTTTACAGAGAAGTATAGAGGACTGATGGAGAGCTTTATCACATAGTGCAACGGCAATCACCTGAGGCTCAATGTAAGCAAAACCAACAAGCTTGGACTTAAATGCTTCAAGCATAGATGTTGCTGCAAACCATCCATCCAAACATCCAAAACCCAGCAACACAGAAGACACAACACAGTTTCAAGGTGAGTGTCCAAGATCAGTGTCACCAATTAAGTATCTGACCAAATGTGAAATCATGGTCAAAATCTCTCCTTCTGCTCCTGAGTTAAGGAGTTGAACTGTGGCCAGAGAGGCATTTTTGCAAAATATTATGGCGTTACAGTAAATTGACATTCTGGATCAAAATGTCATCATCTTATTTAACACCTTTGTGGAATTTTGTCACAATTTGCAAATGAATTTTTGGAGTTGCGGCCAAAAATATGTTTCTGAGGTCACAGCGACCTTGACCTTTAACCTTTGACCAAAACTTAGATCAGTGTTTCTTTGAGTCCAAATAAGTCCAGATATTTGCCAAATTTAAACGAATTCCCTTTAGTGTTTAAGTGTGCCTGAGACATCATGATCATGAGAAGAGGACTTAGAACTGAAGAAACACGCCTGCAGCCGTGTCTGCTGCTGAGAACTGAAAGCATGTAGTTGAGGTGAGGTTACTGTACAGACCGTGCCGAAAAACAACATGTTGTCCTGACAGCAGTTAGTTTTTCAGCAGCATTGAATGTTTTATTGTTTCTTGCTGACTTCAGAGATGAGAATGATCTTTTATGGCACATCCCCTTTGTTTCAGAGGAACAGAGCCTGTGGGGTTTTTGTTTTCTAACTGAAGACTGGACACTGTCTGATATGATCCAATCACTATGCAAGCCAGATGAATCCAGAGGTGTTTTTTTTGCTGATCAAGTCACACACCGATAGTGTTTGTGTGCATTAGCATTAGCACCATTAGCATACAATCTCCTTTATCTAGATAAGACATCCAGATACAGATCAAACTTTAATTCCCACCCATTAACTAGGTCGAGACCTCACCTCTACCTAGCTAGCATGTTTTCACTATTGCACTGGAGATGTTTGTTGTTTGTTTGTGTGCTGCACTTTACTGAGGGGAGATTTCCACTCAAGCAACACTGATAAATGGCTTTTTGATACAAGGGTCCTTGTTTAGAACCTATGAGACACTACAGTATATTTCAACCAGCAAAGACTTGGAAACTCAGGTCCAGTGTCCTTTTAAAAAGGACATTAATTTTCTCATTCGGTGACTGCTTAATTCAATGTATTTGCAGCAAATTAAATACTTTATCCTTTTGACCTGCCAAAGCCATTTGCAAAAACTGCCTACACGCAATCGTTTCAGGATGCATGCATTTTAAACGAAAGAGTGAAAGCTTCCAGCACGCATTTTTTCAGTTTGGATGGGGAAAAAAAATACAAAATGCCATTCTGGCTGTGGAACTTCTAGACCTCTCATTTTAAACCCCTCCTCTCTTGAGATCTTTGTGTTCTCGGCATTTCCTTTAGTCTGTGATCACCCCTGTTGTGCTGGGTTTTGTGATATAGTTTTTTATTAAACCCTTGCTGCCAACAAACTTTTCCCTGGTGAGACATGAAAGATTGATTGATTGAAAGCTGTGCTGCCAAGCCACACTGGGAAGCAAAGCATGTTAACTGTTCAGTGACAGGACTGTTCCACATCCCTTTGGCATCCCAGTATTAATATTCATGTCCCGTGCTGTCACCCAGATCCTGTTCCTGTGCCCTGTCATGTACTATATGTCTGTTCTTGTTAGCATACAGAGAGAAAGAAGGAAATAATGGCAGGCTCTGCGAGTGTGTATGTGTGTGTTTACTCTATAAGCTTGTCTATCTTATTTTTCCCATTAAGAACTTCTGCATGTCTCTGTGGTTTCATGGAAGAGAGCAGTAAAGTGTCTGTGTTGTATGTGCCCTTGTTTTTGTCTGTCTGTCTCTAATTTTGTCTCTCTGTTTGTGCATCTCTCAATGTGTGTGTGTGTGTGTGTGTGAGTGTGTGTTTGAGTGGCGCTTTGGGGAAGAGAGGTTTTCATGCTTCATCGGGCCTCTATTTGCCTGTCCTGTAATAACTTGTTCGCTCCATTGCTTGCCACTATCAGACCCCCACATAACACTCAGTCACAGCTTACTGTGGGTCCCTATAAGAGTGGAGGGGTGGTGGGTTAGAGTTAATGGATGACTTCAGCATCTAGAGAACATTCAGAGAGGAGGAGGAGAGCTGGGGAAGACAGGACATGGGCGTTGAAGGGCAGGGAAAAGGCAAACAGTCGACTGGTGCAGCTATTGCAAAAAGGTTAAATCGTGACTGTTAAATGGTAGAAGGCAAGAATCAGCTTTAAAAACTGGTACTGCTGATAAATGAAGGAAAAGCTATGAGGATGAGATATTAGATTAATTTATAAAGACTAACCATGCCAATTACTGCTTCTGCTTTACTATGATGATGATAAGTTTGGGACGGACATAATCAGTGTTTTACATCTAAGGTTGCTGGTTCTCATGTCTTTTAAATAGTGTAGCGTTTGAAAGTTGAAAAAATGAGAGCATGTTTATTAGTTCATGTATTTGAGAATGTGAATTATTTGTGCATATACAACACAGTTGGTGTGCTTATATATACATTTCTGTAACGTTCACTTCAATTTTGTACAAGACAGAATGAACAAAAAACAAAGCAGAAACATCAGTTTTACTGAGGTAAAAGTTTCCACTACTGGATCTACAGTACAAAAGACTTAATGTTGCTGCTGGTGAGGGAAAAGATGGGAACACAGATAAGTGGGACAGAAGAGTAGCCGCTGTAAAACTTTAAGTTATGTTCACGAATGACAGACTTTATAATGCTGGTGAAAAAAAAAGGCTATGAAAATCACTTCTGCCTGTGTATCACAGAGAATCAGGCTCAGCAGGAGCTGCAAAACCAAGATGTGTCACTTGTTGTTCTACATGTTCTGACGCTTCAACTGAGGCACAGAACTGGGAGTTCAACAGTGTTTTCAGCAACCTTTTCAGTGGTTGTGAAGCATAGACTTTTTTGTTCCTGAAGAAAAAGACAGAATGGGGAGGGTGAGAGGTTGCTCTGAAGGCTTTGACTACAAGCCCGTCCCTCCAAACCTGACGGCTACGGTAGCCATGGCAACTGTTCTTTGGGGCCGAAAGGTGAGTTAGAAAGGGGCTGAGGCTATCCTGAGAACTCACATACTCCTGGCACATGCGCACAAACAGATGACGCCTGAGGCTGAGACGTGATGGAGGTGAGTGATAAGACTGTGGAGATTAGGAGTCCTGCTTGGGCCTGTGTGCACCTGCAGGGATGGGATCTGCAGGCTTCAACCAGCCTCCTCATGAGGGACAGGAGAAGATTATAAAACATCGCCTGCAGCCAGACTGACAAAACAGTGGCCATTATGATGATGTGCAGGAGTCGCGGAGGAGACGCACTC
>JAPZDY010000023.1:8951631-8963236 GCA_029783645.1 Ctenochaetus hawaiiensis
TGGAAAGAAAATGAAACTTGAAAAAAGAAAAAAAAGAAATCAAAGAAAATCACAGCCCTGCAGTCTTGATGATATTTCTATTCAAGTAGTGCTGAAAGGTTTCCCAGCAGACTGAGAGAACTGTAAGATAATGCTTTGAGAAACTAGGCTAGTGACTATAAAACATCAGTCAAAGCAACCCCACAGGAATACACCCCGCTGGGCTAAACATCCACATCTATTGTACATAATCTGCAAGGAAACCTATAGCAGAGCTGCACAAAGCAAAGCACACAAAGAAGTGTTGCACAATTACGAGAGTAAATAAATGCACATAATAGCTTGTGTGACATGCTTTAACTGGCAATGTGAGTCAACATTTGCACCACGGAAGATAAACCTGAAGAAAGCACACTCTCTACAGAACAGTGGAGCTATATTTTGTGTGTGTGGTTTCTGTCTTATTTAAAGATTTAAAAGTTATACTTCCAAATGTAATAATCCTGCAGCTTAGGGAAAATGACAACAGTTTGCTTTAAATGTTAATATATTTCCATCTGAGATTCTTGTTGGCCGAGTGTCTGCTTCGGGAACCCACACATTTGGATGACAGCGATGTAAGAATTTCTCATAGAGGGCAGGAATTTCACTCTATTTTGGTAATCCCTGGGAGAGGTACTTTAACTTCTCATGAGTTATTTTTGTTCAGTTCAAGTACTGTATGAAACAGCGCCTGCAGCCCTGTTACCCAGTCTACTGATAATAACCGATTGACCGAAGTCTGGTGTATCAATGACTCAAATGCAATTTCATATTCCCAGAGTTCTTGATCATAGCAGGCGATGCCTGAAGTGCCATGCACAAATGACTTTCTCTTCCATACAAAATCAACATTATTTAGGAAACAAAGTGGCCAGAAGTGGGTAAACATGCTCAAATCAGACAGGTTTACACACTCATCAGCCAGAAACTTTGGAAAAAAAGGTGTGCAAGCTTTTATTTAGTTTTCTGTTTTTCAACTTAATACATAACCAGGGTCACTAGTTTTGCAAATGCATTTAAAAATGGTTTACATATTCATATTGCATCTTCACTATTGTCAACCACTGAAACCAAAAACTGTCCAGAACATTTATTGCGCTACTCTGTTTTCTGACTTTTATTCTGATAATGTAGTGGCTCTGCAAAACTGACGATAAAAATGAAATATCAGAAGCAGTAAGTTAAAGTGGAGCCTCACAGACGTTTAAGAAAGGTCGAATTAAATGTGCACTCAGCCAAGAAACTTTAATATCTTTAATTGATTAGGCATCAAACTGTTAACTCAGCCAATAAAACGTCTGAAATGATTCAGAGTGCCACGTGTTGTGGCACTGCTACATGCTTCAGGATTGGCGCTTATCTGCGACTGAAAAGGCTTGCGATGTATCTTGTGAAGGAGGACTAATGAGTATAAATCAGCACCTCCACCCTGCTGCTGCAGCCAGGTTGAAGTGTAGATAAATCCTTTTTTTAATCCCAAAGTAAAAAAATTAAAAATCTAAGCCCTCCTGAGCAACATCCGGTGTGATTTTGGGTGTTTGTTCCAGAAACTCAGTTTTTTTTGTCCCCAGCTCTCTCCCCCACAGCTTACAGCTTTGGCAGCTGTCTGCCAGCGTCTGTCCCTCTGCTCCGCCTAGTCCAACCCACACAACACTCTGCAGAGCCCCACGATGCACTTGATAGCCTACGCATCAGACTGTTGATTTAGAATTCCAGTGTCAACGTTCTCAGCTTAACAAAGCTTTGAACTATGCAGTGCCGCCCTCGTACACAGAGGTAATGACTACGGTGAGACTGTTTTTCTGAATGTTACAATAATTAAGGCCTTTTCTTGGGTTTTTACAACAATGAAGTTTGTGCAAAAAATATATTTATTTTCTCTCCATCATTGCAGCTACCATATACTATAATTTGAACAGCCTAGCAGCTCACAAACCACAAACCTGTACACACAGCAGTCCTGCAGGCACACTTGTCCTTGTTTTTTGCATTCTCTGCACCAAACAAAGCTGCTCAGGTGAAGTATGAAGTGAAACACATGAAAAAAAAATGTCTTTCATTTGTTCACTGTATCTCTTTCTCACTTTTGCTCCTTCTTACTCTGTTCCCTGGCTCTCTATCACCAGAATGGTTTAAACCTGCCTCTGGCATGTTGGTGTCCACATGACACCATCAAACAATAGGAACTACACAAAGAGAAAGAATGAGCAAGGCAATAACACGGGTGGGTGGGGGGTTGGGGGGTGTTAGAGGAGATGATAAAAATGCAAAATAAAAACAACACTGCAGGGGCAGAGTAGTCTCCTCTCGAGCATTACATTTAAGTCTTGCCCATTTGAATAAAGCGACTGCAGACGAGCAGAGGAGACGGAGCAGAGAAGAGAGGAGACGAGACAGTGGGGAATGAGGAGGTGAAATGGTAAAGAGAAGTGATGAAAAAAGGGTGGAGATGGGACCCTAATGCCAAAACTGAGAGGTCTTGATGGGAGGTTAATGGTACATGAACAGAGAGGGAGTCAGAGAGACAGAGGACAGAGAGAGCAATAAGAAAAAAGAAGACGGCAGTTGAGAGAGATGGTGCAGAATCCAGTGATTACCAGAAATGAGACCAGTGTTGTATTCAGGGACTTATCTGAGCCCCTTTTTAAATCGTTTCAGTATGACCTCAGCCTGTAGTTTTTTCTCCTGTCTCCACCTTCCTGTCATCATTCATGCTCATTTGCCCTCATTCGGAGTTTTCATCCTTACTTTCTCTCTTTTTTTTCGTCTGCCCTGTTTTGTTTCATTCCCACCTTGCCAGTCTGGCTCCACTTCAATCCGCTCATCCTCATCACTCACTTTAAAGTTTCTCCCGCATCCTCTCTGCTCTGTTCTTACCTTTGCTTCCTGTACCTGTCTCTCTGGTTCCTGCCTGTTTATTCCTTTCTCTGTGGACGCTGTTTCCGGCTTACTTTCTCATCTTTTCCTCCCCTCAGTTTCTCTCTACAACCTTCTTAGTGGATTTTCTTTCTCTAACAGCACCCATGACCCCTCTGCCAGCTGTAGCTTCCATCTCCCTGTTTCCCTCTGCTTCTTTGTCCTCCCCCTTGATTCCCTGTCTTTTTACACAATGAATCCAAAGGGTTTTATCTTTTTTTTTTCTCTCAATGGCTTTGCCTCTCTCCCTAATCCCTCATCTCCATCAGCTTCCCTCTCACTCTCTATCACTCTTTCTTGTGCTTTCCTTTTCCCTTCTATCGTCTTCACACTAACATTTTGCTCTTTTTTTTTTATCCAATATTCTGTTCCTCTTTCAACACACATACACACACAGTCCTCTCACATTTCTATCTCTTACACTCTTTGACATGCAATCCCTATTTTTTTCTCTCCAGGGCACTTTTTTTTTCCTTCGCTCCACTCAAGCCTTCCATCTTTTTGTATTTCCCTGATGGATCCATGCACCCCCAACACACATATGGACGCTCAAACCTCCAAGACACACGCACACCATCGCACCCTAAACTTTTATCCCCATTCAAACGCACACATCTGCCTTCTATCACACCTTTATCACTGCTGTGGCTCTTTGTAGGTTGAGCAACCCCTTCAGCTCAACCATAACACGGGTGAGCGCACACATATAGTATTGGCAGAGAAGCATTTGCAGAAAATAACCCAGCCAGAGCCCATTATAGTGAGATCTGACAGACACCTAATGCATCACTCAAGGGTGTCTGTCTGTTTACTCCTAATAGCTTCACAGAGCGATCCATTGCCTCTTTAACAGACACACGTGAGGATTAACACTTTTAATTAACACTTGATTAGTTGCTGCCAGGTAGCCAATAGATAAATGCACATCATGACAGCATCATGAATAAAAAAGGGAATGTGGTATTTAGCAAACAAAGGATGTGTTTAGTGATCCAAACACTGAGCATTGTGACAGTAACAGCGGGAGTTTGTTGCCTAAAGGAATGACATGTGACGTGTGTGTGTGTGTGTGCATGTGTGCATGAGTGCGTGTGTGTATATATGTGTGTGTGTGTGTCAGTTGGTTTGGGTGGGGTTGCTTAAATTAAGCTTTAGGCACATAACCAGCTCTCAGAAGTACTGTATCTAAATTACTTCAACATTTATCAAAGCTATCCTGGAGAATAGAATCCTATTCAGTGCACCCCTTTGCTCTGGATTCATAATTTTTCTTCATAATTTTTTTTTAGCTCAGTGCAATTTTAAAATGCAAAAGCAGCATTATTCTCTTCTCTTGGGCCACAAAGAGCCAATAGAGATAAAAAAAAATGTCTCTTGTACAAAATTATGGAAACATTTCTAAGAGAAACCAAAAACAAGGAGTAATTAAGTTTTCCTTTCAAGTCCTTTTTACTGCACAATGAACCTTTTAGAGACTTCATTAATAATCTCTAAACTTTGCAAAGTAGTATCTTCTATCACTTAACAACTATTGAGGACTTCTGCAGGTTGACTAATGAGCAGTCAATATCAAGTATTGGTGCAGCTTCGACAACTCTTGGTCTCTCTCAATGTGATATCATCAAAAAAGAAAAAGGACCATGTGAGCCTCCGTAGAGTTATGCACACTGCAGAATAATAGGCACAATTTTTTAAAATAGCTAGCGTTTATTAAAAAAAAAGTGCAGAGGTACTGAAACTGACTAAAATAATACTGGATGAATAGATGGAAAGAAAGAAAACTAAGAGGGACCCATTCAAGCACACTTTACACGGTGAACTCACCTTCTTTCTGTTGTCAGCCAACCAGCAAATGTGTATTGAGGGGCCAGAGAGGGGCTCGTCTTTCAAGCCAAGTGTCGATGGAGCGGGGAATTGTTGCAGTCGAGGCCAGGCTTAACACACTCTAATGCAAATGTGATGCTCGTAGAGGCACAAATCAGTGAGCTAATGAGCTTGTTTTTAGTCCCCTTTGGGGTTTTACGTTTTATCGTGTTACTTAAAGGATCTAATGGTTCAAAATCAGATCATTCACCTTGATTCAATGTTTTTGGCTGATACGTGGCCATCATGGACCAAGCCAACTCAACCGGAGACTGACACCTGAGTGATATTATCTTCAAATGGAAATCTCAACTACTCTCTGAGTCATCCATCTGAAAAGCTGTTAAAGTGGAAGTGTAGTGAGAAAGGCAACAAGAAGTGATGGTAAACACAACTGCACTCACACATACAGGGACCCCAATTTACAGACACACACAAACAAAATAAAAGCACCAGCACTGAAAATACAGCTCCACCAAACAGCAACAGTAGAGTTATTGTTCAGAGTAAAATTCCTCCACTAGTCTGTGGGTGCAGGTCGTCACTTGACCACCATCACCATGGTGACTGGATGAGGATAGATTCAGGAGGGAAAAGGTTGTTAATTTATAGGAGCCTGAACAGCGACGGCTGACTGGAAATGATTCAAGGACGGGGATGATTCATGCAGACTCCAGTCCTGCGAATGACCCTCCTGTGTGGACACAGCCAATAGCAACGAGGTCCTGAAACAACAGGAGCTCTGAAAAGACTGGCACTTAGCCTTGGTGAGCAGGAGAAAGAAAGGGAGGGGATGACAAGCACTGAAACGTGAACCAAGTGCAGACTTTTTCTCAAATTTAACTACGGAGTGTTGTACACAACGTAGGTCAATGAGTGTTATCTATTTATTTACACATAAGAACGTGTGGAAAGCAATAACACAGACGCTAAATGCTACAAAGAGACCCACTTTATGCCAAAACTACAAACAAACATGGTTTAAAATGCACTCTTATTGTATTGGAAAAGAAACAATCTTAACTAAAAAGTAAAAAAAAAAAAGAAAAAGCAGAAACAGGAAGCTGTACCCCCCTCACTTCAACTCTGCCAGCAGCAGCTAACAGCGTCTTGCCAACTGCTCTTTCCTGATCTCCTGCAGACCAACAGCCGAGAGCCCCTCAACACTGCTTTGTGAGCATGCCTCCAGCTAACAAAAGCTAAAACCTGAGACTTTTCCAGAGTTCGAATCCATGGGCGGTGACACGCGCAACCTTCCCTATTTGTGCCTGTCAAGTGTGCGTTGGCTCTGATGAACTGGCATTATTACATTCCACTCCCACACCTCAGTCTGCTGCCATTATATTCCCCTGCACCATTTCACGCTGCCTCCTACACCTTTCTCTCTCTGCCAGCGCTCTGAGTGCTACTGACGAAGGGCATGAACGGACCAACATCTCAGCGTCACACACATTTCTGCCACAAAAATTGCACATGGATTAACTTGTCATTTTAATCTATAGCAGCCATATTATTTGAGCCTAAAGTCTGGCAGCAATCAATGGGGGAGGACGTGGCCGTGCGAGAAGCTATTAGAAAGTAAAAGGACACCAATAGTGAATACAGACCGAATGACTTTTAATCACTCTGACAGTCTTTGTTCTTTATTTATCAGGCTGACACTATATATTAACGTCTAGTTTACTGGCGACTCTAATGGAGAGGCAGGAGTTACTGCTGGATGTCAGCTCTCACTGTATACAGCTCTGTCTGAATTACTGGTGTTTATTGGCCCCTGTAAATGGCAGGGCTGTGAAGACAGGTTGTTGAATACATAGTGCTTATGCAAAACAGCAGATGCAGTGCTAGTGGATCTATCGAGTAGTTCTTACACAGCCTCAGGAGGATATAACAAATAGAAAGCTGCAGATTACTCTCTGTGGGAGGGAAGCATCCCTGGAGTTTAAAATGAGGGATTTGACTTCTCAGAGAGCAGCGTTCCACACACAAAACCAGAAGGTTAAAATTGCTTTTCGTACTGTCTTTGAGTTTGTGGATACGTGGCAATGGTGGCGGAAATAAAGCTTATGATCATCAAATCTTTCGTTGCACAGACACTGTTGCCCAATGTCCTTGAAGAGCACTGTGAAAAAAAAAGCGACTCTGGCTGAAAAGGTTTCTCAAAAGAAACTGGTGAGTGAAATTACATTCACTCGTGTTCTCCACAAGGTCTGTCTGCCAATTAAATTTTTCTGATCTTGAACCATGTTAAGTGGCTTAATTTTCATCAAATCAACCAGGGTCAAGAGGGAAGTCAGCTACCAGCGTTTGACAGTATACTAATGAAGCAGTCTAATGCTAATTGTCAGCTTGCTGCCAAACATCTCATTCTGACTGACAGTCCTCTGAAGACCTGTAGGCAAATGATGACTCTGATGGGGTCGCTGGGAAAAACCATTATGCAACAAATTGCATCCAGGCAGCACTTCTCTTCCCAACCATACAGGATAGATTTTTTTATGAGCATTATTAAGTTTGCTGAGGGACTATCTGTCTCTATAGCTGTTTCCACAGAAATCTGGACATTACGAAACATGCAGAATACACAGTGCACACTGAAGCATTTGTGTGTACACACAGGCCAATCCATGGGCGTGATTCATCTGCTGCACGAGTGATACAGAGTACCCTGGAGCAGAAAGTCTATAAATAATTTTGCTTGCATTGCGTTGTAATTTAAGTCATATGTAAATGTGAACATGTAAATTTAACCGGCAAACAGTGTAAATGTATTCTGAGATGTGTCCCAAAAGTCAACATTTCTGAACCACTTTGGTTCGCAGCGTTGATGCTGCCACTTTTGTTTACAGGAGCTTAATTGATGTGCAAGTGCTTTTTACAGTGCTGTCTTCACGTGTTTTAGGATTTATTTCCATTTTACCGCTCAGTTATAGGACTGATAGATATTAAAATAAATAGCCTAGAGGAGATGCAGCAGTGAAAGTGTAAATCTTCTTCATGTGAAGATGAAAAGCTACACTGCATAATAAAACTAAATGTTATATTGTAAAGTTTTACCATCACAGCATCCCATTGTTTTTTTTTTTTTAAAGAATTGAAAGAAAAAAAAATAATTGGACATATGTGTTGTGGACTACAAGAAAAGAATGCAAATTGGAACAGGGATACACACATAGCCAAAACCGAAGCCTTTGATGCCTGTGACCACACAAACCTACCTTATCTTCAAAAACACACAGAGCTTTTGAAGCCCTCATCCTCTGGCCCTCTGTTCCTACCTTCTCTTACACTTCCCCTGGCAATGCTGCTTTTCTCTCTCTGAGCAACTTCAGTTAATAAAACGGCAGAGATAAAACTTCTTTGAGATAGACGAGATGTGCGAATTAATCACTATCTCAACCCTCCCACAGTCACCACGCCATCTGATACTCTTTTTCTACTGGTGTTAATTAATGCGTAATGAGAGACGCTGATGTGTGCATTTTAAATCAATTACTTTACTTAAACGACTCTAAGGGGAATCTTAGACACTTTTTAAAAAACGCTTCGACTCCTGTGCTCATCACTTTTGTACTCAGTCCTTTAGCTTGTCAGAAGCATGACCTTCAGAAAGTTTCTTTGGGAGGCTGTGAAGTTTTTTTTTTTTTTTGCAATTAAATAGCAGAATAATCTCTGTGAGATGTGCTCTGACTCTTTCAGAGTTTGTTTGTGTGTGTGAGATACTATATGTGTGCGTGTGCTCGGGCCCTCGTGCACACGCCTCCTTGGATATGCAGAGTGCCTCTCTTGTTCTCAGCGAGCGCTCCCCCAGCATCTGGCCACGTCCTGTGAGCCCTGCGGCGGTGTTTCGACAACAATTCGTAGCAGGGGCAAACATGTGCTCCATCACTGTGTGCTCCCTTTGCCCCTCTCTGAGCAGCTGGGAAGACCACGGAGAGCAAAGAGAAGCTCTGCTTTTCCTAGCTTTTCATGTCATGCCGGTCTGCTGTGTTACATTGCTCCAGCCTCGGGGCTCGACTTGAGATGGATGCTGCTCTCATCCTCTCTGGCTTATCGCTACCTCTGACTCGGTTCTATCCAAATCCCTGCCTTTCTCTATAGCAAATCACCTGTCTCTCTTTATTAACCTCCATCTTCCTGCCCATTGCTATTCATTGCTCCTTGAGACTCCCTCACTTCTTCACTATATTATGTTTGTGTGTTTGTGTTTTCACTTCTTTATCTCTGTTATGCGTTACAGGCTTCCTTTTGCTGCTCCTTCTATCTTAGAGCTAGATGATTGCACCAAGCATTAATAGAAGATTGTGTATTGTTACATTGCACTGTTTGCCACTTTGCTGCCTCTTTGCTATTTCGAAAATCAATTACCCATCAAATAAAACGATAAACACTTAAGCTCTGTGCCTCTCTGTTTACATCTAACTGTTCCAAATTGTTTAAAATCATTCTGGTGGGAAATGAAAACAGTGAAGGAACAAAAGATCTAGGAGAATGGAGCAGATTTTGTGGATCTAATTATCAGACACCTCGAGGGCTGGATAAGCAAAAGTTACTCTATAAACGCTACAATGATGTGTCCACTGACAGGACTCCAGCTGATCTCTCACTACACTATTAAAATCAAGGAACCGAATGTAGCAGGCAAGCTATATTGGGTAGGGAGGAAGAGAAGATGAACAGAGGAAGGAGCAGAGAAAGTGAGGAAGGAGATGCTGTGCTCAGGTGGCTTAGAGCGGATATTGTATACCTTATCTGTCACCTGCAGGTCTGTGCTTATTATAGAGAGAGGCAAAGTCAGAGCAGAACGTAAGGTGTGTGTGCGTGCGTGTGTGTGTGTGTGTGTGCCCGTGCGCACAGGGAAGAAATGCAAACAGTCAAACAGCAGCAAGCCTTCACTCCACAGAGGGTTATGATAAAAATTAACTTAGAAAAAATGCATATGAAAGAAAACCTGAGCTGCTCCTCCTCCGTCGTTGCGGAGGTCAGGAAGACATGGAGCTGACAGCTGCTTGACACTTTAGTACAGTAAAAATGTTTTTAGCAGCAAAATAAGAATAAACAGTAGAACATTTAGGCACTTTGCGCTCCATACATACAAATATTACTACATGACAGTGCAGACAGGGGCTGATTATAGCACCTCCACACACTGTCAGGAAAGAAGCAGCTGTATTTGTACAATTCAGTGAGAGCTGAATTTATAAAATGCAAAATTCTCTGCTAACAAATTCAGTGCTTTTTATGAAAAGTAAAAACTTCAACTTGTTACTCTCATGAGAAAGTTGAAGACATTTCAGAAAAGTGGGCAGACAGAGAAGCCTCTCAATCAGAAGTTAAGATGTGGTGTTTTATCCCTAAGTATTAAAAATGGAATATGGAAATTTTTGATTGAGGACAAAAGCATCTTTAAATACTGTGAGCTTCATTTTATACTGATCTTTTTACCATGATTAACGACAAATACTATTAAAGGTTCATTTTCAACAAATGCTATCAAAAATGTACTTTCCTAATTTTGATTTGTTTTTAGATATATATTGAGGATTTAATTGAACACTTTTTTAATCATGTGCTTGCATTTATTCCATTGTTTTTCTAAAGCATGTGATAGAAGAAGAGTAACATGACAGATAAATCCTTTAGATTGTAATCTATACAAATCACTACGTGTTCAAACTGAATCAAATATAATTGTGTTAGAAATTAATGGATGCACTTAGATGTATTTTTTGTGTTGTTTGGATTCATGAATGACACCTTGTGCTTTGGGGAGAGTTTGTGTTTATATTATCTGGCTGTAGTCCTATAGTACGATACCTTCTAAGGGCGTCATCTGTGGGAGGTTTTATGCTATGTATTTCTCTTTATGGTTGGTTGATGGCCATCTAATGTATGAATTTAAAAGTTAATGAATGTATCGTGCTTTTAGTTAATGGTGTGTTAACCTGCCAGAATTTTCAGTTTGCTGTTAATCAAAACTATTTCGACAATATATCTGAGTTGTAGACATGCAAATTTTAAAAATAAATGACACTTCTAGCAACATAAGCAAACTGTTTTTCAAATTCATCCAATATTAGACTTCTGCAAACACTGAGCCATCAGTTATTCAACTCTTCATACTCTCCTTTATTGGTTGTGAAGACTGCGGTCTGAGATGCGTCAGATGCCATAACGAGACGCCAGCCAGCACCAGAGCTGGTATTGTTCGCTTGTCAACAAGGAAATGGAGTGCATTGGACACAGATATCGATCAATATTTCTGCATCGCTGTACAGTAGTTTGATCCAGCATTCTGTGGCTCAGCATTGAGTTGTGGAGTCTGAAAAGGATGGCTTTAAGATGATGGATGGACTCCCGTTTCTTTCTGTCTCTCTCAAAAACAAGTGCAAACACACACACACGCACACACACAGAAATAATACAAACTTTGCTAGATAAGCTTCAGCAATGAAGCCAAATTAAAACAGACTGACTAATGTTAAACTATTAAATTTAATGGAAGACTAAATCATTGCAACCTTCATAATTATCTCCTCCATCTGGGTCAGATCTGTGGTGTTTTTCACAGCTGAGGAAAAACAGATTTATTTTGTTTTAAAGAGTAAAATGTGTTGAAACTCTACCAGGATCTGCTGCACAGTTCCTTTTCTGTTTATCACACATGTCCTGCCTCTTGAGTTTGAGTCAACTTTTTGCTGACTTCGGCTATCTCAGTTTTGTAATTACATTACTGTCTTGTGGGCTCTAAACACGGACAGGTTAACACCAATTCCTTTTTTTTTTTTTTTTTTTTAATAACACT